>CM060424.1:191940164-193140164 GCA_030545235.1 Helianthus tuberosus
AATGTATTTTCAAGTCTAAATTTAGAAAATACTTGTAAACTTATTTTTATCCCAAAAATAATGTATTTCAAGAAAATATATATATTTTTCTCAAAAATCATATATCTTCTAATTACTCTAGGAAAATATATTTTCACTTCTCAAATATAATATATTTTCTCCTTGTCGAAAATATGATATACTTTGTAATAATAATAAAAATCATATTTTTATTTCTTTCGTATCCAAAATATTATTTACCAAAAATATATTTATAACGGTATTTCCCGGAATATTTTTGTAAGTTACGTTCTATCGTTCGGTTCCGCAATATTATGCGTGTAACTTATATATTTATTCCTTGTGATTTTTTTTGGTAATATTTTGGATTGTAAATTCTTGGTATTTTGTTAAGTTATATTACTTTAAATCCTAAAATAATATAACTAATACACAAAATATACAAATATTTAAACATTTGCCATCATACGTTGCAACATCGCCTTTTAATCTCGGCCACCAGTACAAATCCTTTAAATCTTGGTACATCTTATCCGATCCTGGATGGATCGAGTACCGTGACTTGTGAGCTTCATTGAAAATTACTTCTCTGAGACCACCAAAGAGGGGAACCCAAATTCTTCCCATGAAACACAACGTTCCTTCCTCATTTGGTACCAACTGTTTCTCCATTCCACGGAGATATTCATCTTCAAGATTCTTTTCCTTAAGAGCTTCTCTCTGCGCGGCACGAATGCGCAACGAGAGGTTCGTTTGAATAATCATTTCCAAAGCCCTAACCCTTATGGGCTTGATTCTTTCCTTCCGACTCAAGGCATCTGCGACCACATTCGCCTTCCCTGGGTGATACTTAATTTCACAATCATAATCGTTTAACAACTCAACCCATCGTCTCTGTCTCATATTAAGCTCTTTCTGATCGAATATATGCTGTAAGATCTTGTGATCAGTAAAGATCGTGCATCGCGTGCCATACAAATAATGTCGCTAGATCTTCAAAGCAAACACCACAGTGCCTAGTTCCAAATCATGTGTGGTGTAGTTCTTCTCATGAACCTTCAACTGGCACGAAGCATAAGCTATAACCTTCTGTCGCTGCATCAGCACGCAGCCTAAACTTTGACGCGAGGCGTTGCAATATACCACGAAGTCATCAGTGCCTTCGGGTAGGGATAAGATGGGTGCATCGCAAAGCTTGTTCTTCAACAACTGAAATGCTTCTTCTTGCTTCTCTCCCCATTCATACTTCTTGTCCTTTTGAGTGAGGGAGGTCAATGGTTGAGCGATTTTTGAAAAATCCTCAATAAATCTGCGATAATAACCTTCCAAACCTAGAAACTGACGGATCTCGGTTGGCGTCTTCGGAGTCTCCCAATTCTTGATCGCCTCGATCTTTGTGGGATCCACATGAATTCCATTTCCGTTAACCACGTGACCAAGTAACTGAACTTCACGCAACCAGAACTCGCACTTCTAGAACTTTGCGTATAATTCCTCTTTCTTAAGTAGCTCTAAAATAGCTCTTAGGTGCTGCTCATGCTCTTCCTTTGTTTTTGAATAAATCAAAATATCTTTGATAAACACAATCACAAATTTATCGAGATATGGCTTGCAGAATCTATTCATCAAATCCATAAACACTGCTGGCGCATTTGTCAACCCAAACGGCATAACCAGGAACTCGTAATGTCCATATCGAGTTCTGAAGGAAGTCTTCGGAATACTCTCCTCTTGAAATCTCGACTGGTGATAACCTGATCGAAGATCGATCTTGGAGTAAAAACTCGAACCTTGTAACTGATCGAACAGGTCATCAATCCTTGGCAAAGGATACCGATTCTTAATGGTCAACTTTCTTAGCTCTCGGTAGTCGATACACATGCGGAAACTACCATCTTTCTTCTTAACAAACAAAACTGGAGCTCCCCAAGGCGAGAACCTTGGTCTGATAAATCCCTTGTCCAATAGCTCCTGAAGTTGTGTCGACAACTCTTGCATTTCTGAAGGCGCAAGTCGATAGGGTGCCTTAGCTACAGGTGCGGCGCCTGGAACTAGGTCAATGTGAAACTCGACTTGTCTTTGCGGCGGCAATCCTGGCAAGTCTTCGGGAAAGACTTCAGGATATTCCTTCACAACTGGAATGTCTTCTAGCTTTGGCTCAGTGGCTTCCTTGTCCACAATGTGTGCCAAGAAGGCAGCACATCCTTTCTGCAAACTTCTTTGGGCTTTCAAACAACTGATGATCCTTAGGGGTGTATCGTGCTTTTCTCCATGTACTACAATCGTTTCTCCATTCTCCATCGGAATGCGAATGACTTTCTCGTGGCATACGATCTCTGCTCGGTTGCTTGACAACCAATCCATTCCAACTACCATGTCAAAGCTTCCCAACTCGACTGGCAGAAGATCAAGCGTAAACTCATGCTCTCCCAGTTCTATCACGCAAGCTCTAATGACTTCATTTGCTTCTACTAGCTTTCCATTGGCTAGTTCTATAGAGTACGGAATATCTAGCTTACTAGCTACCAACCCAAGTATATTCTTAAATTCTAGGGATACAAAACTATAATCGGCACCGGTATCAAATAGTACAGATGCAAAGCGTTGGTTGATAGGGAACGTACCAGTGACCACATTCGGATCCTGGCGAGCTTCCCTCGCTCCTATGTTGAAAACCCTTCCCTGAGCTTGGTTGATTTTCGGGCATTCACGCTTGAAGTGCCCAACATCTCCACAGTTAAAGCAACCGGGTCCCCGACCATTACCATTACCATTTCCATTACCACCTTGATTGTTGTTTGCTCCATGGTTTCCACTACCAGCTTGATTCCCAAAATTACCACGATTACCATTACCGCCATTTCCTCCTTGAGGGCGGTTTCCGTACCCATTTTCACCACGGTTATTGTTTCCATTTCTATAACCTCTCTGGCCACCACGACCAGTACCTACCCAGCACGTTTCTTTCGAATGACCAACCTTTCCACAAGACTCACATTTTCCAGCTCGGCATCGTCCATTGTGATGCAACTGACACGCATCGCATTTGGGCAAGGTGCCCATATACCCTTTTCCTTTGTTTTCAACACCAGTTTTGACTTTGGCTGGTGCGTTTGCCTCTTCCTTCTTGTTAGCACTGCTGGTACCCTTCTTGAAGTTTGAGAACTTCCTTTTGTTCTCTCCTGATGACTCAACGTGAGTCTCCTTCTTCTTCGGGTCAGCAATCGAAAACTTGTTCAACCTGATCGCCTCTTCAGTTAACGCTACACTCAGATCAATAGCCTTGGTGATTGTGGCAGGCTTCGACGTTGTCACCATGCTCATGATTTAGGGTGCCAATCCCCAAATAAAACGCTCAATGCGCATGAATTCCGGATCAACCATGTAAGGAACGACGCGAGATAAGTCGTGAAATCTCTGCACATATTCAGCAATTTTCGGACCGTCCATCTTGAGGTTCCAGAACTCAGTTTCTAACTTTTGGATTTCAGCCCTGGAACAGTATTTCTTGCGCATGAGTTCCTTCATTTCATCCCATGTCATGGCATATGCAGCCTCTTCTCCCAAGGTCTGAACTTGGAGATTCCACCATGATAACGCTCCGTCCAAGAACAATCCAGAGATGTAGGTGACCTGGTGCTCCGGTGCGCACTTGCTCATTCTTATCACATAATCAGTTTTCTCCGTCCATCTTACAAAAGCTACAGCACCCCGGTGTCGTCGAAATTCAGAGGCTTACAGTCTAAGAACTACTTATGGGTACAGCCTGTACAAGTAACATTATTCACATAAAGCATTAGCGATCGCACATGGAATATCCAAATGTAACGTAATGTGTCTTTAGTGACTTAAACATTACCAAGAGGTGGGTTGCTTCCCGAGGTACCTCCGCTATGCTCAGAGCGTAAGGCCTCATGTTGTGCTATCGCTCGTGAAATCCGTTCTTGTAACTCGGCCTCAGTTGTTGGCAGTGTATTATCTCTTTGAGGAGGCATCTTCTAAATATGATTGTATAGGTCAGGTCTTATGCATATAAGTATGTAGTACGTGTATGTAATAACATTTATCAACGCAAGTAAACACATAACATCCCAATCATAACACAAACAAGTAATTCAACAATGTATGTAATGAGAATGTTGCGATTGAGCTTTCATATATCAATGACCACAATTACAGTTTTACATGTCCTACAATGTACCATACATCAAAAGGGACTACGGGGTCACGTCACCCTTGTCCAAATCGTCTATCAAACTACAACAGTCAAAAGTGGTCTTCAAAATGTTGTGCAATCTGGGCTCAATAGCTACACTCTCACCAAAAGTATGCTACCTGCATAAAACCAAAAACCTGTTATGCAGATGGTGGAGGAGGAGGAGGTGGAGGAATGAAAAGCAAACTGCGCACATGCGCTAACTCCTCCTCGAGAGCATGAATGATACGCAACAGATAACTAATCTGCTGCTCCATAGAAAGAAAACGGACGTCAAAATCTGGGTATGGCAGGAGAGGAGCGGGTGGAGTCGCGAATGGTGACGGACAAGTGCAAGGTGGAGGACGTGGAATCCTCTCAAGATCCATGACTCTATGACACAACATCTCCTGCTGGAGCTGTAACGACAAAAGCAGATCATCCCTCGTGTAACCAGTGTAATGTGAAGGAAGGTATGGATCAGAAACAGGCATCGTGTTGGGCGGAAACCAAATCAGTGGCTCGTTCGATGGTGCAGAAGCAAACAGAGAAGTATGTGTAAACTGTGGCATGAAAGGAAAGGCTGCTGACACAGGTGGAGCATGGCCAGACGGCTGGCTAGACAGTCCTTCCCATGGGCGGGGTGGAGGGATATCTTGTAAGAACGTGACCGGTAGATCGGTGCGGTGTATGTCAGACACATGTTGGTGAAACGGGGCGATATCAACAGGTGCATGTGTAGGTGCAGGTGGGGGAGTAACAGGCCTAACAAAAGGAGGCAAGTCATCATCGTCCTCTATCCACCCATTGCGGGTGAATGCGTAACGGGGATCTATACGGTCAGCAAAAGGAGCATGGTCGGCGGCTGCAGGGATCGGATCGGGCAAAGGTGGTGCAACAACTGGTATGTCAACAGGTACTGGGTCATGCTCAGGCAGAGGATCATGAGCAGGTATAGGCTCGGGTGCAAGCATAGGCTCAGGGTCGGCTGGAGCTAACTCAAGATCAGCAGGTATCGGCTCAAGATCAGCGGGTTCATCAAAAAGCTGATCGTCAGGAACGAAGTCAACCTAATGCTCAGGATCAAACTCATCTTCAAACTTGAAGTCATGTGGAGGAACAGGTGCGGCAGACATAGCTGTGTCACAGACTCGAATGAATCAGGACCAGAATGGTCAGATGAAATCTCAACGACAGGAATCTCAACAAGTGGAACAGCAACGACATCGTCGACTGGAGCTCCATCACCATGGGCCTCCTCAGGGGGACCCTCAATAAAAAGATCGATATCATCGTCAGACAAAGCATCAAAAGGCAAATCCTCGAGAGGAAACGCGGCAAGGGGAAAAGGAGCAGGGATCGGAATAAGAAATAGATCCTCGCCAGGTAAACCATCAGCTAGCGGTATATCATCGCCAAAATCTGGTAAAGCAAATGGGTGGAAATCATCATCATCGCTACTCTCAGTGTCAGAAGTGAAAACCTCATGGTCCGGGACAATCTCATCGTCCGAAACTATGGCCATAGGGTCTACGGTGTTTGATAGCTCACTCTCAGATGAGGACATGGTGTCTGTAATCAAAACAATCACAACATATGCACATATATCAACAATCATCAAATAAGCATGTAAGTAGTAACAATGTAAGCATGTATGCATCCTAGTCTTCCCAGACTATCCCACCCAGCCTCTCAGACTGAACCACCTGGTCTCTCAGACTAAACCTCCCAGTTTCTCAAACTGTCCCAACTAGTCTCTCAGACTACCCAGCCTCTTAGACTGAACTATCCAGTCTCTCAGACTGCCCCAGCTAGTCTCTCAGACTAACTCCCCAGTCTCTCAGACTGAATTATAAACGAATTCTTTGAAATGTATTTTGTGTCTTTTATTAGTAAAAATATTTTTTTCCTGGATCTGGACATTTCGTGTATGCAAATGAAAATATGTTATGAAAACATTTTGGTGAGAGCCCTAACGATCGTAGTCTAGACTCGAGAAAGAATCCTAGTTCGCTACGATCGAAGCTCTGATACCAAGCTGTCACACCCTGACTTTTGCGGAAGCGTGATTATTGGTGTGACTTTCTTAATACCATAGCATTCATTCGTAACAACGCTATATGATAAAAACCATAAGATGTTCATCCATTAATTAAGTTTGAAAATAACATAACATACTTGTCTGAAACATTGACACCAAATTCAAGTTACAAACCACAACAAGTTTTAAGGAGTTCACTAAGACTCGACAAAAGACCTTTAAACAAACCCGAACTCGTCTAGGATTAAGATACATCTCTTAAACTCTGAAGACTTGGATGACATCTTTTATTTATAACACAGCTTGAAAACATGCAACACCTGCCAGATCTACTTAGTTCCCTGAAATACATGTAATTTGAATACATCAACAAAAGTTGAGCGAGTTCATGTGTTTGTGTATGAATAAACCTTTAAAGTATGTCTGTATGTATGTATGTCCCCGGTATGTAGCAATAAGGAAAAACAGATCACCAATGGTTTGCAAGGCCAATGGTATGTGTGAAATGGTGCAGGAAAACTCAAACCTAGCAAATTTGTACAGGGCCTCCGGCTGGAAGACATAGTCACCCTATGGGCCACCCTGGTCCCTATGGGTGTTGGCTCGCTACACCCAAATAGATCTATCACTCATGTCCCTCGGTCCTACGACGAGGATTAATGGCCTTAAGTGTTATACCCACCTTTCACATGATCAAGCAGTAACCCTCCTTAGCTAACCATACCATGTATAAAATGTTTGTAAACAATTGTAACATGTATTTCACCCCCGAAGTTATAAAACTGAAAACAGTTAAAAGAAAAGGGGGACATGAACTCACAGTTTTGCGTCTTCGGTACTCGTAACTCAAATCTCTTCAGCAAAGACGGCTACCTACAATGTGCTAGGGTCTATTAGACGAACGGGTCGTGCCTTGCCTTAGCATTTACGTTTTTGAGTTACGTTTCTTTTAATATTATCCCAAGTTATAATTTCTTGTTAAAATAATGATTATTTTAACTTTAGATTATATTTAATTTTTTGAATAATTATTCAACCAGTATTTTTGTATTAATACTTCTTATACTTCCTTCCCAAGGATGGGGGTATCTCATACATGTATTTTTGTATTTGTTAAGTATATTTATACTTAATTTTTAATTGATTATTCCGCAATAAATGTCCAAATTAATGTATTTTCAAGTCTAAATTTAGAAAATACTTGTAAACTTATTTTTATCCCAAAAATAATGTATTTAAAGAAAATATATATATTTTTCTCAAAAATCATATATCTTCTAATTACTCTAGGAAAATATATTTTCACTTCTCAAATATAATATATTTTCTCCTTTTCGAAAATATGATATACTTTGTAATAATAATAAAAATCATATTTTTATTTCTTTCGTATCCAAAATATTATTTACCAAAAATATATTTATAACGGTATTTCCTGGAATATTTTTGTAAGTTGCATTCTATCATTCGGTTCCACAATATTATGCGTGTAACTTATATATTTATTCCTTGTGATTTTTTTGGTAATATTTTGGATTGTAAATTCTTGGTATTTTGTTAAGTTATATTACTTTAAATCCTAAAATAATATAACTAATACACAAAATATACAAATATTCACACACAATGTGTCTTTAATGTAAATATATATTCTAAATACATATTTATCCATTTTTATTTATAAAAACTAACCTCCAATACTTGTATTTTTGTAACAAAATCCATAGCAAAGTTCATATTGAAAATCATAGTTAAAACTTACTTGTAAATGTTTGTTTAGAAAATATTTTTCTAAGTGTTTATATTTTTAGAAAATTTTGCCATGGTTTCCCCTAAAAATGGAGGTGTCCATGCTATCAAAGCATATCATTTTCTTTTCAAAATCATCACAAACAATCAACAATCAATCTACACTCACTGAGTGCCAAAACAATGCTATCTACATAATAATCATGAACTTGAACTTTCATAAACACTTGTAGTAACTTGGCAGTGTGTTTAGTAAATTTAGTTAACCTTTAAAATGTGTTCACTTCTTTATAAACTTCACTCTTGAAAGATTTGGGTGTTTACAACTTGTAAACATGTTTTACAAAAACATTTCTTTATGACATCTTCTTGTTTCACAAGTGCTTATACACTTGTTTTACCACCAAAAATAGTGTTTGTTTTAGTAAGAACCAAGTCTATATAAATCTTGTTATTTAACTTGGTTTCTTTGGAAAACTATTTTTGAAATCATTCAAGTTTATGTCTAGTAAACATGTTACACAAAATCATTTTCATTTTTCAAGTTCATGAAAACATAAAGCATGATGATCTTGGTTTTTCACAAGATCACCACCTTAACTTACTAGATCATGTGTTTAATCTCAATCTAGTAGGTTTCTTATGATGTCTAACATCACTAACACAAATCATCAATCATCAAGAAGCAAATAAACACTAATCAACCTGTATTCATATGGTATTAAGCTTATGTTAAAGTTTCATGAATATGTCTTTTAGTGTTCAACAAGATTAACAATGTTCATCATCTTTTAACATCAAAATATGAAGTAACAAGAGATCATAAGGGCCTTACTACTAGCTCTATGGCTAGGGATGAACACAACATGTTGAGGATGACAAATGGGGTGGATAAAAGAAAATGAGAAAGGTCCTTCAAGATCCACAAGCTCCAAACTTCCTTAAACACCTTCTAGCACCTTGTGTACACTTGAGATTGGATGAACTTGAATGAAGGATGATGGTGGGGTGGGTGGTTGATCTCGGCCGAGAGCCAAGGAGAGGGAGAGAGATGAGTGGGGTTAAGTGTGAGAGTTCTAATCCATCATGTGCAACTTATAACCAAGTTTAGGAGTATTATCCAAAGGTTAATGTGTCTTCAAAGTAAATGACATATCCTTCACTAAATCTTCCCAAATCTCATAAGATTAAGGGAGATCATGGGTGGGGGCCACATGGTGACCGTCCCAACAGGGGGGGGTCTTGGTTGGGTTTTAATGTTAAGTTAGATAATCTAGTTATATCTTAAGTGTGATGATTAGTGTTCATGCATATTGTGTGTTATATAGTGTGTTAGGGTGCTCGGGGATCATAACTAGCTCAGAAACATTAAAACAATGCTTCTAGTATAATTTTGGTGTTTCGGGTAGTGTCCGGTTGTTCGGTTAGATACCGGTTCGTTAAATTGTCAAACTATACCGTTTAGTGTTCTTTAAGTACCATTTTGTGACACTTTTAATTCCCGACACTTAGGAAAGCATTCAGGACCATTTAGTCATATTTTTGCATGGTACAAACTTGTTAAAATGCTGAATTTTGCTGAAATATGCTGAATTCTGCACTTTATGTGGGTTTTAGGCACTTTCCGGCACTTTATCTATCACTTAGAAAAGCAGTTTTGTGGTCCTTACTTCCCTACACACTATACTAGTGTAGTACTTAGTCTCTGGCTCATACTGGGCCTCAAAACACTGTATGTCTATGTACTGAACCTCGTCAGCATTTCTCTGAGTTATCCGCTAACTGTACTAACCGTGCTTTGTGCATCATGTATGTCAATATGGTTTGTATGTAAAAATGATGTGACATTATGAAATGTGATGCACATGTAAGTATGATACAGAAATCAGAAAGCAGTCATTTGTAATTCAGCACAGTCATTAAGCACTAATCATGGTTAATTAAATTGTACGGATACCTGGATTTTTGACAGTTGTCACACTATGTTTATAGTTGTCTTTTAGCTATAATAGATAACACGTTTTGGTACAATATCTATACACATATCTATATGTTCTATCAATATGTGTTATCCATGGTTATCTAAGAAACGACCCGTGTTTGCAGCTCTCATTTTTAATGAGAGTACTAAATTCTTTGTTAATAACATTATTCTCTTAACATCTGTTTACTAACCTTTGTAATTTCTGTTAACTGACCTTTTTAATATGGGTTGACTAACATCTGATACTTACTATCTATCCATCTGGCAAGCTTTGTTGGAGATAATGGATAACAGTTTTTAGGAAAGTCTGTTAGAAAGCAACAGAGGTTTTTAACAGTTAATAGACAACAGTGGTTTGCTATCAACATATTGGAATTGCTGTTGAATAAACCTATTGACCATTAGCTTATATCAATTTTGTAAGTCTGCACTAATTATTTTTTTACTCTCTGTCAATATGTGTTATGCATGGTTTTCTAAGAAACGACTCGTGTTTGCACACGGGTCTTACCGCTAGTACTATATAATAAAAGAAACCATTTATGGGACACTTGTCATCATATTAGGCCATGTCTTATAGATAAGGGTTATTGGATTTTAATAATCCTAAGTTTCACCAGTTGGCAGTTAATAATCCCAACTTTAAAAATTCCCTTCAATAATCCCAACTTGTAAAAGTTTGGCCGACATTGATCATTTTCAAACATATAAGAAGTTGGTCTCCTCAATATATTCAATTACACCTAGAGACTCCTTAATTGATTTAAGTGCACCTATGTTAGAAAAGGATCAATGGCGGCCAAACTTTTACAAGTTGGGATTATTTGAGGGAATTTTTAAAGTTGGGATTATTATCGGCCAACTGGTGAAACTTAGGATTATTAAAATCTAATAACCCTATGGATAATTATTATTTTAGTTTAATTTCTTCTAATTAATTATAGATAACCCTCCTGATAAATATTATTGTAGGTCCGTTTTCAGAGGATCGATTACGAAACCAAATCCCTGTTTATAACAAACACGGTCACGAGTGCGGAATCCCCGTGACGATGCAAAACCAAACACAGAATATCAAGAACACGAAGTAACCAAAGATTCACAGTCTATTGATTAAACGGATGAGAACAACTTCAAACATATACACACAATGCTTGAAGATAAACTCACAGTAGGTTATGCTCTCATAACTTCACACAGAAGTTCAAGTGTGGTTTATATAGGCAGTCCACCCCAATCATGACGAAAAACATAAAGGGGCTGACGAAGAACCTTGGTCGACGAAAGACCAGGTTCTTCGTCACTGTAGCGACGAAACATAGTGTGATGAATAAAGAGGTTTTTCGTCACACACATGTACGACGAAAGATGTCTTTCGTCGAGGGGCTGCAAAACAGAACAGCTGCAAACTGTGAAACAATTTGCAGCAGAACATGTAATAAACACACACACTACATAAACTACTAACTAAATGCAACATGCATTAGTTTCACTTACATAACAAGAGACAACTGTCGGACCAAAGTTAGATAGGAGGATATCCGACTTGGTCGACTGATGGAACATACAGACTCGATAAGCAAAAGACTGTAAAATAACGACGCTAATTAAGAACAAGTTACAGACACAAAACAATGCACCAACAAACTCCCCCTTGTCTGTTACTTGGTATTCGGTCTTCGTTCTTCAATCTTCAGTGTTTCTCGGACCACGAACTGCCGGCGTGGATCCCACGATAATAGCAAAAACAAGCGACGCGCTGAAATCGTAACGCTTGATGCGCGTCCTTGTCTTCATAAAATATATCGTGTCGGAACAACTTGTTTATGTCAGCCGCGGACATATTCACTATCCACATCGGATCTAACATCTGAAAGTTCTCTTTATCACCTTTGAAAAGAATAACTGCTTCATGAGAATCCGAATCATAACACCACAACGCCATGTCGCCAAGAAAATTCTGTTTCATGGGCATCAACGGAATCTTGTCCATGACCTTCGCTGGCTGATATATGAGCTTGTATCGAACCGTGTTGGTCAATGGATCCAACGTGAACTTGATTTGTTGATACACTGGAAACTGTGGTTTATACAATTCATCCTTCCATCCTCTTTTTCGTTCGAACTTCAATTTCTTTGCAAATAATGTTGCCCCAAAATAATTTGAATGATTAATTATTTCCAACTTTGATAAGGTGGCAACATCATAGAACGGCAGAGATAAGATGCTCAGCATTGAGTTGAAATACTGGATTCCGTGTTCGCGCTTGATTGAACACAGTGAATTCTTTCACGAACATCCAGCTAAGAATCTTCCCATGAGGCTTAACTTTTTCAAACTTCAGAAAATCAACTTGTGTTTCAGGAGGCGTAGGCTTTTCAACCTTTGACAAGAACCTTTTTCTCCATTCTTGGAATGAGTCTTTCGAATTATCTGTAGACATAGGATTCTTTAACTGCTCGTCGATATCTTCAAGATTTTCTTTCATCCATTCCTCATCAAATGGATCAAACTCCATTCCATCGGCACGTACATACGTTGATTTGCTTGTTTCGCCTTCAAACACTATCTCGTCAATGTTTTCAGTATCAACAGTTTCTGGTTCAATTGGAATATCATCAATAGCAGCATCATCAATTTCCTTCATCTCATTCAACGCTAACAACTGCTCGTGCGAAAGATCAGCAACAAACTATCCCTCTTCTAGAACTTCTCCATTAATAGGATGCACAGCCTATAAAGCAAGATCAGCAGAGCTAGGAACAGAAGATGTACCAGCCATAGAGCTTTCAATGTAAGAACTGCTCTCTAGTTGTTGTACTTCTTCTACGGTTCCACCAGAGGTTCCTTGTGTAGATTCAATCTGTGAGGGCTTGAAGACAACGATTTGAGTAGATGCAGTGGCTGGCGGTTGCTCAGATGTCGCAGAAGGGTCAGGGTTACCCGGATCCTCAGAATCATGATCCCGTTTCTTTAAGACTTCTTGTTGTTTGCATCGGTCGCCCCACAAAATGTTAACACGCTTTCTAAAAAACTCGAAACCATCATTGATCTGCTTGACCCCATCTGTTATCTTGGTATTGCGTGAGTTGTACCACTCTCGCATATCATCGTGCTTTTCTTTAAGAGTGTTGGCCAACCTTTGAACCTCGATGCTTCTTTCTTTCAAATGGTTCATATCAATACCACGAGTGTTATCTGCAGCTCGCATTTTTTGCAATTGACGTTCTCTTTCTTCATCAGCAGTCTTCAAGCGTTCATTCTCAGCCTTCAGATGTTCAATCTCTGCTTGTTGGCGTGCAATCTCAGCTTGTTGACGCTCAATAGTAGAATTCAACGTGTTTATCTCTGTAAGTCCCGAAAAACTGGATCTTTCAATGATATCAAACCTAATCTTGTGAGAGTGCGAAAACCAAACACAAGATGATTCAAGAAAACCGAAAACAAGCAAGAACACAGAAAATACTTTTAACTCACACACGTTTCTATTACTTGAACAAGCAAAAACGTCTGGTATGAGTTCACCACCACCAATCGCCTCTCTCTCTAGCTCTAGAGAAATTATGTAACAAGGAGGTTCCAAGAGGTTCAAACCTAAAAACAACTTAGAAACTTGTTTATAGACTTACTAAAGCCCACTTCCCTACATGGGCTCCCCTTGGGCCTGCTTGGCCCACATGGCCTAAAGCTTGGCCCAAATGACCTATAAAGGTCTAAAACCTAATATAAACTAACCCGGTAAGGCCCAGTTCGTAACCATAGTCCGTTGTGTTAATTTGATGCGTCAGTCTCACACTTTAGGGCCTAACAATCTCCAACCGTTGTTTGATCACAGAAATGTGCAAATCGGGTCGAGACGTTGTCGTGTGTGCGATCTGGATGATGAGTCGGCAGACCATCTGTTCGTATCATGCGGCATTGCGCAGGCTGTTTGGGAACAGGTATTATTATTATTATTATTAATATTATTAATATTATTATTATTATTATTATTATTATTATTATTATTATTATTATTATTATTATTATGCAATTCTAATAATTTGTATTTTTCGAATCACACATTTTACTCCTCTTTAAGAACGTGGCAAAATCTCGAGTCTCCTGAACATTTTAATTATTATCTTATATATGCAGGCATACACACCAGAAACACCCGATGATGCTACAAGAAAACTCTCACGAACAATGCTTAATCCATTGGCATCGGTTCTACCTTGTCTCGGTGGTGGAAGTGAAGATCTTGCATCTTCAAACATGACTCTAATGAAAATATTTGGTGATTTCCAAAATCACAAACCCGAAGAATGCAACGTTCGTTTCAGTGTCACATGCTGGTTCAAACAATGCTTTCTAATGGAGTTGCATTAGGGATTCTTGTTGATACAACAAAACGTTGCGAGGTGCTAAATTTTTTACTTATGTCGCTGCATTATTTTCTGGATATTTTGCTATTATTGTCGTTATATAAGTGTATTTTTTTTAAATATATTCGACAGATCGATCTGGGTAAAGAATCAACAGCAAAGCTAATTGTCTCTTCACCCAGTCCTGTGATTACATTTGGTCCATTTGCATCACCACCAATGTTTTGAGTACATCATTGTCACTCGCAATTGGTAATCTTCCAACTGTTAATGAAATATGATTATAGTTTTTATTTTAATGGTTTTTATTTAAGATGATGTCTCTGGTATTTTTTTGGTAGGAACTGTTTACTCGCAATTGGTAATCTTCCAACTGGGTCGTCATTTTAAGTTCGAGTGTGTAAATAGGATTTATGACCAGGATAATGCTACTGTGTGGACTGAAGAGCTATACGGTTCTCAGGTATTATGATACTAACGGGAAAGTTAGGTGACGGGTCAAATTGGATTTGGGTCAAAACGGGTTGGGCCGACCCACCAACACTTCTTTGTTCATCTTTTTACATTTTGTGTATACTTAATGTTCTTAATATGATTACAAAATGTCAGAAGCTATATATTTTGAATAATTAGATAATTTCCTTGTATTCTACAATTTTGGACAATGTAATTTTATAATTTGAGCGTTATCAACAAGATGAATTGTGGGTAATTACATTGAACTTAAGTCATTTTTTGATCCTTTATATCATAGATGGCAATGTATGAAAGCATGTTAGCAAGCCCGCTGTTGGTACACTTTATGTGGACGTGACTCGACTCGGTTCGGTTTAACTTGGTTTCGACACGGTTAGGTCCGGCTCAAGCCCGACGTCAAGACATTCCTCCGTCGTGCGCCCCAGAGTTCGACACGCGAAGCACGGAGCGCCGCGAATCAAGTCCCGATGACACATCACCATGACATCATCATTGTGATGTCATGATGATGTCATAGCCATTGAAATTTGAATTATTCTTACGAAACATTCATCTGGGCCGAAACTGTTTTGGGCTTTGACTTGAATTTGGCCAAATCTTCATACGACGAAACTCAATGGATTTCAAAATGAGAGTGATGAAACTCTAAGGTTTCGTCACTTGTGGGGTTTCGCCGGGGCCTATTTGTGTTTCGTCATGGTCTGTGTCTTGTATGCCTATAAATACCCCTCATAGTTTCTGTGTGAAACTGATGAGTATGAGAGAGCTGTGAGACTTAGTGAGAGTCTGTAAACATTGTTTGTATATGTTTGTGGTTGTACTCATCCCTAATCAATAGATATTGAATCTTTGGTTACGCGTGTGTTTCACATTGTGTTTGGTTTGCACCGTCAGGGGGATTCCGCACCCGTTACCGTGTTTGTGATAAACAAGGATAGGTTTTCGTATCGGATCCACCGAGAAAAACGGGACCTACAATTGGTATCAGAGATTTGGCTCTTTTCCTTGTTTAAAACCAAACATTGTCGTGTTTGAAACAAGTGTGTTATTGTGATTTTCCAGATTTGTGTTCATGAAAAGTTTATATATTTTCCTGAAAAGTTCTAAAATCTGCATAAATCTTGTTTGTTTACTAAAAAGTTTTATCAAAAACCTTGTTGGTGTGCATCTTTACATATTAAAACCGGGTTTTAGTGAAAGTTTTAAGCAATCTCGTGACCGAAATCTTCAAATCTTCATCGTGTTCTTCATTAACCTTCAAAGAGTTCTTCACATTTTCCACTTTTTGATCCTATGAGAAGTCACTGTTTAAGTTGTTGGCAAATTAAAAAAAAAAATTTAAATTATTATATCTTGTGTTGAAAATTGTGAATTGTTGAGTAGGTTGAATTTGTTGTAATGTGTTAGAGAAGATAAGGTTGTTCGAAATTTCTCACCAGACATAATCTTATCTCTTTACATCATCATCATCAGATGACTCGCCAATATCACCTGGAGTTTAGCCAAAATCAAAAAGTCAAATAGAGACACAGTGAAAGCTTGAGAGAATTTGGGTGACAAGCTAGGATTTGTAAAGTGGGTCGGGTATTCGCAAAATTGATTTGAATCGCGCCTCTAAATATCACGGTTTCGTGGGTGGCAAGATATTAGTGAGCTTAATTTTTCGTTGCTTATGCTCAATCCAATGTCGAATTCAAGCTTCTTTCCATTTCCCCAGTCAGCTCCTCCTCCGGTTTTCGATCCGAGTGCCTATCATCCGCCAGCGCATATGAGTGCTCAAGCTCAGGCTTTTTCTAGACCTCAATTTGGTAGTGCTTATATTCCTTTTCAAACACCCCAACCTCCACCTCAAGTTACCACTACTCAACCTCAGTTCGATCCGAGTGCCTATATTCCAAAACCATCACAAGCCCAACCTCAACCTTTCGGTTTGATACCATCGATTACTTACACTCCACTTCAACCTCGCTTTGCTACACCTCAAACTCAACCTCACCAAGGCAACCAAAATCCTTTCATAAATCAAACATGTACTTCCACGTCCAACTCAAATAAAGCCGATGACTCCTGGTCTGTACAATGTGGATGTGGAGATCAAAGAGGAACTATGTTTTATGCTGAAATTGTCAAAAATGTCAATGATGGTAAATCTTCAGGAAATGATAACAGTTCAGGATATAGTGGCAGTACTGATGAAGATGGTTCAGGTGTGAGTGATTACAGTTCAGAATCGGACGTGAAGGAGGGAATGGATTCTGAAGCTGATAGTTTATCGAATGGTGCCAAGGAGATGACATGTCGAAACTCTGACTTGATCAAGAAAGCTGATGCTACATCAGAATAAATGGAGAAGATTCTCACTGAAGATGGATCTTTCTCTTCTCAGACTGCCTTTATGGCTAATGTCACAGCTTCTACAAGTCAGGTAAAATCTGAAACTCCTAGCATATGTAGTGTTTGTGCTGATATCAAACATGAATGTGCTGAATTGAAACATGAATCTGAAACGGTTCATAGTCACAATCAGAGTTTGGTTATTGAACTGTCAAAGTGCAAAGAGGCAAATATGGCTTTAGTTAGAAACGAAAAGGATTTTAAATCTGTAATTGAAACCTTAAAGAAAAGTGTTTCCGAAGTGACCAAAATTGTTTATCATAAACAAGTTAGTATTAACGATTACATTAACATCGTTGAGGAAACCAAAAAGGAACTAGCCATTGCCAAATGCGAGCATGATGCAATCAAGCTCAAATTGGAAAGTTATTCTAACTCCCGATTTATGCTCGATCACATTATTGACGTTCAACAACTGAAGGGAAACAAGATAGGCTTAGGGTATAAGAAGTGTCCGCCCCCTTTAAGACATAATTATACTCATATGCCTGATGAAGAAGAAATGCCACGTTTTGAGCCCAGTGTACCTCTTGATTATGAGGAAGTTACAACTGGCTTAGGGTTCAAAACGGACAATTCATCGGAGGGCTCATCTGATAGAAAGGAAAAGTCATCATGTGCTTCAAATCAAAGTCCTCCAACCATTGAGTACTATGATTCTTCGGATGATGAGTCAGATGTGAGTGATGAGGATAAATCTCTTGACGATAGAAAAGGAGTAGAAGTGCCTTTTGAGAATCACATTCCGTGTGATCCTCCTATTCCTGCTGTGCAATCAACTGGTGCTAAACAAGAGATAGATCCTATCACTGAGATAGTGTCTACCATTAAAAGTGATAACGTGTTGTATACTTTGGTCGGTGATAGTAAAATTTATTCAGACAAAGATTTTCCAATAAAAAACGTCAATCAATCCTTGATTGATAAAGTGTTTGAAGATAATACACCTAAGTTTTTGGGAAAAGCGATCCCGAGAGTTTCAGTAACTCACTGTGACCCTATTCCAAAAGCTGAAGTGAGGAAACAATTTGGAAACCAAAAATTACCGACTAAACAACAACCTGTCGCCTTTAAGGGTAAACAACAACAACGAGCTCAAAAGCCCAAGGCTAAGGTTGAATCAAAAGGAGCTCGTTACAAGAAGAAAGCAAAAGACGTTAAGTTTGTGGCCTCCATGGGTACTGATAAAGTTGAGACTTTTGAAAATAAATCCAATACTGGTTTTGTTCAAAAAGTCAACATTTTGAAACGTAATAGTGATAACAATTACACTCAACGCACAAATGGGTGTGAAGCTAGTACCTCTGGGTCTACAACTTCAATGTCAGGTCGTCGATCAGATTCTCCTAAGTTTGTTGAAAGGAGAACTTGTTTCAAATGTGGGAAGTTTGGGCACATCATTAAAGACTGCACAAACTCGCCCAAACCAAATTTTGTTGAAAGAGCCCCCTCTGAACAAGGTCACTCACAACGTCGTCCTGTTTCTCCAGAACATGATAAATGCACTATTAAAAAACAAGAAACAAAACAACGACGTAAAAATGTGAAGGTGATCGAAAAGGCTTTAAAAACTGAAGTAAAATCTGTTAAAAGGAAACCTAGTTTGTCACAACCATTAAAACCAGAAATTGTACATAATACACAATCTGGTAAACGGAAACAAGCTTGGAGACCTAAAACGGATAAAGTTTCAGGGGGAGCATCATCAGTTCTAGATCATCGAGAAGTTGAGATAACTTACGTCGATGAACATGGGCGACCTAAGTCTGTTAAGGCTTGGGTCCCCCTCTCCATCTAATCTCTGAGTGAGTGTGCAGGATGTTCCAGGAGGAACTATTGATAGTCTTAGGATTGTTGATAGTGGGGCGTCCATGCACAAGATCGGCGACATTAGACTCCGAAACATCATCATATCTAGGAGTTGTTGCCTTTGATGGAGAGAGAAAAAGAAAAGAAGAAATGTCTGATGAAGAGATTGAAAGCTTCGACAAAATGAAAATCATTTCAAAGTTTAATTGTTAAAGGTTTTGATCGGGTCCCCATGATAGATTCAATCAAAATGTACGCACCTGCAGCACGTCTGATGTTCAAAATCAACAAGATGAACGTGCAGTGTACATTTCTTCGCGGTGTAATTGAAGAAAATGTGTTTGTTGAACAAACCAACCGGGTGTGCGGATGCCTTGGCGTGGACTGAACAACCGCACACTATTTCTTAAAGAGAAAGATAAAGACCTTCGCTGGTGCAATATGGAAGACCAGCCGGACCCAGAAGTCTATGATCTTGTTGCTGTGAAGAGATTTCTCAGTAGCTACAAAATCGACTTTGAAATTCACACCGGGTGGATATCCAGTTTGGGAGAGCACTCAAATTCCTTGCAATGCATGAAACAGTTGCAGGATACGGTTTTGAATTTCTAATCTCTCCTATCTTTGTCGATATTTAAGCTACTCTTTGAATTACTATTTCGTACAGCACTCTTTGACCAGACACGTTGATCTCGAATATCACCTCACACGTGATTGTTTCACTATGAAACTCGTCAATGTTGCCATGGTCCGCACTGATTACCGACATGCCAACTGATTTTTCCAAAATTCGAGAAATCATTTCTGATTAAAATTAATTTTGGTACACGACATTGAGATAAAACGTGAGTTAACCGACATCGGAAAATCGTTTTTGTAAATATCTGTGTGTTTTTTAAAATTTATCTTAGTTTGTTGATTTTAGGGGGAGTAAATCCAAAATTTGAAAATTCAAAAACATCGAAAAATGTCAAAAACCCAAAAACATGGCAAAACAAAAATGAGTTTCCTGGCGAGAAAAAGAGAAAATGATAGTACATCAGTGGTCTGTCTAAGCCTCTTTAAACTGAAATGCAAAATGAAAAAGGATAAGCAGCTCTATATAAGATGTATCGGTAGGCTCACAATCATTTTAAAGTGTGCAGGAGATATAAACCTTAATCGACTGAAGACCAGGTGGGAACCGCACATTGGCATATGGTCTTAGTACCAAAATTTCGTTTGAGAGATTGCCGAGGTTCTGAGATATTCGGTCCTTATGCTGTCTTATCATCTGGGTATCATGGTTGTATCAAACTGAAACAAAACGGAGACGAAGTCTAGATCTTCCATGATACCATACATACGTGTACATACTGCATACGACCTCAATAAGTGATCAACAATCACATGTCCAATCAAACAAGTGATAATATATCATATTTATCCGGGAGTCAAGTTCGTCTCTTTGCTGTACGAAAGTACTGACCTGTTCACGGACTTGCTCATGTGCCCTCATGCATCTGAAAATCAAGTTCCTCATCAATAAGTGATTCTATCACATAGAGCTTGTTTTCAATCAAAATAAGTGATTTTCTCACATTTTCATATACGTCAAAACAGATGATAAACGGTATACTCACCGGTAAGATGAACTCCCGTGCATACCTTGATACGGGAATGTGTCGTGTGTGGATGAACACCGGTCAGTAAGTATAAATCATACCTTAACGTATCCCCTCGCCATGATTACATCTGATAAGTTGAGCTTATGTGGACAACAATACCGATAATTGTTATAGGATGCTTATCTAAATGTTAACTAATTGAACAAAAAGAGCGTTTTGACATGACCATACACTGATATGATTCTCTTACCCTTGAAACTCGCAAAAAGAATGTCTGTAAATATTTGTTTACTGCTTTTAGTTTCTGTATCTCTGTATATATTTATTTATTGTTTTCCGTCTTTACATTTGAAAAATGAAAAATTCCAAAAAGATTTTAGGTGTGTTTTAATATAAACTTTATAAAAGCCAAAAAGATTTTGCTTCTAGTTTATTTTTGATTGATCGATGTTGGAACTCGGGTCTATCCTACCCAAAATCCTGATTGTAAGCCAGAAAACAATTGCATCTTCTTAAACATTCGAAGTTAACGAGTTTTGAAAGTTAAAGGATTAAAATTGATCAATTTTTTAAACTTTCAAACTGTTGTCGGTCGGTGTTTGATTGAGATTTGATCTCATATGTGTCATTTGTTTAATTTGTCTAAATTCTAAGTGGTTGTTCTCATTACGTGTTTAGCTTTCTTGTATGTGCAGATGCGACATCAGAATCAGCGAAGAGAACGTGTCAGATGACAAGCCGTAAAGTGAAGACATGGCGTTGATGCAATCAGAAAATCAAGATGATCGGGTTGCAGTTGATCACTCATCAACACCACAAGGATCTAAAGTTATTGAAGATCAAAAGATTCACGAGCAACACCCAAGGGGGAGTTTGTTGATACACTCCCTATTTGCGACACGTGAAGATTTTGAAGATCCTTCGACCTGGAAGACATGGAAGACGAACCATCACGAGTAGCGTCCAAGGGGGAGTTTGTTGGTACACTTTATGTGGACGCGACTCGGTTCGGTTCAACTTGGTTTTGACACGGTTAGGTCCGGCTCAAGCCCGACGTCACGACATTCCTCCGTCGTGCGCCCCAGAGTTCGACACGCGAAGCACGGAGCGCCGCGAATCAAGTCCCGATGACACATCACCATGACATCATCATTGTGATGTCATAGCCAATGAAATTTGAATTATTCTTACGAAACATTCATCTGGGCCGAAACTGTTTTGGGCTTTGACTTGAATTTGGGCCAAATCTTCATACGACGAAACTCAATGGATTTCAAAATGAGAGTGACGAAACTCTAAGGTTTCGTCACTTGTGGGGTTTCGCCGGGGCCTCTTTGTGTTTCGTCATGGTCTGTGTCTTGTATGCCTATAAATACCCCTCATAGTTTCTGTGTGAAACTGATGAGTATGAGAGAGCTGTGAGACTTAGTGAGAGTCTGTAAACATTGTTTGTATATGTTTGTGGTTGTACTTATCCCTAATCAATAGATATTGAATCTTTGGTTACGCGTGTGTTTCACATTGTGTTTGGTTTGCACCGTCACGGGGATTCCGCACCCGTTGCCGTGTTTGTGATAAACAAGGATAGGTTTTCGTATCGGATCCACCACCGAGAAAAACGGGACCTACACCCGCATTGGACATTAAATGGCGAAGAAGCAGATTATTATTTTGTGCCGGTTCTTGATTCATGCATCATAACTCGCGCTGATGATGCACCCCATTTGAGCATGGAGGTATGGAACCATGTGTTATATAAACCTTAGTTTCTTTTTTTTTTTTTCATTTTTTACTTATATTTATGTTAGCGTTTTCACGTTTTTCAGAAACATAGGGGATTAAGAATCGCTCTCACTCTTGAGTTTTACAAAAAAAAACACATGACCATATTGTGCAACAATATCCCAACTAGAACCGTTCATCGGGAAGAGATTATATTTGGGTATGATTCGACTAAACTCCTCACAAATTGACTTAATCATAATACTAAATTGTATAAACTAATGGTTATTTCTATGTGTTAAGGCAGTCATTTTCGTGGGATGAAGGCTCTTGTTATGCCCCAAAGGAGATATGGAGCAGTATGATGTTGGTCCATTGGATTAATACAAATTCAAAGCACAACCATTCAACAACTGCTTATTGGGGGTGACAATTGGGATGTTATTTCTTCAAATGATAGGGGGAATCATTCATGTTTTGACCCACAAAAAGATCTTGTGATTCCTGCATGGAAACGCCCGGATGTCACATCCCTAAGCCTAAAGCTTTGAGCTAGGTATCTTTCTAACAAAATTTACTTGAAAATGGGTCGATTTGCATTATATTTTAGGGTATGGTTCAATTTTAGAAATTAGCTAAAAATAAAATAGGTTGTAATGTTTTCAACTTCCTCAAATTGAGTTAACTGCCGTTTTTGTCCTTGTAGTTTGTTCACTTGTGTTAGTCCAGGGCAAATTTCAAAGTTGTACCATTTTCGTCCCTAACATTCTTCAAACATGCCAATTTAATCCAAAAAGTTAACGGTCGTTAACTTTGACTGTTAACTTTTTACCCCTCATTTAATAGTCAAGGTTAACGACAACCACAGAGACGAAAATGACAGTTAACTCCATATATGTAATATGTGCACGTAAATAATTGTTAGCACTTAGCACTTGGCTTAGCTTCCAGTATACAAACAAATTTTCAGTAGTAATCATAAACTATTTCACCTTATTTGACTTTAACCAGCAATAACTAAGATATCAATGGTTATAGGATTCTGTTTAAAATATGTTTGTTTGTTACCTTTCTACAGAATGATTGGGAACTCGTAAAACGTGGTTGGGATGCTCAACTTCTTGGTGAAGCTCCACACAAATACAATAGGATCTTTAAAGGAGAAAGTTATCTCACAATGACCTAAAATTTGATTCAAATCTTCTAAGAGTATTGTTATCAACATTTTTTTTTATGTTTATGAGTTGTACTTATTAATTCTTCTGTTGGGGTTTTGATACACAATTTTGCCTATACAATTTTACTTAGTCCAACCTTTCTTTTTGGAATAGTTAGGGTTAAACTTTTTCGTTTAACAGAATAAAAGGTTAGAAACCCGGAATGGGTGGTGGTTCGTAATAGACACTGTAATTGAAACTGATATCAGTCGTGGACACCCGCCGCAACGCGCGGGCATTCCCACTATAAGTAAGGTATACAAACGCGGTTTAACTACAAATGAGATGAAGAGAGTTTTTTTTTTTTTTTTTTTTTTAAGGGTGACTTTCAATATGTACATGGACCATTGGTCACCCGGTTTTACCCAGCTGTTACCCCAGCGAGTCTCTCGTGTGAGGGCAGTATGGTTTCCAGGCGAAGGTCAGTCAGAGAGGCAACCGGGGCCCGATAGAACATTGCGTCTGAGAATGCTGGGCTGGCGGGTAACCGTCCTTGACGGGGATATGTTGAAAATATTGATTTTAGGGTTATTTTTGTAGTTTAAAAATTAACTATAGAGATTAATGTAATTAATGATTCTTTTGTAACTTATATTGTGATTACTAATTCATAATGTTCTTTTTATTATATTGATTTCCTGACCATATTCACCTTTATTACATGATTTAATGACATTTATGATTTTTATTCACATGAATCGGTTATGATCTGATCCAGAGAATATACTTTAAAACACTTGGTTTAGTCGATCTCAAAGGAACCTAACTCATAGAATAAGGCCTAGTTCCATATCGTTAAATATAGCTTAGATGCTCTCCATAAGAAATCTGGATTTTTAAAATCGTAATGAAACTTACATTGTTAAATTTTGTTCATTTTTTTACTAATTGGTTCCATTTGTCCTCCAAAAAACTATATAAGCAAAAGAACATACTTAATGTAGAACGTGACTGGTTTTTAAATGGAATATATATTTAAAAATAAGTTGAAATATATACTTTTTATTTACTTTTTAATTTTTTTTTTAATTATTTTTTTTAATTAAAATGCCAAAGTAACAAATTACAAACAAGTGGCAGGTAAACGGGCAATAAGCTGCACCGCAACCCCCTTTTGAATTGCAAAACCAATCCTGCTAAAGACGAAACGACCCTTAAAGGTAGAGAGATTACTATTCACAACCCGTTGAACCTTGTTTAGGAATTCCACAGCCTCTGGGGCTAGGGAACCAAATGTAACAAAAGCGAATGGGATAAACACATGTTGATTCTCTAAACAAGCCTTCTCATGTTTAGCGACCTTGCTGGATTCCGCCTTCAACGCAGGCTGGACAGCAACAACCCCATTATCCCTGAGCCCAACAAGAGGGGACACTCCTGTAAGGTCAACACAAGCGTGTTTTCCCCTTGCCCACCCAAACACAAGAATATCAGCTGGTCAAAGAGTAGACCTCCCATCCAGCGGATCCGTCAAAAAGTTCACCGGAGCCTCCTTTTTTGCTGAAATCTCTGCCCGCTTTAAAACATCAAACAGAATATCCCTTACCAAATCATGTCTGTATTTAAAACCAGGCAACTCCTTACAATGAACCGCATGCTCGCCAAAAGTATCTAGACAAACCTTGCGGCAAACTGGGCAAGGCTCATCAACCGGAAACAGAGGGATCATTAGCCGGTACTTAAGGATTGCCCGGTATTCCACTGCCGACATGTGTTGGCCTAGTCCTTCAATGGGGATGACTGTCAGGAAATCCTGAGCATGAGGAGCCTAGAGACAATCGAACACGGCTTTCTGACGAGGGGATAGACTAAACTTCTCTCCCAAACTCTGGACAGTTCTACTAAATAGGGCACTCGCCAAAGCATTCTGGGCTTTAGGGGGGCGGTGTCCTTATTAGAGAAACCGCCAATATCGAAATCCGGAAGGGACATGTGCATGCAATCCAATGCACACACATAATCAGAATCTAACCCGGCAATATCACAGTCCCGAAGAATATGGTCCTGCAAACTCCAAGATTGCGCCCTTTTTAAATTGTTTAGTTGTTGACATATATACCGAATACTTGATGTATTTTTTCGTGCGACATGTGTACTAGCTATATTTTCAGAACCGTACCAAATTTCCACCTACCGAACTTAAGAACCAGAAGATGTCATATTTGTTTTAAATAATAATATATATTAATTTAATTAAACATGACAAATAATATAAAAATATATTTGGATATTCTATGTATTTAACATAATATTGTACAACTTTTAACTAGGATTCTAACTTCCAATTCCACAACACTAAAAAAACTAGAGTAATCAAAAATCAAACCGTCAGAATTATGTATTATACAAAGATAATTATATTAAAAATAAGGCAGAAACAGATATGGACAACACCTCGGCTCAATGGTAAACTAAGAGTAAGTCGTAGCCATGCATGTGAACACTACAAGAATTATACACTTTTAGCGGCGACACCTTTAGCGGCGACAAGCCAAGTGTCGCCGCTATTGGTTGATCCGCGTCAAACCCAAACCTCAGCCGTTGATCATTAATCTGATCTAATGGTTGGGGATTAAGGAAGCAATACCGGCGACAATTAATAACCAATAGCGGCGACGCGCTGTCTCCGCTAAAGATTGGTGTCCCACTTTAATCCTCAGCCACACAAATCTTATCCTGGTTAACCCTAGTTAGCATAGTAGCGGCGACAGTGGAACTAATAGCGGTGACAGGCCGTCGCCGGTATTGATCTTTCCGTAAAAGTCCTCACAGCGCCATTTTCTTCCCTCCTCCTTCATTTTCCCCCCTTTTCTCTGCGAACCACCGCCGTAGAACCGACTTTTTTGCCCAAATCGGTTAGTTTAACTTTGTTTTTGTTAAATCTCTTCTCTATTTTGTTATTTACATGTTATAGGCTTTAATTTTTGCTCGTTTTTGTGTATATTTGTGTTTATGGAAGAAAATTCGGATCACCACCATCTCTTCTCCGGTCACCACCTTCACTTCTCCGGCACCACCTCGTCTCAGCGGTCTTAGTCTACTTGAAACCTGAAAAAAATGGTTAGTTTTATATGTATTTTTTTTAAAGTTTAGAAATTGTATAATTTTTGGTTTAGGTATGTAAATATGTATATGTAAGGATGAATGTTTGTATGTTAAATGTATAATGTAGGTGTATTTGGAGAAAATGAGTATATGAAAGTCTATGTATTTATCTATGTAGGTGTATGTAAGCATGTATGTGGGTATGTAAGTGTATGAATGAATGTATGTATGTAGGTGTATGTTAGTATGTTGGTGAAAAATGTGTATGTTAGTATGTATGCAGGGCCGTCTCCGAGAATGATAAAAAAAATTTGGGCCCCGGGCGAAAAAATTTTTTGGTATAATATAAACTCATCTTATTAACAAAATCGAAGAGTCAATTAATTAAATGAATTGATAGTTCAAAACAATTTAGGAAATAAAAAATGCATGAGATTTAGTAAATAAAAATGTAAAGGAAGGGTTTAGAACTCATGACCTTGGTTTTCAAATTTGAGTATCTTAACCATTGAACTAGCTTCATTTTTTGTTGCTAGAGTCATTAATAAAACATTTAAGATAACAGTGCTCATTTAAAAATCTTGACCCTAATTTTTTGTCGGGCCCTATAAACCTTTTGGGCCTTGGCATCTGCCCGGGCTGCCCAGCCCACTAAGCCGGGCCTGTATGTATGTTTGTATAAATTATGCAAATGTGTATGTAAGGATGAATGTTTGTATGTCAAATGTATAATGTAGGTGTATTTGAAAAAAATGAGTATATGAAAGTCTATGTATTTGTGTATGTAGGTGTATGTAAGCATGTATGTGGGTATGTAAGTGTATGAATGAATGTATGTATGTAGGTGTATGTTAGTTTGTTGGTGAAAATTGTGTATGTTAGTATGTATGTTTGTATAAAGTATGCAAATGTGTATGTAAGGATGAATGTTTGTATGTCAAATGTATAATGTAGGTGTATTTGGAGAAAATGAGTATATGAAAGTCTATGTATTTGTGTATGTAGGTGTATGTAAGCATGTATGTGGGTATGTAAGTGTATGAATGAATGTATGTATGTATGTATGTAGGTGTAAGTGTATAAATTTTATGGTTTTGATCAAAATGTGTGTTTGTTTATGTGTAGGTTTGAAAAAAATGTTAAAGTTTGATAATTTGTATATTTGTGTTTAGGTTTTAAAACATTTATATTTAAATTTGACAAATATATATTAGTTAGGAAATACCCTCTTTATATTAAAATCATGATTTAAAACATAACGAACATAGAAAATACCCGCCAAAATTGAAATCATCATTTAAAACAAAAGGAGTTAAGAAAATACCCGCCCAAAATATAAACCATTATGAAGAACATTACGAGCTTAAAAACTGTGCCTGATATTGAATTCATCATTTCAAACATAACGAGCTAAGAAAACACCCAATCGAAATTGAAATCATGATTTAAAACATAACGTTCCGCCCAAAATTTAAAACAATCATTAAGAACATAACAAGCTTAAAAAACTGTGCCCGTGTTTGAATTAATCATTTAAACATAACGAGCATAGAAATACCCGCCCGAAATTGATTTAGAAATTAATTTCGGGTTGTCCCCGTTTATCTTGGGACTGCTTTTTGAATATTTTATCTCATTTAGGATGTGAATGTGTATTACATGATTGTTTGTTTAAGAAGGATTCGGTTATCATTTTCTCTTTGCTACTCGGGTATATATATCATTACATATATACTTGGGAGCTAAGAGGAAATGCTGCCGAATTTTTCTTAAACAAACAATCATGTAATACACATTCACATATGAGATAAAGTGTTCAAAAAGTGGGTTTAGCAGCCTACCCTTGTCTTGTTAATCCTAAATTAGATTTTCTTTCAGTTGCATAATGCCTATCGATAAAAGTTGGATTGATTCCCCACGTCATTCACCTCACTACAAGCAAGGACTCAAGTCATTTATCGAGATGTGTGAAAGAGTGATAAAAACCACGATGAAGTTAGATGTCCGTGTACCAAATGTAAAAATTCCGGCTTAAAAACTATGGCAGAAATGAAATACCATTTGCGTATTAACAGTTTTTGGAAGGAATACACGAAGTGGACCTATCACGGGGACACGACTCCAATTGCAGAAGTAAACGATGTTGCGCCACAAGACGATATGGTAAACGTTATTGAAGACATTAGGGGGAGCGTATGGAAGAAGATACATACCTTAACCAAGAGAACTCGAATGGAGATAGTAGCGGTGTTGTTGATGATTTTGAAGACCTGGTAAAGGAAGTTGAAACAGAATTATATCCTGGTTGTACCAAGTTTTCTTCTATCGACTTTTTTGCAAAGCTTTTGAATATAAAGGATACGTACCATTTGCAAAATGAAGCAGTAGATCGACTCCTCTCGTTGTTACGAGAGTCAATGCCAGAAGGCAACAAGATTCCCCCTTCGTATTATGTAGCTAAGAAGACATTTAAGAAGATTGGTTTGGCATATGAGATGATAGATGTGTGCACAAATGATTGTGCTCTCTTTTGGAAAGAAACGAGTCCTTGCAAAATTGTCTCGTTTGTAATGAGAGTCGATGGGTCGATAAAGACACAAAAGGCACGAAGGTGGCTCGTAAGGTGTTACGATACTTTCCTTTGACGCCTAGACTACGACGTTTGTATTGTTCAAGGCACACAGCGAAAGATATGATATGGCATAGTATCGGACGATCGGAAGATAGGACTATGCGTCATCCAGTTGATGGATCTGCATGGCAAGACTTTGATAAAAAGTACCCAAACTTCACGATGGAGCCACGAAATGTTAGCTTAGGGCTTGCAGCTGACGGTTTTAATCCCTTTAACAACGGTAGTGGATCCTCGACTCATAGCACGTGGCCGGTTATACTCACCACATATAATCTGCCTCCCTGGCTATGCATGCGAGAGTCCACATTCACGTTGACCTTGTTGATTCCTGGCCCTAAATCACCGGGGAAAGACATGGACGTTTTCCTTAGACCGTTAGTGGATGAGCTTAAACAATTGTGGCAGACAGGTGTACGTACTAAAGACGCAGTAACAAACACATACTTCACAATGAAGGCGGCGTTGTTATGGACCATAAATGACTTTCCAGCCCTTAGTAGTCTATCAGGTTGGAGCGGACAAGGCTACATGGCATGCCCAACTTGTAACCAAGACACTCCTTCAATACGTGTAACTGGTAAATGTGCTTATGTTGGTCATCGCCGGTTCTTAGATGCCAACCATCCTTGGAGAACAAGTCTCGACTTTAATGGGAGACCCGAGACACGAGACCCTCCGAGACAGTTTAGCCCAGCTGACATAGAAGCTCAACTCGGTCGTTTAATTAATCGTCTAACAGGCAAGCATCCAGATTTTGGAGGTGGGAGGATAACCCGGTCAGATTTCGAGTTGAACTGGTCCAAAAGAAGCATATTTTTGACCTTGAGTATTGGTCTTCTCTGCAGCTGAAACATAACTTAGATGTAATGCATATAGAGAAAAATGTGTGCGACAGCTTGCTCGGTACTCTTCTAATGAACGATAAGAGCAAAGACACGCCAAATGCGCGGTCCGACTTGGAAAAACTAAACATTCGGCCGACACAATGGCTGAAACAATCGAGTGGCAAGTTCTTAAGTCCCCACCCAAAGTACTCATTCAAGTCCGATGATCGAAAACTTTTTTGTCAGTTTATAAAAAATGTTAAATTACCAGATGGGTTTGGATCTAATATCAGTAAGAGGGTAACAGATAACAATGCTAACATTACCGGGTTGAAATCTCATGACTGTCATATCCTCATGCAACGTTTGATACCGATTGGGGTTAGAGGGCTTTTGACTAAAGATACATCTACACTAATAGTAGACCTTTGTATGTTCTTTAAGCAACTTTGCTCTAGAACACTATCGTTGGATGATATGAAGAAAGCAAAGGATGACATTGTTACCATCTTATGCAAGTTAGAGATGATCTATCCACCTGCGTTTTTTGACATTATGGTTCATTTACTTGTGCATTTACCTGATGAAGCGATTGCAGGAGGTCCAGTAGCTTTTAGATGGATGTATCCATTTGAAAGGTACATGAAAAAACTAAAGAACTATGTCAAAAACCCGGCAAGGCCTGAAGGTTATGTGTTTGAAGAAGCTCTAACATTTTGTTCAATGTACCTTAAAGATGTTCAGACTAAGTTCAATCGCCCAGATAGAAACGATGATGTCGTTGTTGAAAAAAGAAAGTTATGGGTGTTTGAGTCCAAATGTCGTCCTGTTGGCGCAACAAAGGACAAATATCTATCATTCATCGAAAAAAGCAAGATGGAATGGTTTGTCCTCGAAAACTGCGCAGAAGTTAGGGAGTACATGAAGTGAGTGCTTCTATCTTTAACTTTTCATAATCTGTTAATTGGTATTTTTCATTCCTTTCTTATATTTGTCATCAATGTAGTGAATTCAAACATATACATCCCCAAGATGATCTTAAAACCAAATTTCCGGGATGGTTTCTCCATAAGGTATAATACATATATAACACTCATTACTCTACACTTGCTAGGTAATACATATATAACAAACATTATTACTGTATACTTGTTAGGTCCATTCGATGAAAACACAAAATTCTCCAGAATTCCACCCGGAGTTGTATGCTCTTTCAATTTGTGCGAAAATGACTTCTTACACTTACACTGCTTGCATAGTCAACGGTGTTAGGTTTAAGACACTTGAACGTGATGCAAAATGCGCAACGCAAAAATCTGGGGTGGAAGTGGTTGGAGAGAACGGTGTGAAATTTTATGGCCAATTAGAAGAAATTATTGAGTTGCGTTATACAAATGATTATTCCACTGTCCTATTTCGGTGCAAGTGGTTTGATACTCAAAGGGGTGTAAACCATGACAATAATATCACCAGTATAAGCACTGAACATGAATGGGATAAAGACGATCAACTCATATTTGCTTCGCAAGCCAAACAAATGTTCTTCATCCAAGAAACGTCTCGAAACCAAAAAAATAAACATAGGTGGGTAGTCGAAAATGTTAATCATCGAAGAATTTGGGATCGGCCATTAAGTGATGACCGCGTCAATAAGGTTCAAAATGTTGACAAACGCTTAGAAGATATTGACGTTGTCGACAACAACTCTTCATCTGACTGTCCACTTGTCATTGGCTTGACCCAATACTTTCAAATTGGATCTTCTCATGTTACTGCGGGTGAGCCTTCAATTGAAGTTGATCCCCCAACGGCTACCGTCGATGAAGTGTTTGAGGTCGAGACTGATTGTGATGAGGTCGAGGCTGATTGTGATGAGGATGATCCCAATTATGTGGAGTCTGACTAAAAGAAAAGTTATTGTAATTTATATTGATTTGTAATTGATAAACACTTGTTTGAAATATTTATTTGAATTTGAGTTACACTTGTTGTACTTTCCCTTAATTTCTATTAGATAGACATGCTGTAACATTTGTAACTTTATAGGGATTATTGTAACATTCCTATTTTTATATAAGAATTAGAGGTTTTGTTAAATTTATTAATCACTAGTAACTAGTAACTAGTTTATTTTTCATATAAATATTCAACCCAAATAGTTTTAAAACACTATTTTATATAGTTGGTTGAAATATTATTCTAATTAATTGGCTTGTATATGGGTGACCTTTCTAATAAAATAAAAGTATATAAAAACTTATATTATTAGACGGGTAGTCTACGGGTAAGTTGACTATTAGAAATATGATGTACCTAGACGGGCCTAGGAACCATATAATAATTAAAATATAAAAATACATTGTATTTTGAACCTACTATATTTTTTATGAAACTTAGACCCAAAGGTAGACAAAAATATTCTCATTCTAAAGACATATTTATTATTTTATAAAACGTCATATTTTACAAGTTATACACGCCAAATAAGTGAAGCAGGTAATTAATTATAAAAAAATAAAATAATAATACTTAAATTTACATCTAGAAAGTGGACGTGTCATACATGATTTCGAAAATACATGCATGACCACTACATGTCCATTTTGAAAGTTTGTTGAAATGTTTACGTATCTTTTGGATAAAGATCTAAAATTTCATCAAATAAGAAGAAAGCATATGTAAATAATAAAGTACATACGTGTCTTTTAAGATGACTTTACCTATCTCAAAGTTCAACTATAAAATAGACATTCTACAAACAATTAAAGGATTCAGCCTTCTTTCCATTTTCTACACACACTCTCTCGAAATAATATAGATTCTTATTGTTTTATTATTTACACTATAAATAAAAAGGCTCTGCCCTGTTTTAAATATTTTAACTCCCGATCACCGCTACCCATTCCGATTGATCTGAGCCCCATAACACATGTCAAGGCTATGCCTGACTAAGTTCGTTAGGGTTCTGTCTCGGGACATCGGGACAAGGTTGAATTAGGGGTACTATACTTAACACAATTACAAATATATATTTATATATATTTTTAAATAGCTCAAAAGTTATACCCAAAATTCTACCAGGAGATTTTCTAGTTGAACCCTAATATTACAAAGTGGGTCCATTCTCTTTTCTCACCGTTTTATTCCCTTTTTGTCCCAAACCATAACAACTCTCACCAAAATTATTATTTATTATTATATTTTGTTCACAAGGAAACCTTAGTTAAGACCCCTAAGTAATCCTACATAAACTCTAAAAATTTCAGAACAATCAGAATCAGGACCAGGGCCCCTAAAACTCAGGGGGGTATTTCCTAGTTACGATTATCCTAATATCTTGCTGTCGGAATCGAATTTCGAAAATCCGTCGACTCAGCTAAGCTAGTTGGACACGTGGCAATCCTATGAGATAAGGTGGACCTTCGCGTCACGCAAAGCCCTTAGGGTGACCCCTCGCGTCACACGAGGGGGTCAAATTTCAAGTATAAATAGAGGGGATTGGGACTTGAATTCTGGCACTTGTTCGACGATAAAATTCGATTCATACACAGAGATATCGTCCAAATACTACAAAAACACACACAGCACGAAACGCTGCCGCAAAACAGGGTATTAACTCAATCGCTGCTACGATTCAATGTCCGATCGATTAAAACTATCCAATGGATGTTTAAGTACTATCCTTTGTCATTAGGCGTGATTCCGACAGGATGTTTGAGTATCACCCGAACTCGGGGAATACTTTGTCATTCGTTGTGAATTCGATGGATGTTTAAGTGATTATACTTTGTCATTTGTTGTGAATCCGATGGATGTTTAAGTGATTACACTTTGTCATTCGTTGTGAGGGTTTTAATCTCGTGAGTTATCGTAAATGTTGTATTAGTTACTTACCTAGTTCGTGTGCATTAGGTTACAAGACTAATCAATAGGCTAAGCTCTGCCCGTATAAATCTGCATGCTTATAAAGTGAGTCATTCTCTTTTATTCAAAGTGTTTTATAAATTCTTAAATATTTTCAAAGTTATAATTACAGTGATTAAGTATATGTAATCACCAAATTACAGCCAGTATGTGGGGTTTTGTATACATTACTTTATAATCGTCACCATTGGGGCAGCCAATGGGAGATATGACCATAGTCACAGATCTGGTCGAGTGACAAATACTGTGGGTAGTTGGTTGATATCAGAAACATTGTAATCTCTCTTAATACTGTAAATTATAACAAACGTGTCTTTTTAGTAAATAGAATGATTCACCAATATTTCCTGCTGACAAAACCTTTTTAAAACGCGTTTCAGGTAATTAAAGTAGATTGGATTAAGAGTTGGATACGGCACTAAAGGGTTTCAAGAAGTGGCTTATTTTATTAATTAAATCAAATTAAGAAATATTGGTTTATGTAATCAAATTTATCTTTATTAAAGCTACCATTGTAAAACATGGGTTTATCCCATCTATTTAATAAATAAAATCCGGTGTTTTCTAAACTCTGATATTTTTCCTAACTCACGGTCCTGATGAAATTTCACTGCAATATTTTTCAAAATAATCACTGGTACCACTTGGATGTTCGCGGCTCCCGATTCCGTCCAGGGTGGGTCGGGGGTCGTGACAATTATGTTTTCGGTATTGCTGATATTCACTTATTTGATGGCGGATGTGGCCCCCTGGGGACATGGGGGTGACGGCGCTGGTGATCCACCGCTTCCTCCTGGTGGATTTCGTGGCACATACGAGACAGACGGTAAGTCTTTTACTAAATTATTTTGTAGTCCTTATATTTTATATATTATAAATGTTGTTACTAATTATTTTTGTTTTAATTGCAGCGGTTCCCCCAAAGAAGGTTAGGGGGAAAGCTAAAAACGAGAAACTACGGCGTCTAGTAAAAGCGGGGGGGGGGAGGGGGGGCTGTATCGCTTACGTTTGATAGACAGGTCACGTTTACCCCTGTTGGTAAATCAAGAGACATGTTTTCAAGGGAGGCCGGCATGTATATGTGGCGGACCATCCCGTTTGATAAAATTGGATGGGATAATGTTGAACAACATTACAAGGATGCCGTCATGAACCACTTACGGGTAAATAAGTTATATGCATAAAATTTTATCAAATATTTAAGCACATGCAAATCTAATTTATATATGATATTTTAACTTTTTTATTTAATTTGTAGGAAAATTTCAATTTTGATGAAGTGGAACGTGATTATGTGGCGAAAAACTTGAAGGGTGGTATTAGGAGTGTGCTTATGAAGCGGTACACTGACCGCAAGTATGAAGCTAGACAATTATTTGATAGCCAGGGAGGTTACGATGATCTTGAGAGGGCAAGGGCATACCATCCCGCGGATATGCCCTATGAAAACTGGTTGAGAACCATCGAAGGTTTCCGGCAAGAAAAATATATTAAAAAAAGCAAGGCCAACAAACTAGTACGCGACAAACAACAATTCCCATACCGTGGGGGGACATCGTCGTACGGTAGCACCGCCTATAAAAATGTAATGTTTTATGTATGTGTGCGTGTGTGTAAGCTTTTGTTTATTTAATGTCTAATCTAAGTTTAATGTTAAACAGTATTTGGATTGGGTACCTACGTATGCTAAAACCCACACAGACAATCAAGGGAATTGGGTTGATCCGGTTGCTGAACAAAATTACGTAAGTATTTCTTTTAAGTATTATTTTCTATAACAAATATATATATATATATATATATATACATATATATTTAATCATCTTCGTAAAATACAGCGGAACATACAACAGGCCACAGATGAATGGAGCGGCGATGGTCCTCCAATTGCCCCGTATCAAGAAGCGTTGGGAGAGCGGCGAGGATGGTACAACGGGATGGGGCCTAAACCTTCTTCCAACACGTCCTCGAACATGTCGTCTTCGCAAGCTCGGACGCAAGAACCCTTTTCCGAGGTAAACTACACAATTTATAAAATGACAAACGAATGCATGTTTCCTTGTTAAATATATGTTGGTAGCGTTAATTAATATGCTAATATACGTTTTGATATCTATTATTGTAGGATTTTGTTAACAGCTTGTTTCAAACTCCGTCATTTTTTAACCAACTTAACAACTATCTTGCTTCACAAGGGAAAGGAAAAGGAAAGTTAAAAGACTACAATTCCGACGACTTATTCAATAAAGAATCCGACGAAGAGTGACTTGTTTTTAATGTATGATTTAGATTTAATTAAACATTGTAGGATTATAATGTACGACTTAAACGTAGTTTTTAATTATATTACCTTTAGTATATGTTCGTGGCGTATGTTTGTGTTGTTTGAAATAGGCAGGTTTTGTTTTTTCGGCCGAAAAAATGGATGGGTGCTGTAAATACAGCAGCTGTATTAAAAAAAAAAAGACTTTTAGCGGCGACAGGTGTCGCCGCTATTGACCTAAACCCTTTAGCGACCAAGAACAACACCGGCGACTCTTTAGCGACGACAGGTGGCCAATACCGGCCAATCAATACCGGCGACATGTCGCCGCTAAAGGTCAATAGCGGCGACAAATTGGACCAATACCGGCGACACCTGTCGCCGCTAAAGGTGGCCCGTTCTTGTAGTAGTGGAAGTCTGGAAAGGTTGTCATTGCGTCATGTCCGTCATGTATGATCATGTAGTGTACAAGAGGGGATAAAGAAAAGGTTAACTTAATAACATTACATTATTTTAAAAAAGTTAACTTAATATTATGAATTTATTTCCAACGAATTTGTGTTACCTTACGTCTTAAATCATCAACATTATTAAACATAAGTAAAATAAAAATTACAATACAAAACAAAAATTTATAGAAAGAATTAGTGAATCTCGTTTGAATTCATCTCTCTGATCTTGTACCCAAATTCAACAAGTGGTATCAGAGCTTGGTGCCAACGGTTTTGAGAGTCGGTTTTCGAGCAAGGGGGAGCAGCCCCTCATGGGGCTGCAACGACGGTAACGCGACAGGAAGAATCCGTGAGATCGAGCATTATAGGTGACAGGCAAAGGGAGTTGAATTGTTGTCCAGATTTCTTTATGATTAATTGAAGTTGGAGAAAAAAAAAATCTCAGTGGCTAGATGATTGGCAAGAAGTCGGCTGGTATCCAAATAGGTTGATCGAATTAAAGGATAGCCAGAGATGATTATTTGCATGGCTCCACAAACAAAATCCAACATGAATATATAATCTTTTTTTGACACAGGAGATATTGGAAGTCTACGTCATCTTCAATTTTACATGGAATTATGTGTGTTACTTTTAATGTGGAGTGGGTATATTTGATCTTATGTAAATAAGATCAAAACCGACGGCTAGAAGATATAATCCAGAAGTTGTTTTTGTGGTGAATCAATATAACAACGACTTGGACACATACGGGTTTCTAGTTGCCATGTGATGATCGGGACATTGGTGTTCCAATGGAGTTTAAGAGATGCGAACAAGTGTTAACGATGGGCTATGGGGTGGTCCGAGTGGTGACCAACTACAAGCCAACAACCAGTGGCGTAGCTTGAAAATTTCCAACGGGGAGTCGGAAGTTACCGGACCTAAAAATTCTATATAAGTGTGAAAGCACCGGATCGATGACGAACATCAAACATTGCACTTGATTCAAGACATGAAGAACAAAATATGAACAAGATAGAAATATGTAGAAGATGAATCTCTTTATTGATGAATCAGTCATCACAGATTACACAAACAAAAGGAGTATACATCATCTACAAGCTGGATTTAGATCACAAAGATCTAAACCCTAGCTTTCTCTCACTAACACATAGTCTCTCTGGAAAGGTGCACAAAGCTTCAAGGGTTTATCTTGGTTCCCCTTGATGATTGTTGGATCCTTGCCCTAATCCTATACAACACATATATATAGACTAGGACAAAACTCGGACAAACAATCTACACCAAAACCCTGACTTTTGTCCCTAATAAAAACCTCTGACCTTTGTCCTAGACACAAAACTTGGACAAAATGTCCCAAGGATAAACCTTGGACTAATTTTCAAGACATGTACAATAAAGACCCTACAAATTGGAAGACATGCACTTATCATCCAAAGTGCATTAACAAACTCCCCCTTGATCAGTGCATGGTCTTCATGTGGTCTTGAAATCTTCATTATCGTTGACTTTAACTTGGACTTCTGCTTCGGTTGACCAGAACTGATAAGCGACAGTTACCCAGCAGGAACTGCACTTACAGTCTCCCCCTTAACTGTTGCATCAGTTCTGTGTGGCATCGATAATCTTCAGTCACCGGATACTGCACTTACAGACTCCCCCTTGACTGATGATATCATGCCTGTTTTCATCTTTGGCTGAGACTTGATCTTTCTGGCAGAGCACAGCGATCTTCAACCCTTCTAATTAAAGACTTGCTGACGATCACTTAAAGCCGCTTTGAGAAACCCGAAGAATCCAACATCAAACACTGTAGATCCTCCCCCTCAAACTACTCCCGAATCAAGTTAACGCGAACCAACCTACAACCACAAGTAGGAATATCGCTCGATACATTAATCTTCAAACTTAACCAGTAGAAGAACGAAACGTCGGATTTCCAATGCCTAACATCAAACACTTCAAATTTCGCAAAGACATGAAGCTCAGTTCGATAAGTTAATAACAAACTGAACTTTGTAAAAGTACATCCACCATCTTGATCAGAGTCTTCAACCGAGTGTCTAAAATCATTTCATCTCGAATCTTCAAGATCCAATCTCGTATCTTCACGAATCCACCAATTACCCGATGACTTTCGTCTCCAATCTCCCCCTCAATGTAAGAACCCCTATTTCGAGAATCCGATCAGTCACCAACTTGGAAGAGAGATCAAGAAGACTAATCTTCTCTACTCTAACCGGCATACAATAAAGGCTTGACCTTCAACTAGTTGCCAAAAGAGCAATTTGCTTCATCACGTCAACACTTGATTAAACCTCGAACAAACTTGACAGAACTCAATCATACACTAGCTCTAACTTGCTTCATGTTATAAGCACTTCGCCACCGGTAAGATTAACACTAAGTTATTCTCAAAGATAGTAAACATGAACTTGTTTCGATGTAGCACCACGAGCCTTTGATTTACAAAGAAAACAGGAACTTCAAAAATTTTTACTCCCCCTATTTCTTTGTAAACAATACAAAAATCCAAGCAAATCTTATTCTCTTCACCTCCTCACTTGATCCGGACAACATAAGTACCATAAAACTTTTCGATAATCCGAAACCGACTTCAAGTTTCCAAACTACACATAATTCTGACTCTTAGTTAGTTAACCGGTACCCCAGGTAACCCGAAATAACTAGAAAAACTCGGAACATGCACAACTCGAAACTTCCGAACAACACAAACTTCCAAATTTAGCTAAAAAATCCGGTACCCCAGGTAACCCGGAATTCTAGAAAATTCGGAACTCGTAAAACCCGAAAGCTCTTGAAACCTCGGATCAAATCATCAGAAAGTATGTAAAATACAAAGGAATTCGAAACGAGCAAGGAAATAAAGGAAACTCTGAAGAAAACCCGGAACAATAAACTCGGAACCAAATTTTAATAACACTGACTTATTAAACCTTAAAACTCGGAACAACTTGGAACAAATCCAAGAGTTTCAATCCGACTTTAAAGCTCGCACTCCAAAAGTGGTTAAAACTCGGAACTAAAACTTAGACAGAAAAGGCTCGGACATTAAAAGTTGTGAACATCAGACTGTTGTTGTTAAAACTTGGAGTTTTAACACACTAAACTCGGAAACAACACTAACAAACCTTTAAACAAAACTCGGAAGTGAAACTTTTGAACACAAGTCAGAAGTAAAACTTTTGATATCAGAATTGCAACATATCGGAACTGATTAAAAACCGGAATTAGATCAGATCCACAGCTAAAGCTCAGAATGGACTATTAAACACTCGGAATAATCTGTTTTAAAACTCGGAACTACTGATACTCGAAAACTCGGAAGAGTTTTAAAAGTTCGGACAGAAAACTCAGAACTGAGCTTCATGTTTTAAAACACTCAGAACTGAAAACTCAGAAGAGTTTTAAGAGTTTTAAACACTCGATCATACACTTGAAAACTCAGAACTGAGCTTCATGTTTTAAAAGTTCGGACTAGCTTTATGGAGAAACTCTGAAACTCAAACATTGTAAAGCTCGGACAAGCTGGAGTTTTAAAGTTGCTGTCAGACTTTAAAACTCAGAGTTTGAAACTCGGACAAGCTTTAAAACTCTGAAACATGTTGAAGGAAAACTCGGACTAATAGATATAAAAAAAATTCGGAATCATTAACATTGAAGGAAAACTCGGACTGTGAGTGCCTCGTTGACAAACTCAGACAAGTTAATCTCGGAGCCATTCCGAAAAGTCGGACATTGAAGGAAAACTCGGACTGAGTAACTTGGATTAAAACTCGGATTTAGAACTCGCATCACCAAAACTCGGATCTAAAACACGGAATAGATACATACTCGGAGCATGGATCAGCGAGGAAACCTCATAACTATATTGAACTGATGACAAAACTTGGAACTACTGACAAAAACTCGGAACAGAGTAAAAGTGAGGCCAAACCTCGGAACAATTTTGTTAATCTAAAAACTCGGAGCACTTTGATGGAGAAAAACTCGGAACAACATCTCTATGTTTAAAACTCGGAACATCAAAACTCGAAATGGATTTTAAAACTCTGATGATGAGTTTTAAAACTCAGAAACTTTAAAGAATAATAAACTCAGACCTTTTGGAGGTTCCAAAACTCTGACCTTTGGGAGTTTCCAAAACTCTGACCTTTTGGAGTTCCCAAAACTCTGACCTACAACCAAGTGAAGGTGTAAAGAAAACTCGGACAAGGCAAGAAGCAATCTCCGGACTATCTCCCCAGTGTGACTTCACACTGGTTCACCAAAATCCCGGAGACACAAACACAAAGTTTTAAACTCAGACAATCCTTTTTGGATCAAAACCCTAGAACTGCAAATCATCACAGCCGACGAACAGCTTCATTTTCTTCAACTTTTCTGCAAAATCTTCAAGTCTTCAAGATGTTTGGCGGAAACAAACATCAAATCAAGAGCAATGGTGATTCGGAAGGTGGTTAGACCATTCCGAATCGGTAACCACGCTCTGATACCACTGTGAAAGCACCGGATCGATGACGAACATCAAACATTGCACTTGATTCAAGACATGAAGAACAAAATATGAACAAGATAGAAATATGTAGAAGATGAATCTCTTTATTGATGAATCAGTCATCACAGATTACACAAACCAAAGGAGTATACATCATCTACAAGCTGGATTTAGATCACAAAGATCTAAACCCTAGCTTTCTCTCACTAACACATAGTCTTTCTGGAGAGGTGCACAAAGCTTCAAGGGTTTATCTTGGTTCCCCTTGATGATTGTTGGATCCTTGCCCTAATCCTATACAACACATATATATAGACTAGGACAAAACTCGGACAAACAATCTACACCAAACCCCTGACTTTTGTCCCTAACATAAACCTCTGACCTTTGTCCTAGACACAAAACTTGGACAAAATGTCCCAAGGATAAACCTTGGACTAACTTTCAAGACATGTACAATAAAGACCCTACAAATTGGAAGTCATGCACTTATCATCCAAAGTGCATTAACAATAAGTAATTTTTTTTATAAAATTGGGGGGTCGAAACGTATATACCTTCAAAAGAATGTGAACGTGAAAATGGCGGTTGATTGATTCTGCAAGAATGAAGATGTTAGCTATTGGATGTATAAAAGGGGTTATATAATGTAAAGGCCCTAACTATCTGCACACCCAGTTTGCCTATCTGCACACTTAGGGTTTCCCTACGCAGCGTATTGGTCAATACGCAGCGTATAGGGTTAACCCTATACGCTGTGTATTGACCTATACTCAGCGTATATAAACCATGGATCTCAGTGCCTAATAACCAATCATTGCACAGAAAACAAGGTTTATATACGCTGCGTATAGCTCTCTACGCAGCGTATATAAACCATTAGACTTTTTTGGGTCATTTTGGTAGGTTTGAGGGATCATTTTTTCACAAAGTTTATATACGCTGCGTATTGACCTATACTCAGCGTATATAAAGGTCTGAAAATGTCATTTATACCCTTGTATTGAGGCTATACGAAGCCAAATACAAGGGTAGTTGTGTCATTTTTGTCTTATACGCTGCGTAGTGACCTCTAAGGAGCGTATATAAAGCTCCATTTTTGTATTTTTTTTTGTGTATTCCTTTGTTTATTTATAAAAAAATAAATTAATTGTGTGTATTTTGGGGTATTTCCATGTTTATTTATAAAAAAACAATATTATTAAAAATAATACAAATATTATGAATTATAAGAATTAAAAATAATACAAATATTAGGTCCCGTATTGACCTCGTATAAGCCTATAAGTGTGATATCGTGTCGTATAGCGTCGTATAGGTCACGTATTGACCTCGTATAAGCCTATAAGTGTGATACCGAATCATATAGCGTCGTATAGGTCATGTATTGAACTCATATAAGCCTATAAGTGTGATATCGTATCGTATAACGCAGTATAGGTCACGTATTGACCTCGTATAAGCCTATAAGTGTGATATCGTATCGTATAGCGTCGTATAGGTCACGTGTTGACCTCGTATAAGCCTATAAGTGTGATATCGTATCGTATAGCGTCGTATAGGTCCCATATTGACCTCGTATAAGCCTATAAGTGTGATATCGTGTCGTATAGGTCATGTATTGACCTCGTATAAGCCTATAAGTGTGATATCGTATCGTATACGTGTGGTTTAGGTCCCGTCTAATCCTATATGCATATACAAGACCTATAGGAAACCTATACGAGACTTATACTACACTATACGATACGATACGATACGATACTATACAATAACACCCGTATAGGCCTCTATACGAGACTTATATACTATACACTATACGATACGATATGATGCAATACGATACGATACGATACGATGCAATACGATAAGATAATTTAATTTAAACGATAACAATATAATATATTTGTATTATTTACGAATAATATTGTTTTTTTATAAATAATTTTCTTTTTTTTTATGAATAAACAAAGGAATACGATAATTTAATTTAAACGATAACAAAACAATATATTTGTATTATTTACCAATAATATTGTATTTTTATAAATAATTTTCTTTTTTAATTTTTGTAATGAGTTAAATGCCATTTTAGTCCCTATGGTTTTAGTCATTTTGCCAGTTTAGTCCAAAGGTTTCATTTTTAACCTGTGGGTCCAAAAAGATTTCACCGTTGCCATTTTAGTCCACTGGGTTAACTTCATCCATTTTTTCTGTTAACCAGAAGGGTAATTCGGTCATTTTATATGTAATTCTGTTAACTAGAAAGGCAATTCGGCCATACAAAATGACCGAACCGCCCTTCTCGTTAACAGAAATAATTGATGAAGTTAACCCGGTGGACTAAAATGGCAACAGTGAAATCTTTTTGGACCCACAGGTTAAAAATGAAACCTTTGGACTAAACTGGAAAAATGACCCAGACCACAGGGACTAAAATGGCATTTAACTCTGAGTTAAATGCCATTTTAGTCCCTGTGGTTTGGGCCATTTTGCCAGTTTAGTCCAAAGGTTTCATTTTTAACCTGTGGGTCCAAAAAGGTTTCACAGTTGCCGTTTTAGTCCACTGGGTTAACTTTATCCATTTTTTCCGTTAACGAGAAGGCCAATTCGGTAATTTTGTATGTAATTCTGTTAAGTAAAAGGGCAATTCAGCCATATAAAATGACCGAATTGGTCTTCTCGTTAACAGAAAAAATGGGTGGAGTTAACCCAGTGGACTAAAATGGCAATGGTGAAACCTTTTTGGACCCACAGGTTAAAAATGAAACCTTTGGACTAAACTGACAAAATGGTCCAAACCACAGGGACTAAAATGGCATTTAACTCTTTTATAATTCATAATATTTATATAATTTTTTATTTTTATAATTTATATTTGTATTATTTACCAATAATATTGTTTTTTTATAAATAAATTTCTTTTTTTTTTTGTAAATAAGCAAAGGAATACACAATAAAAAAATACAAAAATGGAGCTTTATATACGCTCCTTAGAGGTCCCTACGCAGCGTATGAGACAAAAATGACACAACTACCCTTGTATTTGGCTTCGTATAGCCTCAACACAAGGGAATAAAAGACATTTTCAGACCTTTATATACGCTGCGTATAGGTTAATACGCAGCGTATATAAAGGGTAGTTTTTATTTTTAACCTCAAACATGTGGTTAAATTATCTTTTTAACCCTTATTGTATATATACGATGCGTATAGACCTCTAAGGAGCGTCTATAAAGGTCTGAATATGTCATTTATACCCTTGTACTGAGGCTATACGAAGCCAAATACAAGGGTAGTTGTGTCATTTTTGTCTTATACGATGCATAGTGACCTCTAAGGAGCGTATATAAAGCTCCATTTTTGTATTATTTTTTTTTTGTGTGTATTCCTTTGTTTATTTATAAAAAAATAAATTAATTGTGTGTATTTTGGGGTATTTCCATGTTTATTTATAAAAAAACAATATTATTAAAAATAATACAAATATTATGAATTATAAGAATTAAAAATAATACAAATATTAGGTCCCGTATTGACTTCGTATAAGCCTATAAGTGTGATATCGTGTCGTATAGCGTCGTATAGGTCACGTATTGACCTCGTATAAGCCTATAAGTGTGATACCGAATCATATAGCGTCGTATAGGTCATGTATTGAACTCGTATAAGCCTATAAGTGTGATATCGTATCGTATAACGGAGTATAGGTCACGTATTGACCTCGTATAAGCCTATAAGTGTGATATCGTATCGTATAGCGTCGTATAGGTCACGTATTGACCTCGTATAAGCCTATAAGTGTGATATCGTATCGTATAGCGTCGTATAGGTCACATATTGACCTCGTATAAGCCTATAAGTGTGATATCGTGTCGTATAGGTCATGTATTGACCTCGTATAAACCTATAAGTGTGATATCGTATCGTATACGTGTGGTTTAGGTCCCGTCTAATCCTATATGCATATACGAGACTTATACTACACTATACGATACGATACGATACTATACTATACAATAACACCCGTATAGGCCTCTATACGAGACTTATATACTATACATTATACGATACGATATGATGCAATACGATACGATACGATACGATGCAATACGATAAGATAATTTAATTTAAACGATAACAATATAATATATTTGTATTATTTACGAATAATATTGTTTTTTTTATAAATAATTTTCTTTTTTTTTATGAATAAACAAAGGAATACGATAATTTAATTTAAACGATAACAAAACAATATATTTGTATTATTTACCAATAATATTGTTTTTTTATAAATAATTTTCTTTTTTAATTTTTATAATTCATAATATTTATATAATTTTTTATTTTTATAATTTATATTTGTATTATTTACCAATAATATTGTTTTTTTATAAATAAATTTCTTTTTTTTATAAATCAGCAAATGAATACACAATAAAAAAATACAAAAATGGAGCTTTATATACGCTCCTTAGAGTTCCCTACGCAGCGTATGAGACAAAAATGACACAACTACCCTTGTATTTGGCTTCGTATAGCCTCAACACAAGGGTATAAAAGACATTTTCAGACCTTTATATACGCTGCGTATAGGTCAATACGCAGCCTATATAAAGGGAAGTTTTTATTTTTAACCTCAAACATGTGGCTAAATTATCTTTTTAACCCTTATTGTATATATACGCTGCGTATAGACCTCTAAGGAGCGTATATAAAGGTCTGAAAATGTCATTTATACCCTTGTATTGAGGCTATACGAAGCCAAATACAAGGGTAGTTGTGTCATTTTTTGTCTTATACGCTGCGTAGTGACCTCTAAGGAGCGTATATAAAGCTCCATTTTTGTATTTTTTTTGTGTATTCCTTTGTTTATTTATAAAAAAAAATTAATTGTGTGTATTTTGGGGTATTTCCATGTTTATTTATAAAAAAAACAATATTATTAAAAATAATACAAATATTATGAATTATAAGAATTAAAAATAATACAAATATTAGGTCCCGTATTGACCTCGTATAAGCCGATAAGTGTGATATCGCGTCGTATAGCGTCGTATAGGTCACGTATTGACCTCGTATAAGCCTATAAGTGTGATACCGAATCATATAGCGTCGTATAGGTCATGTATTGAACTCGTATAAGCCTATAAGTGTGATATCGTATCGTATAACGTAGTATAGGTCACGTATTGACCTCGTATAAGCCTATAAGTGTGATATCGTATCTTATAGCGTCGTATAGGTCACGTATTGACCTCGTATAAGCCTATAAGTGTGATATCGTATCGTATAGCGTCGTATAGGTCACATATTGACCTCGTATAAGCCTATAAGTGTGATATCGTGTCGTATAGCGTCGTATAGGTCATGTATTGACCTCGTATAAGCCTATAAGTGTGATATCGTATCGTATACGTGTGGTTTAGGTCCCGTCTAATCCTATATGCATATACAAGACCTATAGGAAACCTATACGAGACTTATACTGCACTATACGATACGATACGATACAATAACACCCGTATAGGCCTCTATACGAGACTTATATACTATACACTATACGATACGATATGATGCAATACGATACGATACGATGCAATACGATAAGATAATTTAATTTAAACGATAACAATATAATATATTTGTATTATTTACGAATAATATTGTTTTTTTTATAAATAATTTTCTTTTTTTTTATGAATAAACAAAGGAATACGATAATTTAATTTAAACGATAACAAAACAATATATTTGTATTATTTACCAATAATATTGTTTTTTTATAAATAATTTTCTTTTTTAATTTTTATAATTCATAATATTTATATAATTTTTTATTTTTTTAATTTATATTTGTATTATTTACCAATAATATTGTTTTTTTATAAATAAATTTCTTTTTTTTTTATAAATAAGCAAAGGAATACACAATAAAAAAAATACAAAAATGGAGCTTTATATACGCTCCTTAGAGATCCCTACGCAGCGTATGAGACAAAAATGACACAACTACCCTTGTATTTGGCTTCGTATAGCCTCAACACAAGGGTATAAAAGACATTTTCAGACCTTTATATACGCTGCGTATAGGTTAATACGCAGCGTATATAAAGGGTAGTTTTTATTTTTAACCCCAAACATGTGGTTAAATTATATTTTTAACCCTTATTGTATATATACGCTGCGTATAGACCTCTAAGGAGCGTATATAAAGGTCTGAAAATGTCATTTATACCCTTGTATTGAGGCTATACGAAGCCAAATACAAGGGTAGTTGTGTCATTTTTGTCTTATACGCTACGTAGTGACCTCTAAGGAGCGTATATAAAGCTCCATTTTTTTTTTATTTTTTTTTTTTGTGTATTCCTTTGTTTATTTATAAAAAAAAAGTAAATTAATTGTGTGTATTTTGGGGTATTTCCATGTTTATTTATAAAAAAACAATATTATTAAAAATAATACAAATATTATGAATTATAAGAATTAAAAATAATACAAATATTAGGTCCCGTATTGACCTCGTATAAGCCTATAAGTGTGATATCGTGTCGTATAGCGTCGTATAGGTCACGTATTGACCTCGTATAAGCCTATAAGTGTGATACCGAATCGTATTGAACTCGTATAAGCCTATAAGTGTGATATCGTATCGTATAACGTAGTATAGGTCACGTATTGACCTCGTATAAGCCTATAAGTGTGATATCGTATCGTATAGGTCACGTATTGACCTCGTATAAGCCTATAAGTGTGATATCGTATCGTATAGCGTCGTATAGGTCACGTATTGACCTCGTATAAGCCTATAAGTGTGATATCGTGTCGTATAGGTCATGTATTGACCTCGTATAAGCCTATAAGTGTGATATCGTATCGTATAGGTGTGTTTTAGGTCCCGTCTAATCCTATATGCATATACAAGACCTATAGGAAACCTATACGAGACTTATACTACACTATACGATACGATACGATACGATACGATACAATAACACCCGTATAGGCCTCTATACGAGACTTATATACTATGCACTATACGATACGATATGATGCAATACGATACGATACGATGCAATACGATAAGATAATTTAATTTAAACGATAACAATATAATATATTTGTATTATTTACGAATAATATTGTTTTTTTATAAATAATTTTCTTTTTTTTATGAATAAACAAAGGAATACGATAATTTAATTTAAACGATAACAAAACAATATATTTGTATTATTTACCAATAATATTGTTTTTTTATAAATAATTTTCTTTTTTAATTTTTATAATTCATAATATTTATATATTTTTTTATTTTTATAATTTATATTTGTATTATTTACCAATAATATTGTTTTTTTTATAAATAATTTTCTTTTTTTTATAAATAAGCAAAGGAATACACAATAAAAAAAATACAAAAATGGAGCTTTATATACGCTCCTTAGAGGTCCCTACGCAGCGTATGAGACAAAAATGACACAACTACCCTTGTATTTGGCTTCTTATAGCCTCAACACAAGGGTATAAAAGACATTTTCAGACCTTTATATACGCTGCTTAGAGGTCAATACGCAGCTTATTTAAACTTTGTGAAAAAATGATCCCTCAAACCTCTAAAATGACCCAAAAAATCTAATGGTTTATATACGCTGCGTATAGACCAATACGCAGCGTATATGACCCTTGTTTTCTGTGCAATGATTGGTTATCAGGCACTGAGATCCATGGTTTATCTACGCAGCGTATTGGTCAATACGCAGCGTATAGGGTTAACCCAATACGCTGCGTATTGACCAATACGCTGCGTAGGTAAACCCTAATTTTGCTAGGGTTTGGTGTGCCAATAGGCACACCCTAATGTAAATGGATGACATACGGTTGTTTTAACCATTAAACTAGTTGGGACATACATGATTCAATAAATACTTTGTATTTCAGTTGATGCTAACAGATAAGCGCCACGCATGGGAGTTGGAATTAATTTGATGGTTAACCAAATTGTGAATTAATACACGATTCGAAAAGTTATCCAAAGATACGAAATATAAAAACTACAAACAGGGGCGGATCTACGGCTATCGAAGGGGTTCCTGGGAACCCCCTCGGTTTATAATTAATAGTGTCAAGCGATATAGAAAATGCAGAAGGAACCCTTTAATATTTTTAAAGGGAACCTGTAACTGAACGTGTCTAGTGATCTATTGGTGGCGTGTACCTTTTCTAAGATTGGAGTCCCGAGTTCAATTCCAGTGCTAGCCGTTTCTTTTGCTTTTTATTTGCTTTTTTCCCCTTCCACCATCCACCTGTCCTCTTGAGTCCTCTAGCCACCGCAACTTGCCACTTCCCACCATAGCCCCAACCTTCTTCCCCAAATCTATCACTGAACTCTCACTACAAACACCATGTCATCCACCACCACAAATTTAATCTATCTCATTTATTCCTCTCTATATATCTATTTATCAATCATTCATCAATTGAATTAACACAAGACACGTTGCGCCTCATCGTTGCCGTTACGGTACTCTAATCTCATCGTTGCTGTTACGGTACTCTAATCTTATATCCCTAAAGGCAATATCATTTCTTGAGTTGTAAAAAGATTTGATTTTTATTGATGATTAGAAGTTTTGGTGAACTGGGTGTTAATAGGATACATATTAGGGTTAGAAAGTTGGAATCTTTCGCTTAGAAAATGGATTTAAGTAGTGAGGCAACTGTTGATGCGTTTTCGATCGGACCGCCAACGGTTCTTGGCACGACTATATCTTTTAAATTTTTGTTCTTGAAGTCAATGTCACACTTGAGGCAACATATTAGTTATTTTTTGGTTTATTACTTTAGTACGATTAGGGGTTATGTGTCGCGTACGCTTGTGCCGGTGATCTCGTGTTGCATCCGCACAACCCGCAAGGGATACTAGTGTTGGTGATGGTAATGGTGTTTTTGCTTAAACGGTGCACGAATGTGAAAATGAGAGCTGAGATGGCTTACAAGAGGAAGTTTTGGAGGAATATGATGAGGGCTGCGATGAAGTTTTAAGAGTGGGCTCATGCCGAGGATGAATGAGTTTAATCTTTACGATGAAGAGCTTGTGAGGAACAAGCTTCAAGTGTTTAGGCACCATCGTCAAGAAGGTTGTTTAAGAGATGTTATATCTTATATTACGTTTTTTTTTTTATTTATTATGACGATGTTTTTTGTTCATTATTGTTTTGTATTTTTATTATGTGATGAATCTTATCTGACCCGACCATCAAACCGACCCGAATTTTTTTATGTTCGGAGACATGAAACTCGAGCATTTAGAAAAGTGAACCCGCCGGACAAAAATCCTGGATCCGCCACTGACTACAAAATAGTTGTATGAATATGGGTTAATTGGTAACTTGGTTTCAATTGATTCTAAATAATAATTATATGTTGAAAATATTGATTTTAGGGTTATTTTTGTAGTTTAAAAATTAACTATAGAGATTAATGTAATTAATGATTCTTTTGTAACTTATATTGTGATTACTAATTCATAATGTTCTTTTTATTATATTGATTTCCTGACCATATTCACTTTTATTACATGATTTAATGACATTTATGATTTTTATTCACATGAATCGGTTATGATCTGATCCAGAGAATATACTTGAAAACACTTGGTTTAGTCGATCTCAAAGGAACCTAATTCATAGAATAAGGCCTAGTTCCATATCGTTAAATATAGCTTAGTTGCTTTTTTTCTTTTTTTTTTTTTTTTTTTGAAAATATATAGCTTAGTTGCTCTCCATAAGAAATCTGGATTTTTAAAGTCGGAAACTTATATTTAAAAACCAACCACGTTCTACATTGTTAAATTTTGTTCATTTTTTTATTATTTGTCCTCCAAAAAACTATATAAGCAAAAGAACAATACTTAATGTAGAACGTGATTAGCTTTTAAATGGGATATATTTAGAAATAAGTTTACATATATACTCACTCCAACCCATTAAAAGTGTCATATTAGAGAGCGGTTAAAATTTGTATTTCGGGCAAATTACATAAGGATAGCAGGTAGACGGGCAACAAACTGCGCCCATTAAAAGTGTCATATTTTGAATTTTCAAAATCTTTATTTATAAACTTTGACTTTAATTATATATTTTTTGTGTTATATAAAACTTGATGAAAATTAACCCGATAAAAACACTTGTAAAACACACTCAAATCATATAACTTTCATCAAATATTATATAACACAAACAAAATTATTTAAGGTCAAAGTTTATAAATAAAGACTTTGAAAATTCAAAATATGACACTTTTAATGGGACGGAGGTAGTACTTTTTATTTACTTTTAAAATGTTTAGTTTGTTGACATATACACCGATTACTTGATGTATTTTTTCTTGGAGTTAATTACTGTTTTCGTCCCCGTGGTTTGTCAAAAATCACTATTTCAGCCCATTAGTTTAAAAATTGCGATTTCAGTCCCTGTGGTTTCATTTTCGTAACCGTTTCAGTCCACGTCGTAACCATTTCAGTCCATGTACTTAACAGAATAATGGATTGAAATGGTTACGAAAGTGAAACCACAGGGACTGAAATCGTAACTTTTAAACTAATGGACACAAATAGTGATTTTTGACAAACCATATGGACGAAAACAGTAATTAACTCTTTTTCTTGCGACATGTGTACTAGCTATATTTTCTGAACCATACCAAATTTCCACCTACCGAATTTAAGAACCTGATGTCATATTTGTTTTAAATAATAATATATTAATTTAATTAAACATGACAACTAACATAACAATATATTTGGATATTCTATGTATTTAACATTATATTGTATAGCTTTTAACTAGGATTCTAACTTCTTATTCCACAACACTAAGAAACTAGCGTAAGTTAAATTTTTTGTACTCTATGTATCAATTTTCAATGGTTGTCTTTTACTTTAACCAATGTCAAAAATTATCATTTATGTCCAAATTGTTTATGAGTTTCGTTCTTTCCACTAGCGGTTATTAAATTTTAGGATTAAGTTTGGTCATGGATTGCACGTAGGGGAAGTATGGTCTTTCTACCACTTTTACTTAAAATATTTTTCTTTTCTCGTTTTTTTCCTAAACCCATTCACCCACATACACATTAGAGAGATAGACAGATAGAGAGACAGGGTACTAGTGTCGGCCACATCATCAGCGGCGGATCTAGAAAATCCGCCAAGACGTAACGTTTTATAAATAAGCCTTAACGAAATCGAAAAAACCTCAAATTTTTTCAAAATTTACACTAATTTTTCCAAATTTTTCCGCGCCAAGCCGTAGCGGGCGTTGCCCCCCGGCATAAGGTAGCTCCGCCACTGCACATCATGCATACTTAATGGTAGGGTAAAAGGAGGTGAGATGTAGGTAAATCTTACCTCTATCCCTTAGGGGTAGAGAGACTGCTTCCAGAAAGACCACCGACTCAAAAACAAAAGCATACGAACAAACAGACGTGATACAAGTAGAAAAGACGGGTACCATGGTGAAATAAAGCTACCAAATAGCAACAGGAGTGAGCATATACCACATAAATATTCATAGCATCATAAAACAGCCAATGCACATGTTACCTAAAGACAATCATATGCTAATTCCACCCTTAACCAAAAACTAGGCTACATATACGTCATCCCTTAATAGTCCTTTACCTTTATCCTATGTCTCTACGAATCCCTATCCTGGATCATGTCCTCATAGAGATGCAACTCTATCAAATCTTCTCTAATCCTCTCCTCCCAAGTTAATTTAGGTCTGCCTCTACTTCTTCTCCCCTCCACAAAGAAGTTTTCCACTGCTCTAACTGGCGTTGTAGTCTGCCTTCTCTTCACATGCCCAACTCATCTCAATCTCCCTTCTTTAATCTACTCCGATATAGTAGTTACTCTTACCATTTCCCTGAAAACCTCATTTCTTATCCGATCTAGTCTTGTGTGTCCACACATCCACCTCAGCATCCTCATCTCTGCAACCTCCATCTTACACGCCTGTATCTATTTGAAGAATAATAATATAAAAAAATATAATTTCTACAAAACTTTTAAATGATTTAAGAACATCTGTAAGGAAAATGTAAATAATAAAATGAATATTTAGAAGTTCCTAAATTATTAAATGGTGTTTTTTAATTAAAGCTAAAAAGTTGCAATAAAATGCATACCAAGTGTTAACCTTTCATAATTTATGTTATCTTAATAATATTTCTTCATAAAAGCTCATGAGTTCCTCACTTAAGAGTTACCGTTTTGTAAATCCAGAAACTCAAATTCACATAATCTAAAGTAATTTTATACTCATATGCCTCATAATATAAAGGGTTAAATTATTGTACAAATAAGTCTTCACATACAAATTGGCTTAAAGTGAGAAGTGAAGAAGGGGTTTGTTATTTTATTTTATTTTATTTTTAATTTTTTTCATCTTATTAGTGACGTCTTTTAGTCCCAGTATCTAAAAAACATGTTTTTACACTAGTAGAAATTTTTACTCTACAAAATTACATAACTTGTGATAACCCGATATTTCAAGGTCTTTCCTCTACGCATCACTTGTTTCACAATCCTGTTTTCACAATTCAATTTACGTTGTAACATGTGTATGATATTTGAATGATTAAAGTATTGTTATGTTTGGTTGTGAATGAAAACTTACGATTTGTTTAATGTTTAGACATAGCACGTTCATACTTCATAACTTTGGTGAAAAACTAGGGTACTTCGTCAACTCACTTCTGGACGAAGAAAGTCCTTCGCCACAAACACTCCCTGACGAAGAACTGGTTCTTCGTCGTCAACACTCTTGACGAAGTATAGTTCTTCGTCGAGAGGGTTCTTCGCCAAGGGGGCCCTCGGCCCAAAACACTTCGTAGCCCAAAATGGACCCTTGTTCGCATAACCTCAAGGGTTGGGGTGCAACTTATCATAACCTGCAATATCAAACCCTAAAACTCTCTCCCTTTCCTCTCCTTCCGGTGCGACGGCAATTGTGGGTCTCGAAGCATTTTCATCTCGAACAAACTAATCACTTCGGTATCACGGTTAGTGTCTATCATTGTTAGTTGCTAAAATCTTGATATTGTGACTTTACGTAAAACTAGGGTTTCATCTATAAGATCGTAAATCTAGAATATGTGATTGATTATGGCATGAAACTATGTTGGACTTAGTGATTAGAAACTTGGGATTTACAAACTGATGATTTGTTCGATTAGCATAATGATTCACATGATAAGTTATTAGTTATGGTTTGTATGATGAGTGGGAATTGTTACGCTTTGAATGGTTGATGATTGTTCATAATTAGGGTGCATAATCATGGTTAAAAAGTGTCGTTTGATCTGATTGGAAAACTGTCAAACTTGTTAGCATCTGTTACGGCTAAAACTAAGGAATTGTAACCGTCTGATGAGGACAGCGACGGAAGACTCCCCCACGAAGAATGTAATTCGACGAAGAACCTGGTTCTTCGTTGACTGGTTCTTGACGAACCATTAGGGTTCTTCGTCACATTCATTCTCGATGAAGAATAGTTCTTCGCCATAAGGGTTCTTCGCCGTGAAGGCATCCCACTAAGAACTGGTTCTTCGTGAGGATGCTGCAAAAGAGCAAATGGACAGAACAGTTAAACAGTTTATGAGGTATATGATGATGGATATTTGTGTTTATAAAATTCTATTTGTTGCATGATAGTAATGTTGATTAGGAATGAGAAATCTGATTTGACTTGTGTGAGTAGCAAACTCACCTGTTAAGTGTGGTTATGTGACATGCACATAGGATGTGGACTTGTATGAGAATTGAGTACTTGCTACGTGTTGTACAGTGATCTTTGTGATGAATGCAATCTGTGAAAATACGTGACTTAGTTGATTATGAAACTGATTTTATTGGTAACCACGGTAGGGTTTGGTTGACCAATTTGGAACGGGTAACTTAACATACCGAGCAAAACTAAGGTGAATTCATTTCTCTTAAGCATGCGTCCCGGTGGGTGGGACAATCAAATGGGTATTCCTGAGAGGAATAAGTGTTTTGGGTAAAAACTGGGATGTTAGATAATACACTCATTTCCTATCACCTTAAGTCCCATCTTCTACCGAATAGTTACCTGAGAGGTAACGGGGTATTAGTTGATAGCGCTATTAGGCTTGGCAACCTCACACCGTACCTGAGAGGACGGGCGTGAACTAATGACCTTAATCATGACCAATGCTTAGATAGGGGGCATTGGGGACAGGCAAAACAATCTGGAGCCATCTTGTACGGTACTCGAGTTATTATCAACATTATTAACAAACTGAACTAAACACTTGGCAATTAACGTTTTCATACAAATGATTTGTGAAATCACAAATCATTTGTATGTTTTTGCAACACGTGTTGTAACATGGTTTAGAAATATGTAGTTTTTGTTCCTTCAAAAACCTCGTATGTTCTTACAAAACGTGCTTGTCTAAAAATATGCAATCTTTGTTCATCGAAAACTTTGTATGTTTTTACAAAACGTGCATGTCTTTCCACCCCGAAAACATTTATAAAAATGTAAAGCCGTAAAAAGGTGGGGTTATGAACTCACCTGAATTGCCTTGTGCAAAGCTGGCTAATTACGACTTCGTGATGTCGTTTCCAAGACGAGACTCGCTAGCGTGCAGTCTACAATTTTCCTAACACGGAATATCTTATAAGTTTCTAAATAAACGCAGTAACTAAACTACGTGTCATCGAGCTCTACCGAATCGTTGACCGAACGATTCGACGGTAAGTTATTATATTGAGGGAAACGAGGAAGTTATACTCGTTAGCTCGTTTAACGTCGTTAAGGACTAACAATTTGATAAGTCTTTGAAAGACTTGGTTTTTGAGAAATTTCAAATATATAAATATTTATACAGAAATATAAATATCTCGTTAGAATAGTGTTAGTCGTTCCGAGAAGTCGTATGTGTATGTACAAAGGTTTATATGAAAATAACATATGACAAATTCGCATCATATATTGCGTCTTGTATATATTCGTCAGAGTATATGTAGATGTTGTTTAGGCGTTTAAAATAAATATAAAAAGTTATATTTATTTAGTAAAAGAATCGTCGAGTTATTTGAAGTCAGAAATAAATAGATAAACTATATCTATTTTATAAAAGAACTCGTGATGTACAATATTTAAAATAAATATATAAGCAATATTTATTTTTATAAAACGAATTCGTGTCGTTTAATATTTCAAATAAATATATAAACTATATTTATTTTATTAACACCATCGTCGTGTCGTTTGATATTTGAAATAAATATATAAACTATATTTATTTTTATAACAGAAGTCGTGTCGTTTGATTACAATATATTTATTCTTATGAAAAGAAGTTGTATTATCATTCGACATTTGAAACAATACAAATCATTACATTGATTTTATAAAAGTTTTGTCGAATTTTCAAGGTTTAAAATAATGTAACAACTATGTATATATATTTTGTTTATAAAAGATTTGTCGAATTTCGAACTTTAAAGTAACTTTATTTGATGTTGTAAGTAATTTCCGAATCGTCGCCTTCGCAAGTTGTAAAGTGTCGTTGAAAGTAGTAATGTACTTGTATATTGATTTTCTAAAAGTTTTAATTGAATCCGATAGTTTATTGGATAATAAAACGCGTTTTGTTTTACGGTTTTTCTCGAAAAACGGGCAGGGTTTCCTCTGTTTTTGGACGCCCCCGACAACACAAGTTGTCGTTATTTCTCAAAATTCAACAATTTGCAATAATGTATACGTATATAATCAATTTATATAAACACGACAATAAATCAAAGTATATTTTAACTATTATTTCGTCATTTTGTTTGGTTCGAGCTCGTTTTCACGTGACAATAAAATTATATAAAACAACGAAATAATCGCGACTTAAACTTATAGCATCTTCACTGACGAAACGCCGAGTCGCTTGACTGAGTTGACCGAGTCAACCGGGTTAACCGAGTTGACTCGCTAAGTTGACCAGGTTTGACTCGATTTGACCGAGTCAACCAAACCGGACCGTCTGACCAAGTCGCTTGACCCGAACAATGACCTGACCCATTGACCCGAACCCATCTGTTGACTGAGTTGACTCGGTTTGACCGAGTCAAACCGAGTTGAGCCAAACATTAACCCGAACACCGAACCCAAGTCGCACCGAACTTGTACGGAAGCTGAATCCCAAATCTGAACCAATCCTGACATAAACGAGCCAACAACCAGTCCACTGTTCATCATCATCTTTAGCAAAAATGAAAAGGGATGACTGGAGATTAACTTTACCGGAGATATCATCGCCATCGCCACAGCATCGTCGTGAAACCCGACGGACCGAAGCAAGGACCACCGGTCCGGGACAGGGACCATCGGTTCGAGACAGAGACCACCGGTTCGAGACGCGACCGCCGCTCACCACCATCACCGGTTCTCTCTCTCTCCTCTCCGTCCCTTCTGTCTCTCTCTCTCTCTTTTATAGTCGCCGCACCACCACCGGACTGTGGTGGTGGTGATCGTTTTCTGGATCGCAAAAAGGGGGGGTGGGGGCTGGTTGGAGATGAAGCAGGGGAGGGGGTATGTGCTGGGAGAAGAGTCGCCGGAAAAGCTCCACCGCCGCCACTTGCGGCGGCGCCGCCGTGAACCGCCACCGGCCTCAGCCACACTCCGGTGGCCAGACTTGAGTGGAGGAGAGAATTTGTGGATGAGTGTGTGTTTGCTTATCTGCACAAAATGAGGAATCAAGGGGTATAGTCCCCTTTTATACTTAAGATTTTTGTTAATGGGCTTTGGGCTTGGGCCCAAGGCCCACAAGCCCAAAGTTGCGCGTTATATGTGGCCCGATAATTCCTACGAACTCGTTAACGCACCCGATTAGCCTAAAAATATCGCAAATAAATTTTTTTGAATCAAATTATGAAAAATAGCATCAGTAGTCGTGTTGGGCGTGTTCGTTTGTCGATTACGGTAATAATCGCGAAAAATTACATCGTTGCCGTCTTTAATCTGTTTTTCGAGCCGGTTTCAACTACAATTGTTAAAATTTAATTACGAAACAAAATATATCAAAATTTAAGTTTTGAAGGTAACACGCGTGTCCGATGCTTCCGTTTCGTTACCGGTGCGTTTCCTGCGGTCGTGTTTCTCGTTCCTGTTTGAGTTTTGCGATGTACGGAAGCGCAATAAATTCACAACATTAATTTCATAAATATAGAATATTCGTAGAAAATCCGTATTTGTCGGCGTTGTCAGTATTTTGTACGGTATCCGTTCGTTGTCGCGTAATATTCAGCAGATTTCCCGTAAATCACCATACGCACACTGTATAGTCGAATAAACGTTCCTGGGCACTCCAAAGGCCTGATTAAGTTAATTTGCATCTTAAAAACTATTTATTATCGTCCTAATGTTTGTTAATCACGAAATTAGGAGCCGTAAATCACCGGTTGTCACATTATCCCCCTGTTAATGAAATTTCGTCCTCGAAATTTAGACCACGTTAACTCCTCAGAGTTACGTTATGTGTAGGTAAATACGAATAGTATCAAAGTGGTTGACCACGAAATTGGATCAAGACTTATTCGAATCATGTGAATTCAAGGACATTCCTCGACAATAAGAACCCAACGGTTTAAAAGAAATGTGTTTCAGAGATTGATGTCAAAGGGAACAAGATGTATAGATATAGTCACTAGTGTGACTAAGTTAACAGGGGTCCAACAAAGAACAGGAACTTCAACCAACCAAATTCCAAATGACCGTTCACAATATGCAATTGAATTCTAGAAGCAATAATATCCACTAAACGAAACTTAGAATCAACGATCTCAAATGTAATAGTTTGCAGGAGACGCTCGATCGTGACCAGCACAAGCTGCAAGTTATACTGATGCCACAAGGTGTCGTAGAGAATGAAACAATTTCAATATAGCGGTGATCGAACAAGTATCACCTGTGTTTTGCATGAAACGCTCAATCATGATTAGCTCAAGCTACAGGTTTGTACTGACACCACAAGGTGTCGTAGTGACTTAAATAATTCAATAATAGCGGTGATCAAGCAATCTCACCGTGTTTGGAATCAAATGAAAGCGCAATGAAGCAAATTTGAAAGTTGATTCAAACGACATCATAAGATTTTCAATTGAAAATGGAACATCAAAGAAATAATGTTTTCGATCGAAGGTGAAGAAGTAAGGAATATCGTGAAATATTCGATCGATAATGAAAGAACCGTTAGTAGGTACACCGGAATATGCAATGAATTTGTGTACCATTGTCATAACACACAATTGTGTTAAGACCGCTTAAATATGATAAATCGAAGCGGATTTAAAGCAAATCAATAAATAACTATTTAAATCCGTGCATAAGATGTGTAACCGAGATTAGCGCAAGCTTCAAATTAATGAAAGCACCACCACATGGTGTCGAAATCAACAAACAATTTAATGGAGTTGAATACCAAACAAGTTTACTACGACTCGGAACAAATGAAGTGCTCGTTAAAAGATTGATTTGAATATGATGCTCCCAATACATCATATGATGCTTTGAATTGAATATGTGTAATGGACAAGTTCAAACAATTGGATTTGATTTCGGCGCAAGCCAACAATAAATACATGTATCGACAAGAAAACTTTCGGCATGGTCACAACAAAAAAAAAACCATGTATGTAACTTGAAAAGAAGAGAAATTTCAAGAAAATGTGTTGACTTGATAACAAAGGAGCCAACAATTACAATAATGCGAGTCATTCGAATCACAAATCAATAATTAGGTTTAGCGAAACAATATTTGAACTTTGATGAAACGCTTATTCGAAACGAACCCACATGCGTAACAAACGATGCATGCGTAACATATAAATTTTCAAGAAATGAAGCAATGAGTGTTTGCTATAATGAAAGAAATTATCGTGGTACAACGACCATTAAGAGGAGTAGAGATGTGAAAATCTACTCATTAGATGCAAAAGTCAAAATTTCTATAAAAGAAATTTAAGGACTTTACCTGGGGTTTCATGTGATGACCGGTTGTTAGGTGATATTACCATGGAATGTCGAACATAGTGTATTCGTCGTTAATGAGGTAGGAGGAATGCAGAGACATTCATCTTCTCCTTGGCGTGACTCGTGTCGTTTGCAGGACCGCGTGCCAAACTGCCGCTTCCTGATCGATAGTTTTCACGCTGACAGGATTAGCATCATCGCTGAAATGCTCCACAGTGTCTTCTCGGTGACTTCACCTCGAAGGTCGTATGTGACGTACTTCAACCTCCGTTGATGTATAGCTTAAGTTTCACGTATACCTGCGCACTAGCATTTCGTTCCGCGTAGAATGTGATGTACTCCGACATCCGTTGACATAAAATTTGAGTTCCATGTATTCTCGTGCACTATCGTTTCGTTATGCGTAGGCTGCCTGCTCGGGAAGTTAAAATATCATAGACAATATGGACAATAGTGTGTGCCCGAGTTAATATTCGCGGTTCCTACGTGATGACCTTTAATGAACTTCAACATAAGTTTTCCAAAGGTCCTAAATGCATGTTATCAAAACTCTAAAGGTTTTGCTTACTGTATGTAATCGTTTCGTGTATCGTGTATCAAATGAAACTCTTGTGCTTGTTTAAAATCAAAACAGTTGACTCATTGTTCTTGGCAACGGTTGGAACCCATATTCGAGTCTTAGGCGTTCTGTATGTATTCAAAATCTTAATGATCTAAGTCCCAGCAGATAAAAGAGCTTAAAATTTACACATCCATTTTCATCGTAATATTCTAAATCTCTACTAAATGAATTCAGTGACTAAATGTAATTTTATATATTAATGGTATTAGTTTCTCCCCGCGCTTCGTGGCGGGACTGTTGTCGTTTTCTTTCACACGCAACGTGGCAAGAGTTTGGTCGTTATCTGGTTTGACCTGCCAAAAATCATAAAGGTGAACACTGATACCGTTTCCATTAGCACAAAGTACTGGCAACGATGTTCTCCCATAAGTAGCTGGGTTCGTGCACATGATACCGCAACCGTAACGTCAATCGCTACAGCGTATGTTGCCACGTCAATCGCTATCGCACAGGTTACCAAAAAAATACTTGATTTTGGTTGAACTTTAGGTCTGATGTTGGCAAAAATTTACAAAACTTGAAGAACAGGTTTCTCAAATTTACGTCCATATTAATGATAGTTGTAATAATTATTTTTCATAACGTCAAATTTCATAATTATTTACAAATAATGACAACAAAATATTATAATCTCTAAAAGTTTATTTTCAAAGTCTACTTTATTTTAGGTGTTGGGGTTTATTAAAAATTCGCTAACTTGTAGGAATTAATGAATGAAAAATTTAGCTAGCATATATAGTTTCAGATTTCTATTAATTCTATTAATTAATTGTTTGATGATAAATCAAAACATATTTAGTTTTAAGTGCTCACCAGCCATATGTCCAAGGTGAGTGACTGCTTGCCCACTTTTTTTTTTGGGTAAAGGGTTACCCCGGTGATTCTATTATGGACAACCGCCAAATAAGTACAAGTAGTGAGGATGAGTTCCCCACTAGTTCATATACAGGACATGCCCCATATATGTAAGCAAAAAGCAAACATACCAACATACCACCTCAATCTAGCCTACTACAATCATGATAATGACTAACTAGTAGACAAACGAAAAAAATCAAACAACGACGTCAACCGCCATCATAAAAAATGAAATTGCTACCAACCAGCAGCCCCTTAGCATGAAACAGGAGCCACCTATCCATTGGACAACTTTATGTGAGAGGTGCTTGCCCCTGTACTGGAAGACGTAGGATGTGTACCCGATGTCATAAACTCATTCGTTTCATCATATACAACCTCTACCTCGTCATCGTCAGACTCCTCATTTAGCTCACGACCCCCTTTATGTCTCCCCTGGAATGAACCCCCATTCCTCCCAAAAAACCCAAGAGCACTAAACGAATTGTGTGTTTGAACCTTGGGCGAACTAGTGCACCGCGCATTCACGTAGGAAGAACTCACTGCCTTTTTCTTTTTATCCACAGGTCTATATTCAAACTTTGGCTTTTGATTGTTAACTTGAAAACCGCTCTTCTTTACATTCTTCTTTGTCTTGACTTCCGTATAACCATCCTCATCTACTTTCGTACTGTTTGTAGGAGGTTTCACTGTCGATCGAATGCATTTTGGACACTCCTCTGAATCATGCCCAAATACACAACAGTGGGCACATCTCGGGGGTTTCCATTCATATTCCACACGAATAGTCTCATTGACATACTTGTTCTCATCCAACTCAGGAATAGCCATGGTTAGGACCTCTTTAAATTCATGTTCGGCAGAGATATCAATGAGGGCCCTAGCATAGCTGCTTCGTCCCCAAGCCTCGTTGCACATATCAATAGTATACGAATCCAACCGCAAAGGAGAACCAATTTTAGACGCCAACATGCTTAACCCATCATCAGTATACGCCGCTAGAGGAACCTCATGCAATTTCACCCAAACTGCAACCTTTTTAATATCTTCTTTTTTAAGAGTGTTCGTAGGGGACCAAGTGTTGAGAAAAATAGGTTTGTTCCGAATCAGCCAAGGTCCCCCTTCAAGCACATCAGTCATACCCTTTCTGTCTTCAAACTTGAAGAAGAAAAACCCATTTGAATTCATCATAGTTTTTTGTAGTCCATATTTTTTCCAATTTGTTCGCACAAAATAATCAACAACCGGATAAGCAATTCTATCCCCCAAGAAGTACCCATAAAGAGTATTAGCTAACCTGTTGTTAACCTCACGAACGGACTCAATTGGTAACACAACATCCACTCCATCCAATGAAACATCTGAATTTAAAGATCGAAAGTTGATTTTTGGAGCTTGATCAGCCAGTTCATTGGCATTTCTAACTATACCATCACCATTCTGATTCTGATTTGAACCGAGACCCATGTTAACATCACCTTGCTCAGCTTGATCATTTGAGACCACACTAGCATAAGATTGATGTTGCAAATGACTTCCCGGAATCTGATCTTGGATTGGAGAATCAGGATACACATCATTTAGCGGAAGGACAAAAGCTACCTTCCGTTTATCAACAACCTTAGCGTAATTCTGAATAGGAGAATCAGAACGACCAGCATGAAGCACATCATTAACCGGTAGCAAAAATCTTACCTTCTTCGAAGAATCAGAAAACCTAGCCACCATACGTAGAGCTTGTCTTGGCTCGTAAGGCTTTCCGTCAATGTTTTTAACATTCCTAGCGAAAACATTTGCGTTGTCGGCACTGTTTTCATCCATGAATCAGAAACACAAAAGTTTAAAACCGAACGCCAATCAAACAGCGACCGAATGGGTTTGAAATTGCAGAAACCTTAATACAAATCGGACATCCGAACATGTACTAAGAACCGACCCTTTAAACCCCGTAATCTGAAATCAGCCAATCGGAAAACAAAAGAAACCGAAACCCTAGAAAACGTAAACCCTAATCTGATTTCAATTGGATAGAAACGAAGGAGCAATTCAGGATTCCTTACCAGTAAAGAATCGAACACCCTAGTTGCTAAGCAAAATCAATCAAGACCAGGATTGGAATGAAGAAAACTAGGGTTTCACAATTTTCCCAAAATCGCCCAGAGCACTCTCATCTTAGGTTTATTGCTTGCCCACTTTTTCAAGCATTCTGTGAAGCTGTTATCTTGATTTTTTGAATGAAAATTAGAGAAACAAATTAACTGGCATGCTAAATCCGACAAAACAAATTCAATCTCAAGATGATGAGAATGTAATGCAAACACAATTAAAAAGTGAAACAATTTACAAATTGTACTCATATAGTCCAAATAATAATACATGTTATCGTAAAATAATAGTCTAACTATATATCTTACCTTTTAATAATACATTTTTATTTGCCAAAAAACACATTAATCCCACCTTTTTATAATACCTGTATTGTTTAAACCAACAAATGATAAGGCTCTAATGTCTGTCATCCCAAATTACATGTACTATCTCAAACAAATAAAGAAAAAAACATAACTGGATTAATACAAATGCTAAGGCGTTACATTTGCTTCTTACTATCAATTCAATGTCATCTAATGACGGAACATATGGAAGATATAAGTGGGCATGGATTCCATGGATGAAATATCTAGATTGCCCTCAAAGTGTCTTAAAACTTTGGACAATGTCCAAGTTTCCCCCTCTAAAATGGCTTGCTTCATTTGATCATGGTGCTTCAAGATTTGTACCTATGGCAAAATTACGAAAACGATAGAAAACCCAATTCTCTTAATTAGATATTATAGATTAAGTAGTCGGTTTCGTTCATCCTCCAACAATTATATAACAAAAAGGAATAGGATCAGTTTTTTTTATTGTACTAGTGGGGTTCTATATGTTCAGTGGCGGCTATGATGGTGTACGGGGAAGACCTCCGCACAAGGCCCGAGATTACGAGGGCTCGCGATTTAAAAAAAACTCGATATATATATATATATATAGGGGAAGGTTCAAATGAAAACCACTTTTATTGTGAAAACTCGAAAACTAACTAAACAAAGCCTAAAAAACATACCAATTTTTTTTTTTTTTTTACAAATTTTTTATTAAAAATCGCTATTTTTTATATATAAAAAAAACTTTTTTTCAAAAAAAAAAAAATTGTAGGATACATGTGTAATACTACACATGCATGTGCACTACAAAAAAAGAAAAAAAAATTATATATAAAAATAGCGAAAATTGGTATGCAAAAAAAAAAAATTTTGGTATGTTTTTTTGACTTTTTTAATTAGTTTTCAAGTTTTCACGATAACTAGTGGTTTTCATTTAAACATTCTCATATATATATATGTTATTGTTCTAAATAGTAAACACATACCAATTCCAATATAGGCTCATTTATAAATCATTTTTATGGTATAGAATTTACCCCACTTGACATTTGGTTTACTGAGCCCAATACTAATTTGATTTTTTTTAAATAATAATAAAACATTACGGAATGACACATTTTTCGAGCTCGAACAGGGTACGTTAATTCTCAGAGATGCCTCTGTATATGTTGGGCAAAAAATTGTGTCTGAAAGGTATAGACCGTTGTATATGTCTATAGGTTTGTATTACCTATCTGAAAGTCATTTTTTCTACTTTATTTGTCTCCATCTTAACTTTACTTTTCTTCTCACATGTGTATTCTTTTCTTCTTTTGATGAGAATGTTGTATTCTCTATTTTATTTTTTAAACTAGGGTCGTAGCGGTGGGAATTTAGAACGTTTAACACACCATGTCAACTGATAATTAAATTCGTAAAATTAAATAAAATGATATCTAAATGTGTTATGCTATTTGCGTCGTAACTCGCCTCTAAACATCAAGATAATAAGAAAAGGTAAAAATATAGCACATAACAAAGGTAAAAAAAGGTAAACAAAAAAGAAAACGATAGAAACTTGGTTGGTTTAGGTGCACTCGTTATAGAAAAGAAAAAGAAAAGTTAAAAAATATGTTTAAAAAAGTATCGGCGCATTCGTTAAAAGAACTAAACTAAAAAAACCTTCGCCATACTCGTTATAGTAGAGAAAAAGAAAAGTTTAAAAATATGTCTAAAACCATAATAACGTGTTCGTTAAAAAAACTGTTTAGGGATAGAAAAGTAATTTTGTTAAAGTAAAATAAAAAAAGCAATAATTAAACTACATAATATTAACATGGACCATTGTAACACTATAGGAAAATCCTACATCGATCGTGGCCAGGAGAGATTCTTGGTTCATAAGACATGCTCTGTCTTTTAAATCACCGACGCGTTTTATGGTGGGGCAAACTTCATCGAGGGCAGGGGTGATTTTAACGAGACCGACTACGGAGAAGATTAACATGTAGCATTGTAACATATTAGAAAAATCCCACATCTGCCATGACCAAGAGGGATTCTTAGTTCATAAGGAATCAAATGGCTTTTCTATCACCAACGCGTTTTGATCTTAGTTGGCTACGGAGCACATAAAAACTCCACAGTTAAGCTTGCTCAAGTTTAAGCTATACTAGGATGGTGACCTCCTGGGAACTCTCCACTGGGCAACAAAAACAAATTCAGGAGTTCCTCATTGGGCAACCCATCAGAGGCAAAGCAGACAATATTGGTGGTAAGCGAAAACGAATGTTACAAATGGTAGAGCCACTCCTATGTCGTTCGGGATGGTGGGGGCAAACCTCATTAAGGACGATGACTCCCTAAGGAGGGGGGTTATTGTAACGATACCGATTACCGAGAAAATTTAACAGATTAACATGGACCATTTTAATACGAGTAAATTGCCATTTTAGTCCCTGAGTTTTGTCCAAATTTGCCAGTTTAGTCCAAATAGTTTTTTTTGTGCATCTAGGTCTCTGACTTTTACATTTTTTTGCCATTTTAATCATTTTGTTTAACTCCATCCAAAAACCCAGTTTGTACTTAATCACTAATGTTTTCAGTTGCCATTTTGATCCAATTCCAAAAAATCAAAAAAAATCCAAAAAAACCAAAAAAATCTAAAAATAAAAAAAAATTCTAAAAAATCATAAAAATTCTAAAAAATTCAAAAAAATCTAAAAATCAAAAAAATTCTAAAAAATCATAAAAATTCTAAAAAATCAAAAAAATTCTAAAAAATCATTAAATGTTTCGGCACGAACCGTTTCGACCCGTACCGTATCGAACCGAACCGTTTCGAGCCGAACCGTTTCGAACCCGTACCGTATCGAACCGTACCGTTTCGACCCGTACCGTTTCGAACCCGAACCGTTTCGAGCCAAACCGTTTCGACGCGAAGCGTTTCGAACCGTACCGTTTCGACCCGTACCGTATCGAACCGAACCGAACCGTTTCGACGCGAACCGTTTCGACACGAACCGTTTCGACCCGTACCGTTTCGAACCCGAACCGTTTCGACGCGAAGCGTTTCGACCCGTACCGTTTTGAACCGAACCGTTTCGACGCGAACCGTTTCGAGCCGAACCGTTTCGACACGAACCGTTTCGACCCGTACCGTTTCGAGCCGAACCGTTTCGACGCGAAGCGTTTCGACCCGTACCGTTTCGACGCGAAGCGTTTCGACCCGTACCGTTTCGAACCCGAACCGTTTCGACGCGAACCGTTTCGAGCCGAACCGTTTCGACGCGAACCGTTTCGACCCGTACCGTTTCGAACCCGAACCGTTTCGAGCCGAACCGTTTCGACGCGAAGCGTTTCGACCCGTACCGTTTCGAACCGTACCGTTTCGACGCGAACCGTTTCGAACCGAACCGTTTCGATACGGTACGGGCCCGAAACGGTTCGGGTTCGATACGGTACGGGTCGATACGGTTCGGTTCGATACGGTACGCGTCGAAACGGTTCGGTTCGATACGGTACGGGTCGAAACGGTACGGGTCGAAACGGTACGGTTCGAAACGGTACGGTTCGAAACGGTACGGGTCGATACGGTTCGGTTCGATACGGTACGCGTCGAAACGGTTCGGTTCGATACGGTACGGGTCGAAACGGTACGGTTCGAAACGGTTCGCGTCGAAACGGTTCGGTTCGAAACGGTACGGGTCGAAACGGTACGGGTCGAAACGGTTCGTGCCGAAACATTTAATGCTTTTTGGATTTTTTAGAATTTTTTGATTTTTTAGAATTTTTTGATTTTTTAGAATTTTTATGATTTTTTAGAAATTTTTTGATTTTTAGATTTTTTTGAATTTTTTAGAATTTTTATGATTTTTTAGAATTTTTTTGATTTTTAGATTTTTTTGGAATTTTTTTGATTTTTTGGAATTGGATCAAAATGGCAACTGAAAACATTTTTTAAGGAAATCCCCAAAATACCCCTGTTACAAACTGGGTTTTTGGATGGAGTTAGACAAAATGATCAAAATGGCAACAAAATGTAAAAGTTAGGGACCCAGATGCACAAAAAAAACTATTTGGACTAAACTGGCAAATTTGGACAAAACTCAGGGACTAAAATGGCAATTTACTCTTTTTAATACCCTAGGAAAATTTCATATCGATCTTGGCCAGGAGAGATCTTGGTTCATAAGAAATGAAAACTCTACTGTTAAGCATTCTCAGGTAGGGTAGGAGTAATACTATGATGGGTGACCTCTTGAGAAGTCTCCACCGGAGGAACCAAAAACAAATCTATGCGTTCCTTGATGGGAAACCCAACAGGAGTAAAGCCGACAAAGCGGATAATATTGATGATACGAGAGGCCGGAGTGTTACAATATCTACACAAAAGTGGTCTGGTGTAACTAAAAGTGAGATTAAGACATTTATATGTTGTGAATTATATTTTCAGAGTAATTTTGTAGTTCAAAAGTGAATTGCAAGATTACGACAATTACTAAATTTATATCAATTAATTATTAATACTTATTATTTGTACCTTTTTTATTATCTTGATCTTCTAATGATTAACATAACCTCTAGATTTGAGTGACCGTCTACTCGACGCCCTCTAATTAGTAACAACGTTAATTTTTTTTTTTTTTTTTTTTTTGTCTTAAGTAAATCCAATTACCTTACTATTTTGATGACACTAAAATCATCTACAATCACGACCCGCCAAATAAACAAAGATTAAGTTAAGATTATATCAACTGTTAAATAGAAAAGAGACGGAACTTCACTTTCTATGGAAATAGTAACGTCTTTGGTTGTCACAAAAGGCCTTAAAGAGTCAGTGGCCTTAAAATTACCCCAAACATATATAGATAATTCAAAGGAGATAGAAAAATATGAACACTGATCCCATAATCTTTATGGACAAATTATTTCTTATGTTTCGTTGATAAAATACAAATTGTTACACTATCAAGAGTATTAAAAAAATGGCTCCTTTGTTTATTTGTCTGTGTTATTTGCTTAAAGTGTCATGAGAGATTGTAGATAGAAGTTCATAACATCGACAAATTCAGGAATTTAGGAATTTATACGAGATAAATTTTTGAAGGTTCATTTGAAGATGAGATTGATCATGTTGTGTGCTTTTCTTGTAGGCCCGGCTACAACATATTCAGTTAAGTTTATTTGGCAAGTCGACTTCAACTGTAAAAGGTAGCACACCATTTTTGTCACCGATCTCCAAATTATGTGATACGATATCTACAACGTCGGCTTATTTGTGCATATGATGTATGCATGTGTATATAGAAGTGCAAGGGACATAATAGTAGGAACAAATTGTCAGTTGATAAAAAACAATACATGTTCAAGTTTAATATTCCTTTATTCTATATATTCCATTTTAGGCCTTGAAAGCAAATTTGTCATTTGCATTGATGACACACGTATATAGGCGACACACGAATTCTTACATAGTGATTAGTTTTCGACACGACATCTAAATTTTGGAGGTGAGCTTAAGCACTTGTTTACACATTCTTCACGATTGCTAAAGCAGTTCTGCTGATCATTACAACAACAATAATTTAGTCCGGTACCATGGGCAGGGTAAAACCTGCAAATGGGCCAACCAATATGGCTTGATGAGTTTAAAACACCGGTTTCACTTCTTTCATTCCTCCCGATCCGCGTGCCTACATACAAAATAAGGAGTAGATATCAATTTATCCATCGCATTCAAACTGTGTTTGTTGTGAGAATATAAGAGAGGACAAATAAAGATGTTGAACTTACAATCAAGAAATGAGATGAAAACCATATTAAAAATAATGAAATATGCAATCACTAACTTCATCATCATCTTTGTTCGGATTACAAGTAAACTACACTCAGGTGGTTGAACTACAAATGAGATGAAGAGATATATATACACGTTGTAGATGTTAAAACAATTAAATTACAGAGATTATGACAATTGATAGATATTTTGTAACGTATATTGTTATTATTAATGCATAACCTTCTTTGTATTATCTGTTCTCCTATTTATTAACATATATAACCTCCTGATTTTATTAAATAATCAATGACAATTATGGTTTATATTTACATGCATCGTTACAACTAAATTAACAACGAATAGCTTGTCATTAATTTGAAGGATATTCAGACCTTTGGATAAATCTAACTTTACAAATATGTACATGCATTAGTTTCAACTTTTAACTCAAGTATATTGGGGTTTTCCAATGGAGACTCAAGTTCAATTCTCACTTGTGTTATATTGGGGTGGATATTGGGCAATGATGGTGACAAACCCATCGAGGGGGGTTCGATCTTGAGCCGCACCCCGGTTTTCATCCGGCTGTTACTTCAGCGAGGCTTCTCGTGTGGAGGCAGTACGGTTTCCGGGGGAACGCCGTAACCAAGTCTGGCCAACCCAGCGCGGGCCCGGTTAAGACAACGTAAGTCTGGGCAGACTTGGCTAGGGCCGCCGATTAGGCGGTGTGACATTGGGTCACTCAAAAAGAAAGTCACCGTTCAAAAAAAAAAAACTCAAGTAGATCGATATAATTTATGTTATCTTATGTGAATGATTATGGGTACAAATTGTATGAGTCGGTTTAACCTTTAAACTAGTTGAAATTCGAATAACATATGAGTCGGCTTACACATTAGAAGGCTCATTAGCGTACTAGTCATCATAACCATGTCTCAAACACCAAAATGATTTGTCGTGTGACTATGTCAACCAAATCCAAGCCAGAGTCACTCACTGACACATTACAAGGTGCATTAAGCCACATTAGTGTACGACTCATCGTTACAATGTCGATCATTATATACAACTTATTTTAAAAAGAAAAGCAACAATGTTCTAAAGCATTAAATATTGGTTCTTTTTTTTATAAGTGGGAATGTCCGCGCATTGCAGCGAGTGTCCGGACTAATATCATATTCAATTATAACGTTTATTACGACATACATGAATTTATGTAAGTTTCACATATTTTCAATTGTGAGGATCAACAATAGCTTCCAAAGAAGATAAAAGAAACTTAAAATTTACACATCTATTTTCATCGTAATAGTCTAAAATTTACTTGTTACCAAAAAGATACTTGATTTTGGTTGAACTCTAGGTCTGATGGTGGCAAAAATTTACAAAACTTGAAGAACGGGTTTCTAAAGTTTACTTCCATATTAATGATAGTTGTATTATTTATTTTTTATAACGTTAAATTTCATTATTATTTAGACAACAAAATATTATAATCTCTAAAAGTTCTTTTTTAAAGTCTAGTTTATTTTAGGTGTCGAGGTTTAGTAAAAATTCGCTAACCTGTAAGAATTAATGAATGAAAAGTTTAGCTAACATATATAGTTTCAGATTTCTATTATTTAATTGTTTGATAATAAATCAAAACATATTTAATTTCTAAATACTCACCAGCCATGTGTCCAAGGTGAGTGACTGCTTGCCCACTTTTTCAAGCCCTCTGTGAAACAATTTAACTGGCATGCTAAATCCAACAAAACAAATTCAATCTCAAGATGATGAGAATGTAATGCAAACACAGTTAAAAAACAATTTACAAATTGTACTCATATAGTCCAAATAATAATACATGTTATCGTAAAAATAATAGTCTAACTATATATCTTACCTTTTAATAATACATTTTTATTTGCCAAAAAACATATTAATCCCACCTTTTTATAATACATGTATTGTTTAAACCAACAAATGATAAGGCTCTAATGTCTGTCATCACAAATTATATGTACTATCTTAAACAAATAAAGAAAAAACATAACTGGAATAATACAAAAACAAAGGCGTTACATTTGCTTCTTACTATCAATTCTATGTCATTTGATGACAGAACATACGGAGGTACCAAAACCGGTTCCATGAACAACATTTAAATCACTGTTGGGTGGAACGGCTTTTATTTCCGATTCTGCCCCTAAAAAAGATGGTAGAGAAATAAATCAAAAATCTGTAGTAAAATATCTAGTGAATGTTGATAGCATCATAAAAGAAATTTATAATTAATAGATGTGGAATAAAAGTACTTCCAAATAATTATACATCTTAGTGACCAACCCCAAATTGATAAACTTTCTTTTGTATGCATTGCAGCGTTCGTGATCTCCGTGATCGACCAGAGAATCCGATGCATAAAAAGTGGTTTGTTTTAGTATTTATTTAGGATCGAAGCAACACGAGTTCTTAAGAATAAGAAACTTACTTCAGTTTTCTACCGAGCTGGTGACGGATGAATCGGATAAGGGCCACGGCTGTAGCGCGAGGGTTAATTATCATGTATAAGTGAAGGTTTGAGAGAGCGGATATAGCTTGATATTGGGACACATGTGGTCATATATGGAATATATAAATATACATCTGAAGGTTCAAATGATTTTATAAATCATCGGTTACAGGTTGGGGTTATTAACACCATAATGAGAAATGATGGTGGCTTTAAGACTAACTCATAAATGACTGACGACGGTTGATTGGCTTATAAGGTAGTATAGATTATAGATAGTATAGATATAGTCCATATAAATCTATTTATTATATTTATACATGCTATTAAATCATGAAAATCCCAAAGGTTGCATGTCTAACTTTTTATTTAATCAATTAATTTATAAAACTTTTATTTAATTTCTTAATTTAATTAAATTAATGGAAGACATAAGTGGGCATGGATTCCATGGATGAAATGTTTAGATTGCACTCAAAGTGTCTTAAAACTTTGGACAATGTCCAAGTCCCCCCCCCCCCCTCTCTAAAATGGCTTGCTTCATTTGTACATGGTGCTTCAAGATTTGTACCTATGGCAAAATTACGAAAGGGGTAGAAAACCCACTTCTCTTAATAAGGTATTATAGGTTAATTAGTCAGTTTCGTTCGTCCTCCAACAACTATATAACCAAAAGAATTGGATCAGTTTTTTTTATTGTACTAATGGGGTTCTATATGTTCAGTGGCGGCTATGATGGTGTGCGGGGAAGACCTCCGCACAAGGCCCGAGAATACGAGGGCTCGTGATTTAAAAAAATCGATATATATATATATATATATAATCTTCTATAATACTATAAAAAGGAGAAGTGATGTACAATATTGTAATTTTACCAAAGGTATAAATTTTAAAGCATTACGTACAAGGAAAAACAAGCTAAATATCTATAATCTTCTATAATCTATAATACTATAAAAATGAGAAGTGATGTACAATATTGTAATTTTACCAAAGGTATAAATTTTAAAGCATTACGTACAAGGAAAAACAAGCTAAATAAAATAAAATTTTAAGACGCCATGGGGGCAATTAAGAGATTTCACCAATGGAAACTAATACATTTATAACCTGTTACTTCAATCGTCACTCTCGCATATTTAGGTGGTGTTTGGGGTTCCTTATTTTGCCCCAACTTCTCACTTAGAGTTAAATGCTTGGTTGGTCCCTGTGGTTTGCAAAAATTGCAGACTTGGTCCCAGTGGTTTACTAATTACACGCGTGGTCCTAAAACTTTTTAAAAATGCACTCGGTTGGTCCCCAGCCCTAACCTCAGTTAGATTTCTCAGTTAACTATGTGTGAAATGACTATATTACCCTTGAACAATTAAAAATCTAAAACTAAGAATTAAAAAATTAAAACCCCCCACAACCTTCATCATCTGCATCACCATAATCATTTTTGTGAGTGTGTGAAGATGTAGTCTCTGATTTCATCTTCAACCTAAAGAACACCTTATCCCCTCAATTTCCATTTCTCTGCAACTCTATTAAACACCCACACAAGAAAACCCTAACACTTTTGAAAAATTCCAGCCACACATAACCAGATCCTCATCATCTTCTCCATGAAGAAACCCTATATCCTCTACATACACACACAGAACCTTAACTACAACTCAAACACACATACATAACCCAAGCAAAACACCCTCTCGGTCACCCTCTCTCCTTCGTCCTCCCTCTCTACGGTGACCGGCCGGCCACCACAGTTGGTAGCGGCGCGTGATGGTGGCGGCGGATGGGTGCTCCGATCGGAACAGGGAAGCGACGAGCCGACAGGTGGATGGTCTCAGCTATAACCAAAACCCCTAACAACTACACAAGGAGCTTGAATCTCCCTCACAATAGGAGTCACCTGATTCGGATACAACCGGAGCCTCGAAACACTCGAAACAGTTGAAACCGAACTGGAAGCCCAAGCGGATGGTCTCAGCTTCTTGGAAACGTGAATTTGATCATAACCGAAGGCAGCTGGTGATGAAATTTGAGAATCTGAATGGCGTTTGAAGCGATTAGGGTTTGTGATTGGGGATTTTGGTTGAATGATTTGTGGGTAGCTGGGTGGTGAAGAAGGTACGGATTTGTTTTGACAGAAGAAGAAGAAGAAGTCAGGTTTGGGTGTTTCTGAGAAGAGGGTTTTGGATCATGAAAATTGAAATGGTGAAATGTTTGTTTTGGGTTTTGGTTGGTGATGAAGATGATGCAGGTTGTGGAGTTTTTAATTGTTCAAGGGTAATATAGTCATTTCACACATAGTTAATTGAGAAATTTAACTGAGGTTAGGGCTGGGGACCAACCGAGTGCATTTTTAACAAGTTTTGGGACCACGCGTGTAATTAGTAAACCACTAGGACCAACTCTGCAATTTGGTAAACCACAGGGACCAACCAAGCATTTAACTCTCTCACTTATTGACTTTTGAGAAGTGAAAAGGAAACCCAAACACTCTCAAATAAGGACTTTTGTGATGGCTTTGAGAAGGAGAAACTGAGAACTAAGAAATTCTTACTTCTCACTTATGACTTCTCAAGAAGTGATTAGTGACAAGTTAAAAGGAATCCCAAACACCCCTTTAGAGAAGAGCAGGGGTTTCAAGAGTGAAAGACCGAGGGAAGAGAGAACGGGAAAGAGGGACAGAGAGAGGCAATGGAGAAGGTGAGACGAGGCGATGACGATGATAGTGATCGTGTCACTTGGTCGGAGAACGAAGATGGGAACAATAGTATAAACCCGAGGCAACGATGGGGGTTCCGGTGATGAGATTGCTGGTGTATTCTTCATACGATTAGGTCATATGGTTCAGTTCTCTTCTTTACAAAACACACACAACCGAGAGAGACCGACTGAAAAGGGGAGTCGGCCAACAGTTTTCCGGCGAACCCCTACGTTTCCAACTATAGCAGTGATGAAGAACCAGGTTTTGGCGACGATTTGCGGTTTAATCACCGGCAACCAGCTTCATATATGTAAGTGAAGTTTGTATTTTTTTTTAGTTGGGTTTTTGGTTCTAGGTCTAATGATTGTTGTTTTAATGTTTTTGTTCAACTAATTTGTTCCAGACCTACTGTTGTTTGGTTTGTCGGTATGTTTTGTTTGATTTGCTTATGCTTTTTTTTTTTTTGCTTTTGTTTTGTTTTAATGTTTGATTTTGTACTACAACCGTCAGACCACCACGTCACAGGTACATCGTTTAATTAAGGCTTTCAATGTGTATGTGTGTACGATTGTAGTATCTCAGCTCTGTTTAACCTATAAGCAGGAACTAATGGAAACAACGATGCTGATTTAGCAAGAACCAAGAGGTTCAACAAGGTGCGTTGGTTATCGCCGGGGCGGTGGCGGTGGCCAACGATTGGAATATTATCAGTTTTTGCTAACAAACTATTATAGGATAAGGAAACCGACGGCAACTCGTCAACAATAAGAAAGTGGGGAAAGACATGCAGAAGGCAACCCACAAACCGCAAGACTTCCGTGGCTTGTATAACTTTAATATTCTTTACCAATTTGAATTATACACACACACACACATATCTCTTGATTAAATAAACAAACTTGCTTATGTTTACAGTAAGTAATCAAAATGGAGATGTCAGTGTTAAAAAAGCAAAAGGAAAAGTCCAATACACCGGGGAAAGGAAAACGAGGAAGAAATATCATTAGTTTAAACATTGAGTCTTCACCACAAGGTGCGCAGCCACTTTGTTTATAGATTAGTAGATTATTAGATGTATTACAATTAGTATAGTATTAACTTAAAAGATCTATCTTCTTCATATTGCTCATTGCAGTTTCTGTAGATCTTCACGATTCTTCTGCACAAATAGTATTAGTTAATGGAACTTCTGATATTGTTGAGAAATCACTCGACTTAGTGTCTGAAAATCAATGTCTTTCAAGGTCGTTTCTAGCTTCTCTCGAGTCCGCAGGTAGTTTATAGTGTATTTTATGAGTTTGTATGGTTTTTACCTTTGGTTAAAAATTTGTGACTTTTTAAGGCAAACTGCACAAAACAGGAGCACGTTTTACGTTTTTTCATGGTTTTAGCAACCAACAATAGATTAAGTGTAAAATATAGATGACGTGGCAAGTGATTGCCTTCATTTTCATGGTTTTACCGATTGGAGGGACCGTAAAGAAATAAGATTCTCGAGAGAAAAGTTATCTTATCCTGCATTTTACAGCCTTGTTCACTTCTTTTACTCCGATAGACTCGAGATCGTTGTTGATGACATGGAAGATCTTGTTAGAATATGCAAAGTTTGTAAGTGTGAATCTTTACAAAAGGTTATAGAAAAAGAAGTGAGGCATCAAAAGTACGCAGATTATAAATCGTTACAAGATATCAATAATTCCCAGCGACGGTATATTTTACAGGGTAGTTCGTTACCTGAGGAAGATCGTCTCCCCGCTGCCTTATCGCGTGTTCTTTAAATATATCTTAATAATTCGATTCAAGAGGGAAAACATGAAGCTGATCTTGTGTCACGATTTGGTTCGATGAAAATAAATGGTTTTGAATTTGAAGATGATCTTGCGGAAGTTAATATAAAAGTTGATGATAAAGTTTTTCGTTGTCATCAAGTTATTTTGGCTTCAAGATCGGAATACTTTAAAACTAGATTATCGCGTATGGAGTATTTTCTTGAAGGGAAAGATGGGTTACCTGATTACAATCTTCCGCTTGTTAACGAACACGATCTTAGCATGGAAGCTTTTGAGAAGATGATAGAGTACATGTAAGCTTCTTATTTTTCTTTATTTATGATTTGTTTGTATAATGGACTTAAAAACATAATTTTTGTGTAACATCCTTTTGCTCTTCACAGGTTCACTGACGGTTTGAAGGATATCAACCCTGAACAGGTAGGTATTCTACATACATCTTTATAGATTTATATAAACTAAAAATGTCAAAAATGTAATTTTCAACTCTTAAAAAACTATCATTTACTGATATATTATTGACCAGGCTGAAGAAATGTTTGATGCTGCTTCAAGATACTTATTATTTCCTCTTAAACGCGAGGTTGCTGATGCTCTACTACCTCATCTACAAGTGGTCCCTCCTTCACAATTATGCCACTGGTTGATATTATCCGACATGTATGTTACCGTTACCATGTGTTTATTTTATCAATTCTTTGAAGTTTAATATCACACGTTATATTTTACGACAAAACCTTGTGTTGTAGGTACGGTGTTTTGAAGATACGGGAATATTGTCTGGATATGATAGCCTGCAACTTTGAGACATTTGCAGATACTAAGGAATTTAGAGCAATGCTTTTAACGCTGGCGCTCAAGTAACGTTATGGGTTTTGATAATCGATCTTGTACGGGGACGACGATGATGACGCGCGTTCAGGTAATGTTATGGGTTTTGATAATCGATCTTGTTGCACATAAATATCACTCCAATACAAGGATTTTGTATTTAGGGTTTTAAATGATATCTATTAAGCAGTCTCCTATTTTACCTTCCTTTTTTTTTGTAGATTATGGGGTTTCTCCTTTTTTTTTTTGTGACGTCGCCTGTGTGTAATCCGGAGTTTTTGGATTTGGTAACACCTTTTGTTCCTGCTCAGTAACATTCAGTGGTTTATTATTCTTATTATTATTGTTTGTTTTTTTATTTAGATTTATTGTAAGTGAGTATAAAGAATTTGGAATGCTATAAGTGACAAATTTAGTTGAATAAACAGGTTATCTAATACTTGCTTTTCCTAACTTATTTTTGTTTCACTTCTTTTAGCTCATCTGCGCTATAATGATATCACCAGCGATGGCAAAAGCCATTGACTTCACAACGTTTTCCCTAAATTTGTAAGTTTTTAGTTTATTTGTTTTTTAGACAACAAACTAGGGGTGTGAATTTCGGACACGACCCGAAAATACGACACGAACCCAACAAGAAAGCCATTGACTGTTTCTTCACAAAGTTCACAACTTATTTTGATCCATTCTCTTGTCACAATTTGTGTTGTCTCCCTTAGTAACTTGGTATGTGTTGGTTGGTTTTTTCATAATAATATCCTCGCTTGTTAAAAAATGTATGTTAAATATAGTAGAGTAAATTACAAGTTTTGTCCTTTATGTTTGTCCAAAATTGCAGGCGCTGTCCTTTGTCTTTAAAATTGATGAGTTTTGTCCTTAATGTTTGCAAATCTTGCACGTTATGTCATTTAGGCCAAACCCAGTTAGATTTTTTAGTTAAATCTGGTCATGTGCAAGGCACATGAGGGCATTCTTGTCATTTGAGCTTTCCAGGGGCTAGTTTGTAAATAACTTTTATTAAAGGGTCATTTTGTACAATTTAAACCCCAATTTGTCTTCAACCCCAATTCATCTTCAACCCCAAACCCTAATAACACCCCTGATTCATTTTGTACAATTGCTTTTATGAGTCATCAATTGCAAGTCGCAGATCTGGGGCGGTGGTTGAGAGTGGTGCGGTGGAGGGCGATGGATGGCGGTGGAGAATAGTGGTGGTGTTGGTGATGTTAAAAAACTTCGGTGAATTTTGCCTTGATTTAAAAATTAAAGCCTTGATGGTGGTCAAATTCACCTCCCAATTAACGAGGTGAATGGGTGAAATGTGGAACCAGACGTCTATAAAGAAGAACCACTTCATTGGTGCCTTTTATCTCAAAAGTCAAAACAAACCATTCAGTTATCTTTGAATCAAGATCAGGGGGGTTCTAAAATGGCCTTCAACGACAGGGAACAAGCTAAAATCCCTCTTCTCACACCCTACAAGATGGGTAAATTTGAGCTCTTTCACAGGTAATGTGTACATTGATAAGGATTTGCACATAAAAACCGTCGGATAAAATGCCAAACAGAAACAGAGAGCGTGCTTTTGAATTTTAATTTGCTGATTTGTTTAACTTTATTCAGAGTTGTGTTGGCACCGTTAACAAGGTGCAGATCCTTTGGCAATGTCCCTCAACCACACGTGATCTTGTATTATACACAACGAAAAGATGGTTTGATCATCTGAAACGATGGTTTGGCCAGATTACCGACCCATAGATTGGGGTTGAAGATGAATCAGGGGTGTTATTAGGGTTTGGGGTTGAAGATGAATTGGGGTTTAAATTGTACAAAATGACCCTTTAATAAAAGTTATTTACAAACTAGCCCCTGGAAATCTCAAATGACAAGAATGCCCTCATGTGCCTTGCACATGACCAGATTTAACTAAAAAATCTAACTGGGTTTGGCCTAAAGGACATAACGTGCAAGATTTGCAAACATTAAGGACAAAACTCATCAATTTTAAAGACAAAGGACAGCGCCTGCAATTTTGGACAAACATAAAGGACAAAACTTGTAATTTACTCAATATAGTATGTTAACCAACCAATTTGGAATACTAAAATTTGTAGGCGTATGTGCGAGCTTTCTTTGATGTTCATGAGCAAGAAAGGTATCCAGGATGGATTCCTTTGGAGATTACATAACAGAATATGACAGAATGTGTTGGTGGATCGCACCCCATGACTTTTGATGATGTAAGCTCGCGTTACACCAAGGCTCAACGCTTCTCAGTCCCTTGAGTTGTCTTTCATCATCGTACAATGGTTGAGGGAGAGGAGAATGGGGTCTCCAAACTCGCCCTTTAAAATTTTAGATCTATCAACTGCTCGGTAGAGTTGTATTTTGTTTTTTTCTTTTTTGTGAACGGTTGTTTGTGGGATCTTGAGCTGATGTCAAGTTAGACAAACCATTGCTACATGATAATGAGTCATAGTTATGTTATGTAGATTAGGCATGTTAGGATTGGGTCTTGATCTAGATCTGATCTATACAGGGATTGACGGATCCAATTGGTATAACACTTGATCCACTCATTTAATTCATTGACCCATATAAAACAATTCTCTTTCTATTTATTTTCTTGTCATATTCCACCCCACCATACTGTTAGCTTCTCACTTTTCTTTAGAAAGTGATTTGGTCTATGGCAACAATATTTATAAAGTAAAGATATGATGAAGTTGATTTCATCATAACGTTTTGTTTTTTATGTGATAATTTGAATACAATTACTTTTAATTTTATTTAACTTGAGTGGTTTATTTGGTATATTCTTAAGCCAGGTTCAACTTGATGTGGCATATTTTAATTATGAGACTTATTAAAAATGACAAGTTATTAGACGGGACACCATAATTGAGTCTAATATTAGACGGGACACCCGCTGCAACGTGCGGGCATTCCCACTAGTATATATATATAGGGAGGAGATCATGCGAGAACCACCTCTTATTGCAAGAATCGCGAGAACCAATGTGAACACAACCAAAAATGCCTAAAAATAGCTAAAAATCACACAAAATTTTTTTTTATTATTATTTTTATATAAAAATCGCTATTTTTCGAAGCCAAAAATTTTAAAAAAAAAATTTTAAATTTTTTTTTCACTAAAAGTAGCGATTTGAGCATAAAAAATATTAAAAAAAAATTAGATTTTTTTAGGTTTTTTTGGGGTTTAGTTTTTAGCATTTTAGCTTGGGGTGGGGGGGGGGGGGGGTTAGGTTTTTTTTTAGGTTTTTTTAGCTATTTTAGGTTGTGTTCACATTGGTTCTCGCGGTTCTCGCAATAAGGGTGGTTCTCGCATGAGCTCCTCCCTATATATATATATATATATATATATATATATGTATATATATAGGATTAGGATCATGAGTGAACAACTTCTTGAAAGTGAACTGAGTGAACTAATCTTGACTCTTGATCATTTTTTAGATTAAAAGGGTAAGATTGACATTAGCCAAGTACTTTTAATTAAAATCCCTTAATTTTCTCCTCTTTTAACTCTCTCTCTCTCTCATTTTTAATTATTTCTCTATTATTTTAAATATAAGAGATTGAAGGGCTAATGTTTTTTTAAATAAACTGTTATCTTCCTTTTAAAATTAAATATTAAAGCTAATTAAATTATAATTTTTAACATATGTGTATATAGGTCGGTATATACAAGACTTATACACTTGTGTATTATTACATCTTGTTTTCACGGGTCAGTATAAACTAGATTTATACACTTGTGTATTATTCAAGTACATATGTGTATACGGGTCGGTATATACCAGACGTATACACCTGTGTATAATTCAAGTACATAGTGTATACATGTCGATATATACCAGACTTATACACTTGTGTATTACTACATATTGTTTCTACTATACATCTTTTCATCAAACATTGATCTAATACATATATGTATAGAGAATGTAATTAAATATTTGTAATTGTGTTCTAGATGGAACAATATTTGATAATGTTTGTATTATTTTAAAATTATGAAATATTAAGTTAGGTAATATGTGGGAGAAAAAAAAAATATAGAGAATGTAATTAAAAATTCTTTTAATTGGAAAAAGAAATCAGGAGAGAGAAAAAATTAATTAATTAAATGAAGATAGAAATATACAATCATACCCTTGTGTCTATTAAAATACATTTAAGTTACAAAAGATAATTACAATCTTGTCATTAAATAAAAAATCTAGATCTACAAAATCAATGGTCAGGATAAGTTCATTTTGTTCACAAATAAATCATTGTTCACTCATGAACCCTACCCTATATATATATAGGGGAGGGTTTAAATGAGAACACACCCATTTTTTGTGAGAACCATGAGAACAATTCTTAGCCACACATTTATATTCCCTTGTTATTAATTGAAAAGGTTAAATTGGTAATTTGTTTAATCTTATTCCACTATCACTCACTCACCCTTCAGATCTCTCCCCCCACCTTTCCACCAACACTCTTTCAACCTCTCCCTCCACCTCTCCAGCACCGCGTCGGATTCATCTGAACAAAATTATCACTCGAATCACAACAAAATAAAACTCTATGCTTTGATTTAGGGTTTCTAAACCCTAAAACAGCTCGTAACACTCTGTGAAACAGAGGTTAATTGATTTAGGAAAAAGCTAGGTTGCAGTTTTGTGGTTCTTAGAGATGGAGAAACATCAGCTACTTCTAGTGGCTTCGTATGCGACGACTACCAAAATCCTAATTTTGAGAAATGGGCATATGTGTGGTATGTACAATATTTCATTTATGTCTCTGCTTTTTATACAATCATACTACAATATTATAAGTGCACAGTCATAAATTTATGGTGCACCATTACCACACATACTTCAGTTTTGGTTCAAGGGTTTTAGGATTTATCTAGAGAGTAAACAAAGAATAGTTGCAGCACCCTATTTCATTGCTAACCCACTTTTTATACACTTGTACTAGACTTATAGAATTTCATATTTCTAAAAAGTGCTAATTTAGTGTTATAGTATTAAGGATTTGTACAGAACAAACTAAGAAGTTTGCAATTGTTTTGAGTATTAAATCTTGCAGTTTTTAGTTGAAAAATTGATATGATTTTGATGTATATCTAATACCATTGCATTTTCCTGTTTTAAATGATCTGGAGTATTGTACTTTAGGAATTGTTCATTTCATGTGGCCAATGTTTCAAATTAGTTTTATACAATTATACTTATTTGAGTTTTTTTATCAGTTTGTGGTTATGCTTTGTACTAGTAATCTTTAAGTTAGATTTTGGAAGTACTTTTCTTTTGCGTCTAAGCTAGAGGTGCACACCGAATCTGATTTGGGTTATAGAACTGGTTGATGAATTAAAACCAGTTTGGTCCATAAATCGATTTGGGGGGATCCTGGATTGAAAGCAAACTGAACCGTTGTTTTGTGATGGCTTTGAGAACTACTTCGTTTAATCCGGCTTGAAATGGTTAAAACTGAACCGAATAGTTATGTCGTTTGTTTGATTTGTCTATTACTAAATTATTAATACATATAAAAGAGCCATAGAATTACAATCTTATTTATATTGTTAGCATCAAATACTTTATTTGCGTTTTTATGTGAGTTGGCTAATACCATTGCATTAGCCTAATAATGTGTTCACTATATTGAGGATCCTTCAGCTCTAGTGTAACTACATTGTAACCTTTTGTGTGTGTTTGCCTCTTGCAGATCTTTTTTTTTTAATCCAAAGAGTATAGTTGCATCGCTTTTTACACCTAAACTTATTTTTTCTTAACTAATATGATTTACACATGTGTAAACCTTGATATCTATACTTATTTTTTTAAATATTATGATTTACACATGTGTAAACCTTCCTATGTATGCTACTTTTCTTACTATTATGATTTGCACATGTGTAAACCTTGATATCTATGCTTACTTTTTTAATTATTATGAATTACACATGTGTAAACCTTCATAATATGCTTATTTTGTTTAACTGTTACAATTTACACATGTGTAAACCTTGATATCCATGTTAATTTTTTTTAACTTTTTTAATTTACACATGTGTAAATCTTCACATATATGCTTGTTTTATAACTATTATGATTTACACATGTATAAACCATCATATCTCTGATTTACACATATGTAAAAACTAAAAACATACAAAAATTTGTTTTGGCTTCATTACACCTTCTTTTCCTAACATTATTTACTGGAAATAACGAGTGCAGAAGGCAAAAGAGTGACTTAAATGGTCATTTTGCTTCAATGAATATGAAATCGTAAACATCGGTGAGAGAGGGCGTCTAATTATTGGTTTATGCACGTAGTTCTTATAAATTGTGTTCGACCACTAGATTAGCCAAAACAAAATCCGACATCGTTACAACTTCCTTATAGCATCTATAGTACATCAACACATCCAAGCGTGCCACATCAAGTATTACATATGTGTAAGTGTATGTTTTACATAAGTTGTAAATGTCATGTATCATTATGCAATATGTCTTACACATGTGTAAATTGTTCCGTGGTCACTTAAGTTTATGTTCTACACATTTAGAGCTCATTAACATACGTGTAAACAGTTCCCTGTCAATTAATTGTTTTTGTTATACACATTTGAAGCGCATTTACACATGTGTAAACTGCGAATTAAACAATATATTATCTTATGTAAAGTGGATGCACCCTGGTAAATTTTATTGATAACAAAAAATAGTTACAACTTAGGGACATTAGACTTCCCGGGATATACCCCAAGGAATACACCAACTCCGAACCATTAGCTATGGTCTAACAATTGAAACCTAATAAGGTCCCAACTATTAGTTAAAGTAGAAATAAAAAAACAACGAATTGTAGACTTAAAGCCACACCCGGCCAAAGTCCAACATAAAAATAACCTGTACAATCAAGTTTTAAACAACCTAAACCATCCAAAAAAAGGATCAAACACAACCAAAACATTATAACAACATCTAAAGCATAACATCTGAGAGTCCATCTTGAGCTTCCCCAAAACCTTGAACTTGGCCAAGCAACAACATCATCCTCGTTCCTCAACCTGCCCAAACTCCAAACATTCATGCACCAAAAAATATCATCAGCAAACACCAAACCCAATTTGATTTTCACATCCCCAAACAAATGTTTAAGTCATTTGTTATACATGCCATTATAAAGAATTAAACACTCTGACTTACACATGTGTAAATTCTCAGTTACATGCAAAAATTTGTTTTACACATGTGTTAGTTTCTCTTTTACACATGTGTAAATTCTCAGTTAAACGTGTGTAAATTGTTTTACAAAGTTTTTGTTTTACACGTGTAAGTGTTTGTTTTACACAAGTGTAAGTGTTTATCATATTACACGTGTAAATTCTCAGTTACACAAGTGTAAGTTTGTTTTACACATGTGTAAGTGTTTCCGGTTTACATGGGTAAAATCTCAGTTAAACATGTGTAAATTTCTGGAACAAGATTCTCAGTTAAACATGTTTTTGTTTTCTTAAAGTATTATGATTTACCCATGTGTAACCTTCTTATACATGGCTTTCACAGAATCTCAAAAGCTAACATTCATCCAGGCAAATGTAAAAAACAAGATGAAAAATGTTGATGACATTTGAGCTAATATGGAATAGTTAATCTTGTATCCATAATTTTTAAGTACACTATCCTTTAAGAAGGTTAAGGTTTACTGGTTCATAAAGAGTCTTAGGTTTTAGCAATGTCATCTGGTGGATTGAAAGAAATCCAATGCAAAGAAATAGTTTTAGACATAATCCAAATCCAAACATGAATAATTGTTGAACTCCATTAGTTCAAGTTGTAACTCAGATCGATTGGATTCTAAAATCACACATTTAGTTAAATCTAAACTAATATCAATGTCAAGTTGTCAATGTTCAAGCAATATATACATATACTAGAACTGAAATTGATGCTCCCTTTAGGTCAAATGACGTGCATTTGTATCTCCATACACACAATAAAAACCATTCTAGCCTTAATTTTAACAAAATAGAACAATAAAAAGTCGAAAGCCAAACCTGGGTGACATCTCAGCACTGGAAGTACTTTCATCAGCCTTTATATGTTCACCACCGGTTCGATTGCGGTTCATTCATCGTTTTCTTCCTCAAAAACCTTTGATAACTTCAGATTTGCAGGTTAATTTCATGTGGAAGATGGTGAATCTGGAAGACGTCGGTTTGATTTCATAGGGGAGAAGGTGAATTTGGGGGTGAAGGGTAAATGAATGTGATTTTACAATATTACCCCCTTTTAATCTTATCTAATGGTCCCCTTCTCATTTAAACTCCCACTAATCTTAGCCCTTGGTTTAGGATGATCTATGGATGAAAATTGTTCCTAGAGTTCTCACAAAAATCTATGTTCTCAAGATAACCCTCCCCTATATATATATATATATATATATATATATATATAGGGAGGAGCTCATGCGAGAACCACCCTTATTGCGAGAACCAATGTGAACACAACCTAAAATAGCTAAAAAAACCTAAAAAAAAACCTAACCCCCACCCCCCCCCCCCCCAAAAAAAAACCTAAACCCCCCCACCCCCCCCCCCCTAAAAAAAACCTAACCCCCCCCCCAAGCTAAATGCGAAAAAAAACCTAACCCCACCCCCCCCCCCCCAAAAAAAAAACCTAAACCCCCTCCCCCACCCCCCCAAGCTAAAATCCTAAAAACTAAACCCCCAAAAAACCTAAAAAAAATCTAAAAAAATCAAAAAAAAAAATCTAAAATTTTTTTTTTTGAATTTTTTAATATTTTTTATGTTAAAATCGCTACTTTTAGAAGCAAATTTTTTTTTTTAATTTAATAAATTTTTTTTTTTTTGCTTCGAAAAGTAGCGATTTTTTTATAAAAAATATTAAAAAATAAAAAAAACTTTTTTTGTGATTTTTAGCTATTTTTAAGCATTTCTTTTGTGTGTTCACATTGGTTCTCGCGGTTCTCACAATAAGAGGTGGTTCTCGCATGATCTTCTCCCTATATATATATATAGGGGTAAGATCAAATAAAATGTTAATTTTCCCTAAGTAGGATGAGAAGAAATCTTAACCATTCATTTTTCAAATCAATGGTTAAGATGAAAGGGTAAGAGAAAGGAGGAGTGGAAGGGTATCTTGGGAAAATCCTATTTATGGACTTTCCCTCTCCACATGCAAGGCACATGCATATTCCACCCTCATTTTTTAAACGTTAATAACTTTTTTATACGACATTATATTTTCATAAAAATTTCATCGTAAAATCGAGCGTCTTTTTATCTTTAATTTGAGTACCATATTCCTATATAAAATATGAAGACTAAAAAAACCCACTTAAATGTGTTGTATTTCTATGTTGTATAACATTTTTTTGTGCTGAATTTTTGTACTATATTTTTGTGCTAAATTTTTTGTGCTGGATTTTTTTATCTTAAATTTTTTTCCCTCAATTTTTTGTGCTAGATTTTTTTGTACTACATTTTTTTGCTTAATTTTTTCGTGCTATATTTTTTTGTACTAGATTTTTTTGTGCTATATTTTTTTGTACTACATTTTTTGTGCTATATTTTTTGTACTAGATTTTTTGTGCTAGATTTTTTTGTACTATTTTTTTTTTTGTGCTAGATTTTTTTGTACAAGATTTTTTTGTTGTATTTTTAAAAAACAAAAGGGGTGTCACATGTCATTTTCACTCCTATTTATAAGGACCAAAATGCCCTTCATTCCTACTTATTAGGAGTGACACATGTCATCTTCACAATCCTTCTTAGGCTACTTAGGCAAAATCCACTTTTTAGTGGATCCTTCCCATATATATATATAGGGGAAGGTTAAAATGAGAACCAACTCGAGTTGTAAGAACCAGCGAGAACCACCCTCGCGGGGGGCCGTTGACCACAATTTTTTTTTTTACAACTAGATGTGTATATTTTAACACCCTACGTAAAGTTTGGGTTCAAACGGCGCGCCCGCGGGGGTAGTTTTTTACGCCCAAAGTTTGGGTTTTTTTAATTTCTTTTAATTTTTCTTTTTTTTTTACCAAACTTTGGGCGTAAAAAACTACCCCCTCGGGCGCGCCGTTTGAACCCAAACTTTGCGTAGGGTGTTAAAATATACACATCTAGTTGTAAAAAAAAATCGTGGTCAACGGCCCCCCGCGGGGGTGGTTCTCGCTGGTTCTTACAACTCGAGGTGGTTCTCATTTTAACTTATCCCTATATATATATATATATATATATATATGACAAAGATCCGTTAGGAACCACCCTTTATTGCGAGAACCGCGAGAACCAATGTGAACACAACCAAAAATACCTAAAAATAGCTAAAAAACACATAAATTTTTTTTTGTTTTTTTATAAAAAAAAATCGCTACTTTTAGTAGTAAAAAAAACATTTTTTTTGCTACTAAAAGTAGCGATTTTAACTTAAAAAATATTTAAAAAAATAGATTTTTTTAGGTTTTTTAGGGGTTTAGTTTTTAGCATTTTAGCTTGGGGGGTTGGTTTTTGGGGGGTGGGGGTTGGTTTTTTTTTAGATTTTTTTAGCTATTTTAGATTGTGTTCACATTGGTTCTCGCGGTTCTCACAATAAAGGTAGTTCTCGCATGAACCTTACCATATATATATATATATATATAGGGTAGGAGTTGGCTACAAAGCCTACTTTTCCTACAAAGTGTAGGAATCAATCTCCTTTAGACATGTGGCATTTACTTATTTTATACAAAAGGGTATAATGGTAATTGGATAATTATTTTAATTATGGAAGATTTATTATTCTAAACATAATAACGAGTTATTTTAGGAAACTGCATATCTCCATTGATTTCAAAATCGACTATAATATCTTATATCATGTTGATCGCAAATTCATATTCACATTCCATTATTTCTTTAAGGTGTGTTTTATCAGTTTCTTGTTCTTCACACTGTGTTATATCAGTTTTCACATCCCCTCGTTAATTTCGAAACATAAAACACATCTATAATTTTATAGACGTTGTCTTTTATCTGTTTCTGGGCTCTTCGCATTGTGTTATATCAGTTTTCATAATTAAACACACCCATTACACATAAAACACACCAGTGTCTGATATAAAACACACCAGTGTCTGAAATACACAATATAAAACACACCAATGTTTGATTCAATGTAGACATACTAGGGTCTTAAATACACAATATAAAACACATCAGTGTCTTAAATACATAATATAAAACACACCAGGTTTTGAGCTGTGAAGGTTTAAAACACAATAGTTTCCGAGGAGAGAAGATAGAAAGAGAGAGAGAGAGAGAGAGAGAGAGAGAAACTTGCGAAAATGATGGGGAAGTTGTGGTATGACAGTTATTTCCTTATTTAAAATGAATTAAATGACACATTTGTCCTCAATCAATTAAATTATCCTATTTTTAAGACAAATATATTACCAAAATGTCATCAATATAATCTCAACCATCAAACACACTCATCTAATGGTCAAGATCACTTCCTACACTTTGTAGGAAAAACACACTTTGTAGAGGAACCCCACCCTATATATATATATATATATATATATATAGGATAAGGATCATGTGAGAAGTAGTAGGCTAAATGAGAAACTTGAGAAGCATTCTGGACCACACATTTTCCCTAAGCAAAAAAATGCAAAAAAAAGGTGAAAAAATGCAATTTTTTTTTTTTTTTTTGGAAAAATCGCAGCTTTTTCTTTAAGAATTATTTTTTTTTTAATTTTTTTTTGGATTTATAAACATGTGTATATTGTTAATCTTTTAACTATACATATATGTATATTGTCAATTATACATATATGTATATACATGTTTAAAATTGAAAAATAAGTGTTGTTTAGGGTTTAGCATTAGTATTTAGGGTTTAGGGTTTAGCTTTATGGTTTAGGGTTTAGCTTTAGGGTTTAACATTAGGGTTTAGCATTAGGGTTTAACATTAGGGTTTAGCTTTTGGGTTTAGCATTAGGGTTTAGCTTTTGGGTTTAGCTTTAACTTTTGGGTTTAGCTTTATCTTTAGGGTTTGTATTAGGGTTTAGCATTAAGGGTTTAGCTTTAGTGTTTAGTTTTAGCTTTTGGGTTTAGCATTAGGGTTTAGCTTTAGGGTTTAGAATTAGGGTTTAGCTTTAGGGTTTAGAATTAAGGTTTAACTTTAGGGTTTAGCATTAGGGTTTAGCTTTAGGGTTTAGCTTTAGTGTTTATGGTTTAAGATTAACAATATACACATTTTTTCAATTTTAAACATGTATATACATATATGTATAATTGACAATATACATATATGTATAGTTAAAAGATTAACAATATACAAATGTGTATAAATCCAAAAAAATATATATATTTTTTTAAAAATTTTTTTTTTAATCCTTAAAGAAAAAGCTGCGATTTTTCAAAAAAAAAAAAATTTGCATTTTTTTCACCTTTTTTTGCATTTTTTGCTTAGGGAAAATGTGTGGTCCAGATTGCTTCTCAAGTTTCTTAAATAGGGTGGACTTCTCTTAGGATCCCTACCCTATATATATATATATATATATATATATATATATATATATATATATATATATATATAGGACAAAGATCCGTTAGGAACCACCCCTTATTGCGAGAACCGCGAGAACCGGTGTGAACACAAACAGTAATTCCTAAAAAAATCTAAAAAACACCCAAAAATTTTTTTATTTATTTTTTTACTATTTTTTTTTGAAAAAATCGCTATATTTTGTTAATAAAAAAAATTAAAAAAAAATTTCAAAAAAAAATAAAAAAAAAATTTTGAGTAACAGTTATCCATGCACATGTGCATATGTGTCGTTTCTTTGTCAAATTCCGTAATTCATTACAAATAATAGTCAATTGCACTTTCATTTACACTACTACGTGTAATACACTATTTTTTACATTACCAATGTTAGAAATGCACATGTGCATCTATATGTATCAACAGGAAATAAGGTGTTTTGGTACACTACTTTCTCTTTCATCTATCATTCCATCCATAATACACAAGCATGCACATGTGCATTTTTGTCATTTCTTTGACAAATTCCGTAATTCATTACATATATTAGACAATTGCACTTTCATTTACACAACCATATGTAATACACTACTTTTTACATTACCAATATTAGAAATGCACATGTGCATTCATATGTATCAACATGAAATAAGGTGTTTTGGTACACCACTTTGAATACACTTTCCCTTTCATCTATCATACCATCCATAATACACTACCATTACCTCCTACCATCCATAATACAATACCATTACCTCCTACCATCCATAATACAATACCATTAACAATATTTTCACTTTATTACATGTATGTAAACACCATTTATACCATCCAATCAACATATTACATAAAAAATTGACAACTATAACCAAACCATCAACCACTAGATATAACTAACCAAAAAACATGTATATGGGTCTACTTCTCCATTCAAAATCACAAACTTTTTGTACCAAAACACGTTATATCATGGTTATACCTAATTATGCACATGTGCATTTTGAATATTGGTAATGTAAAAAGTAGTGTATTACTAATGGTATTGTAAATTAAAGTGCAATTGTCTATTCCTGATAACGTATTACCGAATTTGTTGAAGTAATGATACATATGCACATGTGCATGGATAACTCTTACTCGAAAAAAAAAAAGTTTTTTTTTTTTTTTTTTTTTTTTTTTTTTTTTTTTTTTGAGAACGAAATATAGCGATTTTTTATTAAAAAATATTAAAAAAAAAAAAAAAATTTGAGTGCTTTTTTGATTTTTTTTAGATTTTATTTTGTGTTCACATTCGTTCTCGCGGTTCTCGCAATAAGGGTGGTTCTCGCATGAACCTTACCCTATATATATATATATATATATATATATATATATATATAGGGAGGGGCTCATGCGAGAACCACCCTTATTGTGAGAACCATGAGAACCAATGTGAACACAACTTAAAATAGGTAAAAAAACCTAAAAAAACCTAACCCCCACCCCCCCCCCCCCACCCAAAAACCTAAACCCCCCACCCCCCCCCAAAAAAAAACCTAACCCCCCCCCCCAAGCTAAAAAAAACCTAAAAAAACCTAACCCCACCCCCCACCCCCCAAAAACCTAAACCCCCCCCCCCCCCCAAGCTAAAATGCTAAAAACTAAACCCTCAAAAAACCTAAAAAAATCTAAAAAAAATCCAAAAATTTTTTTTTGATTTTTTTAATATTTTTTAGGTTAAAATCGCTACTTTTCGAAGCAAAAAAAAAAAAAAAAAAATTTTAAAAAAAAAAAATTTAAAAAAATTTTTTTTTTTTTTTTTTTGGGTTCGAAAAGTAGCGATTTTAACCTAAAAAATATTAAAAAAATCAAAAAAAAATTTTTTGTGTGATTTTTAGCTATTTTTAGGCATTTTTGGTGTGTTCACATTGGTTCTCGCGGTTCTCGCAATAAGAGGTGGTTCTCACATGATCTTCTCCCTATATATATATATATATATATATATAGGGAGCCGCTAGAATGAGAACCACCATGAGTTATGAGAACCACGAGAACCGCGCCCCGCGGGTGGCCGTCGGCGACGAAATTTTTTTTACACCTAGATCCGTATATTTTAGCGGGGGGTTTAAATTTTCGGTTCAAACGGCGCGCCCGAGGGGGTAGTTTTTTACGCCCAAAGTTTGGTAAAAAAAAAAAGAAAAATTAAAAAAATTAAAAAAACCCAAACTTTGGGCGTAAAAAACTACCCCCTCGGGCGCGCCGTTTGAACCGAAAATTTAAACCCCCCGCTAAAATATACGGATCTAGGTGTAAAAAAAATTTCGTCGCCGACGGCCACCCGCGGGGCGCGGTTCTCGTGGTTCTCATAACTCGTGGTGGTTCTCATTCTAGCAATCCCCTATATATATATATATATATATATATATGTCATTTTGTAAATAGTAAACACATACCAATTCCAATATATGCTTATTTACAAATCATTTTTATGGTATAGAATTTACCCCACTTGACATTAGGTTTACTGAGCCCAATACTAATTTGATTTTTTAAAAATAATAATAAAACATTATGAAATGGCACATTTTTTGAGCTCGAATATGGTACGTTAATTCTTAGAGACACCTCTGTATATATTGGGCAAAAAATTATGTCTGAAAATTATAGACCGTTGTATATTTAAAGTTATTTTTTCTACTTTATTTGTTTCCATCTTAACTTCCCTTTTCTTCTCACATGTGTATTCTTTTCTTCTTTTGATGAGAATGTTGCATTCTCTATTTTATTTTTTAAACTAGGGTCGTAGCGGTTGGAATTCAGAACATGTCAACCGATAATTAAATTCGTAAAATTAAATAAAATGATATCTAAATGTGTTATGCTATTTGTGTCGTAACTCGCCTCTGAACATCAAAATAATATGACAAGGTAAACAATATAGTACATAACAAAGGTAAAAAAAGGTAAACGAAAAAGAAAACAATAGAAACTCGATTGGTTTCGGTGCACTCGTTATAGAAAAGAAAAAGAAAAGTTAAAAAATATGTTTAAAAAAGTATCGGCGCATTCGTTAAAAAAACTAAACTAAAAAAACCTTCGCCATGCTCGTTATTATAGAGAAAAAGAAAAGTTTAAAAATATGCCTAAAACGATATTAACGTGTTCGTCAAAAAACTATTTAGGGATAGAAAAGTAATTTTGTTAAAGTAAAAGAAAAAAATACAATAATTAAACTACACAGGTTGCAATGAAAGTAAACGCTAAGACCATGGGGTATGGTGGGGCTTGGGTGGGGGGCATGAGTTGACATGTGGAGTTTGAGCCCTCCCACCGTTGAGTGACGTGTCCGTGTTGTATGGCGGGGCTTGGGTTGGGGCGTGGCTTGGCTTGGCAGTTTATTAAAAAAAAGGAAAAGACTCTTGGCCAATAAGGTTCCGCCATGTCATGTGGTAGCCCCGCCCCATGTCCGGCTTCAAACCCAAGCCCCAAGGGCCACGCCCCAACCCAAGCCCACCCGGGGTGGTGGCTTTGGCGTTTTCCCCCAACCCACGCCTCAACCCAAGCCACATAACCCACAGTCTAAATAACGGAATATACTAAAATACGAAAAAAATTATTATTCATCTTTTCTTGCTTTATATAGAGACAAAGACATAATTGTTGCAACATACAAGGGTTGGGCAACAGTTGGGCTACAAGCAGGCCGGACTGCGAGATTGTTGGACATGAGTTTTAAATCCAAACCAACATAAGTAAAAATTATTACAGATTACAAAAAACACGACACTAGAAGCAATAATTTAAACTTTTAAATTGATCTATATTTATGTCTTTATGTGTTATGTTATGACAAGGTACCTTTAACATCCAAATTATACATATTAATTTAAACTCCTCATGAATAGTAACCAAATATTATATTCAAAGTTTTTTAGTTTTTGATTTTAACCATTACACTTTAATAATATACGTTTTTAACCTATTCAGTTTTTATTTATTTGATTTTCTTTTGATAACTCGCTTTTATTATCTTTTTTAAACTGAATACGAAATTGTATTTAATAATTTTTTATCGATGTTACCGTATAAACTTTGTTGAAAAAAAGAGTTTTATTCAAGACAGTACAATGACGGACCGAACTAATACCGACACCGGTACTGTTTGTTATTATCAGAACCATATGGATATACTTTTTATGATTTTTTATCGACGTCGGTACCGGTATTGTTATTATCGGAACAGGTACCAGTTTTCGTTTAATGGCTTTCAGTGTAAAAACATTTAGTGTGCATATTTTTTACTTTAAATTGAATGTCGGTACCATAGTGACACCGTTAAGAACCTAACCGATAGCGAACAAATTCCCGATACCGATAGAACTCTGATGAATAGTAACATATTGTATGTTATTATATTAAAAATTTTATGTTCCGGTTTCACCCATTACGCTTTAAACAATATACGTTTTTAACCAATTTAGTTTTTGTATTTAATTTGATTTTCGTTGAATAACTCGCATTCAATTTTTTTAAGTTGAATATGTGACTGTGTTTAATATATTTTTTTTCTCAACGTTAATGTATGAACTTTGTTGAAAAAAATAATTTTATTCAAAATAGTATAGTGACGAATAGAACCTATGCTGACATCGGTACCGGTATTGTTATTATCAAAACTGGAACAGTCTTCGTTTTTATGGTTTTTATCAACATTGGTACATGTATTGTTATTAAAAGAACCGGAACCAGAACCGGTATTTGTTTTTATGGTTTTCGATGTAAAACACATTCTTTTTCACGTATCATGACTTTAAACTAGATGCCTATACCATACTGATACCATCAGAAACCCAACCGATGTCAGCAGAGTTCCCGCCGCAACGCGCGGGAAAATCTCGCTTGTATATATCAATTGAAAGAGCTGATGAATAGTGATCCAAACTAAAAAAACAAAAGAAATATTAATAACTAATGTCACAAAAAAATATTAATAATTTATGCCATTGGTAAAAACCTTTTAATTTAATGCATTATTCTTTTTTTATCAATATAGTATTCGTTTTTAATCGTTACTCTTTTTACTAATTTAATTTTTTTCGATAACTTGCGTCCGTTGACTTAAAAAAAACTAAATACGTAGTCATGTTTGATTTAATTTCTTGACGTTCTTATATAAATTTGATTGAAAACTGAGTTGTATTCGAAATAGAGTATTTTTTGTGTAGTAGGCTAGATCAAGTGCCGATGTCATAACTGTGTCGTGACGAACAAAATGAATACCGACTGAACAAGTCAGTATCGGTATACGCTTAAAAATTTATACACTTTAAACCCATTTAGTTTGTATATAATTTGATTTTCCTTCGATAACTCACGTTCATCACTTTTTATATAAAGTTGAATACGCAGCTTTATTTAATATTTTTTCTCATCGTTCCTTTATTAACTTTGTTGAAAAAGATTTTTTTTTCTTATTAGTACCGTGAGTCCGTGACAGGCCGGCCCGATACCGACATCGGTACAGGTGTAGTTATTATTGGAATTTTTTTCTCATCGTCCATTTTTAAACTTTGTTGAACACGGTTTTTTTTTTTTTTTTTGCTTATTTTCAATGTAAAACACATTCTTTTGGACATGTCATGACTTTAAATCAAGTGCCGGTGTCATACCGTAACCGTAATGAATCAAACCGGTACCAACCGAATTTCTTTGTGTAACGAACCGAACAGATACCGACCGAGTTCCCGCCGCATCGCGCGGGCAAATCCACCTAGTTACCTATTAAAGAAGAACAACAATATGTGGCTAAGTATCCACTTGGGAATAGCCCAGTGGCTTTGGTAAGTTTAGATAGAGTTTAAGCGTATGAGGAGTCAGAGGTTCAATCCCTATGGTGTGCGAGTTTAGCTATTCAAAAAACAAAATTAGTGTCTAACGTATCCATTTGGGTAGAAAATACACTACTACTACGACTACAAAAAACCGTTTACATCTCTCCAAATTTAAGTTGGTCTACAAAAAAACGGGTTACGAAACATTTTCTTGCACTCAAAAAATAAAAGTTATATAACTCAAAGGAATCAGGTTCCATATTGTTAAATATAGCCTTGTTGATTACACAAATAAACATGTTCTATTAGGGGAGTGGGGTGGTTACAAGTGATAGAATTCCATCACTCACAAACATCCAATCATCTTCCGCCATGTCAGCAACCACTATTCTATCACTCACAAGCATTTTTTAGTGGCGGTGGTTATCACTAGTGATGGAATTTCATCACTCACAATTTTTTTTAATTTTTTTTTTAAATTGAGAAGTATATATATAAAAGGTTTAAAGGTTATTTTATTTTATTTTTTTATTAAGTTTACAGTCAAAAAACAAAGCCCAATGTTCAAATTTCTCAATCTTCAGCGCGTGATATTCTCCACGCGTTATAATTTCCACGAGTGATGGATTATGGTTACGGCGTTGTGCAAGTGTTTTCCACGAGTCCATCACGGACCACCCCGCCTCCCCTTAGTTCTCCATTATAAATTGGTTTCTCAAAACAAATAATAGAACCTAATTTCTAAAAAAAAAACAACCGTGTTGTAAATCATTCAATATTGTTAACTTTTTTTTTATCAACCATGTCCATTTTTCTCCAGAACTAGGTTTATCACTCTAGCCGCGTTGCGCGAATTTCTTTTGTTATTTAGTCTGTGTTTACATGTATTTTGAAATCACTACGAGCGCGTTGCAAGCGGAATCACTAACAAGAATAAAAAGAAAATGTAAAAAACAATAAAAAATCATCGAAAGAAAATCAACCAAAAAAGTTGTATGTTAATTATGTTATTCGTATGAAACTCGTGGTCAGAGATGAGCAAATAATGTACTGAATTTCCCAAACTGAAGGATCCTAAGTATCAATTCGGTACCGACTTTTGGCGTTCCTAGTACCGGTTTGCTACCGATTTTTACCTTCATATGCTGGTACCGTAACCGGTATTTTCGATATCGGTTGCCACCTAGCTCATCCCTACCCCTGAAACTAAAAAAAGAAATCATTAAAAGTTGAAGAAAATAAACAAGAAAAGGGTGTACGATACCGTTGTTGTTTGTATAGCACCCGTGATCAGGGATGAGCAAATGGTACCGTGTAGCAGTACCGAATTTCCCGAAATAAAAGATATTCAAACTCAATCCGGTACTGACTTTTGGCGTTTTCTGTATCAGGCTGGTGCCGATCTTTACCTTAATGCACCGATAATGAACCGGACAATACCTATATTTTCGATACCAGTATTGGTTGACACAAAATTTATCCATCTGAGAAAGCAAAGAAAATAATAACAATTATTATATTACTATATATATTACTATAATATAATAAATCTACTATAATATAATAAATCTACTGTTCATTTCAGTTGTATTTTTAATATATAGTAATATATAGTAATATATAGTAATAATAATTTAATATATAGTAATAATAATTTTAATATATAATAGTGTAGGGTTCAAATGAGAATAATTTTTTTGTAAGAAGAAAAAAGAAGAAGTTTCAACTAATAAGAATGCTTTATTTTACTTTATTTAATATTTGTATTTAATTTTAATATAAGAGTATATTGGTAAACTTACATAAATCATTAATTTGTATTCTTCCCCTTTAATAACTAGCTAAATTAAATTTGTAGCTCCTTTTCAAAATATATACTTTTTTCAAATTAAAAAAACAACTTAATTTAAAGTGTAGAATAAATTACTAGTTGTGTAAGATAAATTACGAGTTGTGTAGGATATATTTCAAGGTGTGTAGGATAAATTTCGACTGTGTAGGATAAAATTATATAACGTGTAGGGTACATGTAGGAAAATTTTGATATGTGTAGGTTTTGTAGATTATATGTAGTATAATTAATCTTTGGTTGACTAATTAATTAAAGAGAGAAAAATTAATGATATGAGTTATAAATGAAATAGCATTTTACTAATATGCTCTTTCTTCTTTTTGTTCTCACATTAAATTTCTTCTCAAATGAACCTTCCCCATATATAGTAATAATGCATATAAACAAAAGAATCCGCTTCTATCAATTAGTTCTTTGTAAAACCGACGCTTTTTCCATTTGAGTTTGAAGAATATCTGATCTTATTGCCCGATAAGTTGCTGGAAATAGGAAGCCACTGCTGCCATTGATGAAAATTTGAAACGAGCAGAAAATGGTTCAGAGATGAAGGGTCAGAGGGTCATGTGCGGAACTTACTAAGGGCTAGAAGTAGCCCAGACCCCCTATTTTAGGCTTAGAATTGTGAGTTTAACCCATTAACTTTGAAAAAATATTACCTCTATTTGGTTGGTCCACTACTAATCCAAACGCTCCAATTAAACATATATATTTTCGCCTCTACCCCGCTCAATTTAAATGTTCAAGTTTCGTCACTGCAGAGGGTTTAATTAAATAGATTTGGACCAGTTTTGACCCGACCCAGCTATAAACATATAAAGAGTTGACTAGGCGTTTTAAGCATTACCAGTGGCGGAGCCACACTTTAAACAACGGGGTCATCCGACACCATTGAATTTTGTGTAGCAAATACAACGTATAATAGGAAAAATTCGAGTGACACCATTGTTTTTTTACGAGCGACACCGTTGTTTTGTTTTCTTCTAAAAGAATTACATAATAAACAAATTTATATTTCAAAAATTAAGCCAATTTACTTAAATTTAATTAGTATACTTTAAATCATTAAAGGTACATGCATAATTTTTATCTTTTCTAATCCAGTAATCATTATAGCCTCATGTCTAATTGGTTTTGTTTTAATTGTTTAACCTAACAGGATGTTAATGATCATTTGAATGATGTGTGCACTTGTTTGTTATAATGAAAAAGATGTTTTTTTTACAAGTTGCCATTGAAAACATTATAAATCGTTTTCAAAACATGAAAATGCGTACAGAGCAACTATTAAATGCATTTTTTTATATATTTCAAATGACTTTGTAATTTTATTATGTGTTTTTATTCAATGATATTGTATTTTTACTGTGATATTTGCTTTTATTATATGATTTAACCCGACTAGATCCGAACCGATCCAAAAAGTCCGACTCCGGGTTACTGTAAACCGGGGTATCCATAAAAAAAGACACCATAAGAAAAAATTTCTGGCTCCGCCACTGAGCATTACCATAATCAAACATATCATATAAATAAGACATCTAGTAAAAACTGGCACTCGAATAAAAACGACATAAACTTTCAGTATCATTTTATTTATCAAGCCATTCTCATGATATGATAAGAACATATTCGAAACGCAGATTTATTACTTTTTGTGACCACATTGGCTTAGGCAAGTTTTTTGGCATTCAGCTTCACTACTATAGAAGCAAACGATGAACGTCACATAAACAACACCACTGCTCTGGTTTACCAGGGATCTGTTTTTGCTTCATGCAAACGAATTTAACACCTTTGCTTGACAAGTTTAAAACACTGGCTTCATGTCTTTGAATGCTCTGGATTCTTGTGCCTACATGCAAGTTAACGTATTATGGAATATTAAGTGATTGAACTATAGAGAAAGAGAAAACAAATATATTGAACTTACAATCCGTAAATGAGACGAAAACTAGACTGAAAATAGCAAAATATGCAATAGCGAGCTTCAACATCCTCTAGTATGTCTTCATTCTTTCGTTTGGATTTTAAGTAAAAGTATACGAACGAAGGTGGTTTAACTACAAGTGAGATGAAGCGTATTTATATGTTGTAAATTTTGTTTTTAGCATAATCTTTGTGGTTTATAATTTGATTTTAGAGATAAATTTTGTTTTTAGCGTAATCTTTATGGTTTATAAGTTGATTTTAGAGATCAAGATAATCAATGATTGTTTTGTAACTTATATTGTAATTACTAATTTATATTTTTCTTTTTATTATATTGATCTCCTTACTCCTAATTATGATCATAACCTTCTAATTTTATTATACGCGATTTAATGACATTTATGGTTTTTATTCAAATGGTCTGATCCATGGAATATACTTGAAAACACTTGGTTTAGTCGATCCCTACATCAATTTCTAGAAGAAAAAAACTTGTTATTTAACATTTTCGCACTAAAAAGTATAGAAGAAAAAAGAACTTGTTATTAAACATTTTCCCACTAAAAAGTAAAAACTAAATAGGTTCCGGGTTTTTTTTTTTTTTTGGATAAACAAGTAATATAACTTTTTTTTTTTTTTTGAAAGATAACAAGTAATATAACTCAAAGGAACGTAATACATACAATAAGGCCGGTTCTATACAAATGATTATTTGTATACCCTTGATCCTAATAACAAACAATAAGGCCGGTTCCATACAAATGACTATTTGTATTTGATCCTAATAACGAGAAGGTAGCCCAGCCACGTTTTGGTTAAGTTACAACAAAAATTTACATTTGTTATATTGATTACTAATATTAAAGATAAAAATTTACAATCAATGACTAAATATACAAAAACATATACGCCTATTATTATTTTTTAACTACGCTATTAGCTACGTATCGTGCATACAACGCGTTTATTTCCGTCTAAAGCTTTATTTGCTTCTTGCGCTTCTGGTGTTTGTGTATCTTGGAAACATGATCGGTAAGCTTGTCGATCTTTTGGGTGACCCTACGATCAGACTCCAAAACCTCGTCCAAAACACGGCTTAGCTGTTCGAAAATATCCATTGGTTCATGAGAAGTAGACATTGGCAACCTATAAGTTAAGGAAGAAAATATAAACAACTTTTATCAATAATTTAGAGAAAACAATCAATCAACATTTAAGTTAATGATTCCGTTCCGTATATAGATTCTCGATTCGTAATTGCGCCCAAAAAAAGTGAAACCTGGATATAAAAAAAACAGCCAAAAATATATGGAAAAAAACATTTCATAGTTATTTGATCTTGAAGTTTATAGGCATAACCATATTGTAAATAGGAATATTGGATTTTAATAATCTCAACTATTCGCCGTTGGCCGCCAACAATCCCAACTTTAAAAATAACCACTGGCAGACCTAACTTTTAACCATGGTTGTAAAACAAGATCTCCAAGGCCGAGTACTCCCCGAGTAGTCACTACAAGGTTGGTTGCCGAGACGACTTTCTTCAACTCCGCCTAATTACTCAGAATCGATGAAACGCGGTCAACATCAGCCAAAATCGGATCTTGTAAGTCAACTAGGGCCGAGTCTGACTTAAAATAAAATAAAACATAATTTCTATGCATATCATATTAAAGAATGAATATCAGTTTCACGTATTTTGTTATAAATATTAGTAAATTTATATTATTTGACACATATTTAATTTCTGAAAACTAATTTCTTTATAATTTGACGTGTCCGAGTACTCCCCGTGTACTCTCCGCCTAAACCGAGTACTCTCAACTCACCGGTCGACCGACTAGGGAGTGCCTAGCGACTTTTGCAACCATGCTTTTAACATATTGGCCTCCAATTGACACTGACTAATAGAACGCTGACGTCGTTAGTCTCCGGTCACCGAGAAAACGTTTTTTGGTCGGAAAACTCATTTTTGGTCGGAAAACTCAACATTTTTGTCCCGGACCTCTTTGTAACCTTATTATAAACCTTTGAGAATCTTTTTCTAGTAAAAACCTCAATTATTAAAGTCCTCGGAAAACTTCTTTTTCGCAGGAAAACTCAACTTTTTGCAGAAAAACTCAATATTTTCGTCCAAAAACTCTTTGTAACCTTAGATCGGACCTTTAAAACCTTTTTCTGGACAAAAACGGTTTTCGGCGACCGAAGACTAACGGCATCAGGGTTCTGTTAGTCAGGGTCCATTAGTGGCCAATATGTCAATAGTTGGGACTACCAGTGGTTATTTTTGAAGTTGGGACTGTTGGCGGCCAACGACGAATACTTGAGATTATTAAAATCCGATATTCCTTGTAAATATGATTTTCATGGCGCAGAAACCAAGGTTTAACCGGTAGTTGCTTCGTTGAAGCCATCTCAATATAATAACCCAAATGTTAACATCAAACCTAATTTACAAGGTTAGCAGCAATCATAAGGATATATATATATATATATATATATATATATATGTGTGTGTGTGTGTGTAAATATGGGTTTGATAATAACACAATGTATAGAAACCCTAGTAAAAACGTAATGATCAAACCCAGTTGAAAGACACAATGACCTGAACCTTTAACACAATGCAAAGAAAACCTAGGAAAAGTGAAATTTTTTATTTTATTTTTATATAGCAATATCATACTTATATTAAAGATAAAAAACGGTTGTTAATATGGTAAAATTGTTTTTGAAAAAAATGTCGTATGAAAAAGTTTTGGACATTTTAAATTGACAGGGGGAATTGACATGTGACTTGCATGTGAAGAGAACGTTAATAAATGTAAAATCCCTTTTGTACCCTTCCACTGTTTTCTTTTGGCAATTTGGATTTAAATAATCTCAACTTTCTCAATTTGGCCGATAATAATCTCAACTTAGTTATCGGCCAAACGTAGACCGGTTCAGATTATTATCGACAAATAACTGAGTTGGCATTATTATCGTCCAAACTTAGAAAGTTGAGATTACTTAAATCTAATTTGCCTTTTCTTTTTCTTTTTCCTAAAGCTAATCTCAACCCTCCAAATCTTAGATCAATTGACCAAAATCATTCTTACCTTTCTTATTTATTTTCCCCTTTGTATTTGATCCTAATCCAGATATGATAGACTCGCCCACTTTAAGTTTTTTATTTTTACCCAAACGATTTAAACTTGCAACTTTTTTACTTAAATAATATATAATATTATTTAGATTAAGTTAAAAAGTTTATTTTACTAGCATATTATTATACATAAACTCAAAGTTTATAAATAAAAACTTCAAATCCATTTAATTTTATAAAAAATATAAATAAAAAAGAAAATTCTAAAAATATAAATATAAATAAAACTTTACATTATTTTAGTCAAATATAATTAATTAAAAATAGACTCTCTAGATATTAAATGACATTTTAGTCATTTTAGTAAGACTTAACAAAAAAAAAAGTTAACAAGGTTTGGCCTTAGTACTCAAAATTGTAACAAATTAGAACATTAATACCTGATTTTGTAACAAAAAACTATTAGTACCCGACAGTGAAATTTGTCAGAAACCACAAGTACCAACGGTGTAATTTTTTCTTAATAAAATTTATATTGGGATGTTCAAAAAATATTTTAAGAAATATTGTGTGTTTGGTTTTTTTTATAAAAAAAAAATTTTGAGTAATTAAATTGATGAGAGAATTAGCAATTAATAAATATAATGGTGCACCAGTCAAGTTTGGACAAATGGATGAAGCTCAGCATGAGTTTGGGTCATGACCTAGGTTGCTTCAACATCTTGGTCGTGGCTTTCAATTTTTTTTTTTTTAACTTTAATATAACCAATATTATTTTGCCAAGTGATAACCAACGAAAATAAAGGTCACTAATAGGGATAGTCTTATATATTTGTAATAATAATCAGTGTTTGAATTTTTATTTTGGAAAGGAAACCAATCGCGTTCCGGGAAAAAAATCCCAATATCGTATTCGTCTAGAAGAAAAACAAAAATTGGGTTTTCATTATGGTCTTATAGAACGACAATTACTTAAATATGTTTGTATCGCCGGAAAGACAAAGGGGCCAACAGGTCAGGTTTTACTTGAAATGCACCTGGATAACATCCTTTTTCGGTTAGGTATGGCTCCGACTATTCTCTATTTTGGGAGCTCGCCAATTAGTTAACCAAAGACATATTTTAGTCAATGGTCATATAGTAGATATACCAAGTTATCGTTGCAAACCCCGAGATACTATTGTGGTGAGGGATGAACAAAAATCTAGATCTCTAATTCAAAATTCTTTTGATTCATCCCCTCCGCTCCTGAGGAATTGCCAAACCATTTGACTCTTCAACCATTCCAATATAAATGATTAGTCAATCAAATAATAGATATTAAATGGGTCGGCTTGAATATAAATGGCTGACCATTATGGGTATAATGGTAGATGCCTGAGACCAGATTATTATGATTTCTTTTTCTTCTTTTATGTTAAGCTTATTTATTTTATTTTAATAAATGATTCGGCACAAAAGGATTTTTTTAGTGAACGTGTCACAGCTTCTTCCTATTTTTTTTGTAAAGATAAAGAAAGAAATTCTATTTTCTCTCCTATTTACAATGGCCACAAAGAATCAAATTATCGCTATATTTATTTCTTTTTCTACTTCTTTTTCCAAGTGCAGTATAAGCCAAGGGGGGTGGGTTTTTCCCTACTAATTAGGCCCTCCCTTCACCACCCCTATGTGGATGGTCTACGTGGTTCATAACTACTCCCCTTACTACATTGGTGCTTACCTAGCCAACGCTTAGATCTGACCCTACCCAAAAATTTCTGGTTCACCCAACATTCCCCACTTGTTTGACTATTGCTGAGCAGCTTTTGGATATCAAACGGACCTCACCAGAAGGTAATTTTAATGTGGCCGATTTCCCTTCTTTTGTAATTAGTTTCGCTACGGCACCCACTACTCTAGCTAATTGTCCACCATTTCCAAGTGTGATTTCTATGTTATATATGGTCATGCCTAAAGGCATATCGGTTGAAGTATACTCTTCTTTTTTATAAATCAAAACCCCTTCCCAAACTGTACAAGCTTCTTCCAAAGCATACGGCTTTATGGATATAGATGGTGATATCTATATGGTATAATAAAGTACCACATGAGTACATATATATAGGAATCAAAATCTGCCGAATCACTCATGTTATGATCTTCTACATCCTAGGTCTTCCCGTTCCATCATCTGTTAGACTTGCAAAACACAATTCTAATCAAATTAGGCCATTCAAAACCAAAATTCACATAAATACACGAACTTAATACGATAAAGCAAAGGGCTTTCAACCACGTATCAGTTATCCTATACCTGCGTCTTATCCCGGACCATGTCAAATCACTAAAACTATAACCATCGGAGGGAAGGTCTCCGTAATCCCCAAGTTCTTTGTTGCAGTGTGTGAAAGAAGAGTGAAAAGCGGTATTTGAATTTTGAAAGGTGGAAAATTAGATATAATGCGCACCTGGGAATTCAAAATTTGGGTTTACTGACACCACTAAGAATCTATAGATTTAATCGATGATTTATTTCCAATATGGAGGTTCAAATTGAAGAACCACTTGGTGAGCAACATGATACTGGTTTTCAATGCATACATAACTTGTACATTGGGCTTCTTTTCTTGTAAATCTCTTAACTTTAAGTTCTCTTTCCAATATGTATTATATAATAGTATATATGGGGAAGGTTCATTGGAGAACACTAAAAAAGTGGGGAACAGCGGGGAACCGACTCAAACGAACTCCAATTGGACTCATTCCAGCGGCGTTAGAACCGGCTCGTCGAACCCTAACTAAGATCTCTTAACCCTAACTAAGATCTCTTAACCCTAAATCCTAACTCCTAAACTCTAAACCCTAAAGCTAAAAAAATAAGGCTAAAACCTAAGCTAAACCGTAAAATCTAAACTATAAACCCTAAAAGCTAAACCCTAAAGGCTAAACCTAAAGCTAAACCATAAACCCTAAAGCTAAACCCTAAACCATAAAGCTAAACCCTAAAGTTAAACCCTAAGGCTAAACCCTAAAAGTCAAACCCTAAAAGCCAAACCCTAATATATTTAGGGTTTAGGGGTTATGATTTAGGGTTTAGGGTTAAGAGATCCTAGTTAGGGTTCAACGAGCCGGTTCCAACGCCGCTGGAATGAGTCCAATCGGAGTTCGTTTGAGTCGGTTCCCCACTGTTCCCCACTTTTTTAGTGTTCCCCAATGAACCTCACACTAGCATATATAATGTATATAAGAGAAAGAAAGTTGAAAATTTAGGGATCCAACTTATGGTGCACAGAGTACAAAATATCTATGTATGTTGAATGGGTATTATAGTCTTTCCACCCAATTTTACTTTTTTACGCATGGCCATTTAAACTTATTTACACATGTTTAAGGGTGTTAATATTAACACAGGGTAAAATCTTGTTTTAACATGGTGTATACGGGCCGTATAACCTTATACGACCCTTATAGAATTAAATGAACTGACAAATCCAGTGGAAAGATCATCGATCTACTATCCTTTACTCTACTATTCACTATCTCTGTTTTCTCAAATCCAGCGGAAAGATCATCTGCTCCGGCTTCACACCCTCTCCACTTCACCCAACTTCAACATCTCCCACCACCACACACATATATGAGAACGATGACCACCTCCACCACCCATTATACACACCACCGTCTTCAAACTGCCACCCACCCCTACCCCCTCACACCATGGCCATTTTCTTCAAACCAATCATCGGCGAAATATTTTTTTACCAATGAATTCTACCAATTCCGATCACTACACAAGGCACCACTCATACTTCATCTCCTCCCCTCAAGTTTTTCGGGTAGTCCTCAAGTTTTCCAACTGACATCGATTATGATGGGGAAGATTAGGCGGTTGGCGATTTCGATTGTGATGGGGAAACTTAGGTGGTCAGCGATTTCGATTATGGTGTAACCGGTTGACGGACATAGATCTGACGCAGGTGGAAGTGACGGAGGAGATCCGGTTGACGGTGATACGGCGGAGGGGAGCGGTGGTGAAACTAGGTCGTTAGAACAGAGTTGTGGAGCCAGAGCAGGTGATGTTCTGGCAGGTACTGAAGAAACGGGGAGAGTGAAAAATAACGTGAAGGATACAGGTACTATTTTGGCAATTTTTAAACTAATGGACTATAATTATTATCTTTAACAAACCATATGGATGAAAAACGTAACTAACTTATTATTTATTTTAATTTTAATAACAGGGGCATTATGGTCATTTCAAATAAACTAACAGAATAACTGGATGACTTTGTGTGGGTGGATTGTAATAGTTACAAAAGTGAAACCACCGGGACTGTTTTGGCAGTTTTTTAACTAATGGACTGAAATAGTGATTTTTGAAAAACCAAAGGGACGAAAAATGTAGTTAACTCTATAATTGGTTTAAACACATTGTTGTAAATAATATAGACAAGTCATTATATTTGGACAACCTAGACACTATAACTAGATTAGGCACACCATTTTAGTTAAAATAGAAGCATGATGGTTTCACTTTTGTAACTAATTCAGTCCATTAGTGTAACACCCCAAAAATGGGTTTGGTAATCAAACCACATTAATATTTATGAACGGGTAAAATATCGTTAGTAGTGAAATTAACCCGGTAAATATTAGGAATTAAATAAATAAACCTAATATTAGTTAAAAGGAGGATAAATACGTTGAGAAAAACAAAGTATATAAAAAGGGGCCCGAGTTAACGGGACTTAAAATAAACGGGTTATAACTCCCGGAACCCACTAAGTTAACTAGGAATAAATAACCTAGTTAGTTATTTGTTTTAACGCAATAAAGAAGCGTGAATTAGTAAGCCTTTTATAAACCTTGAATATTGGAGGGACTAAAATAGGCAAAAGTGAAAGTGAATTTAATAAAAGAAAAATCTACACCAAAAACACACACAAGAGTGTGTTCCTGGTCGACTTCTACACAGAGCAAAGGAGGGTTCTTCTCTTGAACCCTAAATCACAAAAATTCAGCAAATTAAAAGAGAAATCGAGCCGGGAAATTGGGGCTTTTAATAAAAACGTGATCACCAAGCTTAGGGAATCACAAGATATGTTGAAATTTGATGTTTGGTGACATTTTGAATTTGTGATAAACATGCATAAACGAAATTTTTGTATGAATGTTGAATGTTATAGTGATATTGATGTGAGTATAAGTCTAGGAACAAACCCTAGATGCAAACTTGTAGAATTGTGTCATAAACTAGTGATTAGTCAATTAATCAAGTATGAGCTAAGTAGGTTTTGACTAAATAGTAAAGATGATGATATGCATGTGCTTAGAATCATCATATTTGATAGTTGGAGCAAAATACTTGAACAATTTATGAGTTCGAGTGAATGCTCATATATGGCTTGAAATGGGTTTTTGTATATTATGATGAAATTAGTGATTTTGTTCATGTAAATAGGCCTTTGGAATCATGATGTCTACTAATTAATATGTAGAACTAGATTATATTAGATGTTCGGATGAATGTCTAAAGCTATGATGAACCGGGTTTTTACATGTAGATGGAAACTTTTAGTTCTTGCTTAACAAGTGAATAATTAGCTTTCATAATTGAGAGCTAAGTTAAATTGGTGTTAATAATAGCATGAACTTAGACTTGAAAAGTATTTAAAACGGTGGTGTAAGAATAATGCTTATCGGATACCTGACAAAGTGCTTAAATGAATTGTCGAGTTTCATAATATAATCACTTATGCTAATAGGCAGTTTGACCTTTAAAAGTCAAACTGACCAAAATGAAATCAAATGGTAAATTTTGATGTAAAATTCGTAAGATGGAATAGTCATAATTAATGATGACTAATCTAACCGTCTTACGAATTATGATGATAGTTTGACGCTTGACAAGCTAGGCGGAGGCTTGAAAAGGAAGCGGGTCGAACGAATCAAGTGTGAAGGAAAAGCGTGTTTCGGATGCAAGGTAAGTAAAGCTTACACCTTCTAGAATAGAATACTTACTTGTATAATGGATAGCATTGTGAATAATAAAATGGACATGGTTTTCGCGGGCATTTTGTCAATAAAATAGTTATTGATAGCAAACAGGTCCGTTATTTGCAAAACTGTTTCGGGGTCTTAAACACTTAGTTTTGACTCCATATGTGGTCAGAAGTTGTATAACAACAAAAATGATGATTGGTAATTTTATAAATATTTCGGAAGTTGTTTAACGTGGTTTTCGCGGACGTTTTGTCAACAAAATAGTTGTTGACAGCAAGCAGGTCCGTATTTGCAGAAATTGTTTCGAGGCCTTAAACACTTAGTTTTGACTCAATATTTTGTCAGAAGTGATATAACAATATAAATGATGATTGGTAATTTTTATAAACTTTTCGTAAGTTGTTTAACATGGTTTTCACGGACGTTTTGTCAACAAAATAGTTGTTGACAGCAAGCAGTTCCGTATTTGCAGAAATTGTTTCGAGGCCTTAAACACTTTGTTTTGACTCAATATTTGGTCAGAAGTGGTATAACAATATAAATGATGACTGGTAATTTTTATAAACTTTTTGGAAGTTTTCTAACGTGGTTTTCGCGGACGTTTTGTCAACAAAATAGTTGTTGACAACAAGCAGGTCCGTATTTGCAGAAATTGTTTCGGGGCCTTAAGCACTTAGTTTTGACTCAATATTTGGTCAGAAGTGGTATAACAATATAAATGATGATTGGTAATTTTTATAAATTTTTTGGAAGTTATTTCACATGGTTTTCGCGGACGTTTTATCAACAAAATAGTTGTTGACAGCAAGCAGATCCGTACTTGCAGAAATTGTTTCGGGGTCTTAAACACTTAGTTTTGACTCAATACTTGGTCAGAAGTTGTATAATAACATAAATGATGATTGGTAATATTATGTATTGTTAAGTGTTGAAATACAGGCAAGCGGAAAGTATAAGCATGTTTTGCCAAAGTTGACGAAAGGTAATGCAATGTATTAAAAATGAGTCAATGTTGACCCGTGCCAAGTACGCACAAGGAATGATACTCTCGTGAATGGTACATGTACCAACCATAATATGGATTATGGTTGGAGGAAATAAGAGTTTTTTTTTAATAGTTGATAAAATTATAGTTTGACATAAAAACCCATAACGGGTCAAATAATTCGGTTTAAGAATCGGAAATTTGAATTCGAATGAAACAAGAATTTTGAATAATGGATGAATAACTTGGATGGAAATATGTTTATAACTTGTTATGAAACTGTCAAAACTAACTTTTATGTTGGTTTTGATTTTAGGAATGTCTTATGGAACTCCGGATGAGGTTCAAGCAAGAAAGGAGAACCGAACACATGTCTCGAAGCTTTCGCAACGATCTTATTTTGTTCTAGTTTAAAAAGTGGATATTGTAAACACTTGAAATTATATTTTGGAATGTTTTAAATTATGTAAGAAGTTTAACTTGGAAAAGTTTTTGTAAGCTTGCATTTTCGTATAAAATGCGTGTTTAATATTATAATATTGATTAATAGAGACGGGTCTTACGTTCATTAATAATTTATTTTCGTAAATTATGCGAAAACTGTAAAAAAATATGGGTGTTACAATTAGTCTATTACAGACCACCCTCACTAACACCATCTAGTTATTCTGTTAGTTTATTTGAAATCACCATAATGCCGCTATTATTAAAACTACAAAATAAATAAATAAAGAGTTAATTATGTTTTCATCTCCGCGGTTTGTTGAAAATAACTATTACAGTCCATTAGTTTAAAAATTGCCAAAACAGTACCAATATTTTCACAACTTCCACCTTCAACTCACCAATAATGGCGGTTAACAACTTCACCTATCGACTATCCTTTACTATACTATTCACTCTCTCTATTTTCTCAAATCCAGCGTAAAGATCATCTGCTCCGGCTTCACACCCTCTCCCCTTCACCCATCTTCAACATCTCCCACCACCACACACATATACCTGAACGACGACCACCTCCACCACCCATTATACCCACCACCGTCATCAAACTACCACCCACCCCCACCCCCACACACCATGGCCGTTTTCTTCAAACCAATCATCGGCTAACTCCTTTTCTACCGATGAATTTGTCACACCCCTTTCAGAGGCGGAAGCGTGAGGTGTGATCGTGATTGATTCTCATTGCATACGATAAGTAAACATGCTACATGATGTAAAAACAAACTCCAAATTTGCCATTCATGTAACAACCCGCGTTTTGAAAGTCAAAGTACAAGTCAAAGTCAAAGTCAAAGGAAGAAAAGATGGTTAATTGCGATCTGCCACTCCTTACTTAACTATGGAATTGTACACTTGACTTGTAATCAAATCCTTTAATATGCCTACTTTAGTTGTATTATGTGGAGTATCTATAACAATCGAGGTTTAATCGCCTGTTAATCGCTAATCGACTAATCGCTAATCGCATCGCTATCGCTTCGCAACTCGAATTACAGGTTATGGATATTGTTTTACGTGTGTGTGCTCTTATGTGTTACTTGTGCATGTTATGTTTATGTTGAGGTGTTTAAACACAATCGCAACTCTAGCGCAACGCATCGCAAACGCTAAACGCAAGTTATTTATGTTGATTGTATGTTAGATATAGTAATTGTGTGACTATTAATTAAAATCCATCACGTCGCCTACTCGCAACGCACCGCAAAACTCAACGCACGAAACAAAACATCGAAACGCAACACGCCGGAGCCAATCAATCGAATGGTCATCCGTACGGATGACCATCCGATCGGATGGCCATCCGATCCGTCACCTGTGCTCCTCTTTCCTCTTTTGGAATCCTATAAATATCACCTGTCACACCACAATCAGTGATGTGACAGCTCTGGTGCAACTTTTCAGCTTCTCAGACCTTTCTTCTTCGATTTCTCGTGATTCTTGTAAGTTTCTATCTCAAATCTTGTACATATTTGATCTACACACACTCCTTCATCATCTTCACCTTTGAATCTTAACTTTTCACCATGAAATCCACTGATTTGAGGTGTTCTAGGATGATGTCATCATGGGGTTCTTATGAACCTCAAGTTTTGGCCTCATTCCACCAAGAAAAACTCAGATCTAAAGAATTTTGACAAGATTCAACACTATTTTCACACAAATCTAAACATTTTCATGGTTAAAAAGGATTGAAAGATGGTTTTATAACTTTCTTTCAACCCCTTTACACTCAATGCACTCAAAACCGAAGGAATCGGAGCTTGTTCAGGCCTTCTACTCATCTCCTAGTGAAGTGTCAGTTCGAGATCTAAATCCTATCAAAGAGACAAACGATTCCGGGTTGAACATGAGCAAATCGTCCCGAACAGTTAACTGATCGGACTGGGGCGATTCCCATCCGATCAGGTAGTCTGGACGTGGCGGGGTTTCCGTTGTTTAACACGTTGTCATACCGTCTCGATCAAACTACGAACTTTTCAAAGCAAAATATCCAAGTTTTCAATGATCAGGTTGCGGAACGGATCGCCGTCCGATCGGATTGCCATCCGATCGAACGACAATCCGAACGGATTGCAACTTGGTCTTCAACACTTGAACTTTTCACAACTTTCAATGCATATTCAAACCAGGGAATGGCCATTCGATCGGATTACCATCCGGTCGAATGACCATTCTGTTGTGGACTTGTTTTCTTAGAAATATCCCACTAGACGGATCGCCATCCGATCGAACGATCGTTCGACCGGACGACCTGAAAGGTAGAGATATTTCTCTGTTTTCAAAATGCTACAACGAAAATTTCAAAGCCATCATACACAAACACATCCATCCTAAACGAGTAGCAACCCGAACGAATGGCCATCCAAACGGATGATCATCCGATCGGATTGCCATCAGTTCAGATGACACTTCGATACTTAATCGCATCACATTGTTTTACGTGCCGCTTATCGCTTATGTTATCGTTCTGATCAGGCTAATCTCCCCCAATGCTCCCTTCAATCCAAGAGAGTGTTTATTTACTAAACACGATCTGTGAGTATATTCGATCCCTTTTTGCTTTAAGCACTTTTGGGTGTTACATACGTTACATATATCAAATCACATCGATCACACAACGTAAACACTTTTATACGCTAACCTCTACTGCATGTTATATGTGTTACTCGATGAATGCTTGTATGTTATGTTTACACAGTGATTGTTGCCTGACACCTTAGCAATGATAGTACTATAGTTTGGACTCAGCGCCTGTCATGGACGGGGGTTGCTAAGGGCATTTCTTCACGTGTCATAGTGGTGATATGTATTGCGCACTCTACAACTCACAGTCACGTATGTGCATATTTCATTGTCGATAACCTACTTGCTTCACATTAAACATGTTACATGCTGGTTATGCGTAAACTCTTTCGCAATCTAATATACTATTAAACTTGTATGCTCACCTTTACACTATGTGTATTGACCTCTATTTTAACGTATGTGACAGGTGTTTAGGATGCTTTGCTTGTTACTTGCTGGAATCAAGCTAGGATGGAGTCTAGAAACGAATCTAATAAAAATCTGAGTTGTCGGAACAGTTTACTTGTTTTTGAGACAATTATCTGTAATAACTATTGTTACTTTATCTGTTAGTAGTATGGGATATTAACATTAAAGATTTTGGTAATTTAATAGTTGTTGTGGATTCTCCTGAACGATCTGTTTTCACTCAGTGTCGCGCCCCAATGATTCCGCCATCGGTTGGGGTGTGACAATTCAAAGTTTAAAACATCCAAAATACAAGTTAAGCTTAGAGTTTACATCTCAACAAAAGATAATTGTTTGAAAAGTTTACAACATCACTTCAAATTAAAGATCAAGGTTTTGTTTCCTATATCACCGCAAGGAAGCGGGATATAACAAACAAATCCATCAAAAGGTGGCAATGGAGCATGGACACGTAACATCTTGAACATAAAGCTACTTCTTGAACAAAAGAGGCCGTGAGCATCCACTAATTTCCTGAAATACATGTAAGTTTGAAAATCGTCAACAAAAGTTAGTGTGAATTCATGCAGTTTGCATGGAGTGTACGAGTTGTAGTTGTATGAAAACATGGTATGTCATTGTAAAATGTAATTATAAATCTAAACTCTGTAAATGTAAGGAAATTGAGATCGCTAATGTTTCGTGAGGACATTAACATGTGTGACGACATAGGAAGCATCCAAACCTAGGCATTTTTCCGTCGATTCACGACTGAGACCCAAAAGCACTCTTAAGCAAATGTAGGGCCAAGAGTGAGGCTGCCTGAAACCCATTAGATCGAACCTTTCGCTCCCCGGTCTAAATGTATACGTTGATTAATGGTGCTTAAGTTTCACCCTATTCGTGACATGATCTATGTATCATTCCTTAGTTTTGTTCCAACATACCATAGTATATGTATTTCCCCAAATTTTTGAAAACAAGAAAATGTTTAAAAGTGGGGACATGAACTCACTGTTTTGCGTCTTCAGCGTCTAAACTCCACCGATGTCTGCTTTGTATGCGACGTGAACGTATGTTAATCACCTAAACTTGTAACTCACTAAGTACAAGTTACCATCTTGACTTATGTATTTGTTTTGTTTTAATCGTATATGTTCGTCATATGTGTGGGGCGTGCCCATGATGGTCGGGTCTTGCCCGTTCGTCGTATTATTGTTAATCGCGCATTATTGTTAATCTAAATTGTATTTTCATTTGTGATCATATATATTTTATTCCCAAAAATATAAATATTTGTATATGTAGTATTTGAAAACGATATATGTTAAAAATAATATATATTTGTAACTTATCCAGATATATGATACTTATATTATTTTTCAAAATAATATAAGTAATTTGTTAAATAATATTTTCAATATTATTTTAGTATAAGTATACTTAGGAAAGTATACTTGTATTTAGGTGTAAATACTTGTGTATTTTACATTATTTGCCAAAAATCAACTCTTTTGATTTTTAATATTTTCCGGAATTATATTTCTTAAAAATAATATATTTTTAAGGTTTGTTTGCAATATATATATTTTGTCATACTTGTTAAATATATATATATATATATATATATATATATATATATATATATATTTGTCACTTATCCGACTTTGTATAATTTCCATTATTTGTGCAATAATATCCAAATATTGTCCAAGTCCATAAATTTGTAAGGAATATATTCATATTAATATATATTTTTGTATTTGTCCATATACCCATTTATGGGAAATTTTTGTATATATATTCTTAAATATTTCCTTGTGTATTTTTATGTGTATTTTGGTTTTTATACTCCTTTGGAGTATTTAGTGTATTTTCAAGTTCCTAATCTTACACTAATATATATTACACATAATATACACATAACACATAATTTTTGTAACAACTAAATATATATGTGTATATATTTTTCCTAAAAATATACATACTTATACTTGTTTTTATTCTTGAATAAAACTTTATTTACTTAACTTGTAATTTGGTATAAAAAATAGGGAAACCTTTGGTAATTATTTTTGAACAACTTTTGTAGAAAAGTTTCACCAACTTTATATTTTTCTAAGTGTCAAAATTTTTAAAATTTTATAGTTTCCCCTAAAAAATGAAGGTTTCCCATGTTTTAAAACATGTGTTTATTTTCTTTAAATCACCAAGATTCAAGTTTCAACAAATTTAACAAGTAACAATCACTGAAATCGTCATGTTTATTCATGTGATGAACTTGAATATTCTTAAAAATATGAAGTCTTTTAGATCCATGTGTTAAACACTTAGATCTTCTCAAATCAAGCCTTCTTGTTAAACTTTAATGAAACTTTATTTCACAAAACAAATCATCCATATGTTTAGTGGTTTCAAGATCCTGAAAAACCTATTTTAAAACAATTTTCAAGCTTACTTTGAAGACATTCAAGTTCATCATCAAGTTTCTTCATGGATCTTTCAAGATCCATGCTTAAACTTGTTAGATTTAAGCTTCTAAGACCATGTGTAGTGGAAGGGGAAGATAATGCCCCCACCCTAGGGCATTTTACGCCATGTGGCGGTCCAGTCAGCAAAGGGGCATTATTGGGCGTTTTCTAAAATGGGTGTAGTGGGAATGGGGCATTATTAGGCAATATGTTTTGTAGTAAATAAAATAAAGAAAAACCACCTACAAATCTCATTGGCCAAGCAAATGGAATCTCTAATCTGATTGGTCAACATTCCCCCCCTTCAGCGTTTTTCAAACCACGCCAAGGGGGCTTTTTTCGCGAATAATGCCCAATAACGCCAGAGTGTAATGGATTGGGGGCGTTTTTCGGCGTTTTTTTTTATTTTATTTTTTAAAAAAACGCCCCACTACGGGGGGTCTAACAAGCTTACACATGATGGATCTAACTATAAATACAAGATCAACAACAACAAATTCATATCATACATCAAACAACACTAAAATCACTTCTTTTTACTTAGATTATGTTAGATCTTCATGTCTTCATCTTTTAAAGTTTAGATTTTTAGATGGTGTAACTTGTACATAACACTAACATGAAGTAAAAGTGAGTTTATGAAGCTTACCACTAGCTCTTGTGGCTAGGTAAATGGCAAAGAACAAGATGAAGAAGAAGATGATGCAAATAAGGTGGTTAAAAGCTCCCTAGAAAGGTCCTTCCACTTCTAATGCTCAACACCTTCTTAGTTAGCCTCCTACACCTTTGAGTAGCCTTAGATCTTCTTGAATGAGGAGAGGAGAAGAGATTAAATTTTTGAAAGTGTGAAATGATAGTGTTCATCACCTAATGGTTCCTTCATATAATCTCCCAACATATCATTAACCAAAGGTTTTGTGTTTTAGCATCTTTGACTAAACAATGTGTGGTCAACATGATCACCATGTGGGTCCCTCATGGGGACGGCTATATTGAGGGGGGGGGGATATGTAAGTTTTTGGAAGATTAGGGGTTAGAAGGTAAGTTTGGGGGTTAAGTATGATGTTTAGTGTGTTTAAGTGTTGTTATGATTTTAATGTGTTCTATCATCATAACTAGCTTTAAAACACTAAAACTATGTTTCTAGTCTATTTTTGGTGTTTTGGGTAGTGTCTGGTTAAACGTTCGGTTGTCAGTTCGTTAAAGTGTTAAGTTGTGAAATTTACAAGGTATGAAGTACCTTTTGTGACATGTTTTCATTCCCGACACTTTACAAGTTATTCTGGATGTTAAATCATTATTTATGCATGTTATTCTAATGTTTAAATGCTGAATTTTGCTGAAATGTGCATAATTTTGTGTTTAAAGTGCGTTTCAGATAGTTTTTAGTGCTTATTTTAGCTTCCGGAAAGTGTTAATGTAAACCCTTGTTCACCCACTTGGGTTTTAATGTATTTTTGATGTTGGACTTGCATCTAAGTCCTAAATCTATCGTTTAGTTGGGTACTGAAGTTGTGCTGACACAGCTTGTCTAACCGGTGAGTTTACTAATCGTTTCGACGCAATGCTTAATGTATTGCACAATGCGATAAATGAAGTATGTAACACGCATGATTCGAAATGCGTAACTTGCAAGCATATAATGTTGACGTTTAAACACATAAATGCAGGAAATAAATAATTATTAAAATAGTACGGAAATTAACGGTTTCGTGCCAGTTGTCACAGAATTCTACCAATTCCGATTACTACACAAGGCAGCACCCATACTTCATCTCTTCCCCTCAAGTTTTTCGGGTAGTCCTCAAGTTTTCCAACTGACGTCGGATTGTGATGGGGAAGATTAGGTGGCCAGCGATTTCGATTGTGATGGGGAAACTTATGCGGTCGGCGATTTCGATTATGGTGTAACCGGTTGACGGAGACAGATCTGACGCAGGTGGAAGTGACGGAGGAGATCCGGTTGACGGTGATACGGCGAAAGGGAGCGGTGGTGAAATTAAGTCGTTAGAACAGAGTTGTGGAGCCAGAGCAGGTGATGTTCTGGCAGGTACTGAAGAAACGAGGAGAGTGAAAAATAACGTGAAGGATACAGGTACTGCTTTGGCAATTTTTAAGCTAATGGACTGTAATTGTTATCTTTAACAAACCATAGGGATGAAAAACGTAACTAACTTATTATTTATTTTAATTTTAATAACAGGGGCATTATGGTCATTTCAAATAAACTAACAGAGTAACTGGATGACGTTAGTGTGGGTAGACTGTAATAGTTATAAAAGTGAAACCACAGGAACTGTTTTGGCGGTTTTTTAAATAATGGACTGAAATAGTGATTATTGACAAACTAAAGGGACGAAAAATGTAATTAACTCTATAATTGGTTTAAACATACTGTTGCAAATAATATAGACAAGTCATTTTATTTGGACAACCTAGACATTATAACTAGATTAGGCACACCGTTTTAGTTCAAATAGAAGCATGACGGTTTCACTTTTGTAACTATTTTAGTCCATTAGTTTATTACAGACCACCCTCACTAACACCATCTAGTTATTCTATTAGTTTATTTGAAATGACCATAATGTCCCTATTAATAAAAGTACAAAATAAATAAATAAATAAAGAGTAAATTGTGTTTCCATCCCCGCGGTTTGTTGAAAATAACTATTATCGTCCATTAGTTTAAAAATTGACAAACAATACTGTTGATGCAACAAATACAAGACCAACGATGGTAGCTAGACTGGCCAGGCAAAAGGGTTGAAGGGTTCAACTTTGCCTAACGCAGGTCGTGGGGTCCCCCCACGTTTGCAAGACGTGGAAGGAGGTTCACTAGTTTATTGATGTTCTTTGCTATTGATCCTCCTCTGAGTTGTACTCAGATTCGGAAGTGGTAGCAAAGGGAATGTGTGTGTTGGATGTGAAAGGGTGTGACTTGTGTGAAACAAGCACTCGATGTGAATGACCAGAGCTTAGAGAATCAGAGCTGGTCAGGAGATGTTTTCTGAAGTAAATGAAGTGTCAATTTATAAGAGAAGACATTTCCCAAAGTAGAATGTATTAGACTAGTAACCTTGCTTGCAGTGGAGGGCTTGCCCTTTCGAGGGTTAAAGCCTTTTGACCCCTGGGTAATAGCGTGTATTGTGCAGACCTGCTTTGCTTTTGCGGCTGTGAGTTGGTGAAGCGATCTCCGGATGTGACTGGCCACTGTTTCCATATTGCTTTTCCATCTCACAGCTTTTCAACCATTGAACCGTTTAACCATTTGAGCGTTTACACATTTAGTCATTTTATTTAGTCTTGGGCTACCCCCGTCATCAGCCCCCCAAGTCAGAGGTTTTTGGGTAGTGAGCTCAAAGACTTCTGAATTTTATGCGTACATTTTATGGCCTGAAGGTTTCAAGGGTTCATTGCTTGAAGGATTGAAAGGTTGAAGGCGGTTAATGTTTTGAATTTGAATTTTAAATAACTGACAATTGATTTGATTGATGTATGGCAGTTGATAGGGTGGCGGTTTTACAGAAGTTACTATTTGCCATTATTACCCCTATTGTAGGTTTATATTTATTTTATGTTTGCAATTCTTATCCATTTTCCTCATAATTTTTCCAAGTTTCTCGCCATTTCCTTCCTCCTTTAAGGTTAGTTTCAGTTTCTTTACGCCTTTTGTTCTTCATTTTCTGTTTTCAAAAATGGGTGCTCGTATAGCAAAATCATTTTCCCGGTTAACACAAGAGGAGGTAGATTTATTTTGTATGGAATATGGTATTGATAGGAAGTTTAACCCAACTGCTCCTGCTTGTGATGTTTCCGTTGATAAACCGACCCCTGGTTCGATTGCACTTTATTGTCGTCATTTTGAGTTCTCGAATCTTCGTTATCCCTTTTCGTTTTTTGTTTTGAACTTGTTGGAGTATTATCGGGTTTCTTTTGGGCAAGTTCATCCGAAGGGGATGGCTAGGGTTTTGCATTTTGAGGTTTTGTGTCGTGCTCTTGGATATGATCATTCCCTTTTACTCTTTCACCGGTTTTTTCGTTTGGCCAAGAATGGCGATTGGTTTACTTTTGAAACATCCAAAGTTGATACCTGCCTTATTTCGTCCATGGTTACTACGCTTGGGGCTTGGAAGGATCGCTTTTTCTGGGTTTCCGATGCTATTCTCCCATTTAAGATGGTGTGGAGGCAACCGGATGCCGTTCTCAATGATCCGGAACCTTCCGAGTCTGAATTGAATGATGTTTTTCTCAAAGCCATCCGGGAGTGCCCTTCTAGGGTTCGTCCCTTTCCTGAACACTTACTAGTTCTTTTAGGGGTTAGTAAAATTTGGGGGAATGTTGATCGGGATCTGGTTCTTATGAGGAGTGGCATGGGTATGCATTTTCCTTTTTTGCCCTCTTTATGTTTTTCTTAACTTATGACTTATGTGTTGTTGCTTTTTGCAGTCATGTCTGCTTTGGATTTTATTAAGAGCGACGATACTTCTGATGTTATTTTTGGGGATGCTCCGTCTGTTCCTGGTGAGAATGTTGTGGTTAGAACTGTTGATCAAAGGTTTGAGGGCTCAGGTTATGTTAGTGCTGCCACTGTCAAGGGTTTTTCTAAGTCTAATGCTCCCAAGTCTTCAACCCATCGATCTTCTCGTCGGTTGTTGAACGCTGGTCCTCAATCCACTTCTACTGAACCAGTGGACTTGAGTGATGATATTGAGGTTTCGGAAGAGCAGGGTGTTGAAGCAGGTGCTGAGAAGGATAAAGAATTGGTTGTTCATGGTAAAAAGGTTTCAGGCAAGAAGGTTGTTGCCACTCCTGTTCAGGAATCTTCAAGTAGGGACGTTGAAGGGTTGGATCCAGAAGGGATTTATGTGCCTACTTGGTCGGTGAAGAATGATGACAGCTTCAAAGATGCTGCTGTCTGTGAGGATGCTCTGAGTCATATTGCTCCTCCTTCAGTGCACAAGACCATTGCTGGGATGGATGATGACCTGATGTTGTCCCGTATGATTTTGAGTACTTGCAACCTTGCTGCCATGCTTCCTCAAGGCATTGCCCGTTTTCGTCAAAGAATGCAGGAATATGAAGAATTCTCCAAGAAGAAGGATAAAATGAAATCCTCCATGGCTGGGATGAAAAAGGAGATAGCTAGTTTTGCTGAGAAGGAAGCGGCGTGGGACAAGAAGGTTAGTGACTTGAAGAGGATGCATGAGATTGAGATGGGTGATTTGAAAAAGAGTTTTGAAGCTAACTTGTTGAAGTTGAAAGCTGACCGGGAGACTTTGGCTGTGCAACAGAAGGCATTTGCTAAAGAGAAGGATGGGTTGAAGGCTTTGGTTGCTCAGGCTACTGGGGATAACCAATGGCTCATTGAGCAGGGTTTCCACCAAGTGGTTACCTATCTGTTGCACTCCAAAGAGTTTAACTCTGCCCTTGGTGATGTTTATACTAAGCTACTCAATTTAGGAAAACACCAAGGTCTTATTGCAGGTTATAAGCTCCATGAATCCGGTCATCCTTTGGAGAAGTCACCTTTGTTTCGGCCCGAGGCTTCTAATGTTTTTAAAGGCTCCGTTGAGCAAATGGAGAAGCTGACCTATCCTTACATCCATCAAGTTTCTGGTTGTTTTGGTAAGCCTCTTGCTGTGTTGCAGGATTTGAAGCCGGAGGGCTTGAATGAGAAGGTCTGTGCTGAAATCCTAGGATCTCTTTCAAGGAAGAGGTCTTATTCGGGTGATAGTGACGATACCCTTTCAGGTCAGCCGGATGTTCCCAAGGATGCAAGCTTGGAGGCTTCAGTGATAGGTGGTGATGAAGGTGTAAAGGTTAAAAAGCTGAAGAAAACAAAGAGGGCCAAGGGCGAAGGTTCTGGAGTTTCCAAATCTGTTGATGCTTGATTCGTAGCTTTCTTAGCACTGAAAACAATTTATGTTTTGTAATGTTAATTTGAACAATATTAGGTTATTAGGAACCCTTAAGGTTCCTGTTGGTTGTGTTTAGGGCCTGTATGGCCGTTGGAACAGTAGTTAAGCTTGCAAGTTATTAGGACTTGCTCTAACTTGTGTTTGAAAGTCTTTTAGGGCTTTCTTTTATATGGTATGATGTTTAATTAGTTTCCTTGTATTGTGTTTTTATACTCGTGTCTTTTTGGTTAAGGCAGCATGCTTGGCTTTAACCTTCCAAGCCTTTTGGCTGTTTGTTAATAGGTTGAAGCCTTTAGGGTTTCGAGTTGTTATTCGGGTGGCTTGAAGACTTCTTGGTCTTGTGCCCTGACTTGGTTTGTAACTTTGTGATTTTTGTCTAAGTGACTTTGTTCTTTTAGATTTGCATTGTTCTTTTGTAGCTTTGTCTTTGTTGGGTTTGTGCTGCCCTTATGTTTTTTATACCTAAAAGGGTTCAGTGCTGCAGACACTTAGCCTTGGCATTTTTAACAAGAAGAGATAGCACATATCCTTTCTATTATTTCTTTGGTTCTCGCTTGACTTTTTCAAGCCTGTTTGCGGATTATATTTTAAAGGCTTAGGGAACATTTGGTGTGGGCTGTTCACACCCGTCTATGAGACGATTTTATGTTTTCTTAACAAGTATCATGGAGTTGTATTGATTTAGGAACTCACCCCTTATATAGGTTCTTTTTAACCCTTGAACCTATTGAGCGATGTGGCCTGGGAGCTCATCCCCTTTCATGGCCCTTGCCATGGAGTTTTTTGCTAGGTTCTCAACCTGATCTTAGGATAGAAAGACAAGTTTGATAGAACAACTTCATTCATTTAAGCAATACTTGCTTTTTACAAAAGGGTATTCATAATCTTGCTTGAAATACATTTTGATACAAACCAAACTTTCTTGTTTAAACGTGGAACCTTTTCAAGGTTTTGTCGTTCCAATGCCTTGGAAGTCTTTTGCCTTCTGAGTCAGCCAGCTTGTAAGATCCACCTTTGTGTGCTTCAAGGATGGTGTATGGGCCTTCCTATTTTGGGCCAAGCTTTCCTTGATTTTCTTTCTTGCTGGCTTCGTTGTTTCTGAGGACCAGGTCCCCTGGCTTGAAACGTTCGTTCTTGACTTTCTTGTTGTAGTAAGCTTCCATCTGTTGCTTGTATTTGGCCTCTTGAATTGCGGCTTGATCTCTTGCTTCTTCTAGGAGTTGTAAATTCAACATGGTCTCTTTTTGGTTTGTTTTGGGATCCATGTTGACAATTCTTTGGGTTACAACTCCTATCTCGGCAGGGATCACAGCTTCTGATCCAAATACCAAGCTGTAAGGTGTTTTCTTATGGCTTGTTTTTTCTGTTGTTCTAATTGCCCATAGGACACTAGGCAATTCTTCAAGCCAGTTGCTTTCGTATCTTCCCAATCTTGTCTTGATGCCTTCCACTATGCTTCTATTTGTTCTTTCAACCTGGCCGTTTGATTGCGGATAAGCCACTGAGCTGAAAACCTGATCGATTTTGTATTCCTTGCACCAAATGCTGAAAGGCTTCTCAGCAAATTGTCTTCCGTTATCAGTGACAAGTACTCCCGGCAATCCATAACGGCAAATAATGTTCTCCCAAACAAAGTCAATGACTTGTTTTCCCGTGATTTTGGCAAGTGGTTTGACCTCGGGCCACTTGGTGAAGTAATCTACTGCCACCAACAAGAATTTTACCCCTCCTTTGCTTGGGGGAAATGGACCAACAATGTCCATTCCCCATTTATAGAATGTCCAAGCCGAGGTTATCGGGACTAAGTCATGCTTGGGACTTTTTGGGATTGGTGCATGAATCTGGCAAGCATCACATTTCTTCAGTTCTTCGGCTGTATCCCGTTGCATTGAAGGCCAGAAATACCCAAGGTTCATGAGCTTTGCAACTACCGATCTAGCTCCAAAGTGAGCTCCACATACACCTTCATGAATTTCCTTGATCAAATACTTACTTTGCTCGGGACCGACACATCTTAGCAAGGGAGCGAGGTAACCCTTTTTGTAACGGGTTTCTCCTTGTAGTACGTATTGCCTTGCCTTGATTTCAACCCTTTTAGCTTCCACTTGATCATTGGGTAATTCACCATTTTTCAGGAACTTTTTTATGGGAGTCATCCAGTTTGGATCTTCTTCGGTGACCACGTCTTGAACCTCCAATTCGTTAATGGATGGGGCCTTCAACACTTCTACCAGTACCTTCTTGGTGAGGTGGGCAAAAGTGAGAGATGCAAGTTTACTTAGGGCATCGGCCTTTTTGTTTTGAGATCTAGGGATCTGTTTGATGTTACACGTTTGGAAGGTACTCATCAGTTCCTTGGATTTTTCTCTGTATTTTTTCATGTTGGGCTCTTTAGCTATGTAGCTGTCATTCACTTGGCTTGAGACCAGCAACGAATCTGTGAACACTTCAAGCTTTTCAACCTTCATTTCTTTGGCCAGCCTTAGGCCGGTTATTAGTGCTTCGTATTCAGCCTCGTTATTGGTGGTCTGAAAATCAAAACGGAGAGCATATGTGAATTCCAAACCTTCTGGGTTGATCAAAATTAACCCAGCCCCTGACCCTTCAACGCTTGAAGCCCCGTCGGTAAAAAGCTTCCAGGCTTCAGGGTTGGAAGGCTCAGTGGTGGTAGTGTTTACTTCAGTGGCTGTTTGGTTTGGGACTTCCACAATGAAATCAGCCAAGACTTGAGCTTTGATAACCTTTCTTGGGACATAGGTGATGTTATGTTCACCCAGTTCTATGGCCCATTTGGCTAATCGCCCCGAGTTTTCAGGTTTTTCAAGCACACTCTTAATAGGTTGGTCGGTGACCACTTGCATGGGGTGTGCTTGGAAGTACCTTCGAAGTCTCCTAGCTGTTTGAACCAGGGCTAGGGCAAGTTTTTCAAGGGGATGATATTTCGTTTCAGCTAATTTTAAAGTTTTGCTGAAAAAATAAACGGGTACCTGGGCCTTGTCTCGTTCAATGGTGAGGACTGCACTGATGGCCTCGTCCGTGATTGAGAGGTACACCGATATTAACTCCCCGGTTTTTGGTGCCGCAATGTCTGGTAGGGAAGCCAGATGTTGCTTCATCTGGTTGAAAGCTTCTTCAGCTTCTTCAGTCCATTTGAAATATTTCTTGTCAGAGCAGTTCTTGAGCGCTTTGTAGAAGGGCAGAGATCTTTCGGCCAACTTTGAGGTAAAACGCTTCAAGGCTGCGAGCTTCCCGTTCAAGCTTTCAACCTCCTTCTTGGTTTTTGGTGGCTTGGTTTCAAGGACGGCTTTCACTTTGTTAGGGTTGGCTTTGATGCTTTGTTTTCCAACAATGTGACCCAAGAATTTTCCCTCCTCGAATCCAAATGAACATTTTTCCGGGTTAAGCTTCATGTTAACCTTTCTGAGGTTCTTGAAAGTTTCTTGAATATCATCGAGCATTTGATATTCCGTCTTGCTTTTAATCACCAAGTCATCGACATATGCTTCCATGTTTTTGCCAATTTGGCTTTCGAAGGCTTTGTCAACGAGCCGTTGATAGGTTGCTCCGGCATTTTTGAGGCCGAAAGGCATCTTTTGATAACAAAAGATCCCTTTGTCCGTGTGAAAGGCAGTCTTTTCCTCATCCTCTTTCTTCATGAGGATTTGGTGATAGCCTTTGTATGCATCAAGAAAGTATTTGAACGAGTAACCTGTGAGGGAGTCAACCTTGAGATCAATTTCCGGTAGTGGATAGCAATCCTTAGGACAAGCTTTGTTAAGATCCTTAAAGTCTATGCACATCCTCCAAGAGTTGTCTGGCTTCTTGACCATAACCGGGTTTGCAACCCATGACTGGTACTTGACTTCCCGGAGAATACCGGCCGACACAAGCTTTTCAACCTCTTGGCAGGCTGCCAGACTTCTCTCGGGTGCCAAGCTTCTTTTTTTTTTGGACCACAGGCTTGACATCCGGTGGTATTCTCAACTCATGCTCGGCAATGTCCCGAGGAATCCCGGTCATATCTTCTGGACACCAAGCGAACACATCGCTGTAGTGTGTTAGCAATTTTTCAAGGTATGAAAGGGTCTCTTGAGAAAGGTCCGGATTGACCCTTATTCTTTGTTCAGGGTACTTAGGGTTTATGACCAACCTTTGCATGTCTTCTTCACTGTTTGAGCTTTCTCCTTCAACCATGTAGGCCTCCTGAGAGGGTTGAAGGGTTGCTATGCCCCTCTCGGTAGGAAATTTTACTGTGCCATAGCCAACAGACACGGCCATGTAAAATGAACATTGTCCTGGTCTTCCAATGATCACGTCATAGCTTGAGGGGATATTGATGACCACAAAGGTGAGTGGTTGAGTTCTTTCTTTTAAACCTTCACCAAAACGAACATTAAGTGTCAGTTGCCCTAAAGGCTTGAGTGGTATGTCGGCGATACCTTTTATAGAGGTTCCAGAGGGTTGAAGCCTTGAACGCTCTTCATTGCTCAAACGGTTGAAGAATTTTTCGAACATGATTTCAGTGGCTGCCCTCGTGTCTATGTATGCCCTATATGTTTGCAACGTTCCCACGGTAGCTTCTACCACAAGAGGGTTAGAGAGAGGGTCTTTCTCCATTGGGGGGAAGCAAACACACTGGAGCTCCCAAGCTTCCAACCGCTGTCTTTTATGAGGAACTCCTCCATCGAAATCCACCATATTGACTTCCTTACCCTTTCCTTCAGCCATTTTGTTCCGGACTCCCTTTACCAAATGAGCGAGTTCTCCGGACTTAACAGCTTCCTCTATTCTTTTCTTGAGTTGGAAGCAATCATTGGTGTGGTGACCTTTTTCTTCATGAAACTCACAGTACTGGGTGGAGTTCTCGTTCTTCCTGCTCTTGGGGAGAGGCCTAGGAGGCCGAAAGTTTTGTTTAACTTCTTCTGTTGCAAGGATTTCTTGAGGGGTCTTTGTGAGGGGTGTGAAACTTATGCCTTTCTCCCTGCTTGGAGGGTTCCGGCATTCAGACCTTCGAGGGTCTGAACCCTTTGACCGCCTGTCATAGGAGTTGAAGTTCCCTCTTTTTCTGGCTGGACTGTTGCTTCTCCAGCCGGACCCTCTTTTTCTTTGTTCCTTAATGTCTATTGCCTCCTCTCCCCGGATGTGGGCTTCAGCCCTTTCAAGAGCTTCTTCTAAGGTCTTGGGTAGAGATTTGTTGAAATCCCTTGTAAGGTACTTAGAGGTGATGGCATTCATGAAGCCAGCCACCCTCATTTTCTCATCGGCCCCTACATAAGTCAGACCTTCCTTCTTGTATCGTTCAATGAAAGCACGGAGACTTTCATCATCACGTTGTTTTATCTGAAAGATCACTGTTGCGTCTTTGACATATCGCCTTTGTTGGGAGAAATTGGCTAAAAAACCTTTGCTAAGATCATCAAAGCTTCGAACGCTTTGAGCAGGTAAGTCATTGAACCAGATTCTGGCAGATCCCACAAGAGTTTGCATGAACATTAAACAACATTCAGCATTTGACCATTTCTCTATCCGGGCTGCACCGGTGAAGATCTGAAGATGGTCCTCAGGATCTCCAGTCCCATCATACGTCCTGATGTGGGATGGCATCTTAATCTTTGATTGGAAATCATAATCGGCTATCTGCCTTGAAAAGCATGAAAGGTTACTTGGCTTGTATGGTTTAGCCAAGTCTTCTTCAGCCCTTGCATCCACATTATTGCTAGTGCCGTTATTTCCCTGAGTGGCTAGCACTTGATTGATGAAGTGTTGCCATGGGAAGTTGGCCATCATCTGGGTCATCATGTTGGGCATGGGGTTGAAGCCTTGAAGGCTTCCGGGGCCAACAGAGCAGTTTATCCCGAGGGGAGCACTCATAACAGCACTTCGTGCTAAAGGGAGCACGGACAGAGCTTGCTCCCATGTGGTTGTGATAGATGCTGGATAGCTTGTTACTGGGGACTGTAGGAGCTGATCAAGGGTTAGCTCATGTCCCAAAGGAGCACCACTAGTAATTGGTTGGGAAGAGAAGATATGATGCACTGTAGGATTTGTCATAGTGGACAGATAAGGGTGAGGGTTTGAAGGATTACTGGGACCAGCCTCACTTCTTGTCATAAAAGGAGGGGGAGGTGGCCCGGGAGACAACGTCGGTTCAGGTTCATCATAGTCCAAACGAATCCTCACTCCTTTTTCTCTTTCCCTACTCACGTGTTGGTTGAGAAGGGACCTCAACTCAAGGAATTTGTTGGCAACCCCTTCAGGGGTGAGTTCAACACGTGCTAGGGCGTCAGAGACACCGATATTGGGAGATGGAACCCCGAATCTGGACGGGGTTGGTGTGTTGAAGTTGAAGAACTCGGGTGTGCTCCCCGGAGTTGAGAAAGAAGTTGGTATGGCCACGTGAGATTGGCTACTACCCGGAGTAGAAGTGTTTGGGATCTGATTTACTTCTTCCGGGGATCCACTTTCAGACATGGTGGTTTTAAGTGAAGAGAGCTACACTACTAGGTATTTTTGAGAAGAAATAGCGGCGTAGCCCCACGGTGGGCGCCAACTTGTTGATGCAACAAATACAAGACCAACGGTGGTAGCTAGACTGGCCAGGCAAAAGGGTTGAAGGGTTCAACTTTGCCTAACGCAGGTCGTGGGGTCCCCCCACGTTTGCAAGACGTGGAAGGAGGTTCACTAGTTTATTGATGTTCTTTGCTATTGATCCTCCTCTGAGTTGTACTCAGATTCGGAAGTGGTAGCAAAGGGAATGTGTGTGTTAGATGTGAAAGGGTGTGACTTGTGTGAAACAAGCACTCGATGTGAATGACCAGAGCTTAGAGAATCAGAGCTGGCCAGGAGATGTTTTCTGAAGTAAATAAAGTGTCAATTTATAAGAGAAGACATTTCCCAAAGTAGAATGTATTAGACTAGTAACCTTGCTTGCAGTGGAGGGCTTGCCCTTTCGAGGGTTAAAGCCTTTTGACCCCTGGGTAATAGCGTGTATTGTGCAGACCTGCTTTGCTTTTGCGGCTGTGAGTTGGTGAAGCGATCTCCGGATGTGACTGGCCACTGTTTCCATATTGCTTTTCCATCTCACAGCTTTTCAACCATTGAACCGTTTAACCATTTGAGCGTTTACACATTTAGTCATTTTATTTAGTCTTGGGCTACCCCCGTCATCAAATACCAATATTTTCACAACTTCCATTTTCAACTCACCAACAATGACGGTTAACAACAATGACGGTTAACAGCTTCATCTATCGACTATCCTTATCTCTACTATTCACTTTCTCTGTTTTCTCAAATCCAGCAGAAAGATCATCTCCTCCGGCTTCACACCCTCTCCACTTAGACGTGCAAAGGATGGGATGAGGGCGCTATAGGCCGCTAATGAGTGTGAGGTGACTAGGGGCTCTAAGATTGTGTATATCAAGTTATACTCTCAAGCTAGTGCGCTGCAAAACAGGAGTCTGGTACAAAGGGATACACTAACATGTATAAAATTCATGTGGGTATTTATGACTATAAAAACATAATTTAAAACCATGACATGTACCAAAAACAAAATACTTTTGTGATTTCACTATCTTTAACCCAATCCAGCAAAATCCCCAATGTACCATGGTTACGTACTCTTAACACCCACACCAATTCTCAACCTCATGTTATCATCTTCAACAACCATGCTCTAACCTTTCTTCCTCAAAAAACCTCTAAACAATGTCCTCATCAATGGCTTTTATCTCCTCAACACCAACAAATCTTCCATCTTTTTCATCTTCCTCCAAAACCCACTTCCCAATCAACCCATTTCTCTCTCTAAAGCCTCAAAATCGCCTGCTTTTTGTGCCTGTTAGAGCCACTGAAAATGGGTCTGGAGCGGCCATTGTTGTGGAGGAAAAGAAAGATTTTGAGACGAAGGAGGATCCGATCGTAAATGGAGCCCCGGTAGCGGGTGTGGTGGAGGAAGTTGTGGTGTTTGAAGATCCGAAATGGGTTTCGGGTACTTGGGATTTGAAGCAGTTTCAGAAAGATGGAGCTACTGATTGGGATGCTGTTATTGATGCTGGTGAGTTTGTGCACACCAGGTGTTTGATAAAAGTCCTGTTTTTTTATATATAATATTTATATGATTGGGATTTAGATATTAATTTGAGGATAATTAAGGGTTATTTAGGAAGCTTGTTTAGTGTATTTACATGAAATTAAACTAATTTTACTTCAGTTTGTGGACCAAATCTTGAATTGCATGCTGCAAGTACTATCAAAATTAGCCTAAATTGTTCTTTAAAGTTTCTTTGATTTCCTGCTTGATAAAGGGGTTGAAGATGATCTTGACTCTAAATTCCTGTACAATATTGACAAAATACAACAAGAATTTGAGCTTTAGTTTTTGATTTTGCTCTTAATGGAAGAGGAAAGTCATTTAAATTTTTTTTTTTTTTTTTCTACAAAATTTAACAATATGAGCATCATGGATGTTCTTGAAATTTGATAAATTATGTTCATTGTTCTTCAACAACGTAGTTTTTGATGAAAATGCCAAATTTTGTTCTTTTGCTATCTTTTGTTACTGCTTGATGATAATGAAGTTGGTATTAATGTATTATGATAATGCTTGAATTATGTCTTGACATTCTTGATGTTACTTTTCTAGAGGTCAAAAGAAGGAAATGGCTTGAAGACAATCCGGAATCTTCCAACAATGATTTCCCTGTAGTTTTCGATACCTCCATTATTCCCTGGTGGGCGTGGATGAAACGGTTTCATCTTCCTGAAGCCGAACGGCTCAACGGTTAGTCCATCAATCTATCACTCTTTTGCTTATACTGATAACAAGCAGAAATACTGAAGTATTCAAAGTGAAATGAATGTTCATCTATTATAGACAATCTTTCCAGGCATACATAACATTGTTCTGTATAGTATGGAGTTATTTTTTATGGGTTCAGTCAAAAATTCAAAGCTTGATCCAACATACCAAAATTCCCTAACTGAGGTAGCACATAACCACAGGAACTCCTTGGTTTTACGCATTTTAAAATAAAATAAAATAAAATAAAAAGTACAAAAATCTTAAAAAGTCCCAAATGATGTAATTTGTGCCTAACGCATTAGGCTTGATTCGAGCTTTTAGTCAGCTGATCTCGAGATGCTCACGAGCAGCTTGGCTCATTTACACCCCTATAATTAGGGGTGCAAACGAGTCGAGCTGCTTGAGATCGGCTTGAGAAAAAGCTCGAAACGAGCCGAGCCTGAGCCAAAGATAAAGGTCGTTTATTTATCAAGCCCGAGCTCGAACCTAGCATGTGAAGCTCGTCAAGCCTTAGTGTAATATTAGTTTTTATTAATTATTTACCCATTATTTAAAGTTTTCTAGTAAACGAGCTTATTTAAACTTGTTTACAAGCTGAGCCCGAACCTAAAAATAAGCTTGTTTACTAAACAAGCCCGAGCATCACTTATCGAGCTCACGAGCCAAAATGAGTCTATTACTTTATTTTTATTTAATATATTAATTAATAGATAATAAACGAGCCGAGCTTGGCTCGGCTCGTTTTCACCTATAATGTTCCCACCAGTTCATTAATTGGCTAACTGAGTTATTTGTTTCTCATAACACATTTAACCACTATTTTGCAGGCCGGGCTGCAATGGTAGGGTTCTTCATGGCTTACTTTGTGGATAGTTTGACCGGGGTGGGTCTAGTTGACCAAATGGGAAATTTCTTCTGCAAAACACTTCTTTTTGTAGCAGTAGCTGGTGTTCTTTTCATCCGAAAGAACGAGGACATTGACACCTTGAAAAAATTAATCGACGAGACTACCTTTTACGACAAGCAGTGGCAAGCAACTTGGCAAGACGAGAAGAAATAATAGCAAGTGTGGACAATGAAATCAATCTTTATGATAAAGTTTAATCTTTAAAGTTTGTTGTAGATCAACTTTCTTGTAGCCTATGTTTTAATGGTTTATTGGTGTTTATGTAATGTTATATTTGGACCAATATAAGATCACAAAAATTATGTGGTTGAATTTGTTTCTAGGTCACATGTTGGTGGGTTGTACTTGGGAACAAGATGTACAACCTTTTAATGCATAAGAAGAAAACAAATCCTTGTTAGGTGCCATAACTTTTTAGATGTTGAGATGTGTTAGTTAGACCAATAAATAGGTGTATTTTTTGTCTAGTTCATTGAATGGTCGTCAACGTCACAAAATAAAAAATTAAAACACTAGCTTGTTTTTCTACTTCATATACTCAACTTTTTGTGTGTATATATTTGACAATTTTAAGATGATTGTATATTCCTCTTTGTTAAAGGTTTGGTTTTAAATGACTAATGTTAAGAACATCCATATCATGTGTATGTATTACTAAGGGGGTGTTTGTTTTTGCTTATTACATATGCAAAAAGCTTATGTCTGCCCGCCTGCAGACATAAGGCCTTAAAGACCGTTTGTTTTTTTTTTTCAAACAGATCTTAAATTAGCTTCAAACATCTTAAAAAAGAAGCTTTGAAACAAAGCTTCAAACATCTGCACATGTCTTCTTCTTCCCTTCTCACCTGCCACCGCCACCTCCGCCACCACCTCCACCTCCGCCGCCACCGCCACCGCCACCTCCGCCACCACCTCCGCCACCACCGCACCACCTCCGCCACCACCGCACCACCGTAGAGAGAGAGAGATCTGTGAGAGAGAGAGCTGTGAGAGAGAGAGAAGTTTCTAGAGAGAGAGAGAGCAGTTTCTAGAGAGAGAGAGCAGTTTCTAGAGAGAGAGAGAGAGAGAGAGTTTCTAGAGAGAGAGAGAGCAGGATCTGTGAGAGAGAGAGAGAGACCTGTGAGAAAGAGAGAGAGACCTGTGAGAGAGAGAGAGACCTGCGGTGGTGGTGGCGGAGGTCGTGGCGGAGGTGGTGGCGGAGGTGGTGCGGTGGTGGTGGTGGTTGTAGAGAGAGAGAGAGAGAGTTTCTAGAGAGAGAGAGACCTGTGAGAAAGAGAGAGAGACCTGTGAGAGAGAGAGAGACCTGCGGTGGTGGCGGAGGTGGTGCGGTGGTGGTGGTGGTTGTAGAGAGAGAGAGTTTTTCTAGAGAGAGAGAGCAGAGAGAGAGAGCTTGTGTTTTGTTTGGTTGAAGTTGTTTTTGAAGAACAAAAAAACAAACCCTCTTCTCCTTGCAGACTGCAGACATTTGGGCCACATCTTCTCTTGCAGATGCCTGCAGATGTGGTTCGCAGACTACAGACATTTTACATCTGAAAAAACAAACAGCACCTAAATCTCTATGTGAGATGTTTAATTGTGATGAGAAAGGGTGTTAAAAACGCTGTTTTGTTGGTCGTTTTGACTATCGCTTAGGGGTGTGGAGTCTGACATGACATGAAATTCAGGATTTGATTTTAGTCTAAATGGGCTCATGTTAGTTTATAGGTTGACCCGTTTAATGTATTTATTTATTTGTTTATTTTTTAAATGGGTTTATGCAATAACTTAAACTATTTGGTTTTTTTTCCAAGTTTTATAAGTTAACCAAATTGACATATGTTAAGCGTAATTGCTTAAAACGATTAAAATAATAATTGCTTAAAACGATTAAAATAATATGTGGATTTAGGAATCTTGAACTATTAATATGTAAAACCAATTAAATAATGTTTTTTAGGGTTAAACGTGTATTAGTGTCAATTCGAGAATACATGACACAGTTCGAATGATATATGTGACAAGATTTTCATGTTTGTGTAAAATCTAAGTTCGTGTTAAGTTTAAACTCTCTAACTCATGAACACGATCTGTTTAACAAGTACAAGAGAGACGAGAAATCAGGTTGGATGGATATGAACATCATACATATTCAATGTTTTGCTTTGTCATATGCTAGGAGGTGGAGTGAATCGTCAGCAAAAAGAAGAAAATCAATGAATCGTCAGTAAAAAAGGTGAGCACAACTTGTAATTATCAAACCTCCTAGCCCATTACACTTTTTTATGACGTGGCTGGTGAGGTGTTATTGGTTGTTTTAATGATTCTTTAAGTTGTAACATTAATAATAATAAATAATAGTTGAGTAGTAATAACATAGAAAATCATTAGTAACGCAATAGAGGCCAAATACCTTCACATCAACTTTGGCATTAGAAAACCATGAGTTTCATCAACCTCTCTCTTTTACCTCAACCTTCTTTCATCTACATAGCCATCGATGAGGCGATGCACCCAACTACAAATGCTCTTAGACCATGTGTAGTGGTAACCACGTGAAATGGTCTTTACCATGTGGCGTCCATATCAGCATAAGTGTTTCACCAGATAAAATTAGTGTAGTGGCAATGCATGTTAAATTAGTGGGTTAAATATAGATTTGAAATTGAAAAAGAAAAAAAAATTGGGATTCGGTAATGACAATCTTCATCTCGTGGCGTAAACCATGAGGACATGCCAAAAAACCAAAACAACATGAAGATAGTGCGGTCTTATGCCTTTGATTGCATGCGGTTTGATGTACCACGTCTTAACAAACATACCCCTCCTCCAAATGGTTGACTTTTTAACAATCGACATGCCCCTCTATTCTATGGCATGAGTGTCACTCGTCGCAATCATCTAATGGCATACTCAAAACTTTAGTTACAAATCAGACAAAATACATTATGAGTTGGTTTGGGACTCGTATCTTTTCGCAACCCACTTTTGTCATGGTTATCAAAAATTTGATTCAAAATCGAAAGTAAAAACAATAAAAACAAATCGCCCTATTGTGTTAAGCTTCAAAAATTAACTCTTCAGCGAAGCCTTAAAAGCCAAAATAATCTTATTTAATAAACGAGCCCGAGTCTAAGCTTCATTTATCGAGCTCAAGTAGGCTCGCAAGCCTAGACGACCTATTCTTTTTGTATAATGTGAATTTGATGTACAGAGCACAAATTTACTAATGGATATTATATATAAAACTAGTGCTAATACCCGTGAACTCCACGAGACAGAAAAAATAATACGGTGTGAAATAATTGACAAAAAAATATATATTCAAAGTTTTATCAACAACACACCTGTCACACCCCAACCGATGACGGAAACATCGGGGCATGACACTGAGCGAAACAGACTGTCCAAGAGAAATTCCATAACAACTACTTTACTGAATAGTTAATATTATGTCCCATACCATAACCTATTAAGCAAGTCAGTTATTACAGACAGCGATATCTCAAAGACGAATAACATGTTCCGACAACTCAGATTCAAATAAAAATAAATTGTCTTTGTTGGTTTCTAGACTCTCCTAAGCTCGATTCCATCAAATAGCAAGCAAGCATCCTAAGCACCTGTCACATACGTTAAAATAGAGGTCAATACACATAGTGTAAAGGTGAGCATACAAGTTTAATAGATATAATAGAATTTGAAAGCGTTTACGCGTAACCAGCATGTAACAGGTATAATGCGAAGCTAGTAGGTTATCGACAATGAAATATGCACAGACTAGACTGCGAGTTATAGAATGCGCAACACATATCACCACTGCGATATGCGAGAGGTAACTTTAACAACCCCCGTCCACGACAGGTGCTGAGTCCAAACAACAAGGGCGCTGCTTAGTGGTACTCCGAGGGGGCGCCCGACCCCTCGAACTTTTCGATGCGTAGTGTTATGAATAGTAATTCGTATAGAAAATTTTTAGGTATATACGTTTCCACCCCCCCCCCCCCCCCCGGTTTCGGAAAAATGGGGGGGGGTGAAGCTTCGCCACTGCCAAACAAATAGTACTATCGTTGCTAAGGCGTCAGGCAACAATCACTGTGTTAACATAACATACAAGCATTCATCAAGTAACAAGTAACATGCAATAATGGATTAATGGTCAGCGTATAAATAGTGTTTGCGTTGTGTGATTGATTGTGATTTAGCATAAGTAACGTATGTAACACCCAAAAGTGCGTAAAGCAAAAGGGGATCGAGTATACTCACAGCGATGGAAATGGATTGAAGGGAGCGCTAGAGTGAGTAGCCTGAAGAGTTAACGATAACATAAGCGAAGAGCGGTGCGCAAACAGTGAAAAGTGACCAAGTGTCGAACGGTAATCCGATCGGATGGTCATCCGATCGGATGGCCATTCGGTCGGATTGACATTCGTTTGGTAAGGATGTGTTTGTGTATGATGGCTTTGAAGTTTTCGTTGTAGCATTTTGAAAACAAAGAAGTATATCTACCCTTCAGGTCGATCGATCGAACGGCAGTTCGATCGGATAGCGATCCGATTGACAAGACACTTAGTGAGAACAAGTTCACACCAGGATAGTCACTCGACCGGATAACAATTCGATCGGATGGCAATCCGTTAGAACTGACTGACCTTGAACGTGTTGAAAATTGTTAAGTGTTGAACCTCAAGTGCAATCCGATTAGATTGCAATTCGATCGGATGGCAATCCGATCGGACGGCAATCTGTCCCAACGAATCCAATCATTTTGAACTTGATTATTTTTGAAAGTTTGCGGTTTGTTCAAGACGGTTTGACAACCTACTAAAGAACATAACCTCGTCAAGTCCCAAGTTGTCCGATCGAACAGGAAGCACCCCGATCCGATCAGTTTACTGGTTCGTGACGGTTGTTCTTGTTTAACCCGAAATCGGTTGTCTCCTTGATACTAACTAGATCTTGAACCAACTCATTACTAAAAAAGAGTAGAAGATCAGAACAAGCTCTGATTCTATCGGTTTTGAGTGCATTGAGTGTAAAAGAGTTGAAAGAAAGTTGGAAAACTATCTTTCAATCCTTTCAACTTTAAAAATGTTTAGATCTATGCAAAATCATTGTTTATTCATGTGGAAATCTTTCAGATCTAAGTTGTTCTTGGTGGAATGAAGCCAAACCTTGAAGTTCATAAGAACTCCATGATGACATCACCGTAGAACACCTCAAATCCATTGATTTCACAGTTAAAAGTTAAGATTTAAAGGTGAAAAAGATGAAGGAGTGCGTGTAGATCATAGAAGTACAAGATTTGAGTTGAAAACTTACAAGAATCGCGAGAAATCAAGAGAAAAGAGGGCTTGAGTGCGGTTGGTCGAATGAGGGAGCTGTCACATCACTTGTGATGTGACAGGAGGGTATTTATAGGGTTTCCAAAAGAGGAAAGTGCATAAGTGTCGGATTGGCCACCGATATCGGATGGCGGTTCGATCGGATGGCAATCCGATCGGATGGCCACTCGATCGGTTGGCCATTCGATCCAGGTGTCTGGCGTGTTGAGTTTTGTCGTTTCGATTCGCGTGTTAAGCGTTGCGATGCGATTCGAGCGAGCAATGCGATAGTATTACCCATTAGTTACACAAATAACCTAACTACTATATCTAACATACAATCACTATAAATAACTTGCGTTTAGCGTTTGCGATTAGATTGCGATTGCGATTAGATTGCGATTGCGATTGCGATTAACCACCTCAACATAAACATAACATGCACAAGTAACACATAATAGCACACACACGTAAAACAATATCCAGAACACATAATTCAAGTAGCGGTGCGATAGCGATGCGATTAGCGATAAGTCGATTATCGATTAAACATGTGATTAAACCTCGATTGTTAATAGATACTCCACATAATACAACTAAAGCGGTTAAATAAAAAGATTCGAATGCAAGTCATTAACGTACAATCAATAGTTAAGCAAGAAGTGACAGATCGCAATTAGCAATCTTTTCTTCCTTTGACTTTGACTTTGACTTCCCAAAAAGCGGGTTGTTACAGCCTCCCCTACTTTAGGAAATTTCGTCCCGAAATTTAAGAAGTAGGCGTAACAAACAGTTGCGGGTACTTCGCCTTCATGTCACTTTCGAGTTCCCAGGTAAACTCGGCACCGCGTTTGCCTTCCCAGCGAACCTTCACAATGGGAATGCGTGAGCGTCTGAGCACCTTGGTTTCTCGTCCCATGATCTCGACAGGCTTTTCCACGAAGTGTAATGTTTCATCCACTTGTAAATCTTCGAGAGGGACATGTAATTCCTGGTCGGCTAAGCACTTTCTGAGGTTCGAAACGTGGAAAGTCGGGTGGACGTTACTAAGTTCCTCCGGTAGTTCGAGTATGTAGGCCACCTTCCCAATCCTTTCCAGGATTTTAAAGGGCCCAACATATAGAGGAGCGAGCTTTCCTTTCTTGCCGAATTTGATCACTCCCTTCCAAGGTGCAACCTTTAGGAGTACGTGATCGCCAACGTCAAATTCAAGGGGCTTGCGGCGTCTATCGTGTCACACCCCAACCGATGGCGGAATCATCGGGGCGCGGCACTAGGCGAATCAGATTGCTCAAGAGAATCCATAACAACTATATTGCGATAATATTTATTACATTCGTTATCCCATACTAACAAATAATACAATCACGTAAGTTATCACAGATTTCTTGTCCTCTCGAACAATACAAATCCGACAACCTAGATTTTAAGCGAGTTTCTAGACTTCCTAGCTTGATTTGATGTTGATGGAGATCTAACCTGCAACATATGTTAAAACAACGTCAATACAAAAGTATTGGCGAGTATACAAGTTTTGGTAGAGTAGCGTAAAAATCGTAAAAGTACTGCGAATTACCAAATACATAAACGGGATACCACAACATACATGCAAAAAGACAGATACTACCAGCTAAGTCACTCGAGCTGCGATTGCGATTGCTATTCATCCTAACTAGACCCCGTCGGGTGCTATAGTACCATACTAGTTAAGGCGGGACCTCACGAGTATAAGTCCTAACGCATATGTAACTAGCATCACTTATAGATATGCATAATAGTCATTCGCAAGTGATAAATAGTTTGATTGAATAGTTCGTTTGATAAGTTCGATTTATTAGGAATGTATGTTACACCCAAAATGCGATAAAAAGGGATTCGAGTATACTCACCGTGCGTATTTAGCGAGAACATAACTTGATTGGATTAATTTAGAGTGCGCCTGAGTTAGCATAAACATGGAATGGTAGCGTAAGCGAGGCCCGGTGTAATTAAACGGTGAAAAGTTGAATAATAGGTCTAGTGGTAATCTGATCGGATGTCATGTTGTCATGTCGGATGGCATGTTATCCGATCGGTTGACATGCTATCCGGTCAGTTGACATGTTGTCCGATCGGCTGACATGTTGTCCGATCGGCTGACATGTTGTCCGGTCGGCTGACATGTTGTCCGATCGGCTGACATGTTGTCCGCTCGGCTGACATGTTGTCCGATCGGCTGACATGTTGTCCGATCGGCTGACATGTTGTCCGATCGGCTGATTTGAAGTTGATTTGTCGTTCGAATTTTCTGATTATGTCACACTCAATTGTTTTTGGAAAGGATACCGGTGATTTGTCTGAGATGATGTGTCGTCGTGTTAAACTACTGAAATTCCATCGAGTTCGGCCAGTTCTAACGGCCGGGAACCACCCCGTTCCATCAGATCTGACCGCTTTTGACAGTTTTTCCATGTCTAACCCGGAATCACACATTACTTTGATTAGATACATAGTATTCTAGGTGAGATTGTTATAAAAACATGTGGAAATCACTCAGATCTGAGTTGTTCATGGTAAAATGAGGTCATACTTTGAAGTTCATATGAACTCTTGATGACATCATCTTTGAACACCTCAAATCAGTAGATTTCACGGTTAAAAGTTGATTTTTAAAAGATAGAGAGGTGTAGAATTGAGTGTAGATCATAGAAGTACAGGGTTTAGGTTGAAATCTTACAAGAATTGCGAGAAACGAGCGAGAATGGCGAAGCAGCGTCTGGCTGAACGAGAGCAATCACCTCAACTGTTGTTGAGGTGACAAATGGGGTATTTATAGGCAAAGGGGAGAGGAAGAAGGGGGTTTGGGCCATCCGATCGGACACGTCCATCCGTTCGGACAGGGCCATCCGTTCGGACAGGTCCATCCATTCGGACAGGGCCATCCGTTCGGACAGGGTTTTATCGATCTGACTTGTGTAATGAGTGTTGCGATGATTTTGTTACACAGTTTCATGTATGTATTTATTATATATTTAATTATTCATAAGGGGCCGTATGTACGTATTCATATTATATATTTAATTATTCAAAGTTGTGATACAATAACCGGGTTTTGTTTCGAGCATGCGATTATTTGCGACGCTTCACGGTCATTGAGGAGGGTAGAATAGGTCCTCTCTTGATGTCATCGTGAACGTTAATGTGCGTTTTGAGTCATGATTGGCACTGCGACACACCACGGCTATCAAGGAGGGTAGAATTGGTCCTCACTTAACAACTTCGTGGTTGTCAGCAAGTGCAATGTGATGTGATAGTGATAGAATATGCGATAATATGCGAAAATATTGCGATATAGCGATGTATGCGATATAGTTACATTATGATCCGAATCTCTGGTGCTAGGCATAACGAGTATAACGAGTAGTAACAACGCACGAATGTGCGGGTTGTTACATATCGGCATAACTTTTCTGTCGGCTCCGAGCTTTCAACAGATTGTCTTGAATTTGGAGGATTTTGTCGGCCGTTTCTTGCAACGACTCAGGACCGGTAATTTGCGCGTCTCCGATCTCGTGCCATACAATAGGCGATCGACATTTCCTTCCGTATAATGCCTCAAATTGTGACATTTGGATGCTAGAATGATAACTATTGTAGGTCCCCTATTCGTATGGATCGTCACAGAATTGTCAATCCAATCAAGAGTGCGGAATCCTCTTGATCAGAATATCACAAAATTGAGTAGAAACAGAAATTCCAATTAAACCTGATCTTTATTGATTATATATCAAACTAATTACAATCAATCAAGATCCCTCACACACTCAAATTCGTCCAAGCTTATCATGCTCTCACGAATTCTCTCTCAAAAACTGTTCTGGCTGATTAACCTAAACCCTAAAGCAAAGCCTTGTTTATATAACACAAGGTATGCTACTTGGGTTAGGGATTCCTACATGGGCATGCCCAATTCGTCCCCCTAGACCCAATGTGGGTTTTGTTTAGCCCAAACTCTATTATTCCACTAATACAAAGCTAAACCCGCTAACTATTTATCGTTTTACTAATTACAAGATATCCAAAGACTAAATCTAAGCTGTTGTCACAAATAAGCACCAACAAACTCCCCATTGATAATAGCTTCATAAAATAACTTTGTCTTCAGTCATCTTGCATTCTTCATGTAATCTTGTAATGTCTTTGGTCTTTGGATAGCTTCAGCTTTAATAGCTTCTGTCAGCAACAGACTCCCCCTAAGCTGATGCATCCAATCACCAAATCTTCAAACGTTAGCACTTGAGTAAACTCCAGTTCAGCATTTGTAAAGCAATCTTCAAACTCTTCAACTTTGTTTGCAATATAGAAAGGAGGTTCTACCATGCATCCAATCAAACTCTCATCTTCTCAGCAAATTCTCAGCAACATACTGCTTCAATCTGTATACTGTAAAACAAACATCTCGAGAAACCATAAGAATTTTTCAACCAAAGTTAAATAAATTATTATTATTCAAGAGATAGTTAAACTGTATCACAGATTAAGCATTTTCAACTTATCATCAACACGCAAAACCTGCATGATTTAAAATTTTGAACTCACTTACTAACACCGTCTCCCCCTATCGGTAACAATTCCTCCAAGAATAACAGTTTTCCATATGTTAAGAATTTTAAACAGAAAAAAACACTATTTTTGGATTTTTATATTTTCAGAAAGCAAGTAAATAACAAAAGCAATAAACACTCTATTTTTGTGAGAATCACCGGTAAGAAGATCATATCAGCACAATCAAACTGTTTTCACACTATTAGATAATTCTTTATTTAATTTTTCGTGAAAAGCAGTCCAAGACGATTACCAGTATGTTTGTCCTCTTAAACAAAATGCATGAATATTTCAAGTTCCATTACCGTATGATACATTAAGGTAATATTATTACTGATATACTAGTGTGTCCCACTTTAGGATATGCCCCCGCGATCAAGGTATGTACAAAGATTCATCGTAGTAGGTGAGTATACTGAATTCATCCGTTTTGTTTTTCAACGATAGATAATTGGTGATCAGGTCAGTACTTCCGTACAATAAAGAGACCAAAATATCTAACGAGGGCTATGACAAATACCAATTTTCGGTACGAATTATGCATTTTGCACTTTTTGAATGACTCTCTAGGAGAGCTTCTTCATTTATGGGATTTGGCATTTTTTGCTCTTTTAAGATATCCTGGTTGTGCCTAGGTCAGCATGTATCTGGATGCAGCAGAAGGACAACCCTAATATCCCCAGATGAAATAACAGTATAAAGACCCAAAACCTCAGATTTTGGCAATCTATCAACGCAAGATTTAAGGTCATTAAACCATACACCACTGATGCGTTCCCCACTCATATTTAGTTCATTTAAGTTTATATCACATTGGTAAGTTGATTATTTTATGTTTTTTGCCTACTGGTACATCATATAATGAAGCTGCTATCACACCTAAGCAATTTAATTCAGTTTGAGTGTGTCAGTCTAACTTGCTGATGTACTATCATTTCTTCTTTTTCACACAGTGATAACTCATTTTTTGATTTTCTATTTTTTTATGTTTTTGATTTTTTTATGTTTTTGTATTTTTTATTTTTAAGAAAGCAGTAAACTATTTACAAAAATTCTTATGAAAAACCAGTTATTCAGGATTCCTCATCCCGTTGAGTTCGACTAAATGTTCAAAGCGAGCCCTGTCAAAAGCTTTAGTATAAAGATCTGCCAGGTTATCTAGTGTGTCGACTCGATGTAGTTTAATTAGTCTCTTTTCAGCACAATCCCGTATAAAATGATGACGTATGTCAATATGTTTTGTGCGACTGTGTTTCACGGGATTATTTGTTATAGAAATTGTGGCATTATTGTCTATCATAATAGGAGTACGAGTGAAATCCAAACCGTAATCATGCATCTACTGTTGTATCCAGAGAACCTGAGAGCAGCAGCTACCCGCAGCAATATATTCAGCTTCACACGTAGAGGTAGACACACAAGATTGCTTCTTGCATTTCCAAGACACAATCCTGCTTCCTAAGAACTGACAACCACCAGTTGTAGACTTGCTGTTTGACTTGCAACCTCCAAAGTCTGAGTCAGTGTAAGCGACAAAATTCAGATCACTATCAGCTGGATACCACAACCCAAGTCTAGGTTTCCCCTTCAAGTAACGAAGAATACGCTTCACTGCTTTCATGTGTGACTCTTTTGGATTAGCCTGATATCTGGCACACAGACATACTGCAAACATGATGTCAGGTCTTGAAGCAGTTAAGTACATTAGAGAACCAATCATTACCCTGTATTGAGTTGGATCAACATCTTCAGTGCTTTCATGATCTGGGCCAAGATTGTGATTTTCACATATAGGTGTGTTGAAAGTAATGAAATCCTCCATTTTGAATCGAGACAAAATGTCATACACATACTTAGTTTGATGAATAAACATCCCATCCTCCTTCTGTTTAACTTGTAATCCCAGAAAGTAAGACAGCTCACCCATAGCACTCATTTCGAACTTGCTCTTCATCACCTTCTCAAACTCTTTACACATGTTCTCATCTGATGACCCAAAGATGATGTCATCCACATATAATTGTATCAGCAGAAAATCATCCTTCTTCCTCTTGATGAACAGTGTACTGTCAATCTGACCTCTTTCAAAACCATTCTTGATCAGATGTGTAGACAGTGTCTCGTACCACGCCCCGGGAGCTTGATGTAATCCATACAAAGCCTTATCAAGTTTGTAAACCTGATCTGGATAGTCTGGATCAATGAACCCATCTGGTTGTGAGACATACACCACTTCTTGGACTTTCCCGCAAAGAAAAGCACTCTTCACGTCTAGTTGATAAACTTTAAAGCCCTTATAAGATGCGAAGGCTAGGAACAACCGAATTGCCTCCAACCTTGCCACTGGTGCAAACACCTCATTGTAATCTATTCCTTCTTGCTGATTGAAACCTTTGACAACCAACCGAGCTTTGTTTCGCGTTACTATCCCTCTATCATCCTTCTTGCACCTAAACACCCATTTAGTGCCAATTTCTCTTTCACCTTTAGGAAGGTCAACTAACTCCCAAACCTTCAACTTTGCGAACTGGGCCAATTCTTCTTGCATAGCTTCAACCCATGAATTGTCTTTAAGAGCCATATGAATGTTCTTCAGCTCCTCTTGGGAAATAAAGCAACTATACAAGCACTCATTAACAATCCCAGTCTTCTCAATCGAAACAAATAAACCAGAATTCGCTGCTATACTCCTTCTTGTCTGAACACCTGCAGTAGGATCTCCAAGTATCATGTCAACTGGATGATCTCTATTTGCTCGTGTAGTAGCAACAACATCGACTTCTAGATTGTCACCCAGGTTTGATCCAACCTCCCCCTGAATATTCTGATCTGCAAACGGATTAATGAAATCCTCCCCCCGAATGGGTTCAGGTTCACTATCGCTTGAATCAGGATCAGCAGCACCTTGGGATGTTTCCGGAGCATCTGTCATGTCAACATTCGATCTAGGCATGAACTCGCCTTCATCGTCTTCACTTATCACTGTTTGAATCAGCTGATATTCATCTGCATCAGAATACTCAGGAATATTAAATGATTTAAATATTCTTTCAAAATCATATAATATAGCAGGTCCATTCGTTGATTGTTGAGGTTTGTAAGAAGTAATTTCTACATTAAAAACAACCTCAATTTTACCAGTTTTGAGATTAAAAACCCTTTTATTCGGTGTGCCAGGCACGTAACCTAGAAAGTAGCCTTCGTCAGCCACCTCACCGAATTTTTGTTTATCTTTATTTCGCACAATGGTGCAGGGTAATCCAAATGGTTCAAAGCCTTTCAAGTTTGGTTTTTCGTTAAACATTAATTCATGACAAGTTTTGTTAAAACGTTTAACGGTCAAAACTTTGTTTAGGACATAGCAAGCTGTATACACAGCTTCTCCCCAGAAAAGAACTGGAAGCTTTGAATCTGAAAGCATAGTCCTAGCGGCTTCAATCAACGTCCTGTTTTTCCTCTCAGTAACTCCATTCTGTTGAGGCGTATAAGGAGCAGAATATTGATGTTCAATTCCCTTTCGAAGACAATAGAGATCCAGAATCTGATTCTTGAACTCCATGCCATTATCACTCCCTATCCTCTTGATCCTTGCATCATGGACGTTTTCCAATTTTGTAAAAAGATCTATCAACATTTCTGTTATCTCATCTTTTGTACCTAAAAAGAAAACCCATGAATAACGTGAGTAATCATCTGTGATAACAAGACAATAGTATTTTCCACCTATGCTCCTCATGTTCACTGGACCGAACAAATCCATGTGAAGTAATTCATAAGGGGCATCTATGGAATTTATTGTTTTTGATTTGTGAGGTTTCTTATGTTGTTTTCCCTTTTGACATGGAAGACATTTATCTTCCACGTGAAACCTCTGCATTGGAACCCCTTTCACAAATTCATTTTTAATAATATAGTTCATTTTGCGATAGTGAATATGGGCCATGCATCTGTGCCACAACATCGATTCAGCTTCAGATGCTTTTGATAGTAAACACGCCACCACAGCAGTTGCATCCTTAGCACCCATGTCCATGACATAAGTGTCATTTTTCCTTGGTGCTCTCATCACTATCCAATTGACCGGAATCACCAAACCTGGTTTCAACACTAATGCTTCATTCTTGGTAAAATGGACCGAGTGACCCTTGTCGCAGACTTGAGACACGCTCATCAGATTATGTTTAAGCTGCTCAACATAGTTCATTTTGTCCAGTGTGATCTTCCCATTGGTCACTTTTCCTCGTCCTGTAATCCTACCACCTTCCGCACCCGCAAAATTCACATTTCCACCATCACAATCTTCAAACTCAGTTAACAATCTCGCATCCCCCATCATGTGCCTGGAGCAGCCACTATCAACATACCACAAGTTGATAATCCTCCTTAGCAGCTCCTGCACACACCAACCAAGAAATTAGTTAGATTGGGGGACCCAATCCTTAATGGTCTTGGGTCATCCAAATTCACCAACTACTGGAACATCCATCCAATATCCATTACTCCTAACTGGAGTCTTGGATCTCAGACTTGTTGATGGAATTTGATTTTGATTTCCACTAGGTCTTTGGTCCTGAGGGTTCCTATATGTGTTTGGACTATTTGACCTTTGAAAATTTTGATTTTGGTACGTTGAATTTTGATTCCAAGAAGCATGATTGTTGTAATTTCTAAAGCCATTGTTATAAAAAGTTCGACCACCATTATTTTGGTATCGATTTTGATATTGACCTTGACTCTTGAAATTATTTGAATTATAATTGTTCATTCTTGGTGAACTGCTTCTAGGTCTTTCATATCTACCTGATGTAGATTCAGGCTGAAATCTTGGTTGATTTCTTTGAAAACGAGGAACTTGTGGAGTTCCTTTTTCATCCTTATCTACACCAACAGCAACATTCTCTGGTTGCTTAGGCGCTGACTTCTTTGGAGAGTTGGACTCTCTCTCCTTTTTATCACCACTCTTCTCTGGTGACTTCTCTCTCTTTTTCTCACTCACTTGTGCTTCATTCTTTTTATTAGGACAACAGCTAGCTACATGTCCCTTTGTGTGACACTTGAAGCACGATCTCTTTTTCGAAGACTTCTTATCTGAAGCTTTTGAACTAGATTCAGGTTTTGATGATGATGCCTTAGAAGCATTTGGTTCAGTTTGCTTAGTTTCAGAATTTTCTTTGTTCTTGTTTTTAGCAAACTCTACATTAGATTCGTTTTCAATAACAGCTGTTTCGTTTTTCATGTCACTTCCTTGAACAAAATTAACCTTTTTAACAAAAGTTGGAATGTTATTCTTAGGATGTGAAGTTTTCTTTTTCAAAACAGGTTTGCTGTTATAATCCTTCTTAGCATCATCACTCTCAGATAAATTTCCTTGACTTGATGTGGAACCACTTGGTGATGTTGACACAAAGTCTATGAGCTCATCTTCATCAGGCAAGAAAGAATAGTCATGACTAACAGGAGGTGGAACTTCATTGAAACCATGGAATCCCACACTGGTTCTATCATTACTTTTCTTCAAGCCACCCATCATGTGTTACATAACAAAAGTAGAGTCCCTGAATTGACCTAGTTTCTTTTCAAGTTCAACAATTTTGAGTTGTGCATCTGACAACTCTTTGCATTTTTCAGAAATCTCTTTTGTTTTCTCAGCCATCATTTCATGAGCTAAGTCTATGACTTGAAGTTTTTCGTTTAGTTTGCAGGTTAAAGCTTCAATTTCACTTTCATAACCTTTTATCTTCTTCAAGTATAAAGATTCGTTTCTTTTAGCAAAAAAGTTTGATTCTTTAATGTTAGGCATCTCGCCCACCAGACTTTGGTTTTGTGTTGACAACCTGTCTACCTCACCCTATAGTTCACGACATTTTAAACACACAGAATTAGCTTGTACCTCTCCTGTTTGTTTGCCAAGATTGGCCATTAGCGCTGCAAATTGAGCTTCCATTCTTTTGTATTTAGCTTCCTTTTCTTCAGCTTCCTTTTCATGGTCAGACTTTTGCTTTTCTTCTTCAACATCTGTTGTCTGATAAGCCTTATCTACTTCAGCTTCACTTTTCTTCTCAACTTTAGCATCATCTACTGTAGCTTCACCATCATCAACTGGTACAATTTCTGCCATGAATGCTTGAGTGACATTGTCATCATTTTCCAGGTGAACACTCTAGTCATACGAACCTTCTCTAGCTGTAGAGATCAGCGCTCTCGAGTTAGAGTTGTTTAATGTATTCCTATTGTTTGAACTCTGACTCGAAGTCTCCTGCTTTTGTTTTTGACATTCCCTAGCGAAATGCCGATAACTTTGACAGTTGAAGCATCTCACTTTGGTCTTATCGATACCAACAGTCTTTCCTACAAACTTCCTTCCTGTTTGGTTCATAAATCTCTTCACTCGTCTAGTAATCATGGCCATTTGCCATTGCAAATCCATATCTTCAAGATCATCAGGGTCAATCTGATCGTAATCTTCATCTAAAGCAGGATCGGATATCTTCCCTTGAATGTAGTTCTCATAAGAAGCAACGAATGAAGCAAGTAGAGCAAGATGCTCTTCTACAGACTTAACACTCATAGGCATTGACTTAGCACCACTACTCTGCTTAGAAGCTGATGTTCTCTTGGCTCCTGTTGATCCTCCTGAAGCGGCTACAAAACACACATCACCATCCTCATTTACTGTGACCTGCTCATTCTCACACGATAGAAACGCAGTAGCAGAGTCGCTAGAAGCGTTGTGAGATGAAGAAGATGTAAGCCCATTGTAAATCCCTGGATCTTGAACCTGATCATATCCAGTGTCTTTCTTCTTCATACTGAGCTCATAAGCTCTCAGTTTTCCTACCACTTCTTCAAGCTCTTTTGTCTCATAATCTGCTTCTCCCTTGATCATGAGAGTGTAGATATCCCACTTAGTAGGTAGGGCATCAAGCAGCTTGTCATTCTTCTGTGTGTCAGAATAGCAAGTTATCTCATAATTTTCCATTTCCGACATCAGATGGTAGTATCGAGTGATGATGTCCTCAAGTGACTCATGTTTCATGTACTTGAAAACAACGAACTGCTTCTTCAGTAGATCAGCTTTGTTTTTCTTGACATCTGCATTTCCCGCATATCGCTTTTCTAATGCATCCCACATATCCTTTGAATTGGTGTACTTCTTGAAGGTATGCTTGATGCTATCAGGTAAGGACATTTTTACAATGTTTTAAAAACCGGACCGGTCCGGCTGGGATCCGTCACCTCCTCCGGGCCGATTCATACCCAAAACCGCTTTCAACATCGGGCCGCTGATCGGGCCGGGATCCGGCGGTCGGGCCGGCGGGTCTACGCTTTCAATCGGGACGATTGTTGTTAAAGATGCTCAGATCTGTGTATATGCTAAACTTTGACCGACGATGAGTATGGAAATGTTAAATCGGAGGCTGCTAGTGTTTTTCGTCTTGATCAACAATGGGTATGTTCTGAAATTGGATGAACAGATCTTGTGTTGGCTCTGTTGTAGTCTGGTAGAAAAATGGAAGAAGATGAAGTACATAACGCACTACAACATATGAAATGAATATAAATAAATATAAAATGTAAATAGAGTATTGGGGAACGTACAAAAGGGTTGATTGAAATCACTGTACACACATCACATCACCCACTAGTAAAAACATCTTAAAATATTATATAGTTTTATTAGTTTGTTCTTAATTTATTTGTATTATATTATTTTTTTATTAGTTAACTTTCAATGGTATACGCAGTAAAAGCATTTTTATAGATTATATTATCATATTTATTCATTTAGTTATGATTAATTTAATGTAATGCTTATTCTTTTATAACGTTCATGGTATAAAGTTATCATTATATTTGATTTACAGCTTATACTTGTATAACTTATGCTACATATTTTTATATTTTTTTTAACATAATCCGGGTCTTAAATCCGGTCGAACCGGTTGGACCGGTCCGACCTTTAACCCCGTAAGGCGACCGAGTCGACCTCCGGTCCGGTTCTGAAAACATTGCATTTTTATTGCAGCCAAGGCTCTCTTTTCAGCCTCATACATCTTTTTATCAGCCTCTTGCATGTTCACATAGGTTGTTCTACGTGGTCTGCCTTCAAATTCAATCTTTTTGAAATTCTGAAGATTTTATCTCCTCTCCAACACAAACCTGCAAAATCAGACAACCTAATCAGCACAATATTTTCAAAACAAATGAAGAACTGATCGAAAAACACGAAGAACAGTCTTCGAATCTTCAAGTCTTTCAGCCAAAAACTTTTCCAGAATCAACAAACTCTTTCCTGAAATCCTGCAAAACAGCAACCAAACAAAGCAAAAGATCAAAAATAGCCAAAAAATTTCGAAATTTTTTATCAAACACACAAACAATTTCGAAACCCTAATTTTTCAGGTTTCAAAATTTTCGAAAACTTCCTGTTTCAGCCAAGCACAATTCTGAACCGAGCCTTCAAGAGCCTAATGCTCTGATACCAATTGTAGGTCCCCTATTCGTGTGGATCATCACAGAATTGTCAATCCAATCAAGAGTGATGAATCCTCTTGATTAGAATATCACAGAATTGAGTAGAAACAGAAATTCCAATAAACCCGATCTTTATTGATTATCTATCAAACTGATTACAATCAATCAAGATCCCTCACACACTCAAATTCGTCCAAGCTTATCTTGCTCTCACGAATTCTCTCTCAAAAATTGTTTTGGCTGATTAACCTAAACCTTAAAGCAAAGCCTTGTTTATATAACACAAGGTTTGCTACTTGGGCTAGGGATTCCTACATGGGTAAGCCCAATTCGTCCCCTAGACCCAATGTGGGTTTTGTTTAGCCCAAACTCTATTATTCCACTAATACAAAGCTAAACCCGCTAACTGTTTATCGTTTTACTAATTACAAGATATCCAAAGACCAAATCTAAGCTGTTGTCACAAATATGCACCAACAACTGTTATTGTACGAGAATTCGACCAAAGGTAAGTGCGCGTCCCAATTACCACCGAAATCTATGGCACACGAGCGAAGCATGTCTTCAAGGGTGCGAATCGTTCTTTCAGTCTGACCGTCGGTTTGGGGATGGAAAGCGGTACTTAGATTAAGAGTAGTACCGAGAGTAGATTGAAACGTTTCCCAAAGACGCGAGGTAAATCAACCATCGCGGTCAGAGATGATGTCACGAGGCGTCCTGTGTCGACAAATGATCTCATCAGTGTAGATTCGAGCTATTTTTTCTACCTTAAAGTCTTCTCGTATCGGTAGGAAATGAGCTGATTTGGTCAAATGGTCGACGACAACCCAAATATTGTCATGACCTGATTGAGTACGCGGAAGTTTCGTTATAAAATCCATAGCTATACTATCCCATTTCCACATAGGGATCTCGGGTTTTACGAGTAAACCAGAGGGGCGTTGATGCTCAGCCTTGAGTTTGGAACAAGTCAGGTACTTCGAAACATAGATAGCGATATCCTTCTTCATGCCCGGTCACCAGTACTTGTAGCGCATGTCCTGGTACATCTTGTCAGTACCGGGATGAATAGAATACCGAGATTTGTGAGCTTCGTCCATCAGAAGTTGTCGCAAATTCGTATGCTTGGGAATCCAAATTCGGGCCAAATAATGAAAGATGCCATTCGACTTATTCTCGAGGTGGGCGCCATCGTTTAGAATCCTTTCCTTCTTCAAAGTTCGTTCGGTAAAGCAAGCATGCTGAGCGTCACGGATAAGAGCATCGAGATTAAAATGGTCTTGAGAATTACGAACGCTATGCAAATAGCTTCGTCGACTGAGAGCATAAGCAACGACGTTTGCTTTTCCTAGATGGTAACAAATCTCACAGTCGTAATCGTTGAATAGTTCAACCCATCTGCATTGGTGCATGTTCAGTTCTTTCTGTTTGAAGATGTGTTTAGGCTCCTATGATCGGTGAAGATCGAACACACTGTGTACCATAAAAGTAGTGTCACCAAATCTTTAACGCAAAAATAACTGCACCGAGCTCGAGGTCGTGGGATGTATAATTTTTCTTGTGGATCTTGAGCTGTCGAGAAGCGTACTCGATAACCTTGTCCCGTTGCATGAGAACACAACCAAGACCAAGGTTCGAGGCATCACAGTAGACTACAAAATCGTCGTTTCCGTCGGGCAGTGAGAGCACGGGAGCATTGCAAAACATAGCTTTGAGGGTTTGAAAGGCTTCCTCCTGTTTAGTTCCCCAAACAAAAGGTTTGTCCTTATGCGTACAATCAATAGTTAAGCAAGGAGTGACAAATCGCAATTAGCAATCTTTTCTTCCTTTGACTTTGACTTGTAATTTGACTTCCCAAAAAGCGGGTTGTTACAACACCCAATTTGTTTATAAGCAAATATTATCCAATACAAAACTTTAATAAAAAAATTATACGTACTATGGATAAAATTAAAACGAAAACATAAACAAATGAGCAAAAATAAGTTTATCTATTACTAATATATAGCCTTTGCAATGAAATTTGTGACGATAAGTGTAAATAAAGATTTTATAATTTTAGACTAAGGGGCTGTTTGGCAACATCTGAATGGTTAAGTGCTGAACCAGTAAGAGGTCTGAACCATTAAGTGTTGAACCAGTAACAGGTCTGAACCATTAAGAGCCTGTATAATGTTTAACCATTCAGAGGCAAATGTCTGACCAATTCAGATTAGAGGTCTTAACCATTCAGAATCTGTATAAATCTTAACCATTCAGAGGCAAATATCTGAACCATTCAGTTCTCTGCTCGTGAAACAAACAGTCTGAACCATTAAGTGCTGAACCAGTAAGATGTCTGAACCACTAAGAGCCTCATTAAGAGGTAAACAAACAGCACCTAAAGTAGTCTGGGTTTATTTGACCCGGTTCGAATCGGACCAAAGAATAACACGTTTTTGACTCGTTACCCAATACACATATGAATATTACCTAGAATCTCGAATTCAACAAGAAACCCACCAAGGTATATTAAAAAACTTGAAAATTCAGAATTTTAATACCCGGTTTTTAAGAACCGGAACCGACTACTACACAGACCCGAGTACATAGAGTATAATTTTTTTGTTAAGTAACTGTACCCGGACCCGAGTATATAGGGTATAATTTTTTGGTCAAGTAATCGGACCAGGACCCAAACCGGTTATAACATTAACCGATTCCATGCCCAAACCTGTTATTAGAAATACCCGGTTTATTCACCTCTACTAGGGTTGTGCAATGGTTCAGAACCGAACAAGTACCGTTATTTGCGAAATTGTCGCAACCCCCGACCCCTACCTGGGAGCGGGCGGCCGCGAGCCTTAGAGCGGGTGGTATCGATGTTTATTAATTTGGCAGCGGAATACATCAGGACCGTAGTTAGGAAATATTTTTATCAGAGTAAAACACCAAACTTTTATAAGAATAATTCATGGGGATAAAACCCAAGTTCATTTGATAATATATTGATAGGGGTAAACCCTAATTATTGAAAACAAAATGTCTTGTTTATTTAGGTAACTTTTATAGCCACTATTCAAAGCCTTCAGTGCCCTCCAAATGACTTCTATTGGACTTTCATATTAAGTTACCTGAAACGCGTTTTAAAAACATTTTGTAAGCAAGAAATACTGGTGAGTGCATCCCAGTTTAATCAAAACAGTTTTAATACTTTAACAGAATTGAGGGCAACCCGCAATTACGTTTGCTTGATCTAATCAATTACCCAATTAGTACTGTCAACCCGGCTTGTGGGTCATATTACTCATTGGCTAACTCTTTCTCCAATGGTAACGTCTCACAAATTTTGTATACAAAACCCCAACATACCGGCATTAATTGTAGACTTACAAATACTCAATTACTATTAAGTATAATTTAAAACATTTGAGGTTTTGGTAAAACATTTTGACTCACAAAAGATTTATGAAAAGAGAATGTACTCACATTGCAAGTTTAGATAATACCAAGGCTTCCTGAGAATCTCCTGATTATTATCTATTAAATCAAATAATGCACACGTGTTAATAAAATAACCCAATTCAAATTAACCGTACAACTCGAGACAGAATTCCAATAACTGAGTCGGGCAGAGCCGACATGCATTACGGAATTTCTAAATCAATCGGGTGTACACACGAGACAAAATTCCAACGACTGAGTCGGGCAGAGCCGACATGCATTACGGAATTCTAAATCGATTGTGTAGGGAAATAGAAGGGTTATAGCACTTACAACGAGGCAAAGCTTCGCTTTTAAAGTGGGTATAATGCCCGTGTATAGTAATAGCCTACAGAAGTTGAGAGAATTCAGAATTTTTGAATGAAACTCAAATGAGCCCGTCGACCCAATCTATAGGGCTGATCTAGGGCGGCTCGCGTAACTCATGGCTAACTCTCTCGCGGCCCGCGAGAGAGCACGTGTTGAGTATAGGCTTGGCCAGTCATGGCCCTAGCCTTGATGAGTCACATGCCACGTGGCGGTCTGCCTTGACCAGCACTCCGGGCCAATCGCGGCCTGCGAAGGATGAGGGTAAGGAGGTCGCTCCTCGCGAACGACTCCTGAGTTTTGGTTTTCTTGTTTTTCACAAGTGCAGAGGTATAATGGCCTCGTTTCTCGCGTACGGGGTATATTTAGGTACATTTCGGCTGTCCAAAATATTTTTAGGAGGGTTGTTATAGAAATATAAGAACCGGACCATATTTTAGTGGTTTCGGTTCGGTTCAGAAACAGATTAAACGGTTCTTGTGTAAATGGTTCTTGCCGGAGCCGGTTGTCAATTAAATAAAAACAATTAAAACCGTTTAAAAATATAACTAAAAGTTGCAACATGCAAAGTTCAAATCATCCAAAGTAAAAGTAGAATAATAAAATGTTTCAAACCATTAAACGAAAGTGTACCATGTAAAAAATGAAAGCTAAGTAAAAAACTTTTAGTTAATCATCACAAAAAGGCCATTCAAACATTATGTAAAAACTATTTATATATTCTTTAATCATAGAAACATACTTTTAAATATAATGTTTAAATTTTAAATAAATTAATGATTTTTTGGATATAATATTTAATGTTTGAACCCAAACCGGTTCTAGTGGTTCCTTAATTGGACCCGTCGGGTATAACAGGAACCAAATCGGGAACCATTTTCTCCCAAATGTAAGAGCCAGAACCAGAACCGGACCCAAAATACAACAATATGGTTCGGATTTGATGATTCCTCGGTTCTGACGATTCAGAACCGTAAATTGCTCGGCCCTAACCACTAACCTCTATACATAATAATACTCAAACCCAAAGAGCCCAAAGGCAGAGCCCATAATGAACCAAACATAAAGAGTTTGGGTCCAGATTACTGGGCCAAAGTCTACAATCAAATGTATAAATCCAAAACCCACTCTAGGGTTTCGTTTACAGATCGAAAGGTAGGGTTTCTCTCGCAGCCGTTACCCCTTCTTCATCTGCTCACAGCTCGTAATCGTAACAATGGCCGTCGGGTACCACCGTCTCTCCATCACTTTCGCTCAAAACCTTATACATTTGATCCTTATCTTACGTTTATTTCTGTAATTCGTATTGTGTTTGAACAGGAAGAATAAGAGAATTTCCAAGGGAAAGAAAGGAGGCAAGAAGAAAGCGTGAGTATTCATTAATTTTTTTTATTTTTTTTAATTTTGTTGGAATTTTTTAGTGTTTTGATTTGATGATGTGTGTAACAGTGCGGATCCGTTTTCTAAGAAGGATTGGTATGATATTAAAGCTCCATCACTATTCAGCACCAGAAATGTTGGCAAAACCCTAGTTACTCGTACTCAGGGTACTAAGGTAAATTGCATTCATGCTTTTTTTATTTAAATAAATGAATTTAGTACCTGCTAGTGTCTAAGCAGTCAATAGCGGTGCTATATCGGTGCTACAGCGGTTAGCGGACCTCAGGGTGTGTAGCGGTTCAAATAGCGGTGGCCTATAGCGGTTCCGCTATTAGCGTCGCTAAATACCACTATAGCGGTGGTCTATAGCGGTTATAGCAGTAACGGTGTTTGATTGTGTTAATTCTTAAATTAAATACTTCAAAGTTACTATTAGTATTTGATTTGCAACAGGTTTTTGATAATGGAATGATATTACTATGAATTTTGATATTACTATTAATATTTTTCAAAGATATATCTATACATATAATAAAATACATAAATTATGCATGGTATACAAATTACCGCTATATCACCGCTATACCACCGCTATAACCTATATATCATATAGCGGACATAGACCGCTATTCGATTTTAAACCGCTATAACTGCATAGGCTAGTGTACATGATATGATCAAGAGCTTTCATATAGGTTTGACATACTGTTAGCTGTAATCTGCCCTTTTTATCATATCTATACTTGGTCTTTATTTGGAATGTTATATGTCTTTTAATTTTTTCATATAGTATTGTTTCATAGTGTTAAAAATTTGTACTTTTTACATGCAAATGCATATATGTTATTGGCAGTTTTGAGTTTTGACATTTGATATTACTATTAGTTTTATTTATATTTTACGTTTTATATATGTATATATATAAATTTTGCATGATATAAAATTACCGAAACTTTATCTTAAATATCGGCCTTTGACCGCTATTTGGTTTTGGAGGGTTTTAACTTCATGGATTATAACCTTTTACTTACACATGGCTTACATATGTGTTGGTTCTATAAATTTGTTAATATCTTTCTTTGAATTTATAGAGATGAATAAGCACTTATTTTTATCGTAAATTTTTACCGTAGAAAATTTTAAGAATAAAAGACTGAATGATTTTTTTTTTGTTATTGCAACATTTAGGGTTCTGCTTAGATTCAATCTTATGCATATACATTGTGTATTTTGCAGTTAATTTTCATTATACTACGTAAAACATTCAATTTTAGTCTTTGAAGAGTGTTTTCTGCATAAGAACTATCAAGTTTCGAGAATTTTCTGTTATATTGCTTTAGAAATGAATATCTAAATGTTTAATGTGTTATCAGATTGCTTCAGAAGGTCTAAAACATCGTGTTTTCGAAGTATCATTGGCTGACCTTCAAAATGATGAGGACCATGCTTACAGAAAGATCCGTTTGAGAGCTGAAGATGTTCAAGGAAAGAATGTGTTGACTAACTTTTGGGTATGTCACGTATTCCATCATATTTAATTTTTTGTTTTATATCTAGTTAACAATATCCTAAGCACAACAATTTGCATTATTTAGGGTATGGACTTCACAACCGATAAGCTGAGGTCACTCGTTAAGAAATGGCAATCATTGATCGAGGCTCATGTTGATGTTAAGACAACCGACAACTACACTCTGAGAATGTTCTGCATTGGCTTCACTAAGAAGAGGGCCAATCAGGTGAAGAGGACTTGCTACGCACAATCTAGCCAAATCCGACAGGTACATATGAACTCTTTTGAGTTTTCTATTTGACAATTATGGTTGCAGTGCATCATAAATAAGCATTAAGAAAATATGTTGCTAATTTTTTGTTTTATGTTTTTTTACTGTAAAAGATTCGCAGGAAGATGAGGGAGATCATGGTTACCCAAGCACAATCCTGTGATCTAAAGGAGTTGGTTCAAAAGTTCATCCCTGAATCAATCGGTAGGGAGATTGAGAAGGCGACATCTAGCATTTATCCGCTGCAGAACGTTTTTATCCGCAAAGTCAAGATTTTGAAGGCGCCTAAGTTTGACATTGGGAAATTGATGGAAGTAAGTTTTTTATATTCTTTTGTTGTAAAGTTGTATTTTTAGATAATTATTTATTAATGTGCAAAATAAATAAACTTTTTTGTGTTAAGCTTGTCGTGTTAAGGCGTGACCTACCAAACACTACTTTGACCGTGTGATGAACAACACGATTTATGGTTCTCTACTTTTTACGATATGCAGGTTCATGGTGATTACTCTGAAGATGTAGGTGTGAAGGTGGATAGGCCTGCTGATGAGCCGATTCCTGAAGCAACCGAAGTCATTGGTGCTTGAACAATAGTTTTCTACTTTTTGTTTTCTTTTAATTTGTTCAACTTCAAACAATATCAGGTGATGTTTTTTTTATAGAAATTAGCATTGCTGTTTTGACTTGAAGTTCTATATCCAGTTTCTTGTTTGACATCTTGTATTATGGAGCTTTGGTATGTCTGAAATGAGTTATGTATTTTGTTTGCACGTATTTTGGTATCAATGTTTTAAATGCCGGTATAAACTGGCCCGTTATACTGGATATGGCCCTGATACGATTAAGGCCGGTAAAACGAAGAAGCGGCATAAGTTCTAAAACTGGTTGGTTCTACCGGTTTAAACCTTTAAGCCTGCTGTACACTTTGTAGAATTTGATATCCCTGACCTTTGGGTGTGGGGCACACTACCTGAAATCACAAGCCTTGAAGACTTGGTCATTGTTTTTCTTCTACTGTTTTTTGATGGAGTGCATTAATCCACAAGCTTCATTACATCTAGGGCTGTAAACGAACCGAACGTTCAGCGAACAGTTCGTGAACCGTTCGGCGGGAAGTTCGTTTATGTTCGTTCGATTAGCTTAACGAACGAACACGAACAAAAAATTTCGTTCGGTTAGCTTACCGAACGAACACGAACATAGGTCTCGTTCGTTCGACGGCGTTCGTGAACGTTCGGTAATATGTTCGATTACGTTCGTCCGTGTTCGTTTGATTATATTAAAAATAATAAATAATAAACCTTTTATCTAAACATATTGAAAACTTGAAACCCTATTTTTTTATAAGTTAGCTAAAATTTGGTCATGCTAAGACATTTTTGGGGATAATTATGTCTAAGTTAGTTAAAATTGATTCATCGTTTGGTGGTGTATTAGACTTCTTGTGTTTTGATTTATTATTTGATGGTTGTCTTTAACTACTTATATCCAATGTTTAAGGATAACAATATTTTTATTTTTTTTTATTTTCAAGTTAAATGTTCGTTTGCTTTCTTTTTTATTTGCTTGCGTTCGTTTGTGTTCGCTTGCGTTCGTTTGTGTTCGAGACTAGTGTTCACGAACTGTTCGTGAACAACTGAATTTCCTTAACGAACGAACACGAACATAAACTTATGTTCGGTATGCGTTCATGAACAGTTCGCGAACATGTTAATTTCCTTAACGAACGAACACGAACATGGCCTTGTTCGTGTTCGTTCGGTTCGTTTACAGCCCTAATTACATCTGTTAACACGAAAAAAAAGACGTCCTTTTCGTATGTTTCAAAAGTCTGGTGGTTCTGAAAATCATGTCGAAAACAATACAATAAGCAGTGGGAGTGGCTTGCTGCATTATAACGCCGTGTTTTTACAATTTCTGCACTGGAAGTAGGGGTGTTCTTCAGGTTTCGGGTTATTCGGATCGAGTTGTTTGGGTTTTTTGTTATGGCAAGCCTATTCGTAATCTAACCAAAATAAGATTCGGATCAGTTTTAGGTTTATTCAGGTCGGGTTAATAAGTATAAGGTGTTTTAAATATAAGTTGCAATGGGTACTTTATAAATTAACTTAACATGATAAACACTCCCAATATGATATTTCGTTCAAACCAGTTAACCACATAATATTAACTTAATAAGCGTCAAATACAATAAGCACATGTGAAGGATTCTGGTCAGGTGTATGGCTCGCCAGCATTTCTTTGCTGACTTTGTTTTTACATATGTTTCAGGTGGTGTTGAATGATGTTGGTTGATAGGATGCATGTTCACATAGGATCTGGACGAGGCCTTAGTGACATAATAATAATGATAGACGACGTGTAACTTGTTTATTTCTAAGACAATGTAAATTATTCAACGAATCAATAAAACGAAATTTTTGTATCCATGGTTGTGAAACAATGATTCTGCCACTCCACTCCCCGACGTTTCCGCCGCGATTTCGTTGTTTTAACGCGGTCGGGGTGTGACAGGTTGGGTTGGAGGTGGTGCAGCAGGTGGTGGTAACTGGGTGGTGGTGGTCTGTAGGTTAGAGAGAGAATACAAATTTATTTTATCTATATATATATTTTTATTACTTTACACAATATCCCAATAGTCTATAGATATTAAATATTTGCATAGGGTGGGAGTTGGATACAAAGTCTATTTTTCCTATAAAGTGTAAAAAAGTTATAAAACACCATAACGTTAACCATAAAACACACTCAAAACCTACAAATAACATAGTGGAAGTTATTAAAACACAATTTTTGTGGTTTTTGTTTTGTGTTTTGGATGATAAGGCTTTGATTATCGAATGATTAACATTAGTGTGTTTTATGTTGATTATCATGTTGTGTTTTATATTCATAGTTCTATGATAGTGTGTTTGAAGTTTTTATGGACTGTTAGGGTTCTAATATAGTGTTTTAGTACTATTCACTTTGTTATTTGTGTGTTTTGGGTGTGTTTTATGACTTTGTACACTTTTTAGGAAAAATCGACTTTGTAGCCGAACCTCACCCTATTTTCATAATAGTCCCTGTAATGGTAAAAAGACAAATATGCCATCATGTGCAACTCACATAACCACATTTAACAGAAAAATCTAACTATGTTAGGGCTAAAGAACAAAACATGCAAGATTTTAAAACATTAAGTACAAAACACATCAATTTTAAAAATAAAGGACACCATCTGAAATTAGGTATAGAGATAAAGGGGAAAACTTGCAATTCGTTCTTGTTTTTTTTTTTTTTGTAATGAATTTTTTACGAAGGCACTTTTTGTATTGTCATTGCTAACGCAATTGGGCTAGTGAACGTGGGTCCGTTTCTTTAAAAGAGAATTGATGGTGGGTGTATAGGGTTGTCGAGCTACTCGAAGCTGGGCCCAATTTGACATAGGTCGTTTTCTTGATTTGAGATTGAAGAAATGGGCCCGAGCCTTGATTACACGAACCTGTACATTGATTGTACAATCGTTCCCACATTTAGAGGTGCACAAATCAATTATTACAAAAAAACAGGTTTGGTTATTAACCAATTCGGTTAAAAGTCCAAGTGGTCAAAACCGGTTTAAGAAATAACTGATTCGAGGCTGCCTAAAATGTTACCCATCAAAACTAGTTTGGTAGTTAACCAGATCGGTTAACCAAAATAGCTGAAGTAAAATGTCTGAATAGTCCTTGTGGTTTATCAAAATAACACATAGTTCCCAACTTTTAGTAATTACATTCATGTTTCCTGTGGTGTTACACTTTATTACACGGATAATCCCCTGAATGTGGTTTTAAATATACAAAGTAAACAAACTTAAGTTCATTACAAAAACATAAATTCATTGGGAAAAAATGTCACACCCCGATATTTCCATGTATTAGCGGTGAGCCCGGTGGTGAGTATTGTGACGTAGTTGATATCATAGACAATTTATATTTATCACAGTTTAATACAAAGTCGAAAGAAAAAATCATTACAAACCGAATTAAAAGTAATATCAAGTGTATTACAATAACGGTTGCAAGGGATCCACATGCGGATCAAAAGTTAAAAGATCATTGTTCAACAGATTTATAACATCTAAGCTTGCAAGACTCTTTATTGATGCTAGGAGTTGCCAGCCTATTCCGTTTAGTACTTGCACTTAGCCTTTTTGGAAAATACGTCAGTTTACACTAGTAAATACAATTAACCGACTCATTTTGAAAATGTTTATGAAAATTGATTTGAATGCACATGGCACAAAACATCTTTTATAACTTGGGATAATTATTTATATATAAACTTGTAAAAGGATTACATGTTCGTTATACGTTCAGTAGCCCGGGCTGAATACCGGGTTAAAGATTAATAGACACTCCACATGATATAATCCCGCGTCGAGTTATTCTCGAACAAACGGTTATACCTTTTTATTTATATGCACCGGCAGGTGTATGCCTACACCCCGTGCTTTAGGTCGTGGCCATTTCAATGAATGATGCCAAGGATATCCGGGACATGGTCATTAACCCCCCAAAGGCTTTAAGCAAACAAAACAGTTTAAACGGGTCATCTCAATAAATTAACCTTCATATGATTAACAATTCAATGCCCGACCAAGCGGTATTTTATATACCGTACCCCAAGCTCGTTTAAGGGAAAATAAGTTAAAAGTATTTACCTGAGCAAATTATACAATTTATCCCAGCCGTACAATTCAGCAAGTGCAAGTATCTTTTACTGGACTCCTAAATATGGAACGAAGGTTTTAATTAACCTATTAGATTCCTAACGGTCTTACTTTAGACCGATTAGTTTTAAAGAAAGGTATACGGTACAAACGCAAGATTAAGCGAAGACCAGAATAGAATGTGATTTAGACCCGACAAGTTTGAAGACTTGTATAATATGGGTAAACTAAACACATTCCGGAATTTGAGATAAAAATGATAAGGTTTGACCCGTTACGGTTAATTTATGCAAACTAGTTACATAAACAGTACCGAATGCGATAAATGCATAACGGGTAACCAAATGAGTCATGAACAGGTTTCCTAAGTTAATATGCCTTAAATATGTTGTGATATCAGTAGGATACCTTCCATTATGCCCAAAACGAATTTAAACTCAAATTAAGCCCCGTAAGGGTATTTTGGTCATTTTAAAGGTTATAAAAGAGTTTGAATATTAATCTGAGTTTCAGGTCTGATATAATCAGTAAAAATATTTATTTTTATAAGTCATAACAATAGGGTATTGCATATATATGAAATTTACCTTTTATAACCAAACTATGCACCGTATGGGCATTTTGGTAATTTCACATAAGCTTTAAAGATCAAAATTAGAATTCAGAGTTCAAAACTTTTGCTTACTGTTTAATTATAAAAATTTACTTAAAACATCAGTAGGTATTAAGTTTTATATGTCAAAAATAGTTTTAACTCATACTATGTGTTTAAAACGCGTAAAAAGTCGCTTTTAAGCGATTTTCGGGTTATATAAGAAAAGCTGATATTTTTATCATTCCAGAAGGCTTAAAATATTTTATTTATCATATAAAATCAGTAAAAAAAGATTTGGTATCAATATGTTATGTAAAACTAATTTTATTTAAGAAAAGGGTATAACCGACAATTACCGAATTATAGCAAGAACCCTATGTTATGCTCAGCTTAAAAATAGATAAAAATCTTCAAAAATCCCAAAATATTATATTACATCAGTGGGTAAAAAGTTTGGTGTCAAAATTTGGGTTTAGATAGGCTTTATGCTAATTACTCCGTTTAATTAATAAAAAGCTTCTTAATTACGATATTGAGCATAACTCCTAATCTAGACCTCAAACTGATGTCAAATTTTTTTTAGGACAAGTTTATAAATCAGTAATAAAGGTTTTTGTCCTCTCACATTTTCAAAAATCTCGTTTTAAGCTCAGAAGGGCATAATGGTCAACATTTAGGCATATAACGGAAACATGCAAATGAATCGGATAACTAAGGAACCAAGTTGTATAACCTCAGAGGGTTACACTAACCTATAACCTGGTCCTAATAGATCTTTAAGGCATTTCTAAAATATGCTACATTGGGTCAGAACTGAAAGTCAAAGCAAAAGTATACTTTTGCGACTTTCGGTTCCGAACCGAGCCTAAACTGAAAACTGTCGGGTTGAACATGCTTATACATGTTCTTACATTAATTACCAAGTTATACAAGTGTTAAAACAGGTTTCATAACCTCTACATTATTAATTATGATTTTATTTGCAAAATAGCTTTCTGTTGAGTTTTTGTAATTAAGATTGACCCGACAATTGACCTAGTTAGAGTGGGAATCAGAGGGTGCCCTTTTAAGGGTTTATTATCTACATAATTACCAACTCATAGCCATTTTTAATTCGAATAATGGCTGGACCGTTTGTGATTAATCACAAAGTCAAAGCGTATTTACGATATCTTTGACTTTCGGTCATTACACTAATGAAAACTTAATTACAGGGGCTAAGAACGCTTACAAGGGTCCTTAGCAAGAATATTAAGACTAAGAGAGCTTCCTCCCAATGTAGGATGCTCCAGAAAATGGGTTTGAAAGCCCCAAAGCTTGAGAGTATAAGATTTTGGTGAGTTTGTGCAAATGAAAGATCAACCCCAAGGCCCTATTTATACTACAAGAGGTCTTCACCAGATCAAACCAGGTGTTTTGAGTTTTTTTTTCAGATCATTACAAGTATCCAGGTGGTTTTAAAATACCATTAAATAGTCCATAGGATCGAGATTTGGCTGAATTGAAGATGGGATATGCAGCAACCTGCACCTGTGAAGGATTCTGGTCAGATTACGCAGTCGCATCGCGCAACGGCAAGGTGGCAGGGGTGGTGGCACGACGCCACCAGGTAGCTAACCAGCTCAGCAAGTTTCATTTTTTGACCATTTCACCCCCTGAACCTTTTAATTCGTAATATTTTCCATTTTAAGCACATCCAACCCATTTAACTTATATTTTTAGGATATATGAGATATAACCAAACATCGTTAGGTCCGGTTTTGTTAAACGATAACCGAAAACACAAGTTTTGCCTCGTTGATGCTTTTAACCCCTTAATTACGAAAGTTAACGTATTTTCCTCATACGATATCGAAACCTTGTGAAATTTTTATCACTTATTATTGGGAGTATAATTAATCGTTACAAGGCTCCGGGTTCGCTAAAAGGTCACTCAGAGGTATAACTTAAACATGTTGACACATTTAACCCTCGCGTCTTGTAAACTTTCACTTTCTTCCACAAACGGTTTCATATGCTTCATGATTCATTCGTTTAAGGGTATAAACATCGTGTAGAGTTGTTGAAAGGCAAAATTATCAAATGTTGACACTTTGTATCCTTATATACATATACTTTCTTCGTTTGTCAACTTTGGTCCCTCATACTCAATTCGTCACACGTTTAAAGTCCATCACACGTGTTGATACTATATTGGACATGATTTTGCGAGGTGTTACATCCTCACACCCTTAAAAGAAATCTCGACCTCGAGATTTACTGAAATAAATGAGGGTATTTCTGTTTCATTGTGGACTCAACCTCCCACGTGTATTCGGGACCTCTGCGGGCATCCATTTAACCTTTATAATCGGTACATGCCTCTTTCAAAACTTCTTAACCTGTCGATCCTCGATCGACAAAGGTTTTTCAACGAATTTCAAGCTCTCACCTATCTGCACGTCGTTATGTGACATTGCTAGAGACTCATTGGCTAGACATTTCTTCAAATTGCAGATGTGGAGCACATCGATTTCCATCAAGCTCCTCAGGTAAGTTTTAGCTTATAGGTTACCAATCTTGATATACTCGGTTTTTCTTGAATGGTCCAATATATATCCAGAGCTTAACTAGCCTGTTAAATTAAAATTTAGCACACCCTTCTAGGGTGATACTTTCAGTCGAGTCTTATTCCTTATTAAGAACTTAAGGGGTTTGCGACTTCCATCAATTATTGACTTTCCGCCGAATACTGGCAGCTTTTAGACGATCATAAATTTATATGATCTTATCCGTCGTCTCCAGGCAACTTTAAGATCCTGATGATGGGACTTACCCAAAGTCCTGTTCGTCAACGGACGTTTGCCCTTTCATCTATGCAAGGTCTTCAAAGGAGCAGCCTTGATGCTTATATACTAACTATTAGGTATAGAAAAGTTTATTTAAGGTGAGATGGTTATTCCAACTACTGCTTAATCCAACCTTTAAAGAAAAGCTTAACTCACGGTTAGTCAAACCAATTGACGATCCTGGGTAGCTGATGGCCATTCTTAATTGTTGCCTAAATAAGGTTGCGGTAATCAATGCATAAGCATAATGAACCGTCTTTCTTAATTAGTAATACCGGAGCTTTCAGAATTTCAAATTAGGCTTTATTAAACCTTCTCTAAAAGTTTATCTAATTGGCTCTTAGTTCTTTCTTTGCGTCGGTACTAACTGATATAGAGCTTTTATAATAAAAACAGCCCTAAGCGGGATGTTTATCCTAACTCCTCTTGCCTCTCAAGAGGTAAACAAGGTAGTTCTTTGAAGAAGATAATTAAGACACACAGATATGTCAGAGATGTTCTAAATTTCCGGCTTCAATTCATCTATCAATACCTGTGTCTGATAAATGACACATTTACTTTACAAATGAATGGATGTCTTACTAGAGACACATACAAGGACATTTCTATATTGGATATCTTCTTTGAATACCATTAGCTGACTTTAGTACAATATGACCATTGGGGTATCTCAGTGGTTCCGTGCATTAAACCTCCATACTGATCAGACATGGAAGCAATCTACGGGACACACTAGGGTACGCCAACCCTCATATGGCGCTTTTATCAAGCATAGTCTGGCATTCGCAGTTGATAGAAATCAATGGGATAATAAAAATAAAAATAAAATAACGTATACTATCGTACTCTATCTTGGAGATGGAGTACTTTAGATCTTATGAATGAATATTTTCTGACAAGAATAAAAGGAATGGCTCCCAAGATTTTCGTCGGCAGGTTTTACCTTATACTCAATATTTGGAATTCTTATGGGAAAAATTCTAAAAGTTTGCTAAGCTTATGATTATGAAAGACTTAGTAGTACTTTAATCAAACAAAATTCTTAGCACTAATATCATGATAAGGGTTACACCTGCTGCCATTTATTGGCATGAACTGCCTCTGACATTTATCAGGAGGGTTTAAGCGCCTCCATTCTTAGTCTTTCTCTATACTTAGCTACACCATCTCGACAAATCTCAGGGTCGTTGGATCTGATGTGGCCCTTAGTGCCACAGCCGAAACAGACTGCGTTCCTTATGTTTTTATATTCAGGGAACTACAGATGCCACACTGCTTTGACCTTCAGTCTGTTAGACACTGTCCCAGTGCCTTTTGTTGCAGGTCATGCATACAGGCTTCTCAGATCTCTGGGAGTTATCCTTCTCCTTTTTTTTTTCCTTTCTTTGGTAGTCTCAGCTTTGACTGATTTACTTCTTAACCCATCTAATGTGAGTGGCAGAGATAGATCCATAATGGATTTATAAGAAGCAGGCTTTGACGTCTTAACATGCCCTCTTATTTCTGACGCTAAACCACCAATATATATAGTGCATTATGCTTAGACTCTGGGTTTACTGAATAGGGTACCATCCCAGACAATGAACTATCGTCGGTAACATAGTGTTGCAGCTTAGAACTTTTATGGTGATAGTCAGAAAATTCTGATTCCACCTTTTCCATTTCGTGTTGCGGATAATAGGTTTTTTCTGATAAGGTCCATAAACCTAAACTATCCCACATAATATGAGGGTATCTTTCTTGTGGACTTTATTAATGTCCTAACTAACTACGACATCGCCATCGAATGACTGTGCTACATAACTCACAATGTCTTTCTCAGCACGAACGCTGATATACTTAATGGTTTCCATTTTATCCAGCGATTTCATAAAATCAATGGCCCCCTTTTCGTCATTGAAGCCTTTTGACTTACAAGGGACAATGTACTTTTAAGTACATCCTTTAAAGGAACGGGGCTCCTTGTTATATATCATATTACTTGGTTTGTTCTTTGCTTTCCCAAGTGTGAATAAAGCTCTTCTCATGAGCAGAGGAATGTGTTTTAGAGCAAGTAGCATTTGACCCCTTTGAACCTTTTCATGATCTTTCTAATAGCCTTTCTAACAGCTACGGTAATTACAGCTTGGAGATTAATTTCCATTAGCATTGATGTTCACAATTTTTCATCATTAGCATTTGTCGCATCTTTAGTATCGCGACTGTTGTTTGCCTCTTCAGAGCTTTCCATACTCGAAGCTTGGCACTAAATACCAAAATTAAACAATTTCTTAATTGCATTTCTATAGCTAGTCATCGTCCTGATGACCAACATACATTAGCCATGGTATCTCTAAATCACACCGGCTAATAGGGTATGAACATTCCTAATGATTGTCATTTGAATGTATATTTATCACATCTAGCCTAGGTCACAAAAGGACCATCAATGGCATTTAGGGTTTGGATCGAGTCCATCACCTTTTTGACAGGGGATCAATATGTCACAACTGTCTTTGTTATTCTGACGACTTTTGATAGCTCGAAGGCTTGCCACAATGACTTTTAAATACGAAACATGAGTCCGTCAGGAAGGACATAAATAATCATATGGCACGAAGGCCTTGTCGCAAAGGACATTATAAGATATGGCAACAAAAGCCTGTCACAGAGGACATTAATTTATAGGCCGCAATCTTATTAGATCAGGGGCTTTAAGATTTGAACTTGGTTCTTTACCGTTGGACAGGGAGTCATAGACTACCATTATCATTGCCTTGAAAGACGATTCATTTTGGCACATAGGCAAATCATAGGACATCATTAATGGATGTTTACATATATACATATATGTATATATATAATTATCGTCATTGAGTATATTAGTCATGATCTTATCGATCCTATAGACTATAAGGCTTGGGCATTGCCCATCACCTTCGACGATGTACCATAACGGTCACATTTGACAATGTCTCTAATGGACAATATAGTATATAGCCCGTAGGTGATACAGATCCTAATGGTGATTCGGGATAACGTCACGAAGGGCAATACAATAAACACACTTATTTATAGGAAGTACCAGCGGCGTGTCCACCATGTGTTGATTATATTACTCTAGTTTCGTTATCTAAATCATCGTCAAGATACACATAAATCATAACCATCGAGTCGGAAAGTACTTCTTGAAATCTCTCTATGAAGATAGGAAGACCTAAGACTGTACTTTAAATATCCTATAAAATAATATGATCATCGTATCAGATGATATAAGTCATGATCGTACTGATCATATAGACTGTTAGGGTTGGGTATAACCCACCACTTTGAACAGGGGATCATAAAGACTACCACTAACTTTGTCTTATTGCCAATAGAATAAAGTATAGCCCGTAGGCATTTCATCACTAGGGATGTTAATATCATGATCATCATACTGATGATACTAGTCAGGATCGCATTGATCATATAGACTATGGGATTTGAGCATAGCTCACCTCCCTTAGGCGAAGAGTTATAAAAGATTACAATTTCCCTGTCACGATTGGACAATATAATATAGCCCGTATGCAAAACATCATTAAGGATGTTAAATTTAGTCATCATATTGATGATTTTTAGTCATGATCTCATTGATCATATAGACTATTAGGCTTGAGCATAGCTCACTACCTTGAACAGGGGATCGTAAAGATCACAATGTCTTTGTCACAAATGGATAATATAATATGGCTCGTAGGCGAAACATCACTAATGGATGTGTATAATAGGTTCATCATATTAGATGATATAAGTCATGATTGCATTAATCATATTGACTATTTGGCTTGAGCATAGCTCACCACCTTAGACAAGGAATCATAAAGATCACAATGTCAATGTATCAAATGGACAATGTATTATAGCCCGTAGGCAAAACATCACTAAAGGATGTTAAATAACATGATCATCGTATTAGATGATATTAGTCATGATCGCATTGATCATATAGACTATTATCTTTGGACATAGTCCAACATTTTTAGACAGGGAGTCGTAGACTACAACTGTCATTGTCTTTATTAGACAACAAGTATAGCCCGTAGGCACTTCACCACTAATGGATGTTTATGGTATGATCATCACATTGATGATACTTGCCATGATCTACTCCGATCATATAGGCTTTTAAGACTCGGATGTAATCCAATGCCTTGACGGCTGTTGTGGTTTCTCACGTCACGCTGCCAGGAGTGTTAACATGTTCTCAGATGTTAACAAAGATTAATTATCTTAAGAGGGTTTTACCATCATAGCCATGTTCATAGACATATAGGCTAGGTTATACCATTAAGAGGATCTTTTGAAAATTTTTGGCTGACGATGAAGTTCGGGTAAAATTCAGAACTATGTTTGGATAAAGGACGAAATGAATACCTACATAAAATCTTCAAAACTTTCCTAAGTTATTAGGAATTTACAATAGTGCCTTAATCAGGACTTTTAGTAATGTATTTGTCCACAGAGGACTAAGAGGAAAAATATAAGTTCGTAAAGGAACTATAAGATATGTCCGCATTGGGACTTTTATGATATAACATGTCCATGAAGGAACATTAATAAACAACTATCCTCGTAGGGACTTTATGTCGAAAGACATGTCCCCAATGGGACTTATTAATGAAACAATGTGTCCTTAAAGGGACTTATAATAAAATATCATGTCCACAAGGGATCAAAATGTAATAATTTGTCCATGAAAGGGACTTAATAGCAAATGCCCATATAGGGTCTTAAATCGAAAGGTATGTCCACACAGGGACTATATAGAAGAGATAAGTCCTTATAAGGACTTAAAAGACAATGAATATTATGAAAGAAGGATTCTCTAACGCCTTCCTTGATCCATTTCGATTGTTTATCCTCTTTGTTTACCATATACGGTAGGGACACTGAAGACCTCAGTGAATAAGGTAAATATTTCAAATCAAGACCCGTTATAGAAGTAGAATTCAAGGATTTAATGGCTAAGGAACGATATGGATCACGGATTGGGTTTGGACTGATACAATCCGAATCTTGAGATTTCAAAACTTGAAGGTAAGGAATAGGGATCATTAAGATCTACTGGTATTATTTTCAAAACGGGAGCCTCAGGGACCACCTGGTATGGACTCTACTGGCATAGACTTTAAAATTTGAGCCTCAGGGACCTCCGGTATGGACTCTGAAGTCTGTTTGCAATTCCAATGGGCTTGGTTTTGGGAATGAATCCATAAAGGTCTTCCTCCAAACCGGTCGCACGCTTATTCTAGCCGTATTGTGAAGCTTGGCATTCCTTGGCTTCGGATGTAGAGAATCTCTATCAACGGCTTCCTTGTTTGGCGACCTATTCAAAATACATAAAATCCAAAACAATATTTTACTGAATAGGGATGAGAGTATTCCTATGTAAAGTCTAGACTCAGAAGGTCTAAGGAATGTGCTACTGTGTCATTTGAGATTAAACACTAAGGGCTAGTGTTTAATTCACTCAAACTTTGGCTCTGATACCAACCTGTCACACCCTGATATTTCCACGTATTACCGGTGGGCCCGGTGGGGAGTATTGTGACGTAGTTGATATCATAGACAATTTATGTTTATCACAGTTTAATACACAGCGGAAGTCGAAAGATAAAATCATTATAAACCGAATTAAAAGTAATATAAGTGTATTACAATAACGGTTGCAAGGGATCCACAGGCGGATCAAAAGTTAAAAGATCATTGTTCAACAGATTTATAACATCTAAGCTTGCAAGACTCTTTATTGATGCTAGGAGTTGCCAGCCTATTCCGTTTAGTACCTGCATTTAGCCTTTTTGGAAAATACGTCAGTTTACACTGGTAAATACAATTAACCGACTCTTTTTGAAAATGTTTATGAAAATTGATTTGAATGCGCATGGCACAAAACATCTTTTATAACTTGGGATAATTATTTATATATAAACTTGTAAAAGGATTACATGTTCGTTATACGTTCAGTAGCCCGGGCTGAATACCGGGGTAAAGATTAATAGACACAGCACATGATATAATCCCGCGTCGAGTTATTCTCGAACAAACGGTTATACCTTTTTATTTATATGCACCGGCAGGTGTATGCCTACACCCCATGCTTTAGGTCGTGGCCATTTCAATGAATGATGCCAAGGATATCCGGGACATGGTCATTAACCCCCAAAGGCTTTAAGAAAACAAAACAGTTTAAACGGGTCATCTCAATAAATTAACCTTCATATGATTAAAAATTTATTGCCCGACCAAGCGGTATTTTATATACCGTACCCCAAGCCCGTATAAGGGAAAATAAGTTAAAAGTATTTACCTGAGCAAATTATACAATTTATCCCATCCGTACAATTCAGCAAGTGGAAGTATCTTTTACTGGGCTCCTAAATCTGGAACGAAGGTTTTAATTAACCTATTAGATTCCTAACGGTCTTACTTTAGACCGGTTAGTTTTAAAGAAAGGTATACGGTACAAACGCAAGATTAAGCGAAGACCAGAATAGAATGTGATTTAGACCCGACAAGTTTGAAGACTTGTATAATATGGGTAAACTAAACACATTCCGGAATTTGAGATAAAAATGATAAGGTTTGACCCGTTTCGGTTAATTTATGCAAACTAGTTACATAAACCGTACCGAATGCGATAAATGCATAACAGGTAACCAAATGAGTCATGAACAGGTTTCCTAAGTTAATATGCCTTAAATATGTTGTGATATCAGTAGGATACCTTCCATTATGCCCAAAACGAATTTAAACTCAAATTAAGCCCCGTAAGGGTATTTTGGTCATTTTAAAGGTTATAAAAGAGTTTGAATATTAATCTGAGTTTCAGGTCTGATATAATCAGTAAAAATATTTATTTTTATAAGTCATAACAGTAGGGTATTGCATATATGTGAAATTTACCTTTTATAACCAAACTATGCACCGTAGGGGCATTTTGGTAATTTCACATAAGCTTTAAAGATCAAAATTAGAATTCTGAGTTCAAAAATTTTGCTTACTGTTTAATTATAAAAATTTACTTAAAACATCAGTAGGTATTAAGTTTTATATGCCAAAAATAGTTTTAACTCATACTATGTGTTTAAAACGCGTAAAAAGTCGCTTTTAAGCGATTTTCGGGTTATATAAGAAAAGCTGATATTTTTATCATTCCAGAAGGCTTAAAATATTTTATTTATCATATAAAATCAGTAGCAAAATATTTGGTATCAATATGTTATGTAAAACTAATTTTATTCAAGAAAAGGGTATAACCGACAATTACCGAATTATAGCAAGAACCCTATGTTATGCACAGCTTAAAAATAAATAAAAATAAATAAAAATATTCAAAAATCCCAAAATATTATATTACATCAGTGGGTAAAAATTTTGGTGTCAAAATTTGTGTTTAGATAGGCTTTATGCTAATTACGCCGTTTAATTAATAAAAAGCTTCTTAATTACGATATTGAGCATAACTCCTAATCTAGACCTCAAACTGATGTCAAATTTTTTTAGGACAAGTTTATAAATCAGTAATAAAGGTTTTTGTCCTCTCACATTTTCAAAAATCTCGTTTTAAGGTCAAAAGGGCATAATGGTCAACATTTAGGCATATAACGGAAACATGCAAATGAATCGGATAACTAAGGAACCAAGTTGTATAACCTCAGAGGGTTACACTAACCTATAACCTGGTCCTAATAGAGCTCTAAGGCATTTCTAAAATATGCTACATTGGGTCAGAACTGAAAGTCAAAGCAAAAGTCTACTTTTGCGACTTTCGGTTCCGAACCGAGCCTAAACTGAAAATTGTCGGGTTGAACATGCTTATACATGTTCTTACATTAATTACCAAGTTATACAAGTGTTAAAACAGGTTTCATAGCCTCTACATTATTAATTATGATTTTATTTGCAAAATAGCTTTCTGTTGACTTTTTGTAATTAAGTTTGACCCGACAATTGACCTAGTTAGAGTGGGAATCAGAGGGTGCTCTTTTAAGGGTTTATTACCTACATAATTACCAACTCATAGCCATTTTTAATTCGAATAATGGCTGGACCATTTGTGATTAATCACAAAGTTAAAGCGTATTTACGATATCTTTGACTTTCGGTCATTACGCTAATGAAAACTTAATTACAGGGGCTAAGAACGCTTACAAGGGTCCTTAGCAAGAATATTAAGACTAAGAGAGCTTCCTCCCAATGTAGGATGCTCCAGAAAATGGGTTTGAAAGCCCCAAAGCTTGAGAGTATAAGATTTTGGTGAGTTTGTGCAAATGAAAGATCAAACCCAAGGCCCTATTTATACTACAAGAGGTCTTCACCAGATCAAACCAGGTGTTTTGAGTTGTTTTCAAATCATTACAAGTGTCCAGGTGGTTTTAAAATACCATTAAATAGTCCATAGGATCGAGATTTGGCTGAATTGAAGATGGGATATGCAGCAACCTGCACCTGTGAAGGATTCTGGTCAGGTGTATGGCTCGCCAGCATTTCTTTGCTGACTTTGTTTTTACATATGTTTCAGGTGGTGTTGAATGATGTTGGTTGATAGGATGCATGTTCACATAGGATCTGGACGAGGCCTTAGTGACATAATAATAATGATAGACGACGTGTAACTTGTTTATTTCTAAGACAATGTAAATTATTCAACGAATCAATAAAACGAAATTTTTGTATCCATGGTTGTGAAACAATGATTCTGCCACTCCACTCCCCGACGTTTCCGCCGCGATTTCGTTGTTTTAACGCGGTCGGGGTGTGACAGGTTGGGTTGGAGGTGGTGCAGCAGGTGGTGGTAACTGGGTGGTGGTGGTCTGTAGGTTAGAGAGAGAATACAAATTTATTTTATCTATATATATATATATATTTTTATTACTTTACACAATATCCCAATAGTCTATAGATATTAAATATTTGCATAGGGTGGGAGTTGGCTACAAAGTCTATTTTTCCTACAAAGTGTAAAAAAGTTTTAAAACACCATAACGTTAACCATAAAACACACTCAAAACCTACAAATAACATAGTGGAAGTTATTAGAACACAATTTTTGTGGTTTTTATTTTGTGTTTTGGATGATAAGGCTTTGATTATCGAATGATTAACATTAGTGTGTTTTATGTTGATTATCATGTTGTGTTTTATATTCATAGTTCTATGATAGTGTGTTTGAAGTTTTTATGGACTTTTAGGGTTCTAATATAGAGTTTTAGTACTATTCACTTTGTTATTTGTGTGTTTTGGGTGTGTTTTATGACTTTGTACACTTTTTAGGAAAAATCGACTTTGTAGCCGAACCTCACCCTATTTTCATAATAGTCCCTGTAATGGTAAAAAGACAAATATGCCCTCATGTGCAAGTCACATAACCACATTTAACAGAAAAATCTAACAATGTTAGGGCTAAAGAACAAAACATGCAAGATTTTAAAACATTAAGTACAAAACACATCAATTTTAAAAATAAAGGACACCATCTGAAATTAGGTATAGAGATAAAGGGGAAAACTTGCAATTCGTTCTTGTGTTTTTTTTTTTTTTTTTTTTTTTTTTTTGTAATGAATGTTTTTACGAAGGCACTTTTTGTATTGTCATCGCTAACGCAATTGGGCTAGTGAACGTGGGTCCGTTTCTTTAAAAGAGAATTGATGGTGGGTGTATTGGGTTGTCGAGCTACTCGAAGCTGGGCCCAATTTGACATAGGTTGTTTTCTTGATTTGAGATTGAAGAAAATGGGCCCGAGCCTTGATTACACGAACCTGTACATTGATTGTACAATCGTTCCCACATTTAGAGGTGCACAAATCAATTATTACAAAAAAACAGGTTTGGTTATTAACCAATTCGGTTAAAAGTCCAAGTGGTCAAAACCGGTTTAAGAAATAACTGATTCGAGGCTGCCTAAAATGTTACCCATAAAAACTAGTTTGGTAGTTAACCAGATCGGTTAACCAAAATAGCTGAAGTAAAATGTTTGAATAGTCCTTGTGGTTTATCAAAATAACACATAATTCCCAACTTTTAGTAATTACATTCATGTTTCCTGTCAGGGGCGGACCTACGGGGAGGTGAGGGGGTGCCCGGGATACCTCTCAACTTTCTTGGCGAAATACAAAAAAGAAAATTGTTTTTCGGTTTTATGTATTTGGATACCCTTGAACAAACACTAGGATACCCCTAGATATAATATTAGAGAGACTTAAAGAAGAAAAATGAAATCTCTTGAAGAAAATTGTGATCTCTGGCCGGTCGGCGTTGCAGAGCTTGATGAAGAAGAAGACTCTTCCTTTTCTAAAACCAAAAGGTAGTTTGTTATTTTGATTTATTATTTTTTTTCTCTTGAAATATGGAAAGTGAGTTGTAACCCACGTGGGTTCACCAGCATATCAATCTTTTCTATTTTATTTGTTATTTAAGATTTAGCTCTGGTAAGTAACATATTATTATTCAATTTAACTTTGATAACTAACACATTATTATTCAATTAGTTTTATACTATTTAATCAACTATTTATCAGTTTATTAATCAATATATTATTTATTATTTAATCAATTTATTATCTTTTAGTTTATTCATTTCTTTATTTTCATATGGAGCTTATTAATTATAACAACCTTTTATCATAAGTCATCTATTTTTTAAACTATATAAATACCAAATAATGTTATTCTCCGTTATACGCTTTATTGTAGAGATTATTTAGTATTAAAAAACCTCAAATACTTTAACAAATATACTAAATTAAAGTTCGTGATGAATTAATATACTAAATTAAAGTTCGTGATGAATTATCAGTACATATAAGAAGATAAAATAACTTATGTTAGGACTCACTTGAACTGAGCCAAAAACTTTTACGTTCACGGTATGAAATTGAAGCTTCTAAAATAGTGACTTCATACAAATAAAGTGTTGGATCGGCCATTGAGTATACAATAAGAAGTTGCTCTGTTTTATAAATGTACGGTAAAAAAAATTGGGATACCCCTGAAATTTTCTTCTAGTTCCGCCACTGTTTCCTGTGGTGTTACACTTTATTACACGGATAACCCCTGAATGTGGTTTTAAATATACAAAGTAAACAAACTTAAGTTCATTACAAAAACATAAATTCATTGGGAAAAAACATAGAAATTTCGAATACATTTTGTTTTTTTTATGTTTAATATTCGTCAAGCCACTAATGCTCCATTGTTGCGTAGTGCTCGTCGAGGTTGTTTTATTTGCCATTTTAATCTATAGACTTATTACAAAAAATAATAATGATAATTAGTTTATCTAATAACCTTCGTCATTGGTTGTCAACAGTCCCAACTTTAAAAATAACCACTGGCAGTCCCAACTATTAACATATTGGCCTCCAATGAACTCTGAGTAACAGAACCCTAACGTCGTTAGTCTCCGGTAGACGGAAAACTGTTTCTGGCTAGAAAAAGGTTCCTGAAGGTCCGATATCTCTATCTATAATAAAAGAACAAAAGGTTGGGACACTTGTCCCCTCCACATTCATTTGAGACACATGTCCCCTCCTCCTTTCATTTGCTATCGTGTTCGTTATTAAGCCTATCCACGTCTCCTTATTTTGAACCGGGTTTTTATGTTCCATGTATTCTTCCAAACCCTAATCCTTTCCCCAAAATATTCAGCCGTTTCTCTATCTTGATTATCTCCTTTATTCTCAGTCAATTGTAAGATGCTTCTCCTACATCAAAGATCTATTTTTTTTTTCTACTCTTCACCTTCATCGCAATCTAACAGGTATTTGGATGTTCGATTTCTATTGATTGACTTTGATTTATTTGGGGTAAAATCATTGCAAGCTTGTGTTCCACATATAAGATATACTCTCTAGGGTTTCACACAATCCAACAGCTGACCTCCTGCCGCAGACCACCTCTTCATCCTGTAAGATTTCTTCCATCTCAAATCTATTAATCTCTTTACAATGTTGTTGAAGAACTTAATCGCATCAGATATGATGAATTTCATATGATTTGGTTTATCGATGATGAATTTTGTGATGTTTTTGAACTTAATTGCATCAGATTTAGTGAATTTTATGTGATTTGCGCTAGCGGTGATGAGTTTTGTGATGTTTATGAACTTAATCGCATCAGATTTGTGCCTTTTGTTAGTTTTATTTAGGTATAAATTTCTATTTGTATCATCATCCCCTGTTCCATTCGTTACTTGCTGAAATGTTTCTTCAGATTTTCAATTGATTGTTATAACCTCAAAAATGTAACTAAAACACATTTATGAATCCGTAAAAATGTTTAGATTATTCATATACTCTTTATTGTTAATATGGTTTTTATTGTTTAAAGTGCTTATTGGCTTTTGTAGATTCTATTGCAAACCCCTAAATTGAGATGCCTCCCGCTTTCATGGTCACAAATGCACCCGAAGAAACTTCAAGTTGTTACTCTTAATTATGTGAACAATTGTGCTTATTTGGAAAATTAGGTTTCTAGAAACCTTATCTGGAAAAAATAGGTTTATGGAATTGTAATTAGTCACTTCTGTGATTGTTTTGTTTTTGTATTATTGCTTTCATTAGATGAATAAGTGCTAGCGTTCGGATTTTGATTTTGTGTGATACTCATACATTTATACAAGTTGGTTAGCTTCTGTAGTTTATGAAATGTAATAACTAAAAAACATAAGATGTACAAGTATGCATATATGTAGTATTTACTTTACTAATATGTATATGATGTTACTTATCCTTGCAGATATGTAGGATGAACTTCAAGAGCATGCAAAATCTATTGATATGGCTAATGGTTAGCTTTTCTCTTCAGGTTTTTGTATCTTTAATCTTTGTTCTGTCTTCAATATTGCCTTTCTTTCTGTAACTTAAGTGTGATGCGTTTTATCTTCCGTCTAGAAATATTAAACCGTAATTTTCTATTCAATGGGTGAAGTTCTTGTGGATAATGGTTGTCATTCTTTCACATGAATATGCTATAAACTAAGTGTAATATTCTTTTTTTTTTGAATCAACACCCACAATATATTCATGTGACAAAAAATAAACTACATGATATATTATGTAAGCAGGCAAGGAAGATGCAAGTGGTAGGTCTAACTTCTAAGCAAAGCAGAAGTTAGAAAAAAAAGGCGAAAGGCTAAGTTAAAGCTTGGAATGAAGCCCATTCTTGGAGTCAGTTATGTTACCAGGAAAAAGAGCATGAATGTAAGTTTAATATAACCCCACATGTAACTGGACCAAAAAATTAATCCCCTAAAATATCTATTAATACTAAGAAATTTATAATCTAGAAAAAAGTTATAGAAGAGTTGTTTTAATTAATTTTGAAACTCACAACTTAAAAGTGATCGACTCACTGTCATAAATTTTGTTTTAATTATTTTTTTGAAGGAAAACACATGGTTCAAAGAAATAAATTTCTAATTTTTGTTTTAATTATTTTTTTCTTAAGTCTCTTCATCAATTGGTGACATTGTATATGCAATTTTTGAAGGAAAACACATGGTTCAAAGAAATAAATTTCTAATTTGTGTTTTAATTATTTTTTTTCTTAAGTCTCTTCATCAAATGTTTATATTTTGTGTAACTGTTTGGCTGGTTTAGTCTTTAAATTTGTTGTTTCTGGTTTCATTAACAGGTTAGATGTTTATATACATGATTATTTGGTAAAGAGAGATTTGAAAGCTTCTGCTCAGGCATTTCTAGCTGAAGGAAAAGTCTTATCTGACCCTCTTGGTAAGAATTTTTTGCAAAGATGATTATTTTTATATATAAAAAATAAAGATTTTTTGTTCTTTTTACTTCATATAGTTTTTAAATTATATAAATGATGTGTAATTTCGGCAGCTATTGACGCTCCTGGTTGCTTTATTTTTGACTTTGCATCAACAAGGTAATAAACCTCTTCCCAAAAAAATTGTTCACTTTTTTAACTTTTTAGCATTCCTAAAGTAAAAAAAGTTGTAAAACAAAACAAAACAAACCCTGTGTCCTTACTTTGACCTATAAGTTTGACCTTCTCAAAGGTCTTCTCTCTCCATTTGACCTTACACATAAATGGATCCTTACTTTCTGCAACATAATACTTTTTAGAACAGTTTTGAAATAGATAATGTTGGTCAACTATAAAGACAGATTATACATTTTAAATTGTTTCACATTTTAGTTATCTAACTACCTAACCAAGAAACTTAACCTTTTCTGTATACTTTCATATACCCTCAAATAGATTTATTGTTTTGTTTCATCACCAACTATTTATAAAGACTACCACCACTCTCATATTTCAACATCCAGAATTACATTCTTGCATTTTACCTGTCAAACTCTCAACTCATGAAGCACGGGTACATCTCTAATAACTTTGCATATCATAATTTACACATTCATATCATATTTTATAATTAATACTCAATATATATTTTATGGTACAGTAACATCACCTATTTGAAGGACTTGGATTTGGCTCGTCGTGATTACACTGTGAAGGTTCGTATACTCCGGTTATGGAAGCAACCCAGGTATAACAATCCAGAACAGTTTTACTCGATCGAAATGATTGTGGTTGACGAACAGGTATATGTTTCAAAAATCTAATTTTTAAATATTTCACATTTTGACGGTTGTTATATTATTCTAAACCTATTTAAAGGATAAACATAGTTTATATTTTTCATCTTTTATGTTGTAGGGAACAAGGATGCAAGCCAATGTTCTCCGAAGATGGTTTCCCAAGTTTGAGCATCTTTTAAATTGAAACTTGTGTTCATAAAATTAAAAATTGAACTGACAAGCGTCAAAACATTATTATTTTAAATTACTTGGTTACATGTTTTTTTATATTCTTTAAAAAATCATACATCATATTTATTAATATGTTTTAAATTTTATTTTTTGAACCCGTGTGTCACACGGGATATAAGCTAGTAAGGTTATAAAGAGGTTTGGGACGAAAATGTTGAGTTTTCCAGCCAAAAAATGAGTTATCTGGCCAAAAAGAAGTTTTCCGACGAAAAAAGAAGTTTTTCGACGACTTCAATAATTGGGGCTTTTACTAGAAAAAAGATTCCTAAAGGTTCGTAATAAGGTTACAAAGAGGTTTGGGACGAAAAGGTTGAGATTTCCGGCCAAAAACGTTTTTCCGGCGATCGGAGACTAACGGCGTTACAGTTCTGTTAGTCAGGGTCCATTGAAATCCAATATGTAAATAGTTGGCACTGCCAGTAGTTATTTTTTAAATTGAGACTGTTGACGACAACGAAGTATAGTTAGGATTATTAAAATACAATATTCCTTATATTTCCAACAAATACTAAACGGAAAGTAATAATACACCATAATTTGGATTAATATTTTCAACAAAGACCAAACAGAAAGTAATATTACACCATTGTTTTTAACCGAAAGGAATATATATATAATCGGTTTAGCCGACAATCAACCATTATGGAGTAGTCACGCCTGCAAAATTGAAATACAAACACAAATTAAAATTAAAATTAAAATTAAAATTAAAATTAAATCAAGATCGAGTAAAACATGAAAATAAATGTATCTAAAGAGACTTACTTCCACATTTGAAATGATGAGGAACTTTTCTACCACAGTTTGTTATGAGCCTAATGGCTCGAGTGATGCCTCCGACCGCTCTAACTAACTCGGGTGTGACATCCGGACATATGCACTTCGCATGGGTAACCCTTACCCGACGGCAACACTGTGCGCTTGGACGCCCTCCTTGCAACACCGAATAGCAGGCACTCACCGCTAACTGTTTCTCTTCATGGCATTGAGCAGCACTTGGTCCTGCTCTGTGCTTGGACGCGTTCAACCCGGATATGGCTAGCACCATCGTCATGGCCACCATCATGATAGTAACACCACTACCCATGTTTTTGGTATATGTTATTGTTTTGGTCACGTTGCATTTTATACACAAGTGACATGGGTAGTAAATAGCTAGAAACGGATGATGACCACATACTTGTTAGTAGGGGTGTGAATGGGTCGGTTTGTGTCGGTTTTGACTTAAAACCATAACCATAACCGCGACGTCGGATATTGGATAATCATAACCATAACCATAACCGATCGGTTATGGTGGTTATGGTTATTCGGTTTTGGTGGTTATAGCGGGTCGGTTATGGGTGGGTAACCATGTATTTAGCTTAGCTAAAAATAGCTTAATTGTTTTAACATGGAATAAATTGTTATTGCATATTTGTATATATTAGTATATTACATAGTAATAAAAAAAATACATATAATCTATAATATTAATACCAATTATTATCGAATATTCAAATAAAGTGATATGATACATTTCATAAATTCAAATAAACATTCAACCAAAACCATAAAATGATATGAAAAACCCATAAGTACTAAAAATCTTCAGTCAAAAACATCAAATATTAAAAATATGGTGAAAAGTCCTAAATCCTACAAAGATTTATTACATGTCGATTCGGTTCGGTTATGGTGGGTATGGAAAAAATGATAACCATAACCGACCCGCTACTTTCGGTTTAAAAAAAAAAACCATTACCCGACCCACCGGTTTTTTATCTGGTTCGGTTTTTTTGGTTCGGTTTTTTCGGTTAATTCGGTTTTTTGCACACCCCTACTTGTTAGGTATAAAATAAAAATAACCTTTTACTATGTAGCGAATAGCTAGTAATGTAGGATGGCCACAATTTTTTTAGGTATAAAGTATCATTTTAATTTTTACATCATTTGATTAAAATAATATGTACACTACTAGAAAACTATATATTTTCCTACAAAAGTTTCCCACAAATTTCCCACAACTCAAATTTTGTTACATTTATTCTACAATTTTCTCACAAAAAAGAAAAACAAAAAACCCAAAAACTTTTCTTCGATTCTCCGACAAAATTATCACACAACTATCAATTGTAGCAATTTCGTCACAACATTAATTAGCTTTTCGACAAAATTCTGACAAAATATATTAAAAATAAAATTTTGTATTATTTGTACCCACAACAAAATAAAAAATTCATACCACTACTTTTTCTAACTCCAACAAACTCTACAAATGGACTAACTTTCGCGTTATTTTTTATGCATGCGTATTGGTATAACATGCAAGATTACTTGTACTCAAAGTCTAAAAATAGTAATCCTATATAGTACATTGAGATGGGTTCCATACATATATGATATCACTTTCTACTTCTAATGCGTAACACAAAAGTTGAATTTTTTCCCACCGACACACAATTCACAAAGTTGAGTTTTGGGAAAATCACGAAAATAGCCAAGTCAACGCCGTTTTTTCAATTTTGGCCATTGGACACCCCTCGCCGAGCATGCTGAAACGGCACAAGATTTCCCTTTAACGGTCAGCCAACCGTTGATTGCCACGTGTCCGACAAAGCCTGTAACGGCTTGAGGTTGCTTCATTGGACGCCACGTGTCCGACATTGTTGAAAGATCTTAGCCAAGACGATACAGTCGGCTGCCGTTGAAAGATCTTAGCCGAGTTCTTTCCACGAGCCAAGCCGTGTGCTTAGGTTCCAGCCGAGCCGTTACCCGTACACACGTGGACCCCACTTCTGCATGCCAAGCCGGTTCAGCTGGCTCCGAGCCGGTTCGCTTAACTGTCCAAGCCGTCTCAACTGCTCCGAGCCGGTACACCTGGCTCCGAGCCGGTACAGCTGCTCCGAGCCGTTTCAAGCTGTGGTTCGAGCCGGTTCAACGTGTCCGATCCGTTTCATTGCATTATTTTATTGATTTATATTTGGGGATATATTTGTCTGATTTATATTTAGCTTTTGTACAAGGAAATATATTTGTCTGATTTATATTTAGCTTTTGTAGAAGGAACTTACCAACTTAAAGTTATGAAGATTCGTTTGGTTGTATACAGCGGCGGAAAGTGGGAAATCGTTAACGGAAAGTTGGAGTATGTTGCTGATGCGTATTCAAGTAGACGTGGTTTAGAAATTGAACCCAACCTTTCATACATTGCTCTTCTAAGTAAAGTGTCAAACATGTGTAGTTCTACAAACATTACGAAGTTGTCGTATCGGTTGTCTTCCTTTAGTGATCCAATCGATATAATAAATGATGAAGATCTTGCAATGTTTTATAATTTTGCTCTGGAAAATATTTTTGAAATTTATAAATTATATGTCGTTGAAGGGTTTTGTGCTGGGTCATCTAGTTTTTCACCTCCAAAAAATTTAAAGTTCCTGATTTGAATTTCTGTACTGATGAAGAAAATTATGATGTTTTAAACGACTACCAGCCAAATCCTGATAATTCATTTGAAAATTGTTTGCCATCTTCATCAATTACTTTTGAACAAGGGCACATATTTAATAACAAAGCAGACATGAAACTTGAGTTGGGAAAAAATGTTTGTTAGAACACTTTGAGTTTAAAGTAGATAGATCTTCTAAAAGTCGGTACGAAGTGTCATGTTTGGTGGACGGTTGCGTTTGGCGTTTTCGTGCATACAGTTTTGGGGATAGTGGGGTGTTTTTTGTTAAGAGTTTTAACGATAAACACACGTGCTCGAAGACGCTAACGTACCCACATCTTCGTCAGGCAAACCCAAAGGTTATTGCTCACTATTTAAAAGAACCTTTAAAAGACAGTGGTAGAATATATCGTTGTAATGAAATAGTGAAAGATTTTAGACAAAGATTCCAAGTTGAGATAACCACTAGTCAAGCTTGGCGTGGAAAAAGTCTGGCACTAGAGGCTTTACAAGGAACAAGCAGAAATTCGTTTGCAGAACTACCATTTTACTGTTACAATCTACAGCGGGCAAATCCAGGTTCTGTCACTCATATCAAGACTGATGACGAGCGTCTGTTTGAAATGGTCTTTGTCGCGATTGGTGCTGCGGTAAGTTACAGCAGTCTCTGTTTTTTTCGTCAAAGTACATCTTGTTGACGTTTTTTAAATAATTTTGTTTCAGATTCGTACCTTTATCTGTAATCTAAGACCGGTGGTGATCATTGATGCTGCACACCTAAATGGTGAATTTAAAGGGACGTTATTTATAGCAGTTGGGATGGATGGAAACAACCAAATTTTACCTATTTCCTATGGAATAGGAAAATCAGAGGATGGTGAATCTTGGACATGGTTTCTGTCAAAGCTTAAAGAATGCATCGGTGAAATACCTGACATGGCGATAATATCGGATAGAGCGAATTCTATACACCTAGCTGTTAGAAACGTCTTTCCACATGCTTATCACGGGTTATGCTGTCGTCATTTAATGATGAACCTACGTTTACCCTCTGATAAAAAAAATAGAAAATGAGAAGCTGTGGTGGAAGACATGCAAATCGTACCGATTGTCTGATTTTAACGAGTCATTCAATGCTCTTTGTCTTGCCGTTCCTAGACTACGTCACACTCTGACAAGTATTGGGTTCGGTAGATGGGCAAGGGCGCATTGTCCAGGCAATCGATATCATTATATGACATCTAACAACGCGGAGTCTATTAACGCTTTATCTAGACACGCGCGTAAAATGCCGGTAACGCAACTCTTAGAGTTCTTCCGGCAATCTGTACAGAAATGGTTTTACGATCGCCGTTTGCAAGGTATTCATGAAAAACATTTACTTACACAATGGGCACAGAAGAAAATTTTTAAAAAAATTGAAGGGTCTAGAACCTGGACGGTTGCTGGGATTGGGTTAAACAGTTATTCTGTCACAGACAGTGGAAAGGGGGGTTTTGTCACGGCCCCCGACCCACCCTGGACGGAATCGGGAGTCGCGAACAGCCCGTGGTACCGGTGATTATTTTGAAAACGTTGCAGCGGAAATTTCATCAGAACCGTGAGTTAGGAAAAATATCAGAGTTTAGAAACACCGGATTTTATTTATTAAATAAATGGGATAAACCCATGTTTTACAATGGTAGCTTTAATTAAGATAAATTTGATTACGTAAAGCAATATTTCTTAATTTGATTTATTTAATAAAATAAGCCACTTCTTGATGCCTTTCAGTGCCGTATCCAATGCTTACTTCCAATCTACTGTAATTACCTGAAAAATGTTTAAAAAGGTTTTGTCAGCGGGAAATACTGAGTGAATCATTCTATTTACTAAAACGACTCGTTCGTTATAATTTACAGTATTAAGAGAGATTACAATGTTTCTGATATCAAACCAACTACCCACGGTATTTGTCACTCGACCGAATCTGTGACTATGGTCATATCCCCCAATTGGCTGCCCCAATGGTGACGATTATCAAGTAATGTATACAAAACCCCACATACCGGCTGTAACTTGGTGATTACATAAACTTAATCACTGTAATTATAACCTTTGAAAATAAACATGATTTCAAAAGTAATTTGATAAAAAGAGAATGACTCACATTATAATCATGCAGATTCATACGGGCAAAGTTCAGTCTACAGATAAGCCTTAATATATTGCAGATTTATACAGGCAGAGCTTAGCCTATTGATTTTGCCTTGTAACCTAGTGCATACGAACTAGGTAGGTAACTTAATACAACAATTACGATAACTCACGAGATCAAATTCTCACAACGAACGACAAAGTGCGATACTTAAACATCCATCGAATTAACGACGAACGACAAAGTACGATACTTAAACATCCATCGAATTAACGACGAACGACAAAGTATAACCCTAGTGTGGGCAGTACTTAAACATCCATTGGATATATTGATCGGTCGGAAAATGAATCGTAATAGCGATTAAGTTAATACCCTGTATCGTAGCAGCACCCCCTCTACTAATTAGTGATTTTGTGTGTTAATTTGTGGTAAACAGAAGATAAATCGGTGCCTGAAGCGAATTTCTTCGTCGAACCAATTCCAGAATTCAAGTGCCAATGTCCTCTATTTATACACGATTTTGACTTGGCTTACGGACCGTAAGGGTCACATTTTACCTATATTGTTGCCACGTGTGGGACTAGGCCTGCTGAGTCGATAGAATTAATAAATTCGATTTTTATAATAAGTTATATGGATAATCGTTGAGTAGGGAATGCCCCCCCTGAGTTTTAGGGGCCCTGATCCTGATTCTGATTGTTCTGATAATTTTAGGGTTTGCGTAGAATCACTTGGGTGTCTTAATTAGGGTTTCCTATTGGATAAAATAATAAAATATATAGGACTTTTAATGAGGTTTGTTACATCAAGGTCCGGGTTTATATTTACGGAATGTTTTTAGGACATTTTTGTGTGAGTCGTTACATTCTCCCCACCCTAATAAAAATATCGTCCTCGAGATTTACTGAAATAAGTAGGAATACTTCTTCTTCATCTCAGATTCCAACTTCCAAGTGTATTTGGGTTATGATATTTCTTTTAGACTTATGTCACCTTTTAGTTAATAAAATAATATTAGGGTAGATGATACCGAATCAAAATATCTAATTTTGTGAATACGAGTTGTATCATAATAGGATTTAATGGTTCAACTGAATTAGTTCACGGAATTGATGACAAATGAATGAGATGAAATGATATAATTTTCAAAGTGACTAGGTTCAAGCCAAAAGATATATGATCAATAGATATTTAAAATAAATGTGAAGGACTTTTAGAATCAATAAAAATTCTTTGTCAAAAGAAAGCTTACTTTGATTGGCAACTGAGGAAGATTTTGACAGTTTCCAAATGAAATCAAAGAATGAAAAATGATTTGTCAAATATTTATGATATGAGAAATCAAAGTGTTGAGAGGAGTGAATTGCAAAGATACACCAAAAGACAATAGAGTTAGTGTATCATTTTAGAATTTCAAGTTGTTTTATTTGTTGAAATAATATAATAGCACACTATTAGTGACTATGTTTTTCATACTATCTCCTAGAAATTGAAATATAATAAGAACAAATTATTTTGGCCTGACCAACCATTATATTATACTTTTGTAAAGTAATTGTAATATATATATTATTTGTGTCCTTATCTGAACCGTATCTTATATATCACATATAAATATTATATATATTATTTGTTACGCATTTTTACTATATGCAAATGGTCACCACTTTTAAATAAATATTATTTTAGTATTTTACCATACTATGTAAAATAATTATGTAAGATATATTACAAAATACCGTAATGAAGTTATTATGTTTACAAAATATTATTTTGTAAAAGAACTCATTATTATTTATAACGTTAAATGAGAGTTATAAATAAAGGTGTAAAAATATTTATTATACAAAATATTCGTACAAATACTTTTGTACATATATTACACTTAATGGGTCGATTCTATGGGATTACTTATTTTCATTTTGAAACCATATAACGTTTGTGAATGTATTTACAAATGTTGTAAATAAGTGAAAACGGAGACTATTCTTATATATTGTTTTATGAAAATATATCTTTCTCCAATGTATATATATTTTCATATATAATTAAAATTTACTAAATACATACGACGACTTAATTTATATATATATTAACTAGTCATTATCATGGTGGATATTGGTTAGTGCGGCCTTGTTTAAGCATAGGTGATCAGTCCATGCATAACTAAGGCTAGGCTATTCAATACCTGCCCTTGATAATAACCCTAGTATTTAAAAATAATATTAACACTACTACTATTAATATATTATTATTAATAATAATAAAATTATCAATAATAAATAACTAAACAATAACTTTTAAATAAGAGTATACCTCAAACATAGTTTTTATATATATAAATATATAATTTCTTCACCGCAATGGTTTAAAGTATAGAAACATTATTTTTGAAAATTAGGTAATTCCATATATAATCAATTAAATTTATATATAATGTTTTTCGATAGAGCAATAAATATTACGAAAGGTTCGATTGCTCTTGTAATAACTATTAAGAGATATACCGAAATATGAATTTGGGTATCATTATCTGAACACATGATTGTTTTAAGATTACTTGTATAGAATAAATCAACAAAGTGGATTTAATATAAATAATTAAATACTTAAATCTGAGATTAGCGCAATCTTCAGATTTTGTGAATATGTCACCACAAAGTGATTGTGATCACAGAAATGATTTAGTGAAGTCGAGGATCACACAAGCATGTTATAGTTCAAGAGAATTGAAATGCTTGTTAGGATTATTACGAATATAATGATTTTAATTCATCATATGGAATCTTGCATTGAATATGTATTACGAGCAAGTTCAAACAATTGAACTCGGTTTAAACAAAATGAGTTTTAATAAGGTTGGACATGGTTACAACAAAAATCATGTAAAGAAATTTGGGTTTTTTAAGAACTTCATTGACTCTATATCAAAGAGTTATCGTTTTGTAATAATGCGGATTACCAAAATCAAGTCTAACTAAAGGATATTTGAGTTTGGATAAAACGACAAATTAGAATGAAGCCCTCCAGTGGAATTCAGAAATTAAACGAACCATATGCGCGACAAACGGTGCATGTGTAACATGTGGATTTACCAAGAAATGAAATGAATCAATATCCGCTACTATGAAATAAATACTCCTGGTATGATGACCGTTGCGAAAGTCAACTTATTATATGCAGAAGTCAGAATTTTCAACAAAAGAAATATAAGAACGTCTATCTGGAATTTCGAGTGATAACCGTTTATTAAATGACATTAACAGAGAATGTCAAATAAAATGAAATAGGGAATTTGCAAAGGTATATGACTCCTTTTGCAGTGATAATAATTATGACTCTGATTAAACTGTGCACTGATGATTGTGAAATCTTGTTACAACGTACCTCAGCGAAATTTCATGTTGCTTGTAGGATCATGTGGCAAAGTGCTGCTTTTAGTTCTTCTATTGACGGAATTTTAACATTGGTGTTATCGTGCCCAATTTATATTTTCCAAAGATCTTGCCTCGGAAGTTGTGTGTGATATACTTCAACTTCTGTGGACTTATAATTAAATTTTCATGTGTTTTCTTGTACATTATCACAACTTTACATGCTTCTTACTTGCGTTAATAGTTTATGGTAATGCGTTAGAAATTCTTTACACTTTTGATGATATCCCAACTTAATGGGTTTCTATTGTTATTATTGTCGCTCGAGTTACTAGGCAGATAATCAAACGAAATAATGTTTGATGTCGGAAAAGAGATTCCTAATAAAGAAATCTAGACACAGATGCTTATGCTTTATTCCATATTGACTTTTTGGAATTTCTTATAGATATACATATCTATTAAATCATATATTTCACATACTGAATTAAACATACCATCTATCAGGTCAATGTATTTAACAGATTCATATTTCCAAAAACCAGTCAAATATTTGATTATGATACTATTTAGGGAAATCTTGTCACTCGTTTGACATATTATATATCCCGTCTTATCCGATTCGCGCCGGAGCGGTAACCTCAGTATATCTGGACAAACTGGAGAGTCTACTACACCATACCCAGTCTTGCCAGAGAAAATTTTCTATTTCCCATAAATAGTATCTTTTCAAAAAAAATGCCTATCTCATTAGGGCTTTTATTCAGAATTAAGGAAATTTGTATTTTCATAACATATCTTATTATTATATTGATCAATAGACAATTCCTGTGACAGTGTCAATTTACTATTGATCATTCTTTCAAATAGTAACTCAGGTCATATTACTGTTGATCATTCTCTCAACTAGTAATTGTGGTCATATCACTGTTGATCATTCTTTCAAATAGTGATTCTGGACTTAGTTATCCCGTGATATTACTTTAGCAAATATATTACTTATGGCACACCAAAATCCATCATATTTTATTTACACAAGTACTTAGCTTATCGTGAAGCTAATACTAAGGCATCTTTTCTTAAGTTCAAGTCTAAATGCTATCATGTGTGCTACCAGTACTAACAATCTCCTAACTCTTTTATATAAATTTAGGTATTATTATCACAACACCTAAAGGCTTAAAGCAGTGGCTTGGCTCTGATACCACCTTCTGTCACGGCCCCCGACCCACCCTGGACGGAATCGGGAGTCGCGAACAGCCCGTGGTACCGGTGATTATTTTGAAAACGTTGCAGCGGAAATTTCATCAGAACCGTGAGTTAGGAAAAATATCAGAGTTTAGAAACACCGGATTTTATTTATTAAATAAATGGGATAAACCCATGTTTTACAATGGTAGCTTTAATTAAGATAAATTTGATTACGTAAAGCAATATTTCTTAATTTGATTTATTTAATAAAATAAGCCACTTCTTGATGCCTTTCAGTGCCGTATCCAATGCTTACTTCCAATCTACTGTAATTACCTGAAAAATGTTTAAAAAGGTTTTGTCAGCGGGAAATACTGAGTGAATCATTCTATTTACTAAAACGACTCGTTCGTTATAATTTACAGTATTAAGAGAGATTACAATGTTTCTGATATCAAACCAACTACCCACGGTATTTGTCACTCGACCGAATCTGTGACTATGGTCATATCCCCCAATTGGCTGCCCCAATGGTGACGATTATCAAGTAATGTATACAAAACCCCACATACCGGCTGTAACTTGGTGATTACATAAACTTAATCACTGTAATTATAACCTTTGAAAATAAACATGATTTCAAAAGTAATTTGATAAAAAGAGAATGACTCACATTATAATCATGCAGATTCATACGGGCAAAGTTCAGTCTACAGATAAGCCTTAATATATTGCAGATTTATACAGGCAGAGCTTAGCCTATTGATTTTGCCTTGTAACCTAGTGCATACGAACTAGGTAGGTAACTTAATACAACAATTACGATAACTCACGAGATCAAATTCTCACAACGAACGACAAAGTGCGATACTTAAACATCCATCGAATTAACGACGAACGACAAAGTACGATACTTAAACATCCATCGAATTAACGACGAACGACAAAGTATAACCCTAGTGTGGGCAGCACTTAAACATCCATTGGATATATTGATCGGTCGGAAAATGAATCGTAATAGCGATTAAGTTAATACCCTGTATCGTAGCAGCACCCCCCTCTACTAATTAGTGATTTTGTGTGTTAATTTGTGGTAAACAGAAGATAAATCGGTGCCTGAAGCGAATTTCTTCGTCGAACCAATTCCAGAATTCAAGTGCCAATGTCCTCTATTTATACACGATTTTGACTTGGCTTACGGACCGTAAGCATAAACCCTTACGATCCGTAAGGGTCACATTTTACCTATATTGTTGCCACGTGTGGGACTAGGCCTGCTGAGTCGATAGAATTAATAAATTCGATTTTTATAATAAGTTATATGGATAATCGTTGAGTAGGGAATGCCCCCCCGGAGTTTTAGGGGCCCTGATCCTGATTCTGATTGTTCTGATAATTTTAGGGTTTGCGTAGAATCACTTGGGTGTCTTAATTAGGGTTTCCTATTGGATAAAATAATAAAATAAATAGGACTTTTAATGAGGTTTGTTACATCAAGGTCCGGGTTTATATTTACGGAATGTTTTTAGGACATTTTTGTGTGAGTCGTTACAGGTTTAGTTGACTTTGTTAATGGAAGCTGTAGTTGCCGAGTTTGGCAGGTTTCTGGTTTACCGTGCGGGCATGTTATTGCCGTGTCAAAATTTTTAGGTGAAACCGATTGCAATAAGTATTGCTTCCCGTGTTACTCAAACGAAGTCTATAAAAAACTTATGAAGAAGCGATTAATCCTCTTCCTCATAGATCTGAATGGGAGACTCCAGAAGACCTTATCAATCTTCAACCGCCGCATATGACAAAACGCCAGGCCGGTCGTCCTCGAGAAAACCACCGGATCTTATCTCGCGGGGAAGAACCTACTCCACTGTATTGTTCCCGGTGTAACTCATACGGTCATCATCGGGATGTCTGTCGGCAGCCCATGCCGTCAGAAATTCGTACTCGCAAAGGCCCAGACAAAGGGAAAGGGAAAGAAACCGATGATCCTGATCATTTTACACAATCTCCGTCTAATTATATGTATCCGTCTTTTAACTTGGGAGACTTTTAATACTTTAATTTATTTTATGTATTTTAATTTCTCAAATAACGTAGTAAGTCTATTTAGTTGCAAATAATTAATATTGAAAATCATTTCATTGCAATATGTTATTTTTTTTATATTACATGCATACATAGAACCATTAAACATTAACAGGTGTGAAGCGCCCGGTTTAGAGTTCATCTGCCATGTACCGTCTGTATCTGAAATAAGCATCCTAAAGGTTTCCTTCGTTCCATGTTAAAGAAAGATCCCGAACAAGTTTTTCCATTAGCATACATATGATGACTCCTGAATTTCTGCCAATACGATTTGTTTGATCAGGCCACACGAAACCCCCTACTATTTGCATGGCACGCGTCTCATATATTTCTGAGTGTTTCCAGTACGATATACGTCCGAGAAACCACAAAAATAGAGACTCAAATTCTAGCACTATTTGATGTACTCTTCTATGTACGCAAAATGAATCTCCGCAATTAATCGTGTCACAACTATTGGCAAAAAAAAAATCTTAATTCTAGTGACTTTAGATTTATTTTAAAAAGCAACCAATTTTGATCCTTGTCCGATATAGGAATGTATACCTGCAAAAAGTGAATAATCTTGTTAAAAATAAACATATCTTTTCACTTTTATAGTTATTATTTCTTTTATATCTTATATTTGTTTGTTTTATTTAATAATGAGGAAATCGGCTAAACTAGAAACATGGACTCGTGGGCTGTTAGTGGGCTGGAAGCATAGAGGCTCGTGGGCTGCTGTGGTCGAACAGGAAGCATAGGCTCGTGGGCTGCTCGTGGACTCGTGGGCTGTTAGTGGGCTTGTGTGAGAAAATTGACAAATCATAAGTTCTAAATCAATGTTGTAAATAAAAAAACAAAAATTCTTAGCAAAAAAAATATTACATCAAACACGTTTAAGTTCTTATTCCAAAAAAAAAACACTGACATTTAACTAATAACCGGAATGGTCTTCCGCTTCAGAATCATACTCTACTCCTTCTTCCATTTCCGCACGATAAGCTTCAAAACAGACTTCATCGTACAATCTTTCGAAATCCATTTCCTCGTCTGAGTCTTCGTCAGCAGTAACCGTCAAACATTGTTGTGGAATAATCTGGTCCAAAGGACGTTGTCGTTCATCGGTGTTAGGTAACGGCACAAGCGCCTGACACTGACCTGAACCGCTAATTGGTGCTTCACGTGTTGGCTGTTGCACCGGGTTTGGGGGGTTACGAGTTTGGGAATTGTTTGGTTCAGGGTTATCTGAGGGTGGGTTTGGGTGGTTAACCGTTTGGGAAATGTTGACGTTGATATGAATGTGTAGATGAATGTTGTGTTGTTGATTCGCCATGAGGTAGAAAAAAGGGGGATGCCAGTTGAGTAGTGGACCAACATGTGTTTAAATAGGTGTGGAGTAAGAATGAGACTTGTGCTTCGAAGGTATATACGGTATAAGTATTTACAAGGTAAAACAACAGTAAATATAAAATATTAATAAAAAACGAAAAAAAAAAATTTGATTAAGCCTACCGTATCAATTTCCCAAAATGGAGGATATGTTGCTGCAGAACCATCTGCGTATCTGGTTGCATCAATATCTTGTTCATTTAACATGTCGAAGAAATTTGGAGGTAGAACTGTCCAACGATAATCGTTTGACGACAGCGTTCTTGCATTTATTTCAATCTCTCGTTCATACATGAGTTTGTTACACCATGCTTTTACGTGCTAAAAAATAACGGTAATTTATTTAATACAAAAATAATGAAACTGATTTTTATTCCGAAAATATTTATTATTAAGGTACCGTTTTTTGAATAAAACCCGCTCCAGTAAATCCAAGTAGTCCCCCCCCCCACCAAGCTTTTCCCAGTGGTGTTATCCCCGTGTATGAAGAAAAGCAAGTAGTATTATCCCCATCGTAGTAAAATTCAAGAACATTTGGAGACCACTGGCGATCCCGATCATGTTGATTGATCCAAACTGTGTTTTGTACGGAAGGAGGAATGCTTGTCATTGGTAATGTTTTAACACATATGTCTTTGTATAAAGGTGGAACACACATATATATAGACATAGGCAGCAGTACAAATTCATTTAATTTTTAAAAGAAAACAATACAATTAGGGAATACAATTATCCTACAATTACGGGATCTTCATCATCATCATCAAAGACGTCACTTGTACTATCGGGTAACACGGAATCATAAAATAGTAAAGCTAGTTGACGTCTCATTCGTTCCGCTGTTTTCTCGGTATCTTCACCATCGTTCAACGGTTTTTTATTTATCAACCTTTCAAGAAATATGCAAACCCAAACTCCACAGTCTCCCAAAGGTCCGAACTGCTGAGGAGCATCGGTTGCGTAAATAACTTCGAAGGGGTAATATAACGGTAGTGATCTGTGGGCATTATAACCATGAATTCGTAGCCAATGGTCAAACAAAAAATTTATATGACACACCACATCCGTTCTTTCCTTTTCCATAGCATTTAAAAGGCTAAAACAACAACAAATTAACATAGTTAGCAACATGTATTTTGGAGTACTAATCAGTTAAATCGGGCTAATACCTGTCGTATATCGTCAGCTTGTAATCGACAAGGTTGAAAACGCCTAAAAACCAGTGAAGGCCTTGTATATACAACGGTACGTAAACCTATATAATTATTACGCAAAATATTAAATTAATTCAATAAGAAATACATTTATCTAGTAATTAATACGTTCGTTCCACATTACCTCGTCAACAGTATGTATTGATGGAAAAGGTTCAACCTGCCCAGTGAAGTAACCTTTACAGTTCGGGTCGACGGCCCGCGAACGAAAATAATTCTGAAAATATGGGGGTAGAATACTCCAACGATCACTTTCATTTCTTGAATGATACAAATGGATCATCCACCCAAATATATGCTGTTAAACATTCTTAAGTTAGTTTGAAAACAATATACAAAAAAATATAAATTTATTTATTTTATCGTTGTTATATACAGATGCCATTACTTACATCATCGCTTAACCAACCTCTACTGCCCTCGCCCAGCAATGACTCCCAAAAATTTGGACCGACAGAATTCCCCACTATTAGGGAAAGATGTTTACTGCCGCTATTTGGATACCACGTCTTGATGAACTCAATTTGTCTATCCTCATTCCTTAACTTTTTGGCTTCTTTTTTTTCAATCTTTTGTAAGCCACATACGGGGATAGCAAAGCTGATGCGGGCTTTACAAGCCTTTCGGATCGTCTCAATTTGATTAATTCAGGATCCTCATTCTACAAATATTGTATATACGTATTAATTTCACTTATAAAATATATTGTTATTAACTTTCTTTTACACAATTAAATCATACTGAAATTTTATATATTTATAGTGGTAATAAAAAAATATGACCAGAAATATATAAAATCGAAAAACTTACAAAATCTACATTCACCATCGGGCTCAAAGAGACGTGGTAGGCATTTTCGGCATTATCGTAGTTGATAAATGAATTTGCAACAGCCTACAACAAAACATGTCAGTTAAATTAACGGTTATTAGTAGATATTGTTATTATAAAATAAAAAAATTATTCACAAAGCACATTACATTATCACTCTGAGTGTGTGCCTGTTCTTTTGGCGTTCGTACGGGAGTCCTGACAGTTTTTTGTTTTGGGGAACAGCGATATGTTTGTGAAAACTCTGACATGACCATATCGGTCAGTCTCCGGTTGTTCTCTTGCAGCTTCTCGTCCATGAGTGATCTAAATTGTGAAATCAGCTCATTCTCGTAATTTGATCGAAACGGGGTCATAGGGGGAACAAAATTATTTTGTGGAATCTCCTGTCGATCCGCTGCCCGATTATAACCTTCATTCGCCCCATCGTCACCAAACAAATTGTTTATTACAGACGCTATCTGTTCTTGTGTGACGACACCGGGGGCAGCCTGCATTTCTGGTTGAATTGGACCCGTGAACCCTGTGGGCATTTGAATGGGTATTTCCGTGGCCATTTGAATCGGATTCTCGCCCGGCATTGCACTGGCATACATCCGACGTTCAGCGTCTAAATAATCTGAACTAGACAAATACCACGCGCTTTGCAACTCATTTTCAGTGGGCAATATAACAAAAGACGGCCTAAATTCACGTCTCTGCAATGTTATAAATAAAAAAACAATTAATAAAATATTAATATTTCTCTCTCCAATTTTGGTCCCTGTTCGTTGGCCAATTTTGCAACTTTAGTCCAAAACTCAATTTTTTTTGCAAAATGGCAGTTTACTCTTATTAATATAAACAATAAAAATGTTTATGTTTTTTTTTAAACTTTATTACTTTGGGTATGAAAAGCTACTAAAAAAATACAAAAAATTAAAAAATTATAAACAGTAAAATAATTAAAAATTATAACTTTAACACCCTAAATTGTTCAATTTTAAATTTTATTTGGGTTTCCTGTTAACGGAATATGAACACTCTAAACAACCCACCCATTATACTTTAAAATATAATATACGGAATTATATATATTTAAAGGTAAAAATTTTACCTTTGCAGCTAGTTGAAGCAATCGGTCCACAGTGCCCCTCATAAACTTCTTGCCTTCTTTCCATCCCAAAAATCTTGGAATCGTCTCACCTTCAAACCATTCCCTTGAATTCTTAAATTGAGGAAAAATCTCCAACACCCACATCTACACAAAAGAATTTATTGAAATTTTATATGGTTTTCGAAATAACAATATTAATTGACATTCACGGGTACCTTGAAGGGCCAGACAAATCCAGCCAAAGAAAAACCTTTAGCGTCTTCTTTTTGCCGATTGTGCAAATCGTATATGGCACTATAAGTACTTTCCCAAAAATAATTGCCCCATGGATACTGTCTCAATTCTTCTAAATTATCCATAAGGTCTAAAAGCATATTATCAACAAGATTGGTGTTTTGCCAACCCAAAAAACCTTGACCGATTAGCATGAGGAGACATATCCTCGTGGCGTCATGTTCGTTAATCTGCTTAATGTTCTCGAATAAAGTCAATATTCTCCCAAAATTAACAGTTGATCCAGCTTCAAAATATCTGTTCTTAAAGGAGTTCGAATGGTCTATAGGTGACCAAGAAGTATGCCCAAAACGTAGCCCCGTTATTAAACAAAATTGTTTAGGGGTGAATGTAAATAGCTCCCCTCGTAATCTATACGAAATACCAAGACGGGGAAAAGGAGTCGATATTTGTGGTTGTGCAACGCCATATAAAAGAAGGCTATCACATATGGTGCATCTATTGTCTAAATATGGACCGAAACACGTCTGCCTAATAGCTGTTTCAACCGCCGGAGTCATCACTTCACGCAATTTTTGTAAAACCAACCACTTTTGTCGTACTTTAATGGTTATTTGCTATATAAGAAGAAAAAAATAAAATAAAAAAGTATATGAATTCAAATAAAAATCTTATCTTTTATTAAATAATCCGCAAAAATTTTACCGGGCATGAAGGGGGGTCCATGAAAGCTTCTTCCATCTCTTGGTCGTTTGGCATGTTCCCGAAATCATTTGGCATGTTCACGTGTCGGTTGAAGTCCATAGTGGGGGGCCCACAACTAATGTCGAAGAAGTGTGATTAGTGGTCCCAGACGAGTCAACGATCTTTCGGATCTTCAACGTTGGGTCTTCAAGTGCTTTGCTTTGCTTTGCTCCAAAGTGGAGAAAAGTTTCAAAGTGAGTTCAAAGTGTTTCTCACATGGGGGGAAACGGCTACTCGATCTTGTTGACCCGACTTGAATGTCGTCTGACGGGGAACAGTACCTTATTGGAACACGCGCAGTGAAAGGGCTTGGACATATGTTGGAAACGACATAAAAAAGGAACTGAAACGGCTTGGACAGTAACATGAAACGGCTCGGCAGTTGCTTTTTACTTTATTGTAGAACGTGCGTTGCAGCGGAAACGGCTCGCCATGAGCATGAAACGGCATGAGCATGAAACGGCACAAGCATGAAATGGCATGAGCATGAAACGGCACAAGCATAAAACGATAAAGGCTTGACCTTTTACTAAGTTGGAGCACGTGCACTGAAACGGCTCGGGCAGTTACATGAAACGGCTCGGGCAGTTGCTTTTTACTTTATTGGAGCACGTGCTTTGAAACGGCACATGCATGGTGTGGTAAAGGCTTGACTTTTTTACTTTATCGGACCACGTGCCTTGAAACGGCTCATGCAGTTACTTGAAACGGCTCGGGCAGCTTTATTGAAACGAGTATATTGAAACCGCTTAAAAAATTAATTTTTTCAAAATTTCTTTTCATGTTAAATAAGATCGCAAAATATTCTTACAGCTCCATTGAGAAGCCTTGAAACTCCCTTGAAACAAATAATGGCTGACAAAAACAAGAGTGAAGTATACTGCTCTCAACCAGTTAGTAAATCATCAACGTGGATTCTTAAGAAATGGAGAGCACCCAGACAGTCGGGTGAAACTTCATCGTCTGAAATGGCTGTGCCGCAGGTGCCGGAAGAAAACAACTTTGTAACGAATCGTCAAAGCTTACACCCGAACAGAGGCGGAAGATGGGCAATTCCAGACGACGAATCTGAGAATTGGTCAAAAGATGTTGCAACATTTTACAATAATGGGGACGCCCCATTCTGTTATTTAGCTGTTTTCAGTCATTATGTGGAGTTGGACAAAAAATTTTGGGGCACTCTGTTAGGCTATCGTTGTAATGGCTACCTAACAGCAACGGTAATTTCATTAGAACTTTTTTGATTAACAAAATTTGTATTTATACTGTTTATTACATGTAACTTGTATTAATATAATATTCATTAAACAACATATTGAGGGATGGACTGGAAGACTAATGGCTTGGAGAAGTAGAAACCTACAAAAGGATCCCACGTTAAATTTGCGGTGGACAATTCTTCCACCGCAATTCTATGACACGTTACTACAATCCGTTCCTAAGAGCGTGGTTGGTTATGGAAATCGTAAACAAAACCCATTTCCTTCCTTTTTTGACGTGGATTTTGTGTTTATCCCACTGCCGATTGACAATAACGAATGGCTGTTGGTACGATTAGAGTTGGCATCCCAGGAATTAGTTTTGTACCCTTTTGAAGCCTTTTGTGGACGACTAGACAAATTTAGAGCAGTTATTATTCCACGGTTGACGAAGCTTAAGGTGTATTTAACTGGTTTGCTGGTGCATTTGCAGTATTGGAAAAAGACCGGCAAACCAGAATGCTGCATAACTCATGAGCTAAACGATAACTACGTGATTTCTAACAGGTCAATCGTAGGCAATGAAGCTGTCTCTGTGTATGCTTATGGAGCATCTCGTTATGGACAAACCAATTAACATTACTGGAGACGTAAAACAAATATGTTTGTCATATAGACGATTCATGGCTGATAAACTGTATTTTTGGCGGTGTTTGCCACGCCCAAATGCTGTTAAATAAAATAACTCTTCTTTTTAATATGTTTTAATATTTAATATTAACCCCATTCTCATTTCAAAGCTATAAATACATAGATTACTCCTCCCATTTAACCCCATTCTCCTCTCAAAGTTCCCACTAAAAAAAATGGATTCTTGGACCGACGAGGAAGATATTGCTGCTATCGTTTCGTACGATGCCGCTCGTGATCTGGGCACTTATTCAGTTTCCGATGCTGCTTTCTGGGGGCAGGTTTTCAACTACTTTTGCATTCACCTACAAGAGACGTCCAGAAGTGTCGATGCCTTGACGACTCGTCTTGCTTTTCTACGCTTTAAATGTAACCGTTTTTAAGGAAGGTGCAAACTTGTTAAAAAAACTAATCCGAACATGGGAGAACAAGAGGTCGTTGAAGAGGCCATGCTCGACTACGCAATACTTTACGACAAGGACTTTGAACACCTTTCAGTGTTTGAAACTTTAAAAAATTATCTGTAATTCACGAAATGAATTTGTAATATTTAGGTTGTATCGTCCAACTTAATGTTTGACTTTTAACCGTTTGTCTATGTGAACCGTGAATTTAGTTTTTTAACTCTAAGTGACATTAATTTTTATAAACATATTTCGGCCAAAACAGCCCACACGCTATATATAAACATGTTTGGACGGCCCAAACAAATTTATTAAGTTTTATACATCGTTTTATTTTAATTAATAAAATTTATTAATTAATATTTAAATTAATTAAACCAATTAATAAAGTTAAATAAAAGTAGTTAAATAATAAAAAGAATTAATTGATAAAATTAATTTTGTTAAGTTAATAAAGTTAACAAGGTTAGCTAACTTGGTTAATTAGTTATTAATAAACAAATTAACTAAGTTAGTTAAATATCCTATATAAAGACAATCTAGGTTAATAAAATTCAGTTAGATCAGTTAGTAAACTTGTAACAACACTCATCAAAATTATTATTTCTTATTATATTTTATCCAATAGGAAACCTTAATTAAGACCCCCAAATGATTATGCATAAACCCTAAAATTTTCAGAATAATCGGAATCAGGATCAGGGCCCCTAAAACTCAGGGGGGGGGGGGGGTAAACCCTAGTTGATATTATCTCGACAGTTTAACGTGTAAATCGAAATTGCATGCATGACCAACTCACCTGAGCTACCTGGACACGAGGATACCCTATGGTAGTAGGGTGTCCCTCGCGCAACGCGAAGGCCCCTCGCGCCACGCGAGGGAGCCATTTTTCAGGTATAAATAGGGTTGTCTGGTACTTGCAATTGTGCGTTCATTCGACGTTCAAACTCAAAACGTACACTGAGATATTGTAGAAACAGTCCCAAAACACATATAATCTCGAAGTTCTGCCGCGATAACAGGGTAATAACTCGATCGCTGCTACGATTCAATGTCCGATCGATTGAAACTATCCAATGGATGTTTAAGTGCTGCCCACATTAGGGTTATGCTTTGTCATTCGCCGTGAATTCGATGGATGTTTAAGTATCGCACTTTGTCATTCATTGTGAGGGTTTAATCTCGTGAATTATCGTAAATGCTGTATTAGTTATTGACCTAGTTCGTGTGCATGTTATTAATTTAGGTAGCAAGGTTAATCAGTAGACTAGACTCTGCCCGTGTTAAATCTGCAATGTGAGTCATTCTCTTTTTATCAAAGTGCTTTATAAATTCTTAAATGTTTTCAAAGTTATAATTACAGGGATTAAGTCTTTGTAATCTCCATATTACAGCCGGTATGTGGGGTTTTGTATACATTACTTGATAATCGTCACCATTGGACAACGGGTTAGCCAATGGGTGATATGACCATAGTCACAGAATGAGTCGAGTGACAAATATCGTTGGGTAATTGGTTGATATATAAACATTGTAATCGCTCTTAATACTGTAAATTATAACAACGTGTCGTTTTAATAAAAAGAATGATTCACCAGTATTTCCCTGCTGACAAAACCTTTTTCAAACATGTTTCAGGTGATCTGTTGTGATCCAGGAAAAGTGCCGTGAAGCACTACAAGCTTAAGGAAGTGACTCAATATAAATAAAGAAACATGTTTTGTAAAATAAAGATTTCCTAGTGAAATCATCTGATTGTAAATTACCGGGATTTAATTCTGAATTATGAAATAAAATAATCAGGCATTTTCAGTTTTTAAAAGATCCTGCTAAAATCTTCCGCTGTTAAACTCAATTAAATAAATACCACGGGTTTCCTGTCCCGCGGTTCCTGACTGGGTCAAACCGGGCCGGGGGCTGTGACAGGAAAAGGTGGTATCAGAGCCACTGAGTTAAGCTAATTAAGTATTTGAGAAGTACTTAATTTTCCTGATTACTATTTTGTGATTATGTGTTTTATTAACTGACTACTTGTTAATTACAGTATGGGTAAGCAAAAGCTTTCGAACATCTATCTTAAATTAGATAGTACACCAAAAGAGAAGGGAAGTTCATCCCAATCAAAATTCTCAAGATACTCAGTAGATACTGAGGAGGGAATATTTGTTCGTAAAAGCCATTATGAGGAACCACTTTCTCCTAATAAAAGAAGTTTGATTATTAGGAAAAGTCAGGAGAAAATAAAGAAATCTCAATCAAAAGAAATGATAGTTAATCATGAAATCCAGAAACTAGGCAGGAACCCACCATGGGAAGACCAGTTAGATGAAAAATGGGCAGATCTCTATATGCTAGCCACTGTAGCAATAAATGCAAATCTTTAAAATAGCTTGACCCAATATTAGCACCCTTATCACCTACAATCCAGAAACTTTACTCAGTAAATAAATAATTTTATAATAAACCCTAGTATGTTTAAATTTCAGTTGTTCTTTGTATTAAATTAGTCACACGGTATGCAATAATACTTGAAGGTTATCTGTTAAATTTTGTTATAAAAATTTTAACTTAGTATTTTGCATATATGCTAAACAGCATGAGTGAATTATCTGAAGCCCTAGAGAATCTCAATCTCTACCCGGTGAACATAGAAGTTTCCAAAGATTTTACTGGATACTTTGCTGATGTGGAAAAACCTATAGAATTTCAAGCTCCACCTCTGGAGAAAGCAAAACCTAAGAAAAGAAGAAGATTTGTAGGCTGGAGACGGGTACGCAGAAGGAAACCAGCAACTAGGAGAATTCCTAAGATAGAGAATCCCTTGGATAAAGGAAAAGGGATAGAGATTGAGGAAGATTCAAGGCAAGTAGGGATGGAAATTGGGAAAAATTTTAAGCAAGAGATTGGAGAAAGCTCTAAACAAACCAAGGAAATGACATTGCAGGAAGAGCTAGATTTCATATTGGCAAGCTGTGATACTATTAAGCCTGTCAATGAAAATGTTTTTACTTATCCTATTGAAACCCAACTTCCAATAAACTTAGAACCAGCCATCCCCGAACCTTTGATTCACACCCAACCTTTAGGAATGGATGAATGGTGGACCAACGATTGGCAATTTCAAAACCTACTAAATAACCCTTACACCTTTTTCCCTCAGTTCGACCCAGAACCTATACCAAATCCACCTATGAGTAATGAAAACTTAGCTGAACTTCGCCATTTCGGTGAGGAGTTGATGGATGCAGGGAATAGGATCCGGGAGATAGGAGGAAAAATCTCCTGGAAATATGATGAGAGGGAACATCGTTTTTAAAATGCAAGTAGACAAAAGAAAAGTGGGGGTTGTAAATTAGTGGTTGTATAATAATAATAATAGTAATAAAAATCAGTATGTGTAATAATCTAAAAAAATAAAACGGTTGTAAGATAACAGTATGTACTGATGCATAATATAATATATAAATGGAAGTTGAGAAATCGACAATTTTGGATATATATTTGTTTATGTGATTATGTGCAATTATTTTGTTATGTTTATTCTTATGTGATACTAATTATATATATAAATTAATTACCAGATGGCAAACGCTGGTAATGAACAAATTAACGAGGGTAATCAATCTGAGCACAACAATGAGGATCAATTTTTAAATAGGCAAGATATCGAAAATATCGTTGCTCAGTGAATAGCCAATGCTATTCCAGCAATCCTTGCTGCTGCCCAGAAACCTGTTGAACCTCAACAAATCATTCCTAGCAAACGTACTTCTGAAGATAACTTCAGTAATAGCGTAAACGGAGGTGGTAATCATACTAATAACAATAAAGATCCACGGCAGGCCCCGCTCCCTAAGAAAATAAAAGCTGCAACGCCTGGTTGCACTTACAAAGAATTTCTTGCTTGTAAACCAGCTGAATTTGCAGGCAATAAAGGAGCGACTGCGGCACTGCGTTGGTTAGAGAAAACCGAGGCAGTGATCATAATAAGTAAATGTGCCGAAAACGACAAAGTCATGTACGCGTCGAATCTTTTCAAAGAAGGGGCGCTAGAATGGTGGAATACAGTACTTCAAGCCAAAGGAAGAAGTGTGGCTTATGCCATGAATTGGGAAGAATTTAAAAGTCTGATAGAAAGAAAATTCTGTCCCGAATATGAAAAGGAACAAATGGCGAATAAATTTCTGAACCACCGGATGGTAAATGTAGACTGTCGAGGGTATACTTCGACATTCTTTGAATATGCGAGAGTAGTACCAACCCTGGCTTCGACAGAGTCGGTGATCATTTCTCGTTATATTTGGGGATTGATTAGCGAAATCCGTAATATCGTTAAAGCTGTGAGACCTCGCACTATTGACGATACGGTAGAATTAGCTAACACCCTAACTGACGAGCTGATACGCACAAGAGATGAAAACAGGAAAAAGGAACTGGCTCAGAAAATAACCCAAGGATTTCGTGTGGGTAATAATAGCAACTTCAAGAAAAGAGGAACAGGGCAATCCTCAACTCCGCCGTTCTGCAGAAATTACAAAAAGAAACATTATGGAAGATGTAATGTAACCTGCAATATTTGCAAAGTTGTAGGACATCGCGAAGAAGACTGTAGAAAGAAAACAAGGATCTGTTATAACTGTGGAGAAGCTGGGCATTTCAAAACAGAATGTCCTAAATCGATTAAACCAGCAAACAATAAAGCCAAGCCAGCCGACGGAGCTACCAAGAAGAATGTTCGAGCCTTTCAGTTGACTACTCAGGAAGCCGAGTTAATCCTTGACGTGATAGCTGGTATGTTCTTAGTTCACAACGTTTACGCAAAAGTATTATTTGACTCTGGTGCAAACCAAAGTTTTATAAATACTACATTCTGCCAAGCTCTTAATTTACCTTTGACCAACCTTAGGCAAATTTTTACAGTCGAAATGGCATATGGGAATTCAGTTAAAATAGATAAGGTTTTGCCAAATATAGAAATAGAACTCTCAGGTCATAAATTTCATGCAAACCTATTACCAATGAATTTAGCTGAGTTCGATGTTGTGTTAGGAATGGATTGGTTAATAATCAACCATGCTCGAATCCTCTGTGATAAGAACTCTATAGAAATTCGTGCACCTACTGGAGAAGTAATTATGGTTACAGGAAATAAGCTACGCAAGCCACTAAAGTTCATTTCAGTAATGAAAGTTGCTAGTTATGAAAGAAAGCAAGGAATAGTGTATATGATTTCAGTAATCATCAACACTAAGGGAAAGGAACTTAAGGAAATTCCAGTAGTATCAGAATACCCAGATGTATTCCTAGAAGAACTACCTGGATTACCACCTGATAAGGAAGTAGAATTTAGAATTCATCTAATTCCAGGAACTACACCGATAGCCAAGGCACCTTATCGGTTAGCACCTACTGAAATGCTAGAATTGAAAAAGCAATTAGATGAATTACTAAGCAAAGGTTTTATACAACCTAGTTCATCCCCTTGGGGAGCACCAGTGTTGTTTGTAAAGAAGAAAGATGGGTCTATGAGAATGTGTATTGATTATAGGGAATTAAATAAGGTTATAATTAAGAATCGATACCCATTACCTAGGATTGATGATCTTTTTGATCAACTTCAAGGAGCTAGATACTTTTCTAAAATAGATTTACGCTCTGGATATCATCAATTGAAGGTACAAGAAGAAGACATACCTAAAACTGCTTTCAGAACTAGGTATGGTCATTACGAGTTTACAGTCATGCCCTTCGGACTAACGAATGCACCTGCAGCATTCATGGACATGATGAATCGAATCTGTAAACCGTATTTGGATAATTTTGTGATTGTCTTTATCGACGATATACTTATTTATTCCAAAAGCCAGGAGGAGCATTGTGAGCATTTGCATGTACTCTTAACTCTGTTAAGAAAAGAAAAGCTTTACGCCAAATTCTCGAAGTGTGAATTTTGGTTGCAGGAAGTACAATTTTTAGGCCACATGGTGAACCATGAAGGTATTCACGTAGATCCTGCTAAGATAGAAGCAATTACCAAATGGAAGGTTCCACAAATACCTATGGAAATTAGAAGTTTTCTAGGGTTAGCCGGATACTATAGACGGTTTATTAAGGATTTTTCCAAAATAGCTGTACCATTAACTAAGCTAACCTGTAAAGCAATTAAGTTTGAATGGGGACCTAAGCAAGAAGAGGCTTTTAGGATTTTAAAACAAAAGTTAACAAATGCCCCAATCCTAGCCTTACCAGAAGGAACAGAGGATTTTGAAGTATATTGTGATGCTTCAAAATTAGGATTTGGATGTGTGTTAATGCAACGCAAGAAAGTAATTGCGTATGCATCAAGGCAATTGAAAAAGCACGAGGAGAACTATACGACTCATGATTTAGAATTAGGAGCCATAATTTTTGCCCTTAAAATTTGGAGACATTGCCTGTATGGAAGTAAGTTTATTGTCTATACAGATCATAAGAGTTTAAGATATATATTTGGGCAAAAAGAATTGAACATGAGACAAAGAAGATGGATGGAAATCCTAAGTGACTACGACTGTGATATTCATTATCACGAAGGAAAAGCAAATGTAGTTGCAGATGCCTTAAGTCGTAAGTATCATGAGAACCAAAGACGAGTTCGTGCTCTCAGATTAAATCTACAATTAGATTTAATGGAACAACTGAAGAATGTTCAAGAAACAGCAATAGAGGATGCTGCTGAAGGAATGAAGGGACGAATAAAAGAATTAGAACAAGGAAATGATGGAATTTGGAGATTGCATAAGAAAAGAATTTGGGTACCTAAGCAATGAGATTTAAGAGAAAAGATTTTAGAAGAAGCTCATAAGTCTAGATATACCATGCATCCAGGAAATAATAAGATGTACCAAGATTTAAGAAATAATTTCTGGTGGATAGGCATGAAAAAGGACATTGCTAGATATGTTTCTAAGTGTCTAACTTGTTCACAAGTTAAGGCAGAACACCAGAAACCCTCAGGTCTACTGCAACAACTAGAAATGCCTGTATGGAAATGAGAACTTATAACAATGGATTTTGTTACTAAGTTACCCAAAACCAGAAAAGGTAATGATGCAATTTGGGTAATTGTAGATCGATTAACCAAATCAGCTCATTTTCTACCCATGAAAGAAACCTTTAGCATGGAAAAGTTGGCAAGGTTATATGTAGATGAAGTAGTATCCTTACATGGAGTTCCACTCTCCATTGTATCTGATAGGGATAGTCGTTTCACTTCCCATTTCTGGACTAGTTTCCAGGAAGCATTGGGAACCCGACTGAACTTGAGCACTGCATATCATCCTCAAACAGACGGACAAAGTGAAAGGATAATACAAACTTTGGAAGACATGCTTAGGGCCTGTCTAATAGATTTTGGTGGTAACTGGGACGACCACCTACCCTTAATAGAATTCTCCTATAATAATAGTTATCATTCAAGCATCGAAGCTGCCCCATTCGAAGCACTATACGGACGTAAGTGTAGAACTCCAGTATGTTGGACAGAAATAGGAGAAAGTCAATTATCAGGTCCTGAAATAGTACAAGAAACTATCGACAAGATCACTCAAATCAAGGAAAGACTAAAGACGGCTCGAGATCGTCAGAAGAGTTATGCAGACAATAGACGGAAGCCGTTGGAATTTCAAGTAGGAGACAGGGTACTCTTGAAAGTTTCTCCTTGGAAAGGAGTAGTTCGGTTCGGTAAGAAAGGAAAGCTAAGTCCACTATTCGTAGGACCATTTCCAGTAATCCAACGTATAGGACCAGTTGCCTATCGTTTACAACTACCAGAAGAGTTAGCTGGAGTACATGACGTATTTCATGTATCCAATCTCAAGAAATGTCTATCTGACGAGTCCTTGGTAGTACCTCTTCAAGATATAAAGATAAATGAAAAGTTAAAGTTTATTGAAAAGCCATTACAAATAGAAGATAGAAAGATCAAGTTTCTCAAGCACAAGCGGTTAGTGCTAATCAAAGTCAAGTGGGATTCAAAGAGAGGATCCGAATACACTTGGGAACTGGAATCGGAAATGAAGCGAAAGTATCCTCACTTATTCCAGTAAATCTCGAGGACGAGATTTTATTAAGGTGGGGAGAATGTAACAACACTCATCAAAATTATTATTTCTTATTATATTTTGTCCAATAGGAAACCCTAATTAAGACCCCCAAGTGATTATGCATAAACCCTAAAATTTTAAGAATAATCGGAATCAGGATCAGGGCCCCTAAAACTCGGGGGGGGGGGGGGGGGGGGTAAACCCTAGTTGATATTATCTCGACAGTTTAACGTGTAAATCGAAATTGTATGCATGACCAACTCACCTGATCCGGCTAAAATCTTCCGCTGTTAAACTCAATTAAATAAATACCACGGGTTTCCTGTCCCGCGGTTCCTGACTGGGTCAAACCGGGCCGGGGGCTGTGACAAAACTTATGAAACTTCAGGGGACTAAACTGAAAATTTTACAAAAACGGATAAAAAGGGGGGTTCTTCTTTAAAGAACCGGCCCCTTCATGGATCGAACGCGTGCACTTCATATGAAACCGTAACATCTTAACCAGTTTATCCTCCTAATAGGAGCTGTTAGAATTCTTACCTTAATTATTTTTATACACTCGTTGAAAGTTCAATATAAACATGTTTGGACGGCCCAAACAGTTTAAAATTATTAAAAGTGAACGGCCCAACACTGTGATTTATACAACGTTTTATACAACATTTTATTTTAATTAATAAAATTTATTAATTAATATTTTAATTAATTAAACTAATTAATAAAGTTAAATAAAAATAGTTAAATAATAAAAAGAATTAATTGATAAAATTAATTTTGTTAAGTTAATAAAGTTAACAAGGTTAGCTAACTTGGTTAATTAGTTATTAATAATCAAATTAACTAAGTTAGTTAAAGACCCTATATAAAGACTATCTAGGTTAATAAAATTCAGTTAGATCAGTTAGTAAACTTATGAAACTTCAGGGGACTAAACTGAAAATTTTACAAAAACGGATAAAAAGGGGGGTTCTTCTTTAAAGAACCGGCCCCTTCATGGATCGAACGCGCGCACTTCGTATGAAACCGTAACGTCTTAACCAGTTTATCCTCCTAATAGGAGCTGTTAGAATTGTTACCTTAATTATTTTTATACACTCGTTGGCAGTTCAATATAAACATGTTTGGACGGCCCAAACAGTTTAAAATTATTAAAATTGAACGGCCCAACAGTAGATAAAATTATTAAAAGTGGACGGCCCAAATCGTTTGTTAACGGACTTAAATAAAATAAAATTTATAATACTTGGGCCAGTTTTATTTTGTAATACAGTAGATTTATTTTTTTTTTGTTATGGAGACAAAATTTTTTTTTATATTAATATAGCAAACATAAACATTAAACATAACTTAAAAAAAGTAAACAAAACATAATAAACAAAAAAATCTAAAACCAAATCCTAATTGCCTCCCACTCGGAGACGTGCTTGAATTCATGACCCTCGTCATGACGGTAATTTATCAGTGCCACCTACTTCTGGTCATCCTCAACCAGGTCTGACATTTCTCTCTCGACCTTCTTGAAATAGCTGTCAAACCGCTCACACTCCAACCGCAGCACACGAAAGTGGGACGCTAAGGCGTCCACGGTCCGGTTATGGTCCGGACCACGAAGCTGCCCAAAGATCTGTTGAACCTTAACCCACAGCCCCCCCTGTCCACGTCTTGGGGGATCGGTCATCGCTTCTTCCCATGCTTCGCACAATGCGATGTCTTCGACGTCGGTCCAGGTATTTGCCATTCGTTGATGGAGTCGGAGAAAAATCTTTTGAAAACGGGGAGTTTTTTTGGATTGCAGACGGCGTGGTTCTTGAACGTGGTGAGGGTATTTATAAGGGGGGGGGGTAAACGTGGGAACTTGGAACGGCAACGGTTATATTTTAATAATAAACGCGGTTTAAGTTTTTTGAATATAATTTGTTTTTTTTTTGGGAACTTGGAACGGCCCAAACACATAAACAGCTCAAACAAATTTCAAATTATTTAAAATGAACGGCCCAAACACATAAACAGCCCAATTATATATCGAATGAAAAACAAGTAACTATTATTATTATTTAATACAAATTACATAAAAGATATAACATGTAAAAATACAAACATAACTTCGCCAAACCGCTGAAACGGCTAGTAGAGAAAAAATCTCGGTCTCCAAGCAAGCAGTCTTCAGATAACAACATAACTTCGCCAAACCGCTGCTTCTGAATCGACAGATAACCGAGAGCAAATTGAAAATTAGGAGTGATTCAAATCTCTTCTTCTGGAATTCGAGTCAAAACGCTTGTAGCAATGATAAAGATGCGTCTTTTGCTCGATAGTTCCATCCACACTCACTGGGTAAGTAGAGGTGGCATTTCTGAAGAGAAAGACACTCCAATATGAGAAACAATATCAAAAGCTAATTTGATAACTAAAGCCCAGGAACACGTCTTTTACACTATCAGATACGTGAGATTTCATAAATATTTCTTGGCGGTGATACACGAAAACATCTATGACAATCAAATGAAGAAAGCAAGATAACATTTTCTATGAGATTTAAGTGTGGTAGAGGGATTCGTTTAACAAGCACAAAAAAAAACAAGTGGGTTTATATAGTGGGAACAGACGGTCAAACGGCTCGAACAACACGTTGACCCGACTCGAAGTATAGGTTGAACCGGCGTTAGACAGCTGTACCGGCTCGGAGCCAGTTGAACCGGCATTAGACAGCTATACCGGCTCGAACCACAGCTTGAAACGGCTCGCAGCAGCTGTACCGGCTCGGGGCAGTTGAGACGGCTTGGACAGTTAAGCGAACCGGCTCGGAGCCAGCTGAACCGGCTTGGCATGCAGAAGTGGGGTCCATGTGTGTACGGGTAACGGCTCAGCTGGAACCTAAGCACACGGCTTGGCTCGTGGAAAGAACTCGGCTAAGATCTTTCAACGGCAACTGACTGTAACGGCTTGGCTAAGATCTTTCAACAATGTCGGACACGTGGCGTCCAATGAAGCAACCTCAAGCCGTTACAGGCTTTGTCGGACACGTGGCAATCAACGGTTGGCTGGCCGTTAAAGGGAAATCTTGTGCCGTTTCAGCATGCTGAAACGGCTCGGCGAGGGGTGTCCTATGGCCAAAATTGAAAAAACGGCGTTGACTTGGCTATTTTCGTGATTTTCCCTTGAGTTTTTCCTACCGAGACACAAGTAATATTTTTGCATGGTTGTACTGTGCAAGACACTAGTACACAAACAATTTTATGGGGCGCTGGGATATATTTTATGGGGCGGTCTCTCAATAAAACTGCCACATATGTTTATGGCATTCAAAATTCGCATCATATCTTACAATAATTGCCCCATTTAATTGTTTCATTATGCGAAATATTTAATAGCTATTTAATCAATGTTTTAAAAACCGGTAAATACCGGCCGGTTATATCGGTATTACCGTTTCCAGAATTAAATCCGGTACGAAACACCCTGGTAAATAAGTGAAACGGCATAAGGTTTGTACCAGCGGTAAAATCCGGTATACCGGTTTTAAATGTAATACCGGTACCGGCCCAGGGTTATTTTAGTTTGGGTTGTTACTTATTTTTTTTATTATATATGTTACTTATCTTACGTAATTTTTATATATTATGATTATTCATAACTAAAATTTCTTACTTAATATTGTATGAAACGAAAATAGTTATCTTCTTATTTAGTACCTGCACTTAGCCTTTTTGGAAAATACGTCAGTTTACACTGGTAAATACAATTAACCGACTCATTTTGAAAATGTTTATGAAAATTGATTTGAATGCACATGGCACAAAACATCTTTTATAACTTGGGATAATTATTTATATATAAACTTGTAAAAGGATTACATGTTCGTTATACGTTCAGTAGCCCGGGCTGAATACCGGGTTAAAGATTAATAGACACACAACATGATATAATCCTGCGTCGAGTTATTCTCGAACAAACGGTTATACCTTTTTATTTATATGCACCGGCAGGTGTATGCCTATACCCCGTGCTTTAGGTCGTGGCCATTTCAATGAATGATACCAAGGATATCCGGGACATGGTCATTAACCCCCCAAAGGCTTTAAGCAAACAAAATAGTTTAAACGGGTCATCTCAATAAATTAACCTTCATATGATTAACAATTCAATGCCCGACCAAGCGGTATTTTATATACCGTACCCCAAGCCCGTATAAGGGAAAATAAGTTAAAAGTATTTACCTGAGCAAATTATACAATTTATCCCAGCCGTACAATTCAGCAAGTGCAAGTATCTTTTACTGGGCTCCTAAATCTGGAACGAAGGTTTTAATTAACCTATTAGATTCCTAACAGTCTTACATTAGACCGATTAGTTTTAAAGAAAGGTATACGGTACAAACGCAAGATTAAGCGAAGACCAGAATAGAATGTGATTTAGACCCGACAAGTTTGAAGACTTGTATAATATGGGTAAACTAAACACATTCCGGAATTTGAGATAAAAATGATAAGGTTTGACCCGTTTCGGTTAATTTATGCAAACTAGTTACATAAACCGTACCGAATGCGATAAATGCATAACGGGTAACCAAATGAGTCATGAACAGGTTTCCTAAGTTAATATGCCTTAAATATGTCGTGATATCAGTAGGATACCTTCCATTATGCTAAAAACGAATTTAAACTCAAATTAAGCCCCGTAAGGGTATTTTGGTCATTTTAAAGGTTATAAAAGAGTTTGAATATTAATCTGAGTTTCAGGTCTGATATAATCAGTAAAAATATTTATTTTTATAATTCATAACAGTAGGGTATTGCATATATGTGAAATTTACCTTTTATAACCAAACTATGCACCGTAGGGGCATTTTGGTAATTTCACATAAGCTTTAAAGATCAAAATTAGAATTCTGAGTTCAAAACTTTTGCTTACTGTTTAATTATAAAATTTACTTAAAACATCAGTAGGTATTAAGTTTTATATGCCAAAAATAGTTTTAACTCATACTATGTGTTTAAAACGCGTAAAAAGTCACTTTTAAGCGATTTTCGGGTTATATAAGAAAAGTTGATATTTTTATCATTCCAGAAGGCTTAAAATATTTTATTTATCATATAAAATCAGTAGCAAAAGATTTGGTATCAATATGTTATGTAAAACTAATTTTATTCAAGAAAAGGGTGTAACCGACAATTACCATATTATAGCAAGAACCCTATGTTATGCTCAGCTTAAAAATAAATAAAAATCTTCAAAAATCCCAAAATATTATATTACATCAGTGGGTAAAAAGTTTGGTGTCAAAATTTGGGTTTAGATAGGCTTTATGCTAATTACGCCGTTTAATTAATAAAAAGCTTTTTAATTACGATATTGAGCATAACTCCTAATCTTGACCTCAAACTGATGTCAATTTTTTTTAGGACAAGTTTATAAATCAGTAATAAAGGTTTTTGTCCTCTCACATTTTCAAAAATCTCGTTTTAAGGTCAAAAGGGCATAATGGTCAACATTTAGGCATATAACGGAAACATGCAAATGAATCGGATAACTAAGGAACCAAGTTGTATAACCTCAGAGGGTTACACTAACCTATAACCTGGTCCTAATAGATCTCTAAGGCATTTCTAAAATATGCTACATTGGGTCAGAACTGAAAGTCAAAGCAAAAGTCTACTTTTGCGACTTTCGGTTCCGAACAGAGCCTAAACTGAAAACTGTCGGGTTGAACATGCTTATACATGTTCTTACATTAATTACCAAGTTATACAAGTGTTAAAACAAGTTTCATAGCCTCTACATTATTAATTATGATTTTATTTGCAAAATAGCTTTCTGTTGACTTTTTGTAATTAAGATTGACCCGACAATTGACCTAGTTAGAATGGGAATCAGAGGGTGCCCTTTTAAGGGTTTATTACCTACATAATTACCAACTCATAGCCATTTTTAATTCGAATAATGGCTGGACCGTTTGTGATTAATCACAAAGTCAAAGCGTATTTACGATATCTTTGACTTTCGGTCATTACACTAATGAAAACTTAATTACAGGGGCTAAGAACGCTTACAAGGGTCCTTAGCAAGAAGATTAAGACTAAGAGAGCTTCCTCCCAATGTAGGATGCTCCAGAAAATGGGTTTGAAAGCCCCAAAGCTTGAGAGTATAAGATTTTGGTGAGTTTGTGCAAATGAAAGATCAACCCCAAGGCCCTATTTATACTACAAGAGTTCTTCACCAGATCAAACCAGGTGTTTTGAGTTTTTTTTCAGATCATTACAAGTATCTAGGTGGTTTTAAAATACCATTAAATAGTCCACAGGATCGAGATTTGGCTGAATTGAAGATGGGATATGTAGCAACCTGCACTTGTGAAGGATTCTGGTCAGATTACGCCATCGCGTCGCGCGACGGCAAGGTGGCAGGGGTGGTGGCGCGATGCCACCAGGTAGCTAACCAGCTCAGCAAGTTTCATTTTTTGACCATTTCACCCCCTGAACCTTTTAATTCGTAATATTTTCCATTTTAAGCATATCCAACCCATTTAACTTATATTTTTAGGATCTATGAGATATAACCAAACATCGTTAGGTCCGGTTTCATTAAACGATAACCGAAAACACAAGTGTTGCCTCGTTGACGCTTTTAACCCCTTAATTACGAAAGTTAACGTATTTTCCTCATACGATATCGAAACCTTGTGAAATTTTTATCACTTATTATTGGGAGTATAATTAATCGTTACAAGGCTCCGGGTTCGCTAAAAGGTCACTCAGAGGTATAACTTAAACATGTTGACACATTTAACCCTCACGTCTTGTAAACTTTCACTTTCTTCCACAAACGGTTTCATACGCTTCATGATTCATTCGTTTAAGGGTATAAACATCGTGTAGAGTTGTTGAAAGGCAAAATTATTAAATGTTGACACTTTGTATCCTTATATACATATACTTTCTTTGTTTGTCAACTTTGGTCCCTCATACTCAATTCGTCACACGTTTAAAGTCCATGACACGTGTTGATACTATATTGGACATGATTTTGCGAGGTGTTACATCCTCACCCCCTTAAAAGAAATCTCGACCTCGAGATTTACTGAAATAAATGAGGGTACTTCTGTTTCATTGTGGACTCAACCTCCCACATGTATTCGGGACCTCTGCGGGCATCCATTTAACCTTTATAATCGGTACATGCCTCTTTCGAAACTTCTTAACCTGTCGATCCTCGATCGACAAAGGTTTTTCAACGAACTCCAAGCTCTCACCTATCTGCACGTCGTTATGTGACATTGCTAGAGACTCATTGTCTAGACATTTCTACAAATTGCAGATGTGGAGCACATCGATTTCCATCAAGCTCCTCAGGTAAGTTTTAGCTTATAGGTTACCGATCTTGATATACTCGGTTTTTCTTGAATGGTCCAATATATATCCAGAGCTTAACTAGCCTGTTAAATTAAAATTTAGCACACCCTTCTAGGGTGATACTTTCAGTCGAGTCTTATTCCTTATTAAGAACTTAAGGGGTTTGCGACTTCCATCAATTATTGACTTTCCGCCGATTACTGGCAGCTTTTAGACGATCATGAATTTATATGATCTTATCCGTCGTCTCCAGGCAACTTTAAGATCTTGATGATGGGACTTACCCAAAGTCCTGTTCGTCAACGGACGTTTGCCCTTTCATCTATACAAGGTCTTCAAAGGAGCAGCCTTGATGCTTATATACTAACTATTAGGTATAGAAAAGTTTATTTAAGGTGAGATGGTTATTCCAACTACTGCTTAATCCAACCTTTAAAGAAAAGCTAACCTCACGGTTAGTCAAACCAATCGACGATCCTGGGTAGCTGATGGCCATTCTTAATTGTTGCCTAAATAAGGTTGCGGTAATCAATGCATAAGCATAATGAACCGTCTTTCTTAATTAGTAATACCTGAGCTTTCAGAATTTCAAATTAGGCTTTATTAAACCTTCTCTAAAAGTTTATCTAATTGGCTCTTAGTTCTTTCTTTTCCGTCGGTACTAATTGATATAGAGCTTTTATAATAAAAACAGCCCTAAGCGGGATGTTTATCCTAACTCCTCTTGCCTCTCAAGAGGTAAACAAGGTAGTTCTTTGAAGAAGATAATTAAGACACACAGATATGTCATAGATGTTCTAAATTTCCGGCTTCAATTCATCTATCAATACCTGTGTCTGATAAATGACACATTTACTTTACAAATGAATGGATGTCTTACTAGAGACACATACAAGGACATTTCTATATTGGATATCTTCTTTGAATACCATTAGCTGACTTTAGTACAATATGACCATTGGGGTATCTCAGTGGTTCCGTGCATTAAACCTCCATACTGATCAGGCATGGAAGCAATCTACGGGACACACTAGGGTACGCCAACCCTCATATGGCGCTTTTATCAAGCATAGTCTGGCATTCGCAGTTGATAGAAATCAATGGGATAATAAAAATAAAAATAAAATAACGTATACTATCGTACTCTATCTTGGAGATGGAGTACTTTAGATCTTATGAATGAAGATTTTCTGACAAGAATAAAAGGAATGGCTCCCAAGATTTTCGTCGGCAGGTTTTACCTTATACTCAATATTTGGAATTCTTATGGGAAAAATTCTAAAAGTTTGCTAAGCTTATGATTATGAAAGACTTAGTAGTACTTTAATCAAACAAAATTCTTAGCACTAATATCATGATAAGGGTTACACCTGCTGCCGTTTATTGGCATGAACTGCCTCTGACATTTATCAGGAGGGTTTAAGCGCCTCCATTCTTAGTCTTTCTCTATACTTAGCTACACCATCTCGACAAATCTCAGGGTCGTTGGCTCTGATGTGGCCCTTAGTGCTACAGCCGAAACAGACTGCATTCCTTATGTTTGTATATTCAGGGAACTACAGATGCCACACTGCTTTGACCTTCAGTCTGTTAGACACTGTCCCAGTGCCTTTTGTTGCAGGTCATGCATACAGGCTTCTCAGATCTCTGGGAGTTATCCTTCTCCCTTTTTTTTTCCTTTCTTTGGTAGTCTCAGCTTTGACTGATTTACTTCTTAACCCATCTAATGTGAGTTGCAGAGATAGATCCATAATGGATTTATAAGAAGCAGGCTTTGACGTCTTAACATGCCCTCTTATTTCTGACACTAAACCACCAATATATATAGTGCATTATGCTTAGACTCTGGGTTTACTGAATAGGGTACCATCCCAGACAATGAACTATCATCGGTAACATAGTGTTGACAGCTTAGAACTTTTATGGTGATAGTCAGAAAATTCTGATTCCACCTTTTCCATTTCGTGTTGCGGATAATAGGTTTTTTTTCTGATAAGGTCCATAAACCTAAACTATCCCACATAATATGAGGGTATCTTTCTTGTGGACTTTATTAATGTCCTAACTAACTATGACATCGCCATCGAATGACTGTGCTACATAACTCACAATGTCTTTCTCAGCACGAACGCTGATATACTTAATGGTTTCCATTTTATCCAGCGATTTCATAAAATCAATGGCCCCCTTTTCGCCATTGAAGCCTTTTGACTTACAAGGGACAATGTACTTTTAAGTACATCCTTTAAAGGAACGGGGCTCCTTGTTATATATCATCTTACTTGGTTTGTTCTTTGCTTTCCCAAGTGTGAATAAAGCTCTTCTCATGAGCAGAGGAATGTGTTTTAGAGCAAGTAGCATTTGACCCCTTTGAACCTTTTCATGATCTTTCTAATAGCCTTTCTAACAGCTACGGTAATTACAGCTTGGAGATTAATTTCCATTAGCATTGATGTTCACAATTTTTCATCATTAGCATTTGTCGCATCTTTAGTATCGCGACTGTTGTTTGCCTCTTCAGAGCTTTCCATACTCAATGCTTGGCACTAAATACCAAAATTAAACAATTGCTTAATTGCATTTCTATAGCTAGTCATCGTCCTGATGACCAACATACATTAGCCATGGTATCTCTAAATCACACCGGCTAATAGGGTATGAACATTCCTAATGAATGTCATTTGAATGTATATTTATCACATCTAGCCTAGGTCACAAAAGGACCATCAATGGCATTTAGGGTTTGGATCGAGTCCATCACCTTTTTGACAGGGGATCAATATGTCACAACTGTCTTTGTTATTATGACGACTTTTGATAGCTCGAAGGCTTGCCACAATGACTTTTAAATACGAAACATGAGTCCGTCAGGAAGGACATAAATAATCATATGGCACGAAGGCCTTGTCGCAAAGGACATTATAAGATATGGCAACAAAAGCCTGTCACAGAGGACATTAATTTATAGGCCGCAATCTTATTAGATCAGGGGCTTTAAGATTTGAACTTGGTTCTTTACCGTTGGACAGGGAGTCATAGACTACCATTATCATTGCCTTGAAAGACGATTCATTTTGGCACATAGGCAAATCACAGGACATCATTAATGGATGTTTACATATATACATATATATATATATATAATTATCGTCATTGAGTATATTAGTCATGATATTATCGATCTTATAGACTATAAGGCTTGGGCATTGCCCATCACCTTCGACGATGTACCATAACGGTCACATTTGACAATGTCTCTAATGGACAATATAGTATATAGCCCGTAGGTGATATAGATCCTAATGGTGATTTGGGATAACGTCACGAAGGGCAATACAATAAACACATTTATATATAGGAAGTACCAGTGGCGTATCCACCATGTGTTGATTATATTACTCTAGTTTCGTTATCTAAATCATCGTCAAGATACACATAAATCATAACCATCGAGTCAGAAAGTACTTCTTGAAATCTCTCTATGAAGATAGGAAGACCTAAGACTGTACTTTAAATATCCTATAAAATAATATGATCATCGTATCAGATGATATAAGTCATGATCGTACTGATCATATAGACTGTTAGGGTTGGGTATAACCCACCACTTTGAACAGGGGATCATAAAGACCACCACTAACTTTGTCTTATTGCCAATAGAATAAAGTATAGCTCGTAGGCATTTCATCACTAGGGATGTTAATATCATGATCATCATACTGATAATACTAGTCAGGATCGCATTGATCATATAGACTATGGGATTTGAGCATAGCTCACCTCCCTTAGGCGAAGAGTTATAAAAGATTACAATTTCCCTGTCATGATTGGACAATATAATATAGCCCGTAGGCAAAACATCATTAAGGATGTTAAATTTAGTCATTATATTGATGATTTTTAGTCATGATCTCATTGATCATATAGACTATTAGGCTTGAGCATAGCGCACTACCTTGAACAGGGGATCATAAAGATCACAATGTCTTTGTCACAAATGGATAATATAATATGGCTCGTAGGCGAAACATCACTAATGGATGTGTATAATAGGTTCATCATATTAGATGATATAAGTCATGATTGCATTAATCATATTGACTATTTGGCTTGAGCATAGCTCACTACCTTAGACAAGGAATCATAAAGATCACAATGTCAATGTATCAAATGGACAATGTATTATAGCCCGTAGGCAAAACATCACTAAAGGATGTTAAATAACATGATCATCGTATTAGATGATATTAGTCATGATCGCATTGATCATATAGACTATTATGTTTGGACATAGTCCAACATTTTTAGACAGGGAGTCGTAGACTACAACTGTCATTGTCTTTATTAGACAACAAGTATAGCCCGTAGGCACTTCACCACTAATGGATGTTTATGGTATGATCATCACATTGATGATACTTGCCATGATCTACTCCGATCATATAGGCTTTTAAGACTCGGATGTAATCCAATGCCTTGACGGCTGGTGTGGTTTCTCACGTCACACTGCCAGGAGTGTTAACATGTTCTCAGATGTTAACAAAGATTAATTATCTTAAGAGGGGTTTACCATCATAGCCATGTTCATAGACATATAGGCTAGGTTATACCATTAAGAGGATCTTTTGAAAATTTTTGGCTGACGATGAAGTTCGGGTAAAATTCAGAACTATGTTTGGATAAAGGACGAAATGAATACCTACATAAAATCTTCAAAACTTTCCTAAGTTATTAGGAATTTACAATAGTGCCTTAATCAGGACTTTTAGTAATGTATTTGTCCACAGAGGACTAAGAGGAAAAATATAAGTTCGTAAAGGAACTATAAGATATGTCCGCATTGGGACTTTTATGATATAACATGTCCATGAAGGAACATTAATAAACAACTGTCCTCGTAGGGACTTTATGTCGAAAGACATGTCCCCAATGGGACTTATTAATGAAACAATGTGTCCTTAAAGGGACTTATAATAAAATATCATGTCCACAAGGGATCAAAATGTAATAATTTGTCCATGAAAGGGACTTAATAGCAAATGCCCATATAGGGTCTTAAATCGAAAGGTATGTCCACACAGGGACTATATAGAAGAGATAAGTCCTTATAAGGACTTAAAAGACAATGAATATTATGAAAGAAGGATTCTCTAACGCCTTCCTTGATCCATTTCGGTTGTTTCTCCTCTTTGTTTACCATATACGGTAGGGACACTGAAGACCTCAGTGAATAAGGTAAATATTTCAAATCAAGACCCGTTATAGAAGTAGAATTCAAGGATTCAATGGTTAAGGAACGATATGGATCACGGATTGGGTTTGGACTGATACAATCCAAATCTTGAGATTTCAAAACTTGAAGGTAAGGAATAGGGATCATTAAGATCTACTGGTATTATTTTCAAAACGGGAGCCTCAGGGACCACCTGGTATGGACTCTACTGGCATAGACTTTAAAATTTGAGCCTCAGGGACCTCCGGTATGGACTCTGAAGTCTGTTTGCAATTCCAATGGGCTTGGTTTTGGGAATGAATCCATAAAGGTCTTCCTACAAACCGGTCGCACGCTTATTCTAGCCGTATTGTGAAGCTTGGCATTCCTTGGCTTCGGATGTAGAGAATCTCTATCAACGGCTTCCTTGTTTGGTGACCTATTCAAAATACATAAAATCGAAAACAATATTTTACTGAATAGGGATGAGAGTATTCCTATGTAAAGTCTAGACTCAGAAGGTCTAAGGAATGTGCTATTGTGTCATTTGAGATTAAACACTAAGGGCTAGTGTTTAATTCACTCAAACTTTGGCTCTGATACCAACCTGTCACACCCTGATATTTCCACGTATTACCGGTGGGCCCGGTGGGGAGTATTGTGACGTAGTTGATATCATAGACAATTTATATTTATCACAGTTTAATACACAGCGGAAGTCGACCAAGCGGTATTTTATAAATTAACCTTCATATGATTAACAATTTAATGCCCGACCAAGCGGTATTTTATATACCGTACCCCAAGCCCGTATAAGGGAAAATAAGTTAAAAGTATTTACCTGAGCAAATTATACAATTTATCCCAGCCGTACAATTCAGCAAGTGCAAGTATCTTTTACTGGGCTCCTAAATCTGGAATGAAGGTTTTAATTAACCTATTAGATTCCTAACGGTCTTACTTTAGACCGGTTAGTTTTAAAGAAAGGTATACGGTACAAACGCAAGATTAAGCGAAGACCAGAATAGAATGTGATTTAGACCCGACAAGTTTGAATACTTGTATAATATGGGTAAACTAAACACATTCCGGAATTTGAGATAAAAATGATAAGGTTTGACCCGTTTCGGTTAATTTATGCAAACTAGTTACATAAACCGTACCGAATGCGATAAATGCATAACGGGTAACCAAATGAGTCATGAACAGGTTTCCTAAGTTAATATGCCTTAAATATGTTGTGATATCAGTAGGATACCTTCCATTATGCCCAAAACGAATTTAAACTCAAATTAAGCCCCGTAAGGGTATTTTGGTCATTTTAAAGGTTATAAAAGAGTTTGAATATTAATCTGAGTTTCAGGTCTGATATAATCAGTAAAAATATTTATTTTTATAAGTCATAACAGTAGGGTATTGCATATATGTGAAATTTACCTTTTATAACCAAACTATGCACCGTAGGGGCATTTTGGTAATTTCACATAAGCTTTAAAGATCAAAATTAGAATTCTGAGTTCAAAACTTTTGCTTACTGTTTAATTATAAAAATTTACATAAAAAATCAGTAGGTATTAAGTTTTATATGCCAAAAATAGTTTTAACTCATACTATGTGTTTAAAACGCGTAAAAAGTCGCTTTTAAGCGATTTTCGGGTTATATAAGAAAAGCTGATATTTTTATCATTCCAGAAGGCTTAAAATATTTTATTTATCATATAAAATCAGTAGCAAAAGATTTGGTATCAATATGTTATGTAAAACTAAATTTATTCAAGAAAAGGGTATAACCGACAATTACCGAATTATAGCAAGAACCCTATGTTATGCTCAGCTTAAAAATAAATAAAAATTTTCAAAAATCCCAAAATATTATATTACATCAGTGGGTAAAAAGTTTGGTGTCAAAATTTGGGTTTAGATAGGCTTTATGCTAATTACACCGTTTAATTAATAAAAAGCTTCTTAATTACGATATTGAGCATAACTCCTAATTAAACCTCAAACTGATGTCAAATTTTTTTAGGACAAGTTTATAAATCAGTAATAAAGGTTTTTGTCCTCTCACATTTTCAAAAATCTCGTTTTAAGGTAAAAAGGGCATAATGGTAAACATTTAGGCATATAACGGAAACATGCAAATGAATCGGATAACTAAGGAACCAAGTTGTATAACCTCAAAGGGTTACACTAACCTATAACCTGGTCCTAATAGAGCTCTAAGGCATTTCTAAAATATGCTACATTGGGTCAGAACTGAAAGTCAAAGCAAAAGTCTACTTTTGCGACTTTCGGTTCCGAACCGAGCCTAAACTGAAAATTGTCGGGTTGAACATGCTTATACATGTTCTTACATTAATTACCAAGTTATACAATTGTTAAAACAGGTTTCATAGCCTCTACATTATTAATTATGATTTTATTTGCAAAATAGCTTTCTGTTGACTTTTTGTAATTAAGTTTGACCCGACAATTGACCTAGTTAGAGTGGGAATCAGAGGGTGCCCTTTTAAGGGTTTATTACCTACATAATTACCAACTCATAGCCATTTTTAATTCGAATAATGGCTGGACCATTTGTGATTAATCACAAAGTCAAAGCGTATTTACGATATCTTTGACTTTCGGTCATTACACTAATGCAAACTTAATTACAGGGGCTAAGAACGCTTACAAGGGTCCTTAGCAAGAAGATTAAGACTAAGAGAGCTTCCTCCCAATGTAGGATGCTCCAGAAAATGGGTTTGAAAGCCCCAAAGCTTGAGAGTATAAGATTTTGGTGAGTTTGTGCAAATGAAAGATCAGCCCCAAGGCCCTATTTATACTACAAGGGACTATTATGAAAATAGGTGTATGGCTCGCCAGCATTTCTTTGCTGACTTTGTTTTTACATATGTTTCAGGTGGTGTTGAATGATGTTGGTTGATAGGATGCATGTTCACATAGGATCTGGACGAGGCCTTAGTGACATAATATTAATGATAGACGACGTGTAACTTGTTTATTTCTAAGACAATGTAAATTATTCAACGAATCAATAAAACGAAATTTTTGTATCCATGGTTGTGAAACAATGATTCTGCCACTCCACTCCCCGACGTTTCCGTCGCGATTTCGTTGTTTTAACGCGGTCGGGGTGTGACAGGTTGGGTTGGAGGTGGTGCAGCAGGTGGTGGTAACTGGGTGGTGGTGGTCTGTAGGTTAGAGAGAGAATACAAATTTATTTTATCTATATATATATTTTTATTACTTTACACAATATCCCAATAGTCTATAGATATTAAATATTTGCATAGGGTGGGAGTTGGCTACAAAGTCTATTTTTCCTACAAAGTGTAAAAAAGTTATAAAACACCATAACGTTAACCATAAAACACACTCAAAACCTACAAATAACATAGTGGAAGTTATTAAAACACAATTTTTGTGGTTTTTGTTTTGTGTTTTGGATGATAAGGCTTTGATTATCGAATGATTAACATTAGTGTGTTTTATGTTGATTATCATGTTGTGTTTTATATTCATAGTTCTATGATAGTGTGTTTGAAGTTTTTATGGACTGTTAGGGTTCTAATATAGTGTTTTAGTACTATTCACTTTGTTATTTGTGTGTTTTGGGTGTGTTTTATGACTTTGGACACTTTTTAGGAAAAATCGACTTTGTAGCAGAACCTCACCCTATTTTCATAGTAGTCCCTGTAATGGTAAAAAGACAAATATGCCCTCATGTGCAAGTCACTTAACCACATTTAACAGAAAAATCTAACTATGTTAGGGCTAAAGAACAAAACATGCAAGATTTTAAAACATTAAGTACAAAACACATCAATTTTAAAAATAAAGGACACCATCTGAAATTAGGTATAGAGATAAAGGGGAAAACTTGCAATTCATTTTTGTTTTTTTGTAATGAATGTTTTTACGAAGGCACTTTTTGTATTGTCATCGCTAACGCAATTGGGCTAGTGAACGTGGGTCAGTTTCTTTAAAAGAGAATTGATGGTGGGTGTATAGGGTTGTCGAGCTACTCGAAGCTGGGCCCAATTTGACATAGGTCGTTTTCTTGATTTGAGATTGAAGAAATGGGCCCGAGCCTTGATTACACGAACCTGTACATTGATTGTACAATCGTTCCCACATTTAGAGGTGCACAAATCAATTATTACAAAAAAAAAACAGGTTTGGTTATTAACCAATTCAGTTAAAAGTCCAAGTGATCAAAACCGGTTTAAGAAATAACCAATGTTGTAGAAGGCGCTAGGCGCTAGTCGGGCGGTGAGGTACAGCCTAGGGATTAATCGGGATTAATCAGGATTAATCGGGATTAATCGGAATGGGATTTTTATATGTAATTTTTCAAAATTATATATATATACCCAATAATATAAAAATAATACTTCAAAATTCACATAAATACTTCAAGTTTCAGATAGTATGGTTCGATTTTGACCGATTTTGACCAATTTTGACCGCCTAGGACCGCCTAGAACTGATTTTGATCGATTTTGACCGACTAATATTGTCCGATTAATCCGATTTTTGACCGCCTAGGACCGATTTTGACCGCCTAGGACCGATTTTGACCGATTTTTGACCATGACCGATTAATTGACCGCCTAGCTCAAAATTAGGCAGTAGATGACCGCCTAGCGCCTAGGCGCCGATTAATCGGCCTTAATCGGCGCCTAGGCCGATTTCTGCAACCATGGAAATAACTGATTCGAGGCTGCCTAAAATGTTACCCATCAAAACTAGTTTGGTAGTTAACCAGATCGGTTAACCAAAATAGCTGAAGTAAAATGTCTGAATAGTCCTTGTGGTTTATCAAAATAACACATAGTTCCCAACTTTTAGTAATTACATTTATGTTTCCTGTGGTGTTACACTTAACACGGATAATCCCCTGAATGTGGTTTTAAATATACAAAGTAAACAAACTTAAGTTCATTACAAAAACATAAATTCATTGGGAAAAACTTAGAAATTTCGAATACATTTTGTTTTTTTTATGTTTAATATTCGTCAAGCCACTAATGCTCCATTGTTGCGTAGTGCTCGTCGAGGTTGTTTTATTTGCCATTTTAATCTATAGACTTATTACAAAAAATAATAATGATAATTAGTTTATCTAATAACCTTGGTTGTCAACAGTCCCAACTTTAAAAATAACCACTGGCAGTCCTAACTATTAACATATTGGCCTCCAATGAACTCTGAGTAACAGAACCCTAACGTCGTTAGTCTCCGGTAGCCGGAAAACTGTTTCTGGCTAGAAAAAGGTTCCTGAAGGTCCGATATAAGGTTATAAAAAGGTTTGGGACGAAAATGTTGAGTTTTCCGGCCAAAAAATGAGTTATCTGGCCAAAAAGAAGTTTTCCGACGAAAAAAGAAGTTTTTCGACGACTTCAATAATTGGGGTTTTTACTAGAAAAAAGGTTCCTAAAGGTTCGTAATAAGGTTACAAAGAGGTTTGGGACGAAAAGGTTGAGATTTCCGGCCAAAAACGTTTTTCCGGCGATCGGAGACTAACGGCGTTACAGTTCTGTTAGTCAGGGTCCATTGAAATCCAATATGTAAATAGTTGGCACTGCCAGTAGTTATTTTTTAAATTGAGACTGTTGACGACAACGACGTATAGTTAGGATTATTAAAGTACAATATTCCTTATATTTCCAACAAATACTAAACGGAAAGTAATAATACACCATAATTTGGATTAATATTTTCAACAAAGACCAAACAGAAAGTAATATTACACCATTGTTTTTAACCGAAAGGAATATATATATAATCGGTTTAGCCGACAATCAACCATTATGGAGTAGTCACGCCTGCAAAATTGAAATACAAACACAAATTAAAATTAAAATTAAAATTAAAATTAAAATTAAATCAAGATCGAGTAAAACATGAAAATAAATGTATCTAAAGAGACTTACTTCCACATTTGAAATGATGAGGAACTTTTCTACCACAGTTTGTTATGAGCCTAATGGCTCGAGTGATGCCTCCGACCGCTCTAACTAACTCGGGTGTGACATCCGGACATATGCACTTCGCATGGGTAACCCTTACCCGACGGCAACACTGTGCGCTTGGACGCCCTCCTTGCAACACCGAATAGCAGGCACTCACCGCTAACTGTTTCTCTTCATGGCATTGAGCAGCACTTGGTCCTGCTCTGTGCTTGGACGCGTTCAACCCGGATATGGCTAGCACCATCGTCATGGCCACCATCATGATAGTAACACCACCACCCATGTTTTTGGTATATGTTATTGTTTTGGTCACGTTGCCTTTTATACACAAGTGACATGGGTAGTAAATAGCTAGAAACGGATGATGGCCACATACTTGTTAGGTATAAATTTAATTAACATCATTTAATTAACAAGGAAATAATATGTATTAAAGCCTTTTTTATAGTATTAAGCATGGGATGGGATGATGAATTCTTACTACTTTTTTTTTTAACTCCAACAAACTCTACATATTATGGACTAACTTTCGCGTTATTTTTTATGCATGCGTATTGGTACAACATGCAAGATTACTTGTACTGAAAGTTTAAAAATATTAATCCTATACTGAGATGGGTTCCATACATATATGATATCACTTTCTACTTCTGATTTGTAACACAAAAGTTGATTTTTTCCCACCGACACACCAGGGGCGGATGTATTATGGAACAAGGGGTAGCCTCCGCTACCGCTTGGTCGGAAAATTTTTGACGTTTTTAGTGTAAATTTTGGAAAAATTTGACGTTTTTTCGATTTCGTTACCGCTTATTTATAAAACGTTACCGCTTGGTCGGAATCCTAGATCCGCCACTGCGACACACAATTCACAAAGTTTAGTTTTTCCTACCGACACACAAGTAATATTTTTTGCATGGTTGTACTGGGCAAGAGTTGTAACTTAGCCATAATAAGGCTTATATGTTACAAATGTAAAGAGACCCAAAATAAAATAACCATGGATCTTACAAAAACGCCTAGAAAATGTAAAGAAAATTAAAATAAAGGAGACTATTCAGTCAAAAAATTAAAATAAATACAACAATAAAAACATTTACAATAAATGCTTGGGTAGTTGGGTTGGTTTTTACACGCTTGCGATTGTGCACTACTTGATGTACATTTTATAAGTTATATATAAGTAAAAGGTTTAAATACAAAAAGCTCTTAACATGCGACGGTACGTGACCACCAATATAACATGTGTAATTAGGGTCAACGCAACCCATTGTATTTATGCAAATAACGTGCGTAATTATGTAATAACGTGCGTAGTTATGCAAAGTTAATTGCTATTGAGCCACCGCATTCAATCGAAGACCTATATTAGATTAGATGTGCGGTTGAGATGCTCGCATATGCATTGCTAAACCACATCTGCAAAACAATAAAGGAAACCACACTAGATGTTTAGCTTGAAGTATAGAGAACCTTGATTGCAATCCGGAATGAGACATTATATGTTGCTACAATGAAACTAGTAATTGTATCGATCTTGTTGTTGGGCTAGATCGTGTGTTGACTTTTCACAAGTCAATTGTTTCGATTTCTTGTATTTTACCATTTTTACCCTTACTGTATTTAACTAGTTAATCAGTTGTTTAGTTAGTTAGGATTTCCGTTAGTTAGCATTAACTGTATATATTAGGGCTTGTATTCTCATTTAGGAATCAATGAAATCACAAAGGTTCTTCCCAAATTACATGGTATCAGAGCAAAGTTCTTGCTCATCGATCCAGATCTTAATCTTCATCATCTCTGATTTTCTCATTCACAATCATCGATTCATTGATTCAGATTCATCGATTCAATCATTGATTCACCGATTGGAATCATTTTATCATCATAATCAATTTCAATATTTCAATTCGTGTTTTGAATCAAATCGTCATCAATCTCAATTTGTTCGTTTTTTTTGCACTTTTTGTTCAGAGCGAGTTTATCTCCTCTGATCTTTGATTCATCTTCTTCATTCCACATTTTCTTTGATTTCTGCAAATTTCAATCATGTCTGATTCAAATAGTGAATCTATTAACACATCAATGTCTATCGATCTGTCTAGTCCTTTTTACCTGCATCCTTCTGACCATCCTGGTATGGTATTAGTTTCAAAATCATTTGACGGAACCGGATTCGGTGCTTGGAAGCGAGCAATGACCATTGCACTCTCAGCCAAGAACAAGTTAATCTTCGTCACTAGTGAACTTGTTCGACCTAATAATTCTTCTCAAATCGCTCTTTGGAATCGCTGCAATGATATGGTAATATCTTGGATTTTAAACACTTTATCACGAGAAAATTAGTGCTAGGTGTTCTGTATGTTGAATCTGCACGTCAATTGTGGATTGAATTGAATGATCGTTATGGTCAAGTAAACGGTGCCAAGTTTTATCAATTACAGAAGAATTTAGGCGAAATTGTTCAAGGTAATTGTGATATTGCAACATATTTCACCGAAACTCAAGACAATTTGGGATGAACTGAATGCTATAAGTTTGATTCCATCATGTACCTATGGTTCAGCTCATCTCATTGCAAAAAGAGATGAAGATCAGAGATTAATACAGTTCCTAATGGGCCTAAATTCATGTTACGACACTGTTAGAGGTAACATTCTTTTGATGCAGCCTTTGCCTATAATAAATCAAGCGTATGCACTTGTGATTCAAGATGAGAAGCAACGCGAAATTCATGCAGTTTCTATGTTTCCTTCTGAATCGGCTTCTATGAATGTTAATTCTCACATTCCAAGTAATCAGTATGGTAGAAATGATAACAAGAAATCTGTTATCTGTTCAAATTGCAAAAAGAATGGGCATCATGCGAGTAAATGCTACAGGCTTATTGGTTTTCCAAAGGATTTCATCAAACAAGCGTCTGCCGACAGTCGGTCTCGTTTCATATATTCTCTTTGCAAAATTTGGTATGGAGGCCGACTAATTAGTTTCATATACCTCGTCGCGAGTTAACACGCACTCGTAACTGCCTCTTGCTCGACCTCCTCGTCGGTCGACTCACACTCATCGGCTAAAACCTCTTTGTAATAATAATTGACAACGGATGAGGAAGATGTGGGGGGGGGGGGGGGGGGGTTTCCATTTTTGGAGAAGGTGGCGTTGTGTTGTGTTTATTTTTTAGGTATTGTGGGTTGTGAGTGTGTATATATATATAGATATTGAAATTGAATTAAAAAACATAGCCGTTACTTCCTCACCGTTGCCCAACGTTTCATTGGCCATTCTCTCTTTGATCCAGCGTGTTTAATGAAACACCTAACAAAAAAAAAAAAAAAACCATCAAAAATGCCCCGGGGGCGGTGACATTGACGTGATGGAATGTTTTTGAGGGAAAAACGCCCAAAACCTCTTCCACTACGGGTGGTCTAATGTTTTATGTGTTGTGTGTAATACGAGGGAGAAAGTTTTCTATTGAAGGGACAAGTGCAATATGACACACAAAAACTTAAAAAATAACATTTTTATTATCACGAAAACATAAAAAGAACATTTTTATTATGGAAGATCTTAGGTTGATTCAGTAGGCGAATTTTTTTTTTTTTTTGAACGGCAAAAACACTTTATATATATATATAAAGAGTCAGCAAGGAGCTGGAAGAACACAAACAACCAGAAAACAAAACAAACCGAACAAAAACGTACAAAGAAAAGCCGTTACAACATGCCAGCAATATCGAACTTCTCCCAGTTCTCCCAAGAAGACTTGCCAAGCTTCGATCTATTGCAAATCCACAGAAACGCGTCTTCCTTCACGAGATCCACAGTCTTTTGGATGGGGATAAAAGTGTCTTCGAAAATCTTGGCGTTTCTGGCGCTCCATATTCTCCAAACCGTGGCTGTGACAATTGTGTGAACCAATTTTTTCCACACCCTCCCTCCGGGTGAGTCTTTAACATATGCTACCAGAGCCGACAGGGAAGCACACTCGAGAGGGAACCTTAGCCGAACCCAAGACATCACATTCCACCATATACTTCTAGCACAAAGACAATTGAAAAAAATATGGTCCGGGTTCTCAGTTCCGATGCCGCACCGGGGGCACAACACGTCCGGCAACTGAACACCCCTATGCGCTAAACCCTCCTTAGAAGCAACTTTACCGAGCAAAGCTCTCCACAGCAACAAATCAGCTTTTGGGGGGGACCAAATATTCCAGTCGAACCTCAAAGTGCTGTTCGAATCAGACCCCAAAGACCCTTCGATGTCACTACGAACTTGCTTCACCGAGAAAGAGTTGTCCCTATCATTCCGCCATACCCAGCGACCGTCCTTCATAATCAGATTATCACTGATGTTAATGCCCAGTTTCTCTAAAACCTGTTTCATGCTCCCAATATCCTTCCAAACCCCGGTGACCGATTTTTTAATCGAAATTAGATGATCAACTGTATTGTTCTTATGCACCCCCGCGATGACTTCTGCCCACAGCTGATTCGGGTTTGACTTAAACCTCCACCACCATTTAGTTAACATAGCGAGGTTAAAATCTCTTATTCTCCCGATCCCCAAACCACCCGCCAACTTAGATCTCGTCATAAGTTCCCAACGGACCCATCTAAGTTTCTTTTTCATATCAGTTATCCCCCAAAGAAAGTCTCTCCTTATTCTGTCAATTTTGTTAACAATACACTTCGGGGCTAAGAAAAGAGACAGGTAATAAGACGGGACACTACCCAGAACCGACTTCACTAGAGTCAATCTACCTGCAAAAGAGAGGTGTCTCGCTTTCCATTTAGAGAGCCTCGCCTTTACTCTATCGACCACTGGAAGCCAAAATCTAGCTAATATTAACAAAACATTATTTAGTGAACACTAATTATTGCTTTTTACTAATCATGAATATGAATCAATTTCGGGTTGAAACGATTGTGTGATTGTTTCATTTTTATACTTTCTCATTTATTTTGAACTTTATTTATTAATTTAAGATTTTTTTCTTGTTTTCTTTGACAAAAAAAAAAAAAAAACACACACACACACACACACATTTTTCTTGAAAAGAAAGATAAAAGACATTCATGTAGTTCAAACTGAATACACACTGCATTTACATAGAAGGAAACTATTGCATTGTATTCTAATAACTTAATCACTTATTCATATTCATAATTAACCATTAGGAAACTAACTTCTTCTTCACCACCTTAACTTTGCAGGGAAATACTGCACAAAACATAAATTAACAATGAGGATTGACAAACTTAATTCACAAACTCTGGTTCAAAAAAGCGGTCTCACCTTGTCGATTAGAGACTCGTAGTACGGTTTCACTTTCTCAACATCGACCCGAACCTTGCTCTTGCTGTACAAGTCATACTTGCTATATGTGTATATTCCATAAACAACATATTAGTATACTTGAGTTGATTAAAGAAAGTACTATTCAACAAGATGCTTACTTGAATATTTGAAGCCACTTTAGATTTTCGACGTCTTCCTCACTCATCAAGTGCTTATACGCTCCTGACCTGTGCAACGCTATTGCAACAACAACATCAACTGGTTAACAACAAATTTTACGAAACAATTTCTTCTTTTGAGGTTCAAACCGACTTCATACCATAAAAGGAATGATATCTTATGATGAAAAGCCCGGCCGAAGGGAGAGTTGTCCCATTCTCCTTTGCCACCTAAACGAATGATAATAGTTCAATACATGTAGAAACAATATGAAAGAGTAAAGAGTTGCTTAATACCAAATACATGTAATCGTCATGCCCCCACGACATCATAACGTTGTCGAGTCCACAATTTTCAGAATAAATTCCATACTTCCTATTGTAAGCGGGATTGTTGTAGTCAGGATTTTGCACGAAATACTGTTTTCAAAATCCGAAATCGATTTAACCAAATGGACAATCGAAACAAAGAATCATCGATGAGTTTGTTAGGACAAAAACCTTGCTATGAACAATTGATTGATCAAAAGCACACCCGACCGGAAATGTGTCACCTACAACCGCCCATTGAGGAAGTTCCCCAAAGCTAGGATGTAGCAAAACCTTACCAAGATCTACACAACAATTTTCCATGTTAGGTACAATAATATAATAAATTAAAAACATAACATCATGCCTGCCATTTTTCCAAATTTGGAATTGGAAGCTACCATGGATCAAGGCTGTCAAGTGAAGCCAATCTTGGTCCGGATAGTCTTTACGTATCGCCTCAGCGGTTTGCAATAAGTGCTCGATTTGTGGTTCGTCTAGATCAGGATCGCTCTCGTCGATCACCTCATTTAAGAGCTCACAACAATCCCAAATGCTCATTTCAATCTTGTTCAATTTTTCATACTCTCCTCTCATCTTTTTAACCTACATATACATCCATATAGTTTAAAAAAATTGAAATTTATCACCCAAATTTATTAAAAAAAAAATGAAAAACCACAATTAAAAAAAAAACTCACGAAATCAACTGTTTGATTGATGTGATTAACACGGTAAAAGTTCTCAACTCCTTGTTGTCTTTCACTCTCAACATCATAATCCCTATAGAATAACAAAGATCCAGATCAAAAACTTAATAATATAATATAAACTAGTTTTGGAATCCGCGCTTCGCGGCGGGGTCGTAGGAGGTTACTGGCAAGGATGTACTTGTTTCATGATATAATATCGATGGGTTGTCATCAGGGCCGGCTCAACCATTTTGGTGGCCTAAGGCAAAGTAAAATCTTGTGGCCTTTTTCCCAAAAAAATGTATGTAATTGAAAGTTAAACTTGAAGGGCCCAAGTGTAATTATTTGAAAGATTGTGTTAAAATTTAAAAACAAGAAAAAAAATGGTGAATAAAGGATTTGAACCTGAGTCTCACCAACATCCATACATACACAAAACCACTACACTACCAACCATCAATTTGTTGATAACCCACACCCTAAATCTTTTATAAATGGACTTTTGTTTCATCAAATAATGGAGGCCCTATAGTTTTGGTGGCCCAAGGCCCAAGCCTCATTTGGCTTGCCCTTGGGCCGGCCCTGGTTGTCATACACTATGCATGCTTTAATCTAAACGTCGGTGATAATAAGCAATTAACATAGTTAAGTAAACATGTTTAGAATTAAAAGTAGCTTTAACTATAATAGGGTAAATAAAAAAAATAGTTATGTTTGTTACCTGATATATTAAAGAGTTAATATAGATCATGTATGTTTTAATTTGAACAGTAAAAATAAGCAAACAACACGATTATCATGTTTAGAGGTAATAGTTATCTTTACTATAATAAGTTAAATAAATAATAAGTAAAATAAAAAAGAGTTAAAGTTATAAAAAATAGATAAAAGAACAAATATTTGTTAAAAAGAAAAAAACCAACTTTAATAAATTTCAAGGGTCGTATGATAACTCCATTAAAGTTCGGGAGTCAAAACTTAAATTGTTTATCGAAAAACGAATTATTATTAACTTCCGTTTGATAAAATCTAATAAACTTCAGAGAGGAATATGTAAACCATTTATAAAAAACTATGAGAGTTTAGGGATCGTATGATAATTCTATTAAAGAATAGGGTTATAAATATAAATTGATTATAAAAAAATAATGATATTATAGCCCTTTTAAACTATTATTAAAGCCATAATATACCAAATAAATATTTGATATTGTTCACAATTATTTACAAGGGGAATTTTGTAAATTAAAAGATAAAAATAAAAAACAAACACCTAAAATTGTGGCCATAAGAATTGGTGTGGGGGATGCAAAATCCACCATCCAACACCAGTTCTGTTTCTGCCCTGCTCTTGAGGATCTGCTCCTGACTTCCATTTTCTGTTCTCAAACATATATAAATATAAATTAACATATACACAAATAATAAAAATAATACTCAATTGATTTCTTCTTATTATTATTATTTTCTTTGCAGATTTTAGTTTCAATTGTAAGATCACAATAAATCAAGGATCACATTACGATGTTATAAATATCGACGTAGTTTTTAAAAGAGTTAGTCATAAAAGGCTTGTGATGCGCCATATTTAAATACAAGTTATTATTAGCCCTTGTGTACTCATAACCCTATAACCCCTTTTTCCCAACATAACCCTTTTACCCCCTTCAATTATAGATATATATGTATGAGTGTGAGAGAGAATAATATTAAAAAAAAAGAGGTAAGAAAATGAAGAGATGGTTACCGAATTGGGTTTCTTCAACGATGATAGTCATATTAAATTAAAAAAAGAAACAGAAGAATATGTATGGGGTGGGGTGTATGGCAAAATGTTAAGAAAAAAAGAGGGTATATATAAGATGCCGGAATGTCCTTACCTGAGAATTCATACTCACCGAGTCCTTCCCTGAAAACTATATTTCTTCCCACTCCTTCATCAGCAATATCACTATTTTGTTTGAAATTGTGGTTCAAGATTTTTGTTGGTGGTGGGGCCACGTGTGACTCAGCTATGTGTTGGCAACAACTCACAGCCACCAGCCATAAATAAATGAAAGTTATTTATAAGTATGTTAAACTCGTAATATTACCCGTGCTATGATGCGGGGGGAACAAGTCGATATCTATTTTGGTTCTGTAGAGCAATCGAAAGAAATATGCTTAAAAGGGTATCGATACATGTTTTATAGCGACCGGAAACCATAAAAATAAATTTAAATTGGACAGTGATACAAACAAAGTTTAAATTAATTGTAAATGAAAACGCAAACGCTATCATAAATATAACTTTAATGAAAAAGAAATCTAAAACAAAAAACTAAACATAAAGAAAAGTAAAAAAAAAAAACCAATAATAAACTCAAGAAAAAATATCAAGAAAGAAACAACAAAGTCAATAGGATGAAAGCAGTATTCACATAACTTGTTAATCGTAATTTACATTAAAACGTAGACCAACTTGAATTTATATCAATGTGTGCATAAAAATAAGCACGTAAGAAAATAGTTACAGCATGTTGCGGCGTTTTCGAAACGTAAATTGGCTTATTATAGGTATCACAAGACATTTTATTTTTCTTTATCCTTAAGGTCCAATTAAATTAAAACAGATTCAGGGACACTAAAATAACCAACACATTCCATGTTCTTAATATCTTGCTATAAAATAAGAAAATTGTAAATATTACTTAAAAATTTGTACATTAAGTAAAATGATATAAATACTCTTCAAATTAATAGCCAAAATGGATCGATGATGTTAGCAAAGTGAATGAAAATGGTAAGAAAATTGAAAATTGACCCAAATACAAAATAAAAAACTTTTCGGATGATAGTGACAAAACCATCAAACCACAGGACAAATATAGCAGTTTACTCTAAATTTTAATAACCCCTATATTTTATAAGTTTATTTGGCTATTATTATTGTTATTGAGTTAAGGTTTTTTTAGTTTTTTTATTTTCCGTTTTACCTGCTTTTTATTGTTTCGACTTAATGATTATTTTTTACGAGAATGTTTATCTTTTTGGTATAAATTTTGGGAATCTACACACTACAATGTGCATATGTGGTTCAACGATTTTAAGTGTACTTTTTTAGTTTATCGGCTTCGTCGCAACGCACGGATCATAAGTCGAGTTGCTATTTTTTGCTGTGTTTTACGTTTCGGTGTACTCAAGTGCACTCTAAGTCTCGTAGTGTCTTTTCTAGACTCATGTAGACAGTTTCAGGTAGTGGATGTCGCGGGACGTTTTATGCAATGAAAACTCTTTGAAAATTGTTTTCGTGAAAAGATCCTAGAGATTGTAGACTAGACTCGAGAAGGAATCCTGGTTCACTACAATCGCAGCTCTGATACCAATCTGTCACACCCCTTTCTGCGGCGGAAGCACGAGGTGTGATCATGAAAGGTTCTCATTGCATACGAAGAGTAAACATACTACATGCTCAAAAATATCTTCAAATATTACATTACTGAAAACATATGTCAAGTGTTTACAACACGAGATAACATATTGTCTTAAAAGTCACAACTTTATTTAAAGATAAACAATAGCGACATCCTCGAGCATGGGTAAGACCGCGCGCACATCCACTTCTAGTTACCTGAAATACATGTGAGTTTTGGAAAAACGTCAACATAAAGTTGGTGTGAATTCATGCAATTTTTGTATTTCACGTTTGTATACTTTGTATGAAAACATAATTTGTATCAAGTCTTTTGTGTACACCACGTACTCATGTATAAATCAGATATTTCTGTATGTATCAAGTGTTAATGGGTTGCAAAGCCATTAACATGTGACACGACATAGGAAGTCACCAAACCATAGGCATTTTTCTGTAGTCGATTCACGACTGAGACACAAAAACACTGCTTGGTAAAAGAGTGGCCAAGAGTGGGGCTGCCCGGAACCCATTAGATCTAACCTTTTGTTCTGCGGTCTAAGTATGTACACGATTAATGGTGCTTATGGTACCCTATTCGTGACACGATTTCTCGTATCATTCTTGTATCCATCATACCATTTGTAAACATTGTAATATTTGTAACATGTATTTCACCCCCGAAGTTATAAAACTGAAAACAGTTAAAAGAAAATGGGGAGCATGAACTCACAACTTTGCGTTCCTGTGCGTCGTAAACTTCACCGGATTTGCTTACTTAACGTCGTAACCTATACGCGTTTTCTTAATGTTAGTCACTAAACTTGTATCGCACAAGTACAGTCACTCTCTTTTGTATTTGTATTGTTGTGTTAAAAATATTTCATATTTTTAACTACGTATCTTACTTATATTATTTCCTCTAAAATAAATATAAGTCTTTTGTGTTTTGCACTTCGCACCCGAATTATGTATCTTGTATTTTGTATGTGTATTTTTTTATGTTTATACTCCTCATGAGTATTTAGTGTATTTTTAAGTCTTAATACACTAGTACGTATAACACATACTATACACACTTAGCACAAAAGTTGGTGATAAAATAATATATATTTTTCTCTCAAAAATATATATACTTATATCCATTTTTATTCTTGAAGAAATACTCGTTTCTTATCACCAAAAATTAGGGAAACCTTGGTAATACTTTTAAACACATTTTTAGGGAATAAGTTTCTCAAAAACTTATATTTTTCTAAGTGTCAAAATTTATAAAAATTTTGACAGAGTTTCCCCTAAAAATGGAGGTTTCCCATGTTTTCAAAACATGTGTTTATTTTCTTTTAAATCGTCAACAATCATCAACAACAATTATCAACAATAATCGTCAACAATAATCACTAATTTCTCCATTTCATGAACTTGAATATTTACAAAAATGTGTAGTAACTTACTAGCACATTTAGCAAGTCTCGTTATCTTTAAAAATAATTTTAGTTTCTTAAAAACTTTATTTTTAAAGAATATGAAGTCTCACAACTTCTAGTCGAGATTCGCAAAAATATTTCTTTGTTAAATTTTTCTTGTGACACAAGTGTCCACACACTTGTTTATTCACTAAAAATGCTTTTAGTTCGGATAAGATCCGGGTTTTAACAACACTAATATTTTTGCTTGGTTCTTCCGAAAAACCACTTGTAGATCTTTAGATCTACATGTTTAGAGTCTTATTTTACAAGAAAAATTACTTTTACACAAGTTCATGTTTGATGTGTGGTAGAGTTTCATCACCTAACCCTTGTTACACTTTAACAAGCTTTATGTCATAATCCATGATCATGACCAATCCGGGTTAAACGATGATCCGAGCTACCACAACATAGATCGGGCCTAAATAACCACATAAATCAAATACTACAAGATTTACACAATATTCAAGCTTTTAACCACCATTTTTAGTGTTTTAAGTAAACTTTTATGCTTCATCTTGTAAGATTACGAGTTTTAACCGTTACAAATCGTATTAACCACTTTAAAATAGTTCAAGAAGGTGATTTAAGCAACATACCACTAGCTCGAGGCTAGGGAAGAATCTAGACGCAATTAGGGTGGATAAAAGCAAGAGAGTGAGGTCCTTCGCCTTCCGATTGCACCAAGGTTCCTTATATGCGACTCTTAACACTTGTAGATGATTGGAATGTGAAGATCAAAAACCGAAAATGGATGTATGTTGAGAGGGGTGTTCGGCCGTGAGCTAGGTAGAGAGGGAGAGAGAGTTGTGTTGAGTGAAAAGCTAAGTAAATGTTCATGTGTGTTTAGTGTTAAACTTATAGACAATTCTCAAGGTTATTAACCATAAGATTTTGTGCTATCTAGATACTAAGCACATGGATTATAATATTCATTTGAAGGACAAGGTGTGTCCCCCACATGGGGACGGTTTCTAAAGAGGGGGGGGGGGGTCTTGGTCCGATTCCAACTAATTAGTTGGATATTAGTTAGGTTAAGTAAGTTAGTTAAGTGCTTAACCCGGTTAGTTGTGTGTCGTGTGTTATGACGGGTGTTAGGGTATTCAGGGACCCTAACTGGCTCAGAAAAAGATAAATAATGTTATTAATAATATTTTCATGTTCCGGGTATAGTCCGGTTGTTCGGTTGCATACCGATTCGTTAAAGTGCTAAATTGCACCTTTTAGTGTTTAATAAGTATCTTTTTGTAACACCATCGATTCCCAACACTTAGGGAAATATTCTGGAAAATAAAACGACATTTCTGCAAAATATTCATGTGTCTAAATGCTGAATTATATAAATTCTGCACTTAAAGTGCGTTTCGGGTGCTTTTTAGTGCTTATTTTTGCTTTCGTATTGCATATATATTAACCCTTGTAAGTACTCTTGGGTTTTAATGCATTCTTGTTGTCGGACCTACACCTAGGCTCCAATTTTATTGTCTGACTGCTTTCTGCAGTTCTGTTGACACATTGTGTCTTACCGGTGAGTTTACTATTATTTTTGACGCAACGCTCTTGTTTATGCATAAAGCAATATTTTGTAGTATACAACGTGCATGAATTCACTTGTTTAATCATGTGTTCAGACATTGCTGACAATTAAGCACATAATTGCAATCATTAAATAATGATTAAAGTGTACGGAAATTACCGGTTTGTGCCAGTTGTCACAGTCTCCCCCCGTTAAAAGAATTTCGTCCTGAAATTCAGGCTGAACTCACTCTCGTTGGAGTCTTCTTGAATAGGTGGGGATACTTTTTCTTGAACTGGTCTTCACGTTCCCATGTGTACTTGGGTCCGTGCTTAGAGCTCCAACGTACTTTGACAAGCTTCACACTGCTCCTCCTGGTCTTGTTGACTTTCCAGTCGGTAACCTCAACGGGTTGCTCTGTAAATCGGAGGGCTTCATCAATATGCACTTCATCCATCGGGATGATCACGTTTTCTTGTGTTGGACTCTTCTTCAGGATGGATACATGAAACGTATCATGTACTCCATTAAGTTCTTCCGGTAACTCCAACTTGTATGCCACGGTACCAATTCTCTTCAAAATTCTGAATGGTCCGATGTATCGTGGATTCAGCTTTCCACGCTTTCCAAATCTGACTACGCCCTTCCATGGTGAGACTTTTAACAACACTTTGTCTCCCACCTTGAATTCTACCGATTTTCTATTCGGATCAGCGTAGCTCTTTTGTCGCTCTCGAGCCGCCTTAATGCGCTCTCGGATCTGCGCAATCTTGTCGGTTGTCTCTTGTACAAGTTCAGGACCAACCATACGTTTATCTCCGGCATCTGCCCAACATAAGGGTGATCGGCATTTGCGGCCATACAGAGCTTCGAACGGCGCGGCTTTTATGCTCGTATGATAACTGTTATTGTAGGAAAACTCATCTAAAGGTAGATGAGTATCCCAGCTGCCGCCTAGATCCATGACACATGCGCGAAGCATATCTTCTAACGTTTGTATAGTCCGTTCGCTCTGGCCGTCTGTTTGCGGATGGAATGCCGTGCTCAGATCTAGCTGAGATCCAAAGGCTTCCTGAAATGATTGCCAGATTCTCGAGACAAAGCGTCCATCTCTGTCTGAAATGATTGAGATTGGCACTCCATGTCGTGCCACAATTTCCCTTAAGTATATCTCTGCAAGCTTCCCAGTGCTATCCTTCTCTCGGATTGGTAGGAAATGCGCAGACTTCGTCAATCGATCAACTATTACCCATATCATATCGTGCCCTCTCGGGGTCCTGGGTAATTTCGTTATGAAGTCCATCGAGATTTGTTCCCACTTCCACACGGGAATCTCTGGTTGTTGTAGTAGGCCGGACGGTTTCTGGTATTCTGCCTTAACCTTAGCACAGGTTAGGCATTTTCCAACATAGACAGCAACGTCGCTCTTGAGTCTCGGCCACCAATAGTATTCTTTCAAATCTTGATACATTTTATCTGATCCTGGATGGATCGAGTATCTCGATTTATGCGCTTCATTAAGGATGACTTCTCGTATGCCACCATAGAGTGGAACCCAAATACGCTTCTTGAAGTATAAGGCTCCCTCTTCGTTCGGCACCATGTATTTCAGCATACCCCGTAGGTATTCAGCTTTACGGTTCTCTCCTTTAAGAGCTTCTTGTTGTGCATCACGAATGCGTGCAGTGAGGTTCGTTTGAATCGTCATTTCCAATGCTCGAACCCTTAGGGTCTTATCCCTTTCTTTTCGGCTCAACGCGTCCGCTACAACGTTTGCCTTTCCAGGATGGTACTTAATCTCACAGTCATAATCGTTCAGCAGCTCAACCCAACGTCGCTGGCGCATATTCAATTCCTTCTGATCAAATATGTGTTGTAAGCTTTTGTGATCTGTGAAGATTGTACATCGAGTACCATATAAATAATGTCGCCAAATCTTCAAGGCGAATACCACTGCACCCAGCTCCAGGTCGTGAGTGGTATAATTTCTCTCGTGAACCTTCAGTTGTCTTAAAGCATAAGCGATGACTTTTTGGCGTTGCATGAGCACGCAACCCAAGCCTTGTCGTGAGGCGTCGCAGTATACCACGAAGTCTTCAGTGCCTTCGGGTAACGATAGTATCGGTGCATCGCAGAGCTTGTTCTTAAGTAGCTGAAAGGCTTCTTCTTGTTTGTGACCCCAGTCGTATTTCCTGTCCTTCTGCGTAAGGGTCGTTAGCGGTTGAGCTATTTTTGAGAAATTCTCGATGAATCGTCGGTAATAGCCCGCTAAGCCCAAAAATTGGCGAACTTCAGTTGGGGTCTTGGGAGCTTCCCAATTCTTTATTGCTTCAATCTTGGACAGGTCTACATGAATGCCCTTCTCATTCACCACGTGACCAAGAAATTGTACTTCGCGAATCCAGAATTCGCATTTCGAGAACTTTGCATAAAGTTTCTCTTTCTTCAGTAGCTCCAAGATGGTTCTGAGATGTTGCTCGTGCTCTTCTTTCGTTCGCGAGTAAATCAGGATATCATCGATAAACACAATCACGAATTTATCGAGATATGGTTTGCAAACGCGGTTCATCAGATCCATAAAGACCGCTGGCGCGTTCGTCAATCCAAACGGCATCACAAGAAATTCGTAGTGCCCATAGCGTGTTCTGAATGCAGTCTTTGGCACGCTTTCATCTTGGATTCTCAGCTGATGGTATCCAGATCGAAGGTCGATCTTGGAATAGTAGCTTGATCCTTGCAGTTGATCAAACAAGTCATCAATCCTCGGTAGCGGATACCGATTCTTGATCGTGAGCTTGTTCAGTTCCCTGTAATCGATACACATCCGCAGTGATCCATCCTTCTTCTTCACGAACAATACTGGAGCTCCCCAGGGCGAGAAGCTTGGCCTTATGAATCCTTTATCCAACAACTCCTGAAGCTGTGTAGATAATTCTTGCATTTCGGATGGCGCAAGTCGATATGGAGCCTTGGCTACAGGAGCGGCTCCTGGAACCAAGTCTATGTGGAATTCGACTTGTCGTTGCGGAGGTAGTCCTGGCAGATCTTCAGGGAATACATCAGGAAATTCCTTCACCACAGGAATGTCTTCGAGTTTTGGCTCCACAGCCTTCTTATCTACTACGTGTGCTAGGAAAGCAACACATCCTTTCCTTAAGCACTTCTGTGCCTTCATACAATTGATGATTCGTAGAGGCGCGTTTCGTCTTTCTCCATGTACGATGAGAGTTTCATCATTCGTCAGAGGGATGCGAATGATTTTCTCATGACAAATGACTTCAGCTTTGTTCTTGGACAACCAGTCCATCCCGACCACTACATCGAAGCTACCTAATTGAATAGGTAAGAAGTCGATGCTAAATCTTCGTTCACCAAGTTCTAGCGTGCAGCCTCTAACAACTTCGCCCGATTCAACAAGTTTACCATTGGCTAGTTCTATGGAATAAGGAATTTCTAATCTACTAGATTCTATTCCGAGTATGCGTTTAAATTCCACAGACATGAAACTATAATCGGCGCCAGTGTCGAATAATATGGATGCAAAGTGATTGTTAATGAGGAACGTACCGTTGACCACATTAGGGTCCTCGCGTGCGTCCCTTGCTCCAATCACAAATGCTCGGGCCTGAGCATTGTTTCTCTCTGGGCAGTCCTTTATGAAATGATCTTTGCTTCCACATCTGAAGCATCCTTGGTTTCGCCCATTCCCGTTACCAGCACCATTTCCATTTCCACCATTGTTCCTATCATCAGCCCCATTACGATTTCCATTCCCGTTCCTCTTACTCCAGCAGTCTTCAGTGCGGTGACCCAACTTTCCACACTTGTCACACTTTGAGATGCGACAAGCTCCCTCATGGTGGCGTTTACACCGATGGCATTTGGGCAAGGTGCCCAGGTATCCCTTTGCTGGAGCGTCGTTCATAGCTGCAAGAGATTTCGCCTCCTGAGGCGGGTTGGGGTCACGCTTCTTGTTGGAACTCTTGTTGTTACGAGTTGCTTGATTCAGGTTTGCATATTTCCTTTTCTTGTCGCCAGACGACTCAGCATGCGTCTCGGCATTTTCTGTTGGGTTTAGTGATAGCGTCTTCATACGAACACAATCTTCAGTTAGGCTGACAGCCAGAGTTACAGCCTCAGTGACTGTTTGTGGTTTGGCCGACGTCACCATGCCACGAAACTCTGGGGCTAGTCCCCAAATGTAGCGTTCAACGCGCTTGAATTCGGGAGTCACCATGTAGGGAAGCACTCTTGACAGATCGTGGAACCTTTGAGTATAACCATTGATGTCAGCACCCACCATGGTCAAGTGCCAGAACTCCGTCTCCAGCCTTTGGAGTTCAGCACGAGAGCAGTACTTCTCTCTCATTCTTTCCTTCAGTTCCTCCCAAGTTAGGCCATAAGCGGCATCATCACCCAAGGTTTGGGCTTGCAGGTTCCACCAAGTCAGAGCTTCATCGACGAATAACCCAGTAGCAAAGGTGACTTGCTGATCCGCGGTACACTTGCTCATGCGGATAGTAGCTTCAGTCTTCTCCGTCCAGCGCACAAATGCTACTGCACCTCCTGTGCCGTCATAGTTCATCGGCTTGCAGTCGAGAAACTGCTTGAAAGTACAGCCTTGAGCTGCGTTGCCTCCAGATGAATCTCCGTTCCCATTACGTCTAGCGTTGCTTGGTCCACTATTGTCTTGAGTTCGGTTCACCTCGTACTGGGCGATAGCAGCGGAGATCCTTTCCTCCAGTAGAGCGTTCAGCTCTTCAGCAGTTCTTGGCAGTGGGGGAGGAGGAGGTTGGTCATGAGCGTTCACAGCTCTTCTGGGTGCCGTGTTCTAACGAACACAACCCAATAGTTTTAGGCATTTGTTTGATATCGTCATACTAGACAGTAGTATCATATATATTCACAGGTATATATATCAAACAATTATTACTCTAGCAGAGTACTTAGTAGGCTTGCACTGAAGGAATCTATACGTGACAAGACTTGCTGTGGTTTCTGTGCACTGAATTCCATAATTATGTATGCATCCATAATTACGTAACTCCTTGCACAGTCCGCACAGTTCGTTTCATCCTCATATCTCTTCCTTGAGATGGGCCATCGCTTTTAGGTAAAGTCACGTATACTTGTGACATTCTACTTATAGTACATGCTAATTATCACACATAATTGCAAGTAATTTCTAGTCAACGACAAGTGTTACTCAAGTGCACTCTAAGTCTCGTAGTGTCTTTTCTAGACTCATGTAGACAGTTTCAGGTAGTGGATGTCGCGGGACGTTTTATGCAATGAAAACTCTTTGAAAATTGTTTTCGTGAAAAGATCCTAGAGATTGTAGACTAGACTCGAGAAGGAATCCTGGTTCACTACAATCGCAGCTCTGATACCAATCTGTCACACCCCTTTCTGCGGCGGAAGCACGAGGTGTGATCATGAAAGGTTCTCATTGCATACGAAGAGTAAACATACTACATGCTCAAAAATATCTTCAAATATTACATTACTGAAAACATATGTCAAGTGTTTACAACACGAGATAACATATTGTCTTAAAAGTCACAACTTTATTTAAAGATAAACAATAGCGACATCCTCGAGCATGGGTAAGACCGCGCGCACATCCACTTCTAGTTACCTGAAATACATGTGAGTTTTGAAAAAACGTCAACATAAAGTTGGTGTGAATTCATGCAATTTTTGTATTTCACGTTTGTATACTTTGTATGAAAACATAATTTGTATCAAGTCTTTTGTGTACACCACGTACTCATGTATAAATCAGATATTTCTGTATGTATCAAGTGTTAATGGGTTGCAAAGCCATTAACATGTGACCCGACATAGGAAGTCACCAAACCATAGGCATTTTTCTGTAGTCGATTCACGACTGAGACACAAAAACACTGCTTGGTAAAAGAGTGGCCAAGAGTGGGGCTGCCCGGAACCCATTAGATCTAACCTTTTGTTCTGCGGTCTAAGTATGTACACGATTAATGGTGCTTATGGTACCCTATTCGTGACACGATTTCTCGTATCATTCTTGTATCCATCATACCATTTGTAAACATTGTAATATTTGTAACATGTATTTCACCCCCAAAGTTATAAAACTGAAAACAGTTAAAAGAAAAGGGGGAGCATGAACTCACAACTTTGCGTTCCTGTGCGTCGTAAACTTCACCGGATTTGCTTACTTAACGTCGTAACCTATACGCGTTTTCTTAATGTTAGTCACTAAACTTGTATCGCACAAGTACAGTCACTCTCTTTTGTATTTGTATTGTTGTGTTAAAAATATTTCATATTTTTAACTACGTATCTTACTTATATTATTTCCTCTAAAATAAATATAAGTCTTTTGTGTTTTGCACTTCGCACCCGAATTATGTATCTTGTATTTTGTATGTGTATTTTTTTATGTTTATACTCCTCATGAGTATTTAGTGTATTTTTAAGTCTTAATACACTAGTACGTATAACACATACTATACACACTTAGCACAAAAGTTGGTGATAAAATAATATATATTTTTCTCTCAAAAATATATATACTTATATCCATTTTTATTCTTGAAGAAATACTCGTTTCTTATCACCAAAAATTAGGGAAACCTTGGTAATACTTTTAAACACATTTTTAGGGAATAAGTTTCTCAAAAACTTATATTTTTCTAAGTGTCAAAATTTATAAAAATTTTGACAGAGTTTCCCCTAAAAATGGAGGTTTCCCATGTTTTCAAAACATGTGTTTATTTTCTTTTAAATCGTCAACAATCATCAACAACAATTATCAACAATAATCGTCAACAATAATCACTAATTTCTCCATTTCATGAACTTGAATATTTACAAAAATGTGTAGTAACTTACTAGCACATTTAGTAAGTCTCGTTATCTTTAAAAATAATTTTAGTTTCTTAAAAACTTTATTTTTAAAGAATATGAAGTCTATCAACTTCTAGTCGAGATTCGCAAAAATATTTCTTTGTTAAATTTTTCTTGTGACACAAGTGTCCACACACTTGTTTATTCACTAAAAATGCTTTTAGTTCGGATAAGATCCGGGTTTTAACAACACTAATATTTTTGCTTGGTTCTTCCGAAAAACCACTTGTAGATCTTTAGATCTACATGTTTAGAGTCTTATTTTACAAGAAAAATTACTTTTACACAAGTTCATGTTTGATGTGTGGTAGAGTTTCATCACCTAACCCTTGTTACACTTTAACAAGCTTTATGTCATAATCCATGATCATGACCAATCCGGGTTAAACGATGATCCGAGCTACCACAACATAGATCGGGCCTAAATAACCACATAAATCAAATACTACAAGATTTACACAATATTCAAGCTTTTAACCACCATTTTTAGTGTTTTAAGTAAACTTTTATGCTTCATCTTGTAAGATTACGAGTTTTAACCGTTACAAATCGTATTAACCACTTTAAAATAGTTCAAGAAGGTGATTTAAGCAACATACCACTAGCTCGAGGCTAGGGAAGAATCTAGACGCAATTAGGGTGGATAAAAGCAAGAGAGTGAGGTCCTTCGCCTTCCGATTGCACCAAGGTTCCTTATATGCGACTCTTAACACTTGTAGATGATTGGAATGTGAAGATCAAAAACCGAAAATGGATGTATGTTGAGAGGGGTGTTCGGCCGTGAGCTAGGTAGAGAGGGAGAGAGAGTTGTGTTGAGTGAAAAGCTAAGTAAATGTTCATGTGTGTTTAGTGTTAAACTTATAGACAATTCTCAAGGTTATTAACCATAAGATTTTGTGCTATCTAGATACTAAGCACATGGATTATAATATTCATTTGAAGGACAAGGTGTGTCCCCCACATGGGGACGGTTTCTAAAGAGGGGGGGGGGGGGGTCTTGGTCCGATTCCAACTAATTAGTTGGATATTAGTTAGGTTAAGTAAGTTAGTTAAGTGCTTAACCCGGTTAGTTGTGTGTCGTGTGTTATGACGGGTGTTAGGGTATTCAGGGACCCTAACTGGCTCAGAAAAAGATAAATAATGTTATTAATAATATTTTCATGTTCCGGGTATAGTCCGGTTGTTCGGTTGCATACCGATTCGTTAAAGTGCTAAATTGCACATTTTAGTGTTTAATAAGTATCTTTTTGTAACACCATCGATTCCCAACACTTAGGGAAATATTCTGGAAAATAAAACGACATTTCTGCAAAATATTCATGTGTCTAAATGCTGAATTATATAAATTCTGCACTTAAAGTGCGTTTCGGGTGCTTTTTAGTGCTTATTTTTGCTTTCGTATTGCATATATATTAACCCTTGTAAGTACTCTTGGGTTTTAATGCATTCTTGTTGTCGGACCTACACCTAGGCTCCAATTTTATTGTCTGACTGCTTTCTGCAGTTCTGTTGACACATTGTGTCTTACCGGTGAGTTTACTATTATTTTTGACGCAACGCTCTTGTTTATGCATAAAGCAATATTTTGTAGTATACAACGTGCATGAATTCACTTGTTTAATCATGTGTTCAGACATTGCTGACAATTAAGCACATAATTGCAATCATTAAATAATGATTAAAGTGTACGGAAATTACCGGTTTGTGCCAGTTGTCACAGATTTGGCCGATGACCCACGTTCAAGGATGCTTTATGTCTCAGACTATACGAAGATTGCCTCTTGGTTATCATAAGGTTAAATTTTAAATTAATATGGTCTCATTTGTTAATAAGCTTATAATACTAACACATGCTTTAACATTGTTTTATAGGTGTGTTATTATTCATGTTCAAGATAACCTCTTTCGTGTTCATGTGAGCAAGAAGAGAGGAAGAAACAAAGGATCGGTCAAAACGGTTCAGATGATACAGGTTCATGTAATAAGAAGAAACTCTCTGTTGCGGAAGTGGTTATCTTGAACATGAGTAATAACACACCTGTCTTCTACCTCCATTGCAAATGAAATTGCATGGAAGAAGGCGAGAGAAATAGATATCCTAGGAAGTGTTAATTGTAATGTTTAGTTTTTAATATTTTTCAAACTCAGAATTTTGTAATACTATTTAATATCGAATGAAGAAGTGTTTATTGCTAGCAGAATTTTGTAAAAGTTGGATTTTGTATAGGCTTCTGTGTAGTTTGTTTGTTTTTTTTGTTCTATTTGGGGTGTATTTGCTCTTATGTTATGGCTAATTTAGCAGTTTTACATTAATTGTGCAAAAGAACAATTGCATCAGCATTTCAATATTCATGTTTTCAAATTAGAAGAAGAGGTACCACCATCATATTTTTCAATATCATAATATTATTATTAACCATTGAAATAGACTTTCCCCTTGAAAGTCGTTATTTGTTTGGGCCAAATAAGACTGGTTCACATAAGTGGATTCATCATAAGCAGTTGTTTGCATTAGACTTTCCCCTTGAAAGTGGTTATAACATCTGATGGCCCTCATCCACTATTTGTATACTACAACTGCTGTCCATTAAGTACTGCTTGTGTATAACAACTGCACCAGACCAAGTGCTGCTATTTAATCTACTGCCCTAAGTCAAGTGCTGCTAAAGACCAAAGCCCTGTTTGGAATGAAGCAGTGGAATGAAAAAAACAGTTGACATATAAAGATTGACAATTTGTGTCTAAAATGTATTTTGTTAAGGATGGCATTCTTGCAGATATTTCATAAATCACTATCAACAGATGTTGGACATGATATTGTGGTTACGCAAGACAAAATCATTCCTTTCTTTAGAACAGCCGATGCTCAAAACATTTGTCAAAAGCTTATTGACTGTTGCACTAACAGTTGCTGATTTAATAGTCTTTCAAATCATTATCATTTCCTTACCCCTAACTACTTTTGTGCTCAAACATCTGTTTTCTAAATACTGTCCACTGCTATTCATCATAAGCAGCTGTTTGCATTAGACTTTCCCCTTGAAAGTGGTTATAACATCTGATGGCCCTCATCAACTGTTTGTATACTTCAACTGCTGTCCATTAAGTACTGCTTGTGTACAACAACTTCTGAAGACAAAGTGCTGCTATTTAATCTACTGTCCTCAGTCAAATGCTGCTAAAGACCAAAGCTCTGCTTGGAATGAAGCAGTGGAATGTAAAAACTGCTGACATATTAAACTTGACAATTTGCCTCTAAAATGTATTTTGTTAAGGATGCCATTCTTGCAGATGTTTCATAAATCACCATCAACAAGTATTGTAATTTACATTTTTATTAATTATTTCCGGTGAGATTTTTATTATATCAATGACTTATAGTTATTCTTTTCGACAAAACGGTCTTATGGCACTTTATTATACACTGTTTTGCTAGGTAAAATCCATACTATATGATTATATTTACAGAGTTGATTCTTGAATTTGGTTTGTTTTGTTTTGTTTTTTGATTGTTTGTTGGTATGTGGTTTATTTTAGGGTGATCAGTGGTTTATAATCGGACCGTCCGGTTCATTCATCAGGTATTATTTCCTTTTCATTTTCACTACACTGATTTAGCGTTACCGCCTGTTTAACAATCGAGAAAAATATGTTTCATATCATACCTGCTTTAGAGTTTTACTTGTATCGTTTAAAACAAAACCCAAAAAAAATTGTTTCCGAGTGAAGAACCTATAACACATCAAAAATTCAGCATTTAAAACAAAACCCAAAAAAATTGGTCAGTCCAAAACCATACCTAAAATTATAATGAAACAGAAGCAAAAATAAAGTGTCATAAAAAAAATTAAATTGTTTATAGTATAAATATTAAAAAAAGTTACAATTACATAAAAAAAGAAAAGTAATCAGACACTTAAAGTCTAATAGCAAGAATGAAGAAACTTTAACTTCAACTCCATGGAGCACTGCACTTCTCGATGTATGTCATTGATCTTTCTCATGAAATCCAGGTCTCTGTCTCCACACTCTATATTATTCGCAACACACAGGTCACGAACGGAAGTAGTCGGCATCGCCCTCAGGTCTCTTGAAACTTGGTCTCTTGTCAGCAGACCAAGTTGCAGTCCGTTAAAACATCTCTTCAACTCTTGAAGAGTACTCCTATCAGCAAAAACTTGCTCTTCGATTTCTTTAATAAAGAGTTGCTTGAAATCCTCAGATTGTGCAGAAGTATGTGACTCCATTTTAATGTATTTATAACAACTAAGGCAAAACAATAAGAGTTGCTCTTCTATTTCACTGAATGAATCTGGTTATGATGAAACAATATTTGAATTCGCAATGATATTATATAGGATATGTATTAGCCCAAAGGTCAGGTTTAAATGCAACCATTAAATAAAAATTTATATTTAAAAACCTGATACATGTAATGATTTAATAATGAAAAACGTGTATATGGCCAACATGTCTCTTCATTTACCTTATCAAACATTTTAATGTAAAACCTTTGAAAAATTATCTTTATTAGCAGACGTCTCTTCGTTTACCCTATCAAATATTTCAAACACTATAAAGGATCATGATTGCTCTACTTGAAAACATCAAGACTTCATTTTTAAAAAACCCTTCATACTAAAACAAAACGTCCAAAACCACTCACAGTCATTCTAAATGGCAAGCAAAACCTTCTACCACTGGTCGGATAATACCGATCTTAAAATTGAATATTCAAGATGGTCACTCCATGAACAGAGAAAAGCTGAAGAAGTCAACAAAGAAGTTGCGTTGGTAAGTGATAAATATTATAAGCAGACGTGGAGTAGCATTGCACTGCTGGATGAAGTTGTCTCTTCTCCTCCATCAGAGTTTAAAGAAAAAGCAGAAGAGTTTATGACACATCTGCTGAAACAGGATCAGAAGATCTGTGATATGCTAGCAGATCTGCAAATTAAAACAAAAAATGAAATTGCATGGAAGAAGGCCAGAGAAATAGATATCCTAGGAAGTGTTAATTGTAATGTTTAGTTTTTAATATTTTTCAAACTCAGAATTTTGTAATACTATTTAATATCGAATGAAGAAGTGTTTATTGCTAGCAGAATTTTGTAAAAGTTGGATTTTGTATAGGCTTATGTGTAGTTTGTTTGTTTTTTTTGTTCTATTTGGGGTGTATTTGCCCTTGAAGAGGTACCACCATCTTATTTTTCAATATCATAATATTATTATTAACCATTGTAATAGACTTTCCCCTTGAAAGTCGATATTTGTTTGGGCCAAATAAAACTGGTCCACATCAGTGGATTCATCATAAGCAACTGTTTGCATTACACCTTCCCCTTGAAAGTGGTTATAACATCTGATGGCCCTCATCCACTGTTTGTATACTACAACTGCTGTCCATTAAGTACTGCTTATGTACAACAACTGCACCAGACAAAGTGCTGCTATTTAATCTACTGTCCTAAGATAAGTGCTGCTAAAGACCAAAGCCCTGCTTGGAATGAAGCAGTGGAATGTAAAAACTGATGACATATAAAGATTGACAATTTGTGTCTAAAATGTATTTTGTTAAGGATGGCATTCTTGCAGGTATTTCATAAATCACCATCAACAGATGTTGGAAATGATATTGTGTTTACGCAAGACAAAATCATTCAACAAAATCATTCAACATAATCTCATTAAACAGTTGCTGATTTAATAGTCTTTCAAATCATTCTCATTTCCTTACCCCTAACTACTGTTGTGCTCAAACATCTGTTTTCTAAATACTGTCCACTGCTATTCATCATAAGCAGCCGTTTGCATTAGACTTTCCCCTTGAAAGTGGCTATAACATCTGATGGCCCTCATCCACTGTTTGTATACTACAACTGCTGTCCATTAAGTACTGCTTGTGTACAACAACTGCACCAGACCAAGTGCTGCTATTTAATCTACTGCCCTAAGTCAAGTGCTGCTAAAGACCAAAGCCCTGTTTGGAATGAAGTAGTGGAATGAAAAAACAGTTGACATATAAAGATTGACAATTTGTGTCTAAAATGTATTTTGTTAAGGATGGCATTCTTGCAGATATTTCATAAATCACCATCAACAGATGTTGGACATGATATTGTGGTTACGCAAGACAAAATCATTCCTTTCTTTAGAACAGCAGATGCTCAAAACATTTGTCAAAAGCTTATTGACTGTTGCACTAACAGTTGCTGATTTAATAGTCTTTCAAATCATTATCATTTCCTTACCCCTAACTACTTTTGTGCTCAAACATCTGTTTTCTAAATACTGTCCACTGCTATTCATCATAAGCAGCTGTTTGCATTAGACTTTCCCCTTGAAAGTGGTTATAACATCTGATGGCCCTCATCCACTGTTTGTATACTACAACTGTTGTCCATTAAGTACTGCTTGTGTACAACAACTTCTTTTTAACATCTGATGGCCCTCATCCACTTTTCTTGCTTTTTTATTAAGAAATCATTGATTTAATAATTTAAATTAATTCATTTTAAAAAAATCCAATCTAATAATTAACTCTTTTTAAATAAATGCAATCTAATAATTAAAGGTATACTATATATAACAAATTATTAAAGCCTAAATTGTATATTAAATGTAAACTTTTAATACATACAATACAGAGACAAAACGTCATACCAACTTCGTAGACTTGATGGAACTTACAGACTCGATAACAAAAGACCGTAACATACAATACAGAGACAAAACGTCATACTACCACAACCAATTGTGGATCTTTACTGACGGGTACACTTCGGAATGTAGCAGATATGAATGAATATAACCCCAGTGTAGCTAATTTCATATCTGCCACTGGGGTTATATTCATTCATATGAATGAATATAACCCCAGTGTAGCTCTTCGATTTTCCTTGAAATTCCAGAGCTCGCTAATTACATATATGCCACTGGGGTTGTATTCATTCATATGCAATTGATCGTTTTGATCAATCAGTTCCTTATGTGCACCGCACCATCTTCTAGGAGGTTGTCAAGTCTTCTCGCCTTCGTAGTTGGTGTTTTGCGTATCTTTACATCCGCAGCCATTCTGTACAATATTTTCACAAAAGACATTACAAACAAACCTGAACAAAGCAAAACGAATCAACCCTCTGTTTTTCCAAACCAAAACAAACAAAACAAACAAACATAACAAAGCAGAACAAAAACAAAACAAACAAACAGAACAAAACAGAACAAAAACAGAACAAAAACATCACAAAGAAACCTGAAAAACTGAAACCAAAATACTCCAAATCAACCCATTCACAAAAAAACTGATTATCATCATCATCATTATGCGGCATTCAGATTATCATTATCAAAAACTGAAACCAAAATACGCAAATCAACCCTCTGTTTTTTCACAAAGAAGTGATTATCAACATCATCATGAGGCATTCAGATATCATTATGAAAAACTGAAACCAAAGTACCCAAATCCACCTTCTGTTTTTTCACAAAAAACTGATTATCATCATCATCAACTCTTTTTTTTCACAAAAACATTTACAAAAAACTGATTATCATCATCATCATCATGCGGCATTCAGATTATCATTATCAAAAACTGTAACCAAAATACCCAAATCAACCCTCTGTTTTTTCACAAAAACATTCACAAGAAACTTATTATCATCATCATCATGCGGCATTCAGATTATCATTATCAAAAACTGAATCCAAAATACCCAAATCAACCCTCTCTTTTTTCACAAAATCATTCACAAATAACTGATTATCATCATCATCAACCGGCATTCAGATTAACATTATCAAAAACTTAAACCAAAATACCAAAATCAACCCTCTGTTTTTTCACAAAAACATCACAAATATCAAAAACATATATAGATAAGATGATGATACAAACCTCTGTTTTGAAGATGAAGATGTATGAAGATGATGAAGACGGATGAAGATGATGAAGATGGATGAAGATGATGATGATCGGTATTGAGAGTTGAGAGAGAGATTTGGAGATTTTTTGAGAAGTGTGATGATGATGATGATGATGATGATGATCGGTGCATTTAATATATATTTGAGATTATGTGGATATTAAGGGATAAGGGTATTAAGGACATTTCATAGATGTCTTTAACAAATCTAATCCATATTTAATAGAAGGGGTTTAACGGGCCTACAAAATCTAATCCATCAGTAAACTTAATTGGATCAAATATAAGGGGCTTTATTGAACTGTTCAATAACATTTGGTTATTTGAATTAGGTCAGGCTTTAATTATTAGACAATATAAAATTAGGTCATGCTTTCATTTTAGACAATAAATTTTGAGTTAGTTAGTTAATTTCTATATCAAACATGAACTAAATAGAAACAATTTAAATGATGTATTATAATCTATTTCGATGGTTATTAAAACTACCCATGTGGTCACACATACTGTCTTCAACATTACTTTATAAAGATATAGAACTAAAGACCAAAATTTAAATGATATATTATAATATGTTTTTTAGTATTTGTTTTCGATCATTACTAAACCTACCCGTGTGGTTACACGGGTCCTACACCTAGTATAGATATATAACATACTCTCCTCTTCAATCAATTACTCTCTCTTTATATTCATTCACCACTTTCTCTCTCTAAAAACTTCTCTACCCTTTCGTCTCCAGGCACATTTCTCAAATTAATCATCATCACTCTCAAAAATCCTAAATTTTTGTTTGATTCGAGCTAAATATTAACTCTGAGTAAGCCTAACAATTGAGACATCGACATTTGCGACATTTGTTAGGAGCTTCTTCTCTTCTCATAAACAACAAACAGGCATCTAATCGTGATTTTGTTCATCCGGCGAAAGCTATTCAGGTCTGATCTAATTTCTCTTAGTGTTTGTTTTAGGTTTTACGAATTGTTAGGAGCTTCAATATCAAACTATTGCTACCGATTTCCAACGTATTTTCAAGATTCATGATAAGCTTTTCCTCGGTCTATCTGGTCTTGGTTCCGATGCTCAGACACTGTAAGTGCTGATAGTCACTGATTTAGGGTTTTATGATATAATAAAGTAGTTGTGTTTGTATATGTATCTGGTTTGTTGTTTGTGTTGATTGAAATGTGTTTTTTGTTTTATTTAGTCATCAGCGGCTTGTGTTTCGCCACAAGCTGTATCAGTTGAGGGAAGAAAGAGGCATGAAGCCTGAAACTTCTTTAAGGTAAGTTTTTTTTAGCAATACGAATGTTGTAATCTGTGTTTCAGTTTCTTGAAGTCATTTTGTATAGGAATTTTAGTTACATAAACTTTTACAATTAATCATTTGCAGAGTTTTCCTTCTCATTTGCCACAAAGTGATGACTCAGCCGCTTACTACTCCATGTGCTCACAATTTTTGCAATTTCTGCCTGATGCACGCTAATTTTTATTCGATTCATAAGACAACATTACTGGGAATTTGATATTTTTTATAGAAGAGTGTTTGTTAATTATTATAGCCTAATTTTTCGAATCTGAACTAAGTGGCTTGAAAGGAAGATTCACGGTGAAGAGATTGACAAAGGAAAAAATGATTTATATGAGGAAAACTTGGGACAGGTGAAAGCTGAAAGATGGGAACTCTCTGGATATTTAAAATGATTTATACGAGGAAAAATGATTTATATTAGGAAAACTTAGCACAGGTCAAGAAAAAATGACCATTTGATTAGGTATGATTTCATCATTTGAAATGGTTATTATAATGTTTTTAGTTCGTTTACCTACTGAATCCGCAACACTGTCACTTCATATATATTCTGATTGTAAGTTCTGAAATCAAGATTATGCAATATTACGATTAAACAAGGTAAAATCATGCATCAGATATGGCTTTAAAAGTTCATGTAATTATGCTCATCCTTGATGTTCAAGAAATGATAACGCGCTTCTCTTTTTATGTCAGTTCTTTTCTTCTCTTTCAGAAGTTATGGAAGAAGAAAATGGAGTATTCGAGCTTGAGAGTCAAGGTGGTTCGATTATTCTATCTCAGGTCATTAAAGACACTCATTTCACACTCATGTCACCAAGATGACTGATAATTTGCAGAATTGTGTTTTTAACTTATAAGTTGTTAATGTGACAGATTGAAAATGAATACGGGTCGTTGGAGTACGAACTCGGAGCTCCAGCTCGAGCGTATACAAAATGGGCTACATAAATGGCTGTGGGATTTCCTATTTGGTTGAAATATGTTCCAGGAATTAGTTTCAGAATAGATAATGCCCCTTTCAAGGTCTGCTTATGATACTTTGAATCTTTGAATAAAATCTTAATTTATCCATACAATATTTATTGATTTTTTGATATTTTGAAATAAGCATGTAATGATGAAATGATGATGATTATGTATGTATATATATCAATTTGCCAGGAGGAGGATTCCATTGATGCTTTGGAGACACCTGTCGCTTGCTTGCAATGGCAGTCTTAAGGTATTTACTATTTGGCAAATGTCTGTTTTATGTTTTGAAACCTCTGTTTGTTGTGAACAGATGTTAGAAAATAAAACAGATGTTTGAAACCACTATTGGGTTAAAATAGTGTTTTGTGGAGAAAACAGTGGTTGAAACCACTGTTGGGTTAAAACGGTGGTTTGAAACCACTGTTGGGTTAAAACAGTGGTTTGACTTTGGTCAAACAGACTTTTGAACCACTAAAAGAGTGGTGAACTCTGCATCTTCTCCTATAACTGATTTAATAATAATGATTTAGTGATTTGCTATTTTATTTACAACTGATTTAGTGTTTTGCTCACACCAAATAAGTCAGCAGCTCCAAGAGGGAAGAAGGGAGTTGAAAAGGCTGCTAAGATTGATTCTCTCTTGGATCAAGGTTTACATTTTATGATTACTCACACATGAGTATATGTTTTTAAACACTGACAATAATTTAATTGAACCAACAATATGCAGGTAACTCATCTGCAGAAGTGGAAGATATTTGTAACGCGTTTGATAAACTTGATGTGGAGGTTATAGAGGAAGAAGTTACACACGAGAGTGTAGAAGAAGCTGAAGATTCTGGTGAAGTTAACAGTCTAAAGAAGGTAGCAGATGAAAACTCAGTTTTGTCTGAATATATGGATCTAGAACACAATTTGCACATCTCAGAGATGAAAATCGATGAAGTGTCTGATGTGAAACCAGAATCGGATGGCATCTCAATCTCATCTGAAGAACTTAACAATCTAAAGGAGGATCTAGAAGATGATTTGAAAACTGATCAAGTATTTGATCTGAAACCAGAATCGGATGACATCCCAAGACCATGTGAGGGTGAGAATTTAGTGCAAAAAGTCAATTTTAGAGACGATTTAATGAGGGCAATGAAGGAACACAATTTTGTTGTGGTCAAGAAGAACATTCTGAATATCTTCTTGAATCAGGTAAGAACTTTACTACACAGAAGTATGTTAGTTTACTGAACCAATATGTCAATATCAAATTAATGATACAGTTTCTGCAGGGGATGATGCTGATATGTTAGCTACAGCCTTTAAGAACATGACTGAGGAAGTTGAAATGTCTGAGGAAGTTGAAGATAAATAGCCGATTTGTTGATTTTAGTGTGAATTTGCTGCTCGCGGTTTATTTAAAAACTGATTTTTAAAAACCAGTTCTAAACTGCCAAAAAAACTGGTCTTTAGAAAAACCGGTCTGCAGAAAAATACGTGCAGAATCTGTATGTAGTTTCGTCAGAAAAAAAGGTCTGCGGAATTTGATTTTTGATGTTATTTGGTCGAAAAAAACTGCAGTTTTGGGGGTGTTTTGGTCGCAAAAATCTGCAGAGTTTTGGGCAGTTTATACATGAAAAAACTACAGAGTTTGGGCAGTTTTAGTCGAAACAACATACGCAGTATTGGGGGATTTTTAGTCGCAAAAATCTATAGATTTTTGGGCAGTTTTTACACGAAAAAGCATGCAGTTTCGGGCACTTTTTCGTTGAAAAAAAGGGCAGAGTTGTGGGGAGTTTTTAGTCGAAAAAACATGCAGGTTTGGGCTGGTTTTAGTCGCAAAAATCTGCAGATTTTTGGACAGTTTTTACACGAAAAAGCATGCAGTTTCGGGCACTTTTTAGTCGAAAAAAACTGCAGAGTTTTGGGGAGTTTTTAGTCGGAAAAACATGCAGTTTTGGGCAGGTTTTAGTCTGAAAAAACTGCAGTATTTTGGACAGTTTTTTGTCAAAAAAAAACTGTATCTTTTGGTGTTTTTTGTTGAAAAAAAGTTGTAACAACCCTCGGTAAAAATCAACACTCTCATAATAGTTCCGACACCTTAGTATATTGTAAAATGTACTAATATGTCTTATATTACACCCCGTATGTAAAAACCGAGCCCAAACTATGTTTTAACATATAAAATAAATAAAAAAATAAGAAAAATGGAGTTGAGGCGGGCCGCGTAGACCCACCCCAACATCTCACGCGGGCGGTATCAAGACTGGAATTGACTCCGTTGACTTCTTAAGTTGATACGGGCCGCGTAAGCTTAAGCTTACACTTACGCGGGCCGCTAGAGATCATGAAACGCGGAGACATCCGGTGCTGACACGTGTCGATATCGTGGCTGACCTATACGCTGACCCAGCTAAGCTATATGTTGACCCGGTGTTGACGCGGGCCGCGTAAGGCTACGCCTTACCTTACGCGGGCCGCCTGAGAGTCGAGTATCAGCAACTATATATAGCAGGCATCGGATTTCATTTCTGTTCGTCCCAAATTTCATTTTCAATCACAATTTCTGTAGTAGGCATATTATACACGGGTATTATACCCCTAATTAGCGAGGTTCTGCTCCGTTGTAAGTATTATAACCCCAGTTTCATAATAGTTACGCTGCCTGATTGATTTAGGGTTCCGTAACAACTGTCGTGGTTCTGCCCGACGTAGTTGTTGGAATGCCGTCTCGGGGAGGGTATCATTAATAATTTCAAAGGGTTATGATACTAACCAATGTACATTTGTATAAATTTTAGATTATACCCAGGAAACCCTTACAAGAAGCCTAAGATAGCAAAGTGAGTTTATCCTCTTTTTGTTAATGTTTTTGGAATAATTTACTATTCGTTAAAAAGAAGGACGGATCAATGCTTATGTGCATTGACTACCGTGAATTAAACAAAGTCACGATTAAGAATCGGTACCCATTACCGAGAATCGATGATTTGTTTGATCAACTACAAGGAGCTCGATTTTTCTCTAAAATCGATTTAAGGTCAGGATATCATCAATTAAAAGTATAGGAAGAGGACATTCCTAAAACCGCTTTTAGATCAAGGTATGGTCATTATGAATTTACTGTCATGCCATTTGGTCTAACCAATGCCCCAGCTGCATTTATGGACATGATGAACCGAATATGTAAACCATATTTGGATAAATTCATAATTGTATTTATAGATGATATTCTAATTTACTCTAAGAGTAAAGAAGATCATGCCAGGCATTTGCACGCACTTTTAAGTTTATTAAGAAAGGAAAAGCTTTATGCTAAATTCAATAAGTGTGAATTTTGGTTAGAACAGGTACAATTTCTTGGACATTTAGTCAATCATGAAGGAATTCATGTAGATCCAACAAAAATCGAGGCAATTACTAAATGGAAAACCCCTGAGTCATCAACTGAGGTTAGAAGTTTCTTAGGATTGGCCGGTTATTATAGAAGATTTATTCAAGATTTTTCTAGAATAGTCATTCCCTTAACTAAGCTCACCTGTAAATCCGTTAAGTTTGAATGGGGATTAAAACAAGAAGAAGCTTTTAAAATCCTTAAGCAAAGATTAACTCATACACCCATACTAGCATTACCAAAAGGAGCTGAAGACTTTGTAGTCTACTGTGATGCTTCTAAACTAGGTTATGGATGTGTATTGATGCAACGACAAAATGTTATAGCTTACGCATCTAGACAACTTAAGAGTCATGAAGAAAATTATTCAACCCATGATTTAGAATTAGGTGCTATAATTTTTGCTCTTAAAATTTGGAGACATTACCTTTATGGTAGTAAGTTTATTGTATTTACCGATCATAAGAGTCTAAGGTATGTTTTCGGGCAGAAAGAGTTGAATATGAGACAAAGGCGTTGGATGGAATTTCTTAGTGACTATGATTGTGATATCCAGTATCATGAAGGAAAAGCAAATGTAGTGGCAGATGCTTTAAGTCGAAAGTATCATGAAAAGCCAAGAAGAGTACGTTCTCTTAAATTAAATCTGCAAGTAGATTTAAATGATCAAATAAGAGAAGCACAAGAGTCAGTAATTAAGGAAGATACTGAAAAGTTAAAAGGTATGCTAAAAGAATTAAAACAAGGAACATATGGAATTTGGAGATTCCATGAAAAGAGAATGTGGATACCTAAATTAGGAAATCTACGCCATTGTATATTAGAAGAAGCTCATAAGTCCAAATATACGATGCATCCAGGAAGTGATAAAATGTACCAGGATTTAAGGAAAAATTTATGGTGGATAGGAATGAAAAAGGATATAGCAGCCTATATTTCTAAATGTTTAACTTGCTCACAAGTTAAAGCTGAACACCAGAAACCCTCAGGTTTGTTACAGCAATTAGAAATGCCAGTGTGAAAATGGGAATTAATAACAATGGATTTTGTTACTAAATTACCCAAAACTAAGAAAGGAAATGATACAATCTGGGTGATTGTAAATAGACTAACCAAGTCAGCTCATTTCTACCAATGAAGGAAACAATTAGTATGGAACAATTATCTAAATTGTATGTAAATGAAATTGTTTCTTTACATGGTATTCCTTTATCAATTGTTTCTGATAGAGATAGCCGCTTTACATCTCATTTTTGGTCAAGTTTCCAAAAGGCAATGGGAACCAAGTTAAAATTGAGCACAACTTATCATCCACAAACGGATGGACAAAGTGAAAGAACAATTCAGACAATGGAGGACATGCTTAGAGCTTGTGTAATTGATTTTGGAGGTAATTAGGATGATCACTTACCTTTAATAGAATTTTCTTATAATAATAGTTATCACACAAGTATCAATGCTGCACCATTCGAAGCACTTTATGGAAGAAAGTGTCGAACCCCAGTCTGTTGGGCATAAATTGGGGAAAAGCAACTATCTGGACCTGAGATAGTGCAAGAAACAACTGACAAGATTATTCAAGTCAAAGAACGACTGAAAGCCGCACGTGATCGACAAAAGAGTTATGCCAATAACCGACGCAAGCCATTGGAGTTTCAGGTAGGAGATAAGGTATTATTGAAAGTCTCTCCTTGGAAAGGAGTGGTAAGATTCATCAAAAGAGGAAAGCTAAGTCCCAGGTATGTTGGACCTTTTAAGATTATTAGAAAAATAGGACCTGTAGCCTATCAGCTACAACTGCCAGAGGAAATGGCAGGAATACATGATGTGTTTCATGTATCTAATCTCAAAAAGTGTTTAGCTGATGAATCATTGATAGTACCTCTTAAGGATATAGAGGTAAATGAACAACTCAAGTTTGTAGAAAGACCTCTACAAATTGAAGACAGGAAAGTCAAGAATCTAAAACACAAGAGACTAGTTCTAGTCAAAGTGAAGTGGGACTCCAAAAGAGGACCTGAGTACACATGGGAGCTTGAAACAGAAATGCAAAGAAAATATCCGCACTTATTTCAGTAGATCTCGAGGACGAGCTCTAAAATAAGGTGGGGAGAATGTAACAACCCTCGGTAAAAATCAACACTCTCATAATAGTTCCGACACCTTAGTATATTGTAAAATGTACTAATATGTCTTATATTACACCCCGTATGTAAAAACCGAGCCCAAACTATGTTTTAACATATAAAATAAATAAAAAAATAAGAAAAATGGAGTTGAGGCGGGCCGCGTAGACCCACCCCAACATCTCACGCGGGCGGTATCAAGACTGGAATTGACTCCGTTGACTTCTTAAGTTGATACGGGCCGCGTAAGCTTAAGCTTAAACTTACACGGGCCGCTAGAGATCATGAAACGCGGAGACATCCGGTGCTGACACGTGTCGATATCGTGGCGGACCTATACGCTGACCCAGCTAAGTTATATGTTGACCCGGTGTTGACGCGGGCTGCGTAAGGCTACGCCTTACCTTACGCGGGCCGCCTGAGAGTCGAGTATCAGCAACTATATATAGCAGGCATCGGATTTCATTTCTGTTCGTCCCAAATTTCATTCTCAATCACAATTTCTGTAGTAGGCATATTATACACGGGGTATTATACCCCTAATTAGCGAGGTTCTGCTCCGTTGTAAGTATTATAACCCCAGTTTCATAATAGTTACGCTGCCCGATTGATTTAGGGTTCCGTAACAACTGTCGTGGTTCTGCCCGACGTAGTTGTTGGAATGCCGTCTCGGGGAGGGTATCATTAATAATTTCAAAGGGTTATGATACTAACCAATATACATTTGTATAAATTTTAGATTATACCCAGGAAACCCTTACAAGAAGCCTAAGATAGCAAAGTGAGTTTATCCTCTTTTTGTTAATGTTTTTGGAATAATTTACAAAACCTTAATTGTTTTACAATGTGATTAAGCAGTGATTGAGTCTTTGTAGTTCTTCAATTACTGCCGGTATGTTGGGGTTTTGTATACAAAATTTGTCTTACTTGTGAGTAGTAAGTCAAGGTTGACAGTACGTTACCATTGGGCAATGAGTTAGCCAATGTGTAATATGACCCACAAGTCAGTGGATTGATAGTACCAAATGGAGTAATTGTGTAGACATAAACATTGTAATCGTCCTCAATACTGTTTTAATTGATAAAATGTTTCTTGATTAAACTGGGATTCACTCACCAGTATTTCCGACTGACAAATGTTTTTAAAACGCGTTTCAGGTAACCCAATGTGACAGCCAATTAGTAGAAAGCCAGCTGGAGAGCACTAAAGGCTTGGAGATAATGTGGCTATAAAAGTTACCTAATAAACGATGTTTTAAATTCAATAAGATAGGGTTCATCCCTATAAATATATTGTAATAAGAAACTTGGGTTTTACCCATGTGATTATTAATATGAAATATGGTGGTTTTACTCTGATAAACATTTCCTAACTACGGCCCTGATGAAAATTCCGCTGCGAGATTAAATAACCTGATACCACCACAACTGAGATCGCGTCCGCCCGTTCCCGGGAATAGGGGATCGGGGGTTGCGACAAAAGTGCATAATTTTTAAAACAAGAACGATAAATATATACTTCGATTCATTTAGAAAATGCTAAACGTCCAAACATAAAAAGAAAATACATAAAGTTAAACTCTTAATCCGCAAGATCGTCCACTAATATATATATATATATATATATTTAGCGGACCTAAAATAATAATACATACTAATATTTCTTGATATGCGTCATTGGGTAACTGAATCCAAATGGGTTTGGGTTAAAAAGTGTAGTTTTCGTTTCATATTGAAACAAGACAAGTTCGATTCCCACACACTTTAATCGTTTTTAAAGTCTTTTTATAACTTACACTATGTAAAATACGATCACAAATACTTTATATTTTTATATTAATAAGCTTGCTTTTTTTTAAATAATTGATTAATAAACTTACTTAAACTTTACATTGACTCGTCAATTCAAACCAATTCAAATTGTAGGTTGAAATTGCCATCTCTATTAAGATCATGATTCATTCGATAAATAAAAGCTAACGGTTATCCTTTTGTGACAGATGCAGATTCGTCTCTGAAAACATTGTTTGCAACACCAGCCACTTCTAGAAGGAGTCATGTAAATGACTGTAATGACAATATCGGGGGGTCTAGCAGATTTGCAGCACATGAGTTTAATCATCAGTGGGGAAATGACCCATCAAAAGATTATAATGGTGAGTTTTTCATCGGTTGGTCCTATAATTCGACATCCTTTTTTTAATAATTCGACTATAGGAGTCTGTCGGTGCATTGTTTTCGGGTTGTTCTCTTTTGACCCATTTAGTTTTACGTATTTTTTTTAAAGTTAGCTCATTCATCCCGTTAAGAGGTTAACTATAACCCGTTTGAAGGTGAAACACACGGCGATGCTGTAAGTGGTCCCGGAAACGAGATTCACGGGGATAAATGAGGATAAGTGTTTAATTTAACTTTATAAGCTTAAAAACTTTTATAATGTTCAAGTGAAATCTGGATATATTTTGTGTTTGCAACTGGTTTATATGGTGAATTTGCTGGCTTAGAAGGTTATGCATTAGAAATTTAGCAATAATTTTTCATTAATTTTTGTAACAAAAGGTTTTGGTGATGCTCATTGCCCCCAAGGTTTAGCATAGGAGTTCTTTCATAAACTGTATGTTCTTTTATCTATGTTCTTAACTTTCGATCTACAGAGTTATCGACATGAAGAGGCAATCATCCATTTTGAAATTCCACATGCCAAGTCCCTTAGTTAGGAGTGGCTTATCTTTTCGTTTTTAGAAATTTAGGTAACTGTTTGGAAAAGGTTTATGCAATTAGCAAAGAAGTCATATGTAATCTACTTCTCTCTTATTTTTACATGCCGGTTTGTTTCTTTCGACATTTTGGGAGTTGAGTTTATGTTGCACTTTCAAGAGTAAAGAGTAGAGCCGGAGTAAAATTACTAATTTAGATAAAGAAGGTAAAGTTACAAATCAAACGACAAATGTAATTTACATGGAAATTTTGGGAGACTTGTGATTAAAATTAAATTGTTCAACCTGTGTATTACACAGGCCGGTAACCCAGCAGCCACGACGGTGGTTGTGAACTGTGGTTGTATCAAGTTTTGGTACCATCTCATTTTGTGTCTACAGGCAGTACATATGTTCAACCTTAAAAACTCTAAAATCATTCATTGACTAATAAAATGTGGTATGCATGGTTTTCTAAGAAACGACCCGTGTTTGCACATGGGTCTTACCGCTAGTACTATATAATAAAAGAAACCATTTTGGGGACACTTATCATCATATTAGGTCATGTCTTATGTATAATTATTATTTTAGTTTAATCTCTTCTAATTAATTATAGATAACCATCCTACTAAATATGATTTAGTTTAATTATTACTTTTATATTTATCTGTTTACTTCAAATTCAAACTTAGTTATCTAATTTGATATTAGAGTAAATTACGATTTTGGCCCATGTGGTTATATCACTTTTACCCTTTTAGCCCAAAACTGATTTTTTTTTTTAACATCTAAGCCCTCAACGTCTTTTTTTTCTAACCCTTTTGGACCCCAACGTCTTTTTTCTAACCCTTTTGGCCCCTAAAAATAAATGGATAGTGTTAGGGGCCAAAAGGGTTAGAAAAAAAGACGTTAGGGGTTCAGGTGTTAAAAGATTCATTTTTAGGCTAAAATGGTAAAAGTGATATAATCACATGGGTCAAAATCGTAATTTACTCTTGATATTATCTATATATTTGAACGTTTTGTTTAGTTTGGTATCAAATCGATTTTACGAAACTTAAAAAAAATTAACTAATATTATTTATCATTTCTACATTTACAAGTTTTAAATAAAGGGTTAAATTTATTGAGACTTCGTTAACAAATTTTACTACAATAGAATAATCTATTTATATCAATCTAAATTTATAATAAAACATTAATGTGTGACACCTATCATTAATTGTAAGCATTTATTTTATGATTTTCTCACCTCACTTCCAAACTTATCTTAAATAAATAAATGAATAATGAGCTAATACTAAATTTCATCTTACTTTAAATTTCGAATACTATTCTTCTATTTTTCTAATAAAATATTATTCTAAAATTTAAATTGTATCAATTTTATTACTTAATTTATAAATCAATTTGTCGGAATTGGTACCAACATTTTATCACTCAAATAGATGCTGATTTGCTTCTTGAATAACATATCTTCTTTTCAAGAACCATCTTCACAATCACCATATCTATTGCGTATCGAGTATTATCCATTAGTATATTGATAGATATGACTTTTTTACTATTGGTATATAAAATTAGATTTATTAAACCCGTGTAATACACGTGGTTTTTTAAAGATATATTTTTTTATTGTTTACTATACAAAATTACATTTATTCGACCCGTTTAATACATGTCGTTTTTTTAAGATATAACTTTTTATTATTTGATATATAAAATTAGATTTATTCAATTTGTACAATACACATGGTTTTTTAAGGATATATTTTTTTTATTATTTAGTATAGAAAATTAATTTATTCAACCTGTGTGATACACGTATTTTTAAAGATGTAACTTTTTTATTATTTGGTATATAAAATTACATTTATTCAACCCGTGTAATAAATGAGATTTTTTAAAGATGTATTATTTTATTATTTGGTAAACAATATTCCATTTATTCAACTCGTGTAATACACGTGGTTTTAATGATATAACTTTTTTACATGGTATATAAAATTATATTTATTCAACCGGTACAATGTGGTTCTTATAGATATAACTTTTTATTATTTAATATATAAAATTATATTTATTTTGATCCTTGCAATAAACGAGGGTTTTAAAGATATATGGTTTTATTATTTAGTATATAAAATTCATTTATTCGACCCATGTAATACACGAGGTTATTTATTATTTAGTGTATAAAATTCATTTATTTGACCCGTGTAATACACGGGGTTATAATCTAGTTCAACATAAAATCATATATATTATTCCCATACACACTTTCACTTCAACATAAAATCATAGACATACTTGTTTGGACATCTCCATTCTCATCGTGTTGTGATACCTGTAAAATTCAAAAATCAAGAATTAAATATGTTGGAGATATATATCCATGTATAGAAGACAAAAGGAACCAGCCAAAAATAGTTAATGAGAGAGAAGGTCCAATCAAATTAAAACAGTTTCAGTGAGACTAAAATAAGTTTCTATAGATATAAGGCATTGGGGTGTACCTTAACATATGGGATGTTAAAGGTGACATGTCATATTAACCGGTCTTGTATACCGTCCCCTTCTTGTGTTAATGAGTGTTAAAAGGATTGCTTGTTAACATGTTAACCAAATGTTAAAAGATTGAATTAATTTTCTTTCCTTTTTTTAAACAAAAAACTACTAAAAAAATAAAGTTAGGTGGGTTAACAGGAGTAGATCATTTCCTTGAGATAAAGTGAAGTGAAGTGAGAAAAAGCGGGTGATGTGGCACCTAGGTGGAGTTGAGAAGTGTTAAAGTATACCCTAAGGCCTAAGTAAGTTTATTCTTTTAGCACCCTATTTATATTCGTTTGAGTAAACTTTCGTTTTGCTCCCTGTGGTTTGGTCATTTTAATGGTTTTGCTCCAATAGTTTAAAAATAGCCATTTTCCTCCCTGATTTTTCTAACTTATCTTCATTTTGCTCCCAGCCTCTAACTCCATCAGGGAGGAAACTGGCGACAAACTCGAAAGATTAGGGAGCAAACTGGCGATAAACTCGAAAGATCAGGGAGGAAAATGACTATTTTTAAACTATTGGAGCAAAACCGTTAAAATGACCAAACCACAAAGAGCAAAACGGAAGTTTACTCTATTCGTTTTATTGATTTGTTAATAAAAAACAACGTAAACATACCCAAATAAACAACTTATAATAAATGAACATAATAATCTAATGGGTTGAATCAACTATGCACTTGGCTGAAAATCATATATTATCATATTATATGTAGATAAACTAGTGGGACGCCACCCGTATTGTGGGGCGTTAAACCAAATATTTCTCAGTTTGATAGCACGTACGCTTTTGTTTCTGTTAGTTATACATACTATTCATAACGCAATCTCAAGGAAAAATATGGAGACGTAGATAAAAACAACATCGTCAAAGGAAAAAGCATTTATAAACTTTAGGAACTATAAATAACGTCGAGAAGTAGTAGCCGAATTAAGGAAAAAACTGGGTAAAGTTGGGGATATTAAATTTAATATTTTAAGCAAAAAAGGCAAAACTTTGCCTTCCCCCAGTTTCAAACCCAGGTCCCTTCATTAGGTTTAGCCTAAATTAACCACTCCACCACACATCATTTCAATACTAAGTTTTTTTTCTTTCAACTATATATATATATATATATATATATATAGTGGAGGGTTCAAATAAGAAGAAATTCTTTGTAAGAAGAAAAAAGAAGAAATTTCAACCAATAGGAATGCTTCATTAGACTTCATTTAATATTTGTACTTAATGTAACTATAAGGGTATATTAGTAAACTTACAGACATCATTAATTGGTAGTTTCATCTTTAATAACTAACTATATTAAATTTGTAACTTATTTTTAAGATATATATTTTTCACAAAAAATAAAAATAAAAATTCATTTAAAGTGTATGATAAATACGAGGCGTGTAGGATAAATTACGAGTTGTGTAGGATAAATTTCAATATGTGTAGGATAAATTTCGAAATGTGTAGGATAACTTTTGATGTGTGTAGGCAAAAATATTTAGGTGCTGTTTGTTTTTGCAGACATAAACTGTCTGCAAGCTGATTTCATCTGTTTTCATGTCTGCAACTGAAGATGTGGTCTGAAGCTCTTCAAGCTGAAAATATAAGACTGTTTGTTTTTATAAATTGATACTGTCTGCATAAACAATCATTATACACTTTGTATCTTCACAATTAACATATCCATGATCCAAGTATCCAACTCACATTTTAATTAATGTATTTTCACAATTAATAAATTAAAAAATTATTAACTGAAAAAAAAACAACCATCCCATCTTCACATTATTCAACGTGAGAAGCAACCATCTTCAACTACCCCATCTTCTTCAAGATTCAACCCCATCTTCTTCAAGATTCAACACCTTCTTCAAGATTCAACACCTTAACAACCCCATCTTCAACAAGCATAGCATAGCTCCTGGACCTAACCCTTAACCCAACTGGTGAGGTCGGAGATGGTGATGGTTTGGAGTTCTTCGGAGGAGTCGGTGGTGGTTTGGAGTTCGTCGGAGGAGTCGGTGATGGTTTGGAGTTCGTCGGAGGGAGCGGTGGTGGGTGAAGGGGCGGTGGTGGTGGCAGACGGAGGCGGCGGCCGGCGTCGTAGCTTCCTCTAAAAGAGGCCTTCATGGTTTTGTGTGGAATTGAGAAGAAGAAGAGGATGCTAGAGATGTTGGTAGCAGGATGTTTGAAGGAGTTGTGTGAAGATGTTTGAAGCAAGGGTTCATAACTTTTGTTTTAAGATTAAATAAGCCATTTTCAGATCTGTTTAAAAAATAAAAACAAACAGTCTTCAAGGGAAACGTCTGCGCGCCTGCAGACAACAGTTCCCTTGAAGATGTTTGAAGAAAAAACAAACACCCCCTTAGTGTGGAGGATTATAGTCTTAATGACTAATTAATTAGTCAAACATAATAATAAATGAGATGAGAAAAAAAACTATTTAATGTTTTACAATTGTACCCTTTTATTCTTTTTCTTCTCAATAAAATTTTCTTCTCAAATGAACATTCCCCTATATATATATATGGTAAGGTTCATGCGAGAACCACCTTTATTGCGAGAACCGCGAGAACCAACGTGAACACAACCCAAAATAGCTAAAAAAACCTACCCCCCCCCCAAAAAAAAAAAAACCTAACCCCCCAAGCTAAATGCTAAAAACTAAGCCCCCTAAAAAAACCTAACCCCCACCCCCTCCCCCCAAAAACCTAAACCCCCCTCCCCCACCCCCCAAAAATCTAACCCCCCCAAGCTAAAATGCTAAAAACTAAACCCCCAAAAAACCTAAAAAAATAAAAAAAAACACACAATTTTTTTTATTTTTTACATTAAAATCGCTACTTTTAGTAGAAAAAAAAAACCTAACCTCCCCCCCACCCCACCAAGCTAAAATGCTAAAAACTAAACCCCCAAAAACGTAAAAAAAGCTAAAAAAATCAAAAAAACACACAAATTTTTTTTTAGTATTTTTTACATTAAAATCGCTACTTTTAGTAGCAAAAAAAAATTTTATAAATTTTTTTTTACTACTAAAAGTAGCGATTTTTTCATTAAAAAATGTTAAAAAAAATGTGTGTTTTTTAGGTATTTTTGGTTATGTTCACATTGGTTCTCGCGGTTCTCGCAATAAAAAGTGGTTCCTAACGGATCTTTGTCCCATATATATATATATATATATATATATATATATATATAGTGACATTAAAAATCAGCAATTAAAAAAATAATAAAGCACCAAGTGGATGCACATGACATCACTTGTTGGTTGCCTCCGTTTTTCACCAATAATAATAGTTTGCCGCTCTTTTTCACCAATAACAATGGTTCACTATACACGGCCATTTTAAAACATAACATTTTATTACTAACTAAAAAACATTACATTTATTAATTCATGTAATATACAGGATTATAACCTAATTTGCTTGTTATGCATTAAGAACTTCAGCACATACCATTTTAATACATGAGTTTGCTTTTAGTTGTTAAAATATATTAATTACCTATTACCTATATATTAAAAACATAAGTAAATGAATAGTAACACCACCATAGAGATTGTTTTGGTCAAAAATTACCGAAGCAATTTAGTGATCAAATTAGTTAAGTGAGGTAGTGTGCTAGAATTATGTGTGAAAAATATGTTAACCAAGTCGATTGTAAAAACAGTTTCAGGATACGGCTTAGGATATAAAGCTGTATCTATGATCAAACAATGAGCAAAAAAGTAAAGGTTGACACGTGATGTACGAGGAAAGCCCTTGATCAATCTAGATCGCCGGCACAAAACCTCGGGAGCTGACAATCGCAGCTGCCTTGTTCTTCTATTACTTCAAATATCAGGATACAGTGCAGGATGTGATGCGGATCAACTAGGTGTTACAATGTAATTCGAATACAAGTGTTTGTGTATAGTGTTTGCAGTGAGCTAGGGAGCAAAAGTGTTCGAAAGTGTGTGTGAAAGTTGCGTGCCTTAATTTGATCCGCCCCCATCTATTTATAGTAAAAGAAATGCAACAAACTATCCTAAATAACCGGGATCCCGTGAATATTCCCCACTCGAACGTTGTAGACATGGTCTTTCGGGTTCAACGTCTCTCACATAACAGATACGCCCGAGTCTTGAGGAGAAGAAGTCCATCTGACCGTTAGTAACCCACAGCACCTAACCTACACGTGGTTAATTCAATTAACCCCAGGATATCGCCCAGGATGTTAGCAATATCCTAATCCAGTATCCTGATCACAAGTAAAAAACCAAAAGCAGGATATTAGTCAGGATATGTACGCTCAGAAAATGACCCATAACAATTGTCCCCAAATATATCTGTTGGTATACCAATCCAACGGATATATTTTAAAATTCTATCTCGTAAATCAAGGCAATTAAAACGAAACGATGGTTGAGGTGACATTGTGCCATTTCCAATGCAATATTTACTCTTTACCCCCTATATTCAGCCTATAATTAGCTGAGATATTTCTCATTATTATCATTATTCTTCAAGAGATTTTCAGGTAACTATTCTTTTCTTCATCCTCTGTTTTCTTTCCAGAGTTTCTTTTAGTTTGCTTTAATACACTCCATGGCATCACGGACAAGATCTCGTTCGGATGAACCAGTCCCAACCCTCGTGAGTCAAAACCTCATACGAGAACCAGAAAAAGAAATCTGCTGCTTCAATAATGCCGATATCGCTGCCCTCAAGAATTCCGGCGCCTTTCCTGCTGGAACAGTCATTCGTCCTTTTGATCGGGAGATCCGATCAGACGTGTCATCAGACGAGTGGGTCTGTTTTTCGCCTACCCCTTTTCTTTGGGACTCCGGTACCCATTTCCACCCTTTATCTCTCGTTTCTTCGACCTCACTTGCCTTAGTTATGCCCAAACTATGCCAATGGTCTGGCGAGTTTTGATGGTGCTGGATCAAATCAGATCTCGCCATTGCCCTGACCTGTGTATTGAAGACCTCCCTATAGCATACCGGTTGAGGTCCCATGGCGACAGCCGTTTTCTTTTGTTTTCCACCTCCAAAAGCCCTTTAGTCCTTAAGGCCACCAAGAACGAAGACCGATGGCGGCGAAAGTTCTTTTTCGTGAAAAGAGATTCTATCGACAAGGGTTTCGATCTGCCGATTAGATGGTTAACCAAGGGTAGGATCTAGGGTTTTAGGAATATCCCCAAGTGTATCCTTAAACTATATCCTAAACTTATATCCTGATGTTTTATGCAGCAAACTTCAGAGATTTAGCACCCCCAAGTGCGGAATCCAAGTCCAGGATCAAAGAAATCTACCAACTTCCCGCCAGCGAAAGAACTTTTTCCCTGTCTCTCACAGATTCAAGCCAAAAATCAAGTTCAGAGATGTCTGGTAAGCATGTTCTCAGTAATTATCTTTATTAAACCGATTATCTTTCAGAGGTATTATGAGTTTAAAAATATCTTCCCTTGTGCAGTACCAGTTGTCAACCTTGAAGGCTTCCAACTTGACGAGTTGGATAGTTACTCCAGCCTTGTACCTGTCAAAGAAGAATCTAATCCGAAGTCATCTGTCACACCGAAGCCTACCACTTCAAAGACTACTACCGCTCCTAAAGCTCCCTCGGCATCCAGGACCCGGGCCTCTAGCTCCCGGAAGAGGAAAGAAATGGATTCTCCAGCCGCCTCTGAGACATTCTCTCTTGAGAATCATGGATTTAATGAAGCTACTTCATTCCTCAAGCAGGTAAAAATTCCCTTCCAATATCCTGAACATGCATGTTAATCATTATCCTGCTCATTTTACCTGTATCTTTAACTGCAGGGCTTGGAACGTCTTATGCACTTGTATGAAGACGCCTGTGGGCTTAACAAGCTGCTGGAGATTAAGCTCGAAAAAGCTGAAGCCACCATAGCTGATCAAGGAACAATCGCAGCTGCCAAGTCCTAGCATTATGAAGACAAATACAAAGCAATAACCCAGGAACACCAAGCTGCTCCCCACAAAGCTAATGAGGATGCTCAGGCCAAACTAGATGCCGCTCTTCTTCAATACCAGTAGGATATGAGTTCATATCGGGACAGTCTCAAAGCATCCGTTGTTATCTCCCTTCTCCAAGCTAGATTAAGGATGGCTTATGAGGCCAAGAGCTTGGGCTTCGAATGCCCCTCCTGGAATGTAAAGGCTTGGGAAGCGAAACTACAGGATCTTGGAGGTCATCCCGTCGCTCATCCTGCAAAGCATGCTGGTGAAGAGCCTTCTAAGGCGGCAGAGGAAGTGGCCAATGCTGGTGATGGTGCCGAGAAGAATCCTGAGGGGGATGCTAGTGCAGACGCTGGGAAAGAAGTTGCTGATCAAGAAGGTGCTGCCCCTTAGGCGGCGAAGTGGGCGATGATGGATATACGTGCCAAGGCCGGAGCCCACTTTTTTTTTTAAATTTCATGGTTGTGGTTTGTACAAACAATTTACTTTTCCTGTCGTTGAACAATTTATATTTCCTGCACTAAAACAATACGATGACCAAAGGTGGATGGGTCCTGGGTTTCAGGATGAAGACCTTGGTCATCGGTTAGTATAACCTGTTTTGAATGTCGTAACGGTTGAAGGTGGACAGGTCCCGTTTTGAGATAGAACCTTCAACCGTTACATAAGTATGGTAAAGACTAATTGTGCTTTTGGTGGATGGGCCTCGGTTTGAGGTGAATCCAAAAGCACAACTTTTGACATGTTAATAATATAACTTACTTTTGACTTATTTGTTGTTGCCTTTTAATTTCTGTCATACATTCCTTAATGTAGATTTTAGCTTTGCAAAATTTTGTACAACTATCTTTCAAAAATATCCTGATCAATATACTCAGTGATATATTATGAAAACTTTTATTAAATAGAACTTCTAAAAATTCAATCAACTTTAGAGAAAACTTTTAAAGAATAAAAGATAGTCCACTTTCTAAAACCTGTTTTGACAATACTTGTTTGATCAAGGTTTTAATTTCAAACTAGTATCACTTCCAAATATTTTAATCAAATATCCTGAAAAGTATTTTGAAAATACATTTTGAGAATATATCCCGAGAATTTATCCCAATCAGGATGCTTAAGCTTTTGTCAAACATAGTTTCAAAAACTCAAATAACTTAAATAACGTTTACAAAGGAAAGATCATACCAGGAATAGAGTATAACCCTATTCTCAAACTTCAATCCTTTTGCAACTCTTCCAATGAAGATGTCCCCTGTCTGAGACACTTAGTGTACTAGGTCCGAGCTTTATCCTTTGAGCTTTACACCATTGCCTCAGTAGGAATGTCCCCTGTGCATAATGTCTTCGAATACTTAGAAATTTTCTGGACATCAGTTCCAATTGTATAGACAATTTTTCGTGTTACAGGGGTAAAACCCAAAATATACTGGAGACAAATCCCTCGTATCCTGGGGGAAATCCCAAATTTTCGTGCGCTACAGGCGGGAGTGTATAAACTCCAAGACTTAGAAAGGTGAAAACCTTTAAACCTTAGAGAGTATGAAAATACCCTTTCGTGAGAGAGGGTGATCAATCCTCATATACCTTTAGGATTCAGGATATATCCAATAGTAACAAAATTGTCAGCCACTTTTACATGGACTGGTCCTGCCACCTTGAACTATTCCCGAATAACTTGCGCTCCAGGCGGGGTGTTTAAACCCAATTCGGAAGAAAGGTGAATACCTTTAAACCTGTGAAGGGATCAGGATCCCTTATACGTGAGAGAGGGGGCCAATCCTCTAATCTTCCGAAGTATCATGAGTGTGTATCCTGGTGCTATATCCCGAAGCATATACTGCAAAACATCCTCAAACTAAGGTGGGTGTTAGCTTGGCTAACACCCCTCCGATGCTTAAGTCAGTATTGGGTTTCAAAGAATAAATCAAAGCAAACATATTTAAAAGAGATAAAATTCATACCATCCTGAGTTAGAAATTAAATTCTAAACTCACTTAAAATAAAGCTTAAGGTGTATAGCATTCCAAGATCTCGGTAGCATATCCCCCTCCATATTCTTGAGTCGGTATGCACCTTTTCCTGATTCTGATTCAACCTCATATGGTCCTTCCCATTTTGGAGCCAGCTTTCCATCAGCAGGATTAGTAGTATTCTGAAAAGACTTCCTTAACACCCAATCTCCAACTTTGAACCTTCTAGTCCTTATATTCTTGTTGTATGCTCTGGATATCCTTTGTCGATATGCTGCCATTCTTAGCCGTGCTGCATCTCTTGTCTCATCAACAGTATCCAGCTCCTGGCATAGGACTTCAGGATTCTGCTCAGGATTCCTGAGGTTGGATCTTGCTGTGGGTATCACCATTTCCATCGGGATCACCGCTTCTGCTCCAAACACTAAGGAAAATGGGGTTTGACCAGTTGCATTTTTTACCGTCGTTCTATCAGCCCACAAAACAAAGGGTAGTTCTTCTGCCCATCTTCCTTTCTTGGCCCCTAATCTCTTCTTCAAGTTGTTGACAATTATCTTGTTTAGGATTCAGCTTGTCCATTTGCTTGAGGATGTACCGGGGTAGATGTAATCATTTTGATTCCCCAACTCTTGCAGAAGTCAGTAGTCCTTTTACTTATAAATTGAGATCCGTTGTCACAAATTATCTCAGCTGGTATTCCAAACCTAGTCAGGATATTCCTTTTTATGAAGGATACCACTTCCTGATCTCTAACTTAAACAAATGCTTCTGCTTCAACCCACTTGGAGAAATAATCCTTGATTGCCAACATGAAAACCTTTCCTCCTGGAGCCTTTGGAAGCTTTCCCACTATATCCATACCCCACTTCATAAACGGCCAAGGGGAAACAATAGGATACAGCGGTTCAGCAGGCTGATGTAATATGTTACTATGTCTTTGACATGCATCACATCGTCGAGCATATTCTGTGGCATCTTTCCTCATCGTCGGCCAATAATATCCTGTCCTTAATATTTTTGAGAATAAGGACCTGCCCCCAGTATGGTTGCCACAATCCCCATCATGTATATCCTGAAGTACTTCTTTGGTTTCGGGATCCTCCAAGCACCTCAGATATGGTCCTGCAAGAGATTTCTTATACAAAACATCATTTATAATAGTGAATCGTGATACCTTCATTCTAAAGGCTTTAGGATTCTCATTCTTTGGGATGTGTCCTTCCTTGAGATATCTCATGATTGGAGCCGTCCAGGACTTAGGATCCTCCTCGGGATACTCCCCATCGGGATTCTGAATACTCATTACTTCCTTATCCTGAGGATTCGTCGCAGGATATAGGATATGTAATATTGGTATTCGGGTCCCTTCCGGTATCCTGACCGATGATCCCAGATTTGCTAAGGCATCAACTTCAGCGTTATCCTCTCTTGGTACCTGTTCAAGTGTAAAAATATCGAAATATCCTGCTAATTTTTTGAGAATTTCGAGATACTCGATTAACTTCTCTCCTTTAACTGCATAGGTTCCATTAAAATGATTAGTGATTAACAAAGAGTCAACATATACTTGCAAATTCTTGATATTCATATTTTTAGCCAACTGTAATCCTGCAATTAAAGCCTCATATTCTGCCTCATTATTAATAGCAGGAAATTCACACCTAATAGCCTGGGGTAATATGTCCCACTGTGGCGATTTTAGTAGTATACCTAAACCTACACCTCTTACGTTAGATGCACCATCAGTATACAATGTCCAACATTCTAAGTTTTCTCCTAGCTGTTGTACTTCTAAATCTACTTCGTTTTGAATGTCACTACTGAAATCAGCCACAAAGTCAGCTAAAGCCTGAGACTTTATGGCATTTCTAGGCTCATATACTAAATCAGAAGCACTCAGTTTTACTGACCACTTAGCCAACCTACCTGACATCTCGGGTTTCCTAAGCACGCTTTTAACAGGATAATTGGTTTTAACATGAATCCTATGTGTCTCAAAATAATGTCTAAGTTTTGTTGATGCCATAACTAGGGCTAATATCAATTTCTCTAGATGAGAATATCTAGTTTTAGCATCTAGTAAACTTTTACTAACATAATAGACATGATATTGCTGACCTTCATGGTCCTTTATAAGAACGGCACTTACAGCATTCCCTGATACAGCGAGGTATAGGGATAGTGGTTCACCATTTTCAGGCTTCATCAATAGAGGTGCAGTTGAGAGATATCTCTTCAAATCCTGCAAGGCTGCTTCATGCTTTTCTTTCCATTCGAACTTCTTATTCTTGTTGAGGATATCATAAAATTCCTTGCATTTTTCCGAGGATCTTGAAATAAATCTGTTCAATGCTGCTACTCGGCCTGTCAACCATTGAACATCCTTCATATTTGAAGGTGATTTGATATCCAAGATGGCTTTGATCTGCTCCGGTCTTGCCTCTATTCCTCTTTTGGTCACCATATATCCTAGAAACTTTCCTGCCCCTACTCCGAAATGGCACTTAGCAGGATTCAGCTTCATGTTATACTGATCTAGGATATCAAATGCTCCCTTAATATCCTGGAGGTGATACTCAGCCTTTTTAGATTTCACCACCATATCATCGATGTATACCTCCATTGTGTCCCCCAGCTTATCTTTGAACATCATGTTCACCAATCTCTGGTATGTTGCACCTGCATTTTTCAAACCGAAAGGCATAGCAGTATAGCAATAAATACCTGTTGGTGTCATGAAGGCAGTATCCTCCTGGTCCGAAGGCTCCATTTGAATCTGCTGAAATCCTAAGGATGCATCCATGAATGTTAACATCTCATGCCCAGCAGTAGCATCCACCATTGCATCGATATGAGGAAGAGGAAATGGGTCTTTAGGACAAGCCTTATTTAAGTCTGTGTAATCTACACAGACTCTCCATTTCCCATTTTTCTTCTGTACTACGACCACATTTGCCAGCCATCTTGGAAACTTGACTTCTCTGATCATTTTGGACTTCAACAACCTTTCAACTTCCTCTTGTTTGATTGTATTTCTTTCAGGAGCAAACTTTCTTCTTTTTTGCTGAACAGGCTTGAACGAACCTGTCAATTCCAAGCTTGTGAGTAATAATGTCTTTGGATATACCTGTCATATCCTCATGCTTCCATGCAAATGTTGACATCCTGCACTTCAAAAAGTTAGTTAATTGTTCTTCAATATCCTGAGGGATATTGGTTCCTACGAGCACCGAGATATCAGGATTATCCTGATCCAGGATAACTTTCTTCATATCCTGCTCTGAAGCCTCCACGATATCCTGGGCCCGCATCTTTAATTGCTATGCTGGATTAGGCTTGGTTGAGGATTTCATTGAGGATGAGTAACATTCCTTTGCCTCCTGCTGATCACTATCAACTTTAACGACCCCCCAAGGGGTAGGGATCGTGATGCACTGGTGATAAGTCGATGGCACAGCCTTCATGTCATGGATCCATGGCCTGCCTAGTATGATGTTATAGCAGGATAGGGAGTCCATCACACAGAAGCGTTGTATCGAGTTGACCCCTTCAACATATATGTTTTGGTCAAAAATTACCGAAGCAATTTAGTGATCAAATTAGTTAAGTGAGGTAGTGTGCTAGAATTATGTGTGAAAAATATGTTAACCAAGTCGATTGTAAAAACAGTTTCAGGATACGGCTTAGGATATAAAGTTGTATCTATGATCAAACAATGAGCAAAAAAGTAAAGGTTGACACGTGATGTACGAGGAAAGCCCTTGATCAATCTAGATCGCCGGCACAAAACCTCGGGAGCTGACAATCGTAGCTGCCTTGTTCTTCTATTACTTCAAATATCAGGATACAGTGCAGGATGTGATGCGGATCAACTAGGTGTTACAATGTAATTCGAATACAAGTGTTTGTGTATAGTGTTTGCAGTGAGCTAGGGAGCAAAAGTGTTTGAAAGTGTGTGTGGAAGTTGCGTGCCTTAATTTGATCCGCACCCATCTATTTATAGTAAAAGAAATGCAACAAACTATCTTAAATAACCGGGATCCGGTGAATATTCCCCACTCGAACGTTGTAGACCTGGTCTTTCGGGTTCAACGTCTCTCACATAACAGATACGCCCGAGTCTTGAGGAGAAGAAGTCCATCTGACCGTTAGTAACCCACAACACCTAACCTGCACGTGGTTAATTCAATTAACCCCAGGATATCGCCCAGGATGTTAGGAATATCCTAATCCAGTATGCTGATCACAAGCAAAAAACCAAAAGCAGGATATTAGTCAGGATATGTACGCTCAGAAAATGACCCATAACAATTGTCCCCAAATATATCTGTTGGTATACCAATCCAACGGATATATTTTAAAATTCTATCTCGTAAATCAAGGCAATTAAATCGAGACGACGGTCAAGATCACATCATAACTTCCAACGCGCTTTTAACTCGATGGAGATCTACAATGCTCCTATATCTTCTCTCTTCTTGTTTGAAAAGCAGATATCTCCGACGGAGTCTCCAGGTAATTTCCTACTTTTCATTCATCTTTTATCGATCTTTCTTTATCTGCAATGGCTGCCAGAACTTATTCCCAAACCGGTGAATCATCCGAGACCTTCATTCAGCAGAATCTTCTCAAAAATCCCGAGAAGGAAGTCTGCGCCTTTGATAACGCAGACATTGCGGCTTTGAGAGCTTCCGGTGCTTTCCCCGATAACACGGTCTTTAGACCATTCGATCGGTCAATTCGATCGGATGTTTCTTCTACTGATTGGATCTGCTTCCCAGCATACCCTTTCTCGCTAGGTCTTCGATACCCTTTTCCCGAATTTATGATGCAATTCTTCCGGACCACCGGTATTTCCTTTGCTCAGACCATGCCAATGGTCTGGAGGGTATTAATCGTACTCAACCAAATTAAAAACCTTCACTGTCCCGACCTTTGTATCGAAGATCTTCCAATCGCTTACCGCCTTCGATCTCATGGTTCTAGCCGGTTTTTGCTTTTTTCGACTTCCAACAAACCCCTTATTCTTAAAGCCACCAAAAACGAAGACAGATGGCAACGCAAGTTCTTCTTCGTCAAACGAGACTCCATTGCTGAGGGTGCTAGCCTTCCGGTGGAGTGGTTAACCACCGGTAGGGTTATGAATGTTCCCACGTACCTTTAGATTTTTATTTTTTTGCTAATATCCTTCTTTTTGATTCCTTTGCAGTAAATTTCAAGGAAGTAGCTCCCCCTACTACGGAATCAGAGAAAAGAATCAAAACTGTTTACCAATTACCTGCAAGTGACAGGAGTTTTACCACACATATCCCGAGTTCCAGTAAGTACTCGTCATCTGAAATGTCTGGTAAGGATTACTTTTAAAATAATTAGTTAACACAATATAATAGAATGAAGAGTAATAAAGATGTAAAATTTTTTCCTTTACGCAGCACCAGCCAAGATCCCCGAAGTCTTTGACCTCGACGAGTTGGACAGTTATTCTGATCAGGTTCAAATTAAGAAGGAACCTAGTCCCAAGGCCACAGCCTCATCCAAACCTAGCACTTCCAAAGCCATCGTCATTCCCAAACCTTCGCCGGCTACCAGGCCCCAGAGTTCAAGCTCCCGCAAAAGGAAAGAGCCCGATTCCCCCGTTATCTCTGACACATTTCCCTATGAGAATTACGGGTTTATCGAAGCAAGCGGGTTTATGACTTCCTTTCTCAACCAGGTTAGTATTCTCAAACCATATCCTGCAGCTTATACCATTTACAAGGATTTATCAAAATCAATACCTGTCCTCTTATTTTTGCAGGGTCTTGAACGTCTGGTTCATCTATATCAAGAATCCTGCGGGCTCAACAAGACGCTTGAATTCAAGTTAAAGAAAGCCGAAGTTACGATCTCCGATCAAGGCATGATTGCAGCCGCTAAATCTCGGCATTACGAGGAGAAGTTCAAGACTATGACTCAAGAACACCAGACTGCTCTCAACAAAGCTACTCTCCAGGCCCAAGCCGATCTTGACGCTGCCCATGCTCAACATGAACGGGATATGGTCAGCTACCGGGAAAACCTTAAGAGTTCCGTCGTTACTTCTCTCCTCCAGGCCAGGCTGAAGATGGCCCATGAAGCCAAAACACTAGGCTTTGAATGCCCTTCTTGGGACGTCGGTGCCTGGGAAACGAAGCTAAAGAGCCTCGGCGGCACTTCTGCCAAACCAGCTGCTGAAGGATCTTCCAAAGCAGTTGAAAAACCAACCGATGCTGAGAGGGATGCTAAGGCGGATCCCGAGACGGATGCTGCTGAAATTATCATGAACGAAGAAGGCGCTGCCTCCTAGAACTTATTCTCTTTAAATTGTTTGAATAATTTTATGTCTTATGAACAATTTTTATTTCTGCATCAAAACAATTTGATAGCCGAAGGTGGATGGGTCCTGGGTTTTAGGATGAAACCTTCGGTTATCAACTGGTATCGCTTATTTCAAATAACTTTATCTTTCAATCGCCTTGCTATTGTTTTCTGTATTTAGCTTTGCAAAATTTTGTACAACTATCTTTTGAAAATATCCTGATCAATATACTCAGTGATATATTATGAAAACTTTCATTAAATAGAACTTCTAAAAATTCAATCAACTTTAGAGAAAACTTTTAAAGAATAAAAGATAGTCCACTTTCTAAAACCTATTTTGACAATACTTGTTTGATCAAGGTTTTAATTTCAAACTAGTATCACTTCCAAATATTTTAATCAAATATCCTGAAAAGTATTTTGAAAATACATTTTGAGAATATATCCCGAGAATTTATCCCAATCAGGATGCTTAAGCTTTTGTCAAACATAGTTTCAAAAACTCAAATAACTTAAATAACGTTTACAAAGGAAAGATCATACCAGGAATAGAGTATAACCCTATTCTCAAACTTCAATCCTTTTGCAACTCTTCCAATGAAGATGTCCCCTGTCTGAGACACTTAGTGTACTAGGTCCGAGCTTTATCCTTTGAGCTTTACACCATTGCCTCAGTAGGAATGTCCCCTGTGCATAATGTCTTCGAATACTTAGAAATTTTCTGGACATCAGTTCCAATTGTATAGACAATTTTTCGTGTTACAGGGGTAAAACCCAAAATATACTGGAGACAAATCCCTCGTATCCTGGGGGAAATCCCAAATTTTCATGCGCTACAGGGGGGAGTGTATAAACTCCAAGACTTGGAAAGGTGAAAACCTTTAAAACTTAGAGAATATGAAAATACCCTTTCGTGAGAGAGGGTGATCAATCCTCATATACCTTTAGGATTCAGGATATAGCCAATAGTAACGAAATTGTCAGCCACTTTTACATGGACTGGTCCCGCCACCTTGAACTATTCCCGAATAACTTGCGCTCCAGGCGGGGTGTTTAAACCCAATTCGGAAGAAAGGTGAATACCTTTAAACCTGTGAAGGGATCAGGATCCCTTATATGTGAGAGAGGGGGCCAATCCTCTAATCTTCCGAAGTATCATAACTGTGTATCCTGGTGCTATATCCCGAAGCATATACTGCAAAACATCCTCAAACTAAGGTGGGTGTTAGCTTGGCTAACACCCCTCTGATGCTTAAGTCAGTATTGGGTTTCAAAGAATAAATCAAATCAAACATATTTAAAAGAGATAAAATTCATACCATCCTGAGTTAGAAATTAAATTCTAAACTCACTTAAAATAAAGCTTAAGGTGTATAGCATTCCAAGATCTCGGTAGCATATCCCCCTCCATATTCTTGAGTCGGTATGCACCTTTTCCTGATTCTGATTCAACCTCATATGGTCCTTCCTATTTTGGAGCCAGCTTTCCATCAGCAGGATTAGTAGTATTCTGAAAAGACTTCCTTAACACCCAATCTCCAACTTTGAACCTTCTAGTCCTTATATTCTTGTTGTATGCTCTGGATATCCTTTGTTGATATGCTGCCATTCTTAGCCGTGCTGCATCTCTTGTCTCATCAATAGTATCCAGCTCCTGGCATAGGACTTCAGGATTCTGCTCAGGATTCCTGAGGTTGGATCTTGCTGTGGGTATCACCATTTCCATCGGGATCACCGCTTCTGCTCCAAACACTAAGGAAAATGGGGTTTGACCAGTTGCATTTTTTACCGTCGTTCTATCAGCCCACAAAAAAAGGGTAGTTCTTCTGCCCATCTTCCTTTCTTGGCCCCTAATCTCTTCTTCAAGTTGTTGACAATTATCTTGTTTGAGGATTCAGCTTGTCCATTTGCTTGAGGATGTACCGGGGTAGATGTAATCATTTTGATTCCCCAACTCTTGCAGAAGTCAGTAGTCCTTTTACTTATAAATTGAGATCCGTTGTCACAAATTATCTCAGCTGGTATTCCAAACCTAGTCAGGATATTCCTTTTTATGTAGGATACCACTTCCTGATCTCTAACTTGAACAAATGCTTCTGCTTCAACCCACTTGGAGAAATAATCCGTCATTGCCAACATGAAAACCTTTCCTCCTGGGGCCTTTGGAAGCTTTCCCACTATATCCATACCCCACTTCATAAACGGCCAAGGGGAAACAATAGGATACAGCGGTTCAGCAGGCTGATGTAATATGTTACTATGTCTTTGACATGCATCACATCGTCGAGCATATTCTGTGGCATCTTTCCTCATCGTCGGCCAATAATATCCTGTCCTTAATATTTTTGAGAATAAGGACCTGCCCCCAGTATGGTTGCCACAATCCCCATCATGTATATCCTGAAGTACTTCTTTGGTTTCGGGATCCTCCAAGCACATCAGATATGGTCATGCAAGAGATTTCTTATACAAAACATCATTTATAATAGTGAATCATGATACCTTCATTCTAAAGGCTTTAGGATTCTCATTCTTTGGGATGTGTCCTTCCTTGAGATATCTCATGATTGGAGCCGTCCAGGACTTAGGATCCTCCTTGGGATACTCCCCATCGGGATTCTGAATACTTATTATTTCCTTATCCTGAGGATTCGTCGAAGGATATAGGATATGTAATATTGGTATTCGGGTCCCTTCCGGTATCCTGACCGGATCCCAGATTTGCTAAGGTATCAGCTTCAGCGTTATCCTCTCTTGGTACCTGTTCAAGTGTAAAAATATCGAAATATCCTGCTAATTTTTTGAGAATTTCGAGATACTCGATTAACTTCTCTCCTTTAACTGCATAGGTTCCATTAAAATGATTAGTGATTAACAAAGAGTCAACATATACTTGCAAATTCTTGATATTCATATTTTTAGCCAACTCTAATCCTGCAATTAAAGCCTCATATTCTGTCTCATTGTTAGTAGCAGGAAATTCACACCTAATAGCCTGGGGTAATATGTCCCCCTGTGGCGATTTTAGTAGTATACCTAAACCTACACCTCTTACGTTAGATGCACCATCAGTATACAATGTCCAACATTCTAAGTTTTCTCCTAGCTGCTGTAATTCTAAATCTACTTCGTTTTGAATGTCACTACTGAAATCAGCCACAAAGTCAGCTAAAGCCTGAGACTTTATGGCATTTCTAGGCTCATATACTAAATCATAAGCACTCAGTTTTACTGACCACTTAGCCAACCTACCTGACATCTCGGGTTTCCTAAGCACGCTTTTAACAGGATAATTGGTTTTAACATGAATCCTATGTGTCTCAAAATAATGTCTAAGTTTTGTTGATGCCATAACTAGGGCTAATATCAATTTCTCTAGATGAGAATATCTAGTTTCAGCATCTAGTAAACTTTTACTAACATAATAGACAGGATATTGCTGACCTTCATGGTCCTTTATAAGAACGGCACTTACAGCATTCCCTGATACAGCGAGGTATAGGGATAGTGGTTCACCATTTTCAGGCTTCATCAATAGAGGTGCAGTTGAGAGATATCTCTTCAAATCCTGCAAGGCTGCTTCATGCTTTTCTTCCCATTCGAACTTCTTATTCTTGTTGAGGATATCATAAAATTCCTTGCATTTTTTCGAGGATCTTGAAATAAATTTGTTCAATGCTGCTACTCAGCCTGTCAACCGTTGAACATCCTTCATATTTGAAGGTGATTTGATATCCAAGATGGCTTTGATCTGCTCCGGGTGTAACACCCCAAAAACGGGTTTGGTAATTAAACCCCGTTAATACTAAAGACGGGGAAAGTACCGTTAGTGGTAAAAGTAAACCGGCAAGTATTAGGAATTAATTGAATAATCCTAATATTTATTTAAAGTGAATAAGAGCTTTCAAGAAAATAGGATGATAAAAGGCCCGATTTAACGGGACTTAAAGTAAAACGGGTTACGACTTCCCGAACCGACTAAGCTAACTAGGAATAATTCTAACCTAGTTAGATAGTGACTTATGAGTGGGTTAAAATACTTAAATTATGAACTAAGGAAAATGAAGGGGCCAAACTTGTTAAACTTGAAACTTGATTTATTAAAAACAAGAATTTAAAACAAACCAAACACCCACTTTGGGGGTGTCTGGTCGAACAAAGAAGCAGGGGGCGACATGGGTTTCTTCAAACCCTAAAATCCTCACAAAACTCACAAATTGGAGCCTCTAATCAAGTCTAAATCGAATTTCAAGCACAAATTCATGAACACCTAGTTGAAAGGATCATAAGGTATGTAAAATTGTGATGTTTTGATCCATCTTAAATTCTAGGTTATTTGTAAGAAACTAAAATTGAGCTTGATTATGTCATGCATGGATGAATCTTGAAGTAATATTATGTCTAGGAGTAAACCCTAGTCATTTATTTGTTAAATTGATGTTCATGATTGTGAATTCATGATCATACTCTCATGTGTCAAATGGGTTTTGGAGAATTATGTTAAACACTAGGATTATCCTTGTTAACTTAGTGTATTAGAGCTCTATGAAGCAAATCCAGATTTGTTGGCATGAAGATTTGTCATGAACATGTAAAAAGATGTTTAAATCTTGGTTAAATAGTTAGTCATGAGCTTGATTTCTATTAGTAAAAATTTCATGCTCATAAGGTGTTCGATGTAATGCCTAAGTGAAATTGGGTACCTACTAGTTCATATGAAGAACTTGATTATATAGGGTGTTGTGATGAATGATAATTGGATATAGAAATGCGTAAGGTGGAATAATCGTACTAAGTCATGATTAAACTAACCACCTTGTGAATGATGAAATAATAGTTGGTGCTTAACAAGCTAGGTGAAGCTTGGGGAGAAAGCGGGTCAAACAAATCAAGTACGGGACGAAAAGCGCAAACCGGATAAGAGGTAAGTAAAGCTTACACCCTTTTTGTAAGATATGCATTTAATTCTCGGTTACAATTACGGCAAAAGTTGTATTCGAACTTTGATTCCGACACGAAGTGGTACGGGTCGGAACATATCAAAAATGCGAAATGGACATTTGGTCATAGATGACATATATAAAATGAATCTTTGAATGGCCACTTTGTAAGTAGGCCTAAACGAATAAAAACAAATGGAAAAACATGGTGATTTCGTCATGTATAAATGGATAGGGGTTGAAGTTTAAAACGACACCAATTGGCATAAGCCATGCTGGGCTAACGTGTACAAAACGGAATTAAAAGTCATAACCAAATGGTAAGGAATCCGAAATGACTTACTTAATAAAATGGTAAATAAATACCATTGGAATATAAGCGCAAAATGGATGGTCGTTTAGACTAAACGGGTCAAATGGTAATGTTAATACCATTTGATAAATCACGACTAATAAGCACTTGTCGAGTCTTATGCTTACAGGAAAAAGCGGCCTACGAGTTAGTGTTGCTATGAAATATGCAAATTGTTGAAGCAAGGTATTAAAACGGGTCAATAGTCTGACCCAAGCCAGGTACGCAAATATAAGGATGTAGTTAGAAGTGATATTTTGGTCAATTATTAGTGAAAGTCCTTCGTTACAAAAAGAAGGACTAAAATTGACCAAAAGGCCCTTGAGGGGTAAATTGGGTAAACAACCTTTAAGAGTTGTTTAGATTTAAGCGTTTTGTTAAATGGAGTCCTTGGGATACGTATAAAAATGGGGATAGGATGTAAACTAATTGAAGCGTGATTTAAAGCTTGCAAATGTTAAACACCCTTAACGGGTCAAAACAAGTATATATGCAAAACAGGTTAAGATTGTGTAAGAAACTCGCAATTAGAACCTAATATAATAGGATATATCGAAAATAAGAAGAGCATGACAATTTGGGATCAAACAAACATGTTTGTTTGATAAAATGCATAAACGGGTTAAAATACGATAAAAAGGTAACGAGTCGAAGGCTTAGAAGTCTCAAAATTTATTATGTTGGATGTTGGATTTTTACTCCATATGATGGAGAATTAAATTACGGACGCGTAGGAAAAAGAATCGGGTAAAACGGATTAAAAACGGGAGAGTTATGCTCATTTCCGTGAGATCGGGTGATGCTGGGAATGTACAGCAGCTGTTAAGCAACAGGCTGTGAAAACATGGGCTAGGCGTCACGCGACGCCCCCCTGTTCCGGAAAAAAAAATTATTTTGTTGTTGTTTGACCCATGTAAGTTGTTTATACTGATTATTTAACTATCAAAACTAACTTTTAAGTTGGTTTTGATTATAGGTGATCGCCAAGAGTGCCCGGATGAAGATCAAGCTCGATGAGGAACCGAACACGATAAAATTAAACACTCGAGATTAAAGCTTCCGCACGGCCTTACGTCATAACTTTTAAACGACCAACTTGTTTATATTATGTTGAAAACTTTTAAGTTGTAAAAGTTTTAGATTACTCGTATTTTCTAAGCATACTTAATCGTAATTACATGTTTATTTTCGTTATTTATACGAAAACCTATAAAATAATAACAAGGGTGTTACAAGTTGGTAATCAGAGCTCAAGGTTGTTGACAAATGTGTTCGGTTCGAGGCTTGATCGCAAATCCGGTAAGTACATGTATATCAAAGGTTTAGTATGATTAAAGTGTTGAGAACAACACATATGGTTATCGTGTAATACACGTTACACCAATAAAAACGATATAGAATAGATATAGTCAACGAAATTACACGCGTTGATGCGTATAGTAGAAAAGCCTTGTATTATAATACGGGCATCCTTTAATGTTGAAATTACTAACTGTTGTATATGTTTTTGATTGAAGGACACTCGCATATGAAGATAGCGAGAGTTTAACAAATCATGGATTTGACAGAGGAACGGTCCAAAGTATGACAAATAGAGCACGATCACCAAGGACCTACATCGCGCAACGATTGCGAATAAGTTAATGGCAAGGGGAGCATGTTAGAGCAAGCATTACCAGGTGCACGTTTTAAATTATTGCATAAATAGTAATATGCAACAAATATGTAGAGATTGAAAGTTGCATATGTAGATTGAAAACTTGGAAAAACCTGAATAGAAAACTTATCCGGGATATTGTTTCCAAGAAAAACAAATAGAGGCATTACTTACATGGGGTGTAATGTGTAAATTATAAAAAGGTCATGTATACCAGGTGTTGATCGCTTACTCTGGCCAAGTAAGTAGTAAACACGTGGTACCATGAACTTCTTATGATGGACACATTTATGTCCGATGTAGTAAGGGTGGGGTGAATGGGACCAACTTAAAAAGTACCCAAATGAATCAAATGAGCAAAATATTTGATAATAATGTAAACGCACAGCCGGGTGACGGAAGCGTATTACATTAGGATGATGAGCCCGAGTGAAGGGACAAAGATTAATGTAAAACGATTAAGGCATGCAATTGGGAGGGGTGTGCTTACACTCTAACCCGAAGAATGCAAATATGACCCTTAACGGGCCGATTTTGTAAAACACCAAATTTGAGAACAAAGTAGGAATATAAAAGCGAAACGAAGTCATAATGCATACCGTAACGGTTGCAATAATAACGACTTCGGTAAAACACCCGGTTGGTGGGTAAGGATTTAAACGCATGCGTAGACTGAGAAACAGGAACGCGAAATAGAAAGTCAAAAGACTGGGAATATGAGTCATGACTAAAGGATGACAAGAATTTTCGCAAACATAAATTTTGGTAATTACGTTCAACCATTTCAAAGTTGGACGGGTCAAATAAAGAATGAAGTTTGACAATCATAAGTGATGAAAATTCACCCAAAATGAGTCAAACGAGTCAATTAAGGAATAACACTTAATAAAATAGGAAAACGCAAACCGGTGAAACCGGAAAGCTAAAAACAATAAGATAGAAGGACCCGGGTAATGGGTTGTAAAGGAGTATAAGTATGAACCGGGTAATGGTAAGCGTAAGACAAACCGACGTGTAAATGACGCTAGAAGTCGTAAAGTCGGAAAGGATAGTCCGAAAGTAAACAAATGAAACCTTAGACTACGGTCAAGGTCAACTAAAGTTCAAAAGCAAAATTAAATGATTCCAAACATAACAAAGGATGCTTTAAAGCTATATATGTATAAATAGACAATGGAGTAAAGACTAGAATAAAAGATGATCTACGGGATCATCATAACCTACGGGATATTAAATAGTGTAAAGGTCTACGGGGCCAAAATGACCCACGGGTCATGAATTGAAGCAAAGGGATCATAAGGGCCTCGTCTTAAAGAGATGAAAGCTTAAGGAAATAGCCTACGAGGTTCAGTGAACTTGTTACGATTCCCCGCGTAAAACGAGAACGGAAAACAATAAATTATGGGTTGTCAATTTCCTTGATATGAGTAATTGACATAGTTAAAGAGAAAAACGTTAGACTAAAATTCAGTTTTAGTAAGAAATAACATTTTTACAAATATAAATTCTGATAGGAAATTGAATAGTAAGCATGAAAGATTCAAGTCTTGACGCTGATAGGCGCAAGACGATATATTCGAAAAGTGATCTTTTCGAAAATGAAAGGTTGATATAAATTAAACATGATGTGACACGATCACGGTTAGGAAATGTAATGTGAAGTAAAATCACATTATAACCAAGCGAGCGGTAAAAAGTAACTGGGCTAATAAGTCTAGTTAAAGAGACCGGTTAAGGTCAGCAATTCAAATCGAGAAATTTGGTTTGCTCGTAAGCGGAGGATTCGGAGTAACTAAACCGAATAAATGAATTTGAAAACAAAAAGAAATAGTTGCTAAAAGTGAAAAATTTCACTAAAGACCTTTAAACGGGTCAAGGTAACGGATTCATCAAGAGTTCGATAATATATAAAAGCGATGAAAATTGCTAAGTTAACTAAACTAGTAGAAATAACGGAATTACGTTATTTCAAGTTACGTTATGTCGTATGAGGTACGTAGATGTTTTGTAACCAAAAAGATATTACAATAATTTTTCTGTTAATACTAACAATCGGTTAAAATATGAGCAATGCTCAATTGATTTTCGAGAGCAAATGCGTGGAGTTAAACCCGATAAATTATGTAAGAAAAGGTTTCGAGGACGAAACCTCTTTAAGGGGGGTAGACTTGTAACACCCTGAAAACGGGTTTGGTAATTAAACCCCATTAATACTAAAGACGGGGAAAGTACCGTTAGTGGTAAAAGTAAACCAGCAAGTATTAGGAATTAATTGAATAATCCTAATATTTATTTAAAGTGAATAAGAGCTTTCAAGAAAATAGGATGATAAAAGGCCCGATTTAACGGGACTTAAAGTAAAACGGGTTACGACTTCCCGAACCGACTAAGCTAACTAGGAATAATTCTAACCTAGTTAGATAGTGACTTATGAGTGGGTTAAAACACTTAAATTATGAACTAAGGAAAATGGATGGGCCAAACTTGTTAAACTTGAAACTTGATTTATTAAAAACAAGAATTTAAAATAAACCAAACACCCACTTTGGGGGTGTCTGGTCGAACAAAGAAGCAGGGGGCGACATGGGTTTCTTCAAACCCTAAAATCCTCACAAAACTCACAAATTGGAGCCTCTAATCAAGTCTAAATCGAATTTCAAGCACAAATTCATGAACACCTAGTTGAAAGGATCATAAGGTATGTAAAATTGTGATGTTTTGATCTATCTTAAATTCTAGGTTATTTGTAAGAAACTGAAATTGAGCTTGATTATGTCATGCATGGATGAATCTTGAAGTAATATTATGTCTAGGAGTAAACCCTAGTCATTTATTTGTTAAATTGATGTTCATGATTGTGAATTCATGATCATACTCTCATGTGTCAAATGGGTTTTGGAGAATTATGTTAAACACTAGGATTATCCTTGTTAACTTAGTGTATTAGAGCTCTATGAAGCAAATCCAGATTTGTTGGTATGAAGATTTGTCATGAACATGTAAAAAGATGTTTAAATCTTGGTTAAATAGTTAGTCATGAGCTTGATTTCTATTAGTAAAAATTTCATGCTCATAAGGTGTTCGATGTAATGCCTAAGTGAAATTGGGTACCTACTAGTTCATATGAAGAACTTGATTATATAGGGTGTTGTGATGAATGATAATTGGATATAGAAATGCGTAAGGTGGAATAATCGTACTAAGTCATGATTAAACTAACCACCTTGTGAATGATGAAATAATAGTTGGCGCTTAACAAGCTAGGTGAAGCTTGGGGTCATTTATTTGTTAAATTGATGTTCATGATTGTGAATTCATGATTATACTCTCATGTGTCAAATGGGTTTTGGAGAATTATGTTAAACACTAGGATTATCCTTGTTAACTTAGTGTATTAGAGCTCTATGAAGCAAATCCAGATTTGTTGGTATGAAGATTTGTCATGAACATGTAAAAAGATGTTTAAATCTTGGTTAAATAGTTAGTCATGAGCTTGATTTCTATTAGTAAAAATTTCATGCTCATAAGGTGTTTGATGTAATGCCTAAGTGAAATTGGGTACCTACTAGTTCATATGAAGAACTTGATTATATAGGGTGTTGTGATGAATGATAATTGGATATAGAAATGCGTAAGGTGGAATAATCGTACTAAGTCATGATTAAACTAACCACCTTGTGAATGATGAAATAATAGTTGGCGCTTAACAAGCTAGGTGAAGCTTGGGGAGAAAGCTGTTGGATCTGAGTTTGTTTCTGATTGTATTTTGTGTTTGTAATTAAAATGAAGATGGATGAGTGTGCAGCGGAATTATGATGAAAACAAACTTTTCATACAATCAAACGAGAGTAATACTTTGATCAAACATCTTTTCACAATGAATCGAAAGATTGAATTTATTTCAATAACGATTACAATGATTGATGAATGAATGCAAACTCCCCCTCAGCCAGAGCTCAGTAGTTTGTTCGTGCAAAGAAGACAATGATGCAAGAGAGCTAATAGAACAGTACAAAGTACTGAACTATTTATAGGCACTTGCAAACCACTGAGCATCTTAGCTGACGTCACCATGAAAGTGACATCTAACCTCCTAACAAACTCTAACCTCTGATCTATACAAGCACTGCTATGTTAACTACTGCTATTACATTACATTACAAAACAGACTATAAATCAGCTGCTGCAACTTTCCACTGCTGTGAACCCAGCAGTGCTTGTCTGGATCAGCAGTACTTGACTCAAGGCAGTAGATAGAATCAGCAGGACTTTTAGTCTTTCATCAGGTCTTTACTTTGAGCAGCAGTTGTAGGTCAGCACTTTGCAAGATCAGCAGATAGGAGGTCAGCAGATATGAAATCACTTTCAAGGCGAGAGGTTTGTATGTAAACATCTGCTTATTCTGGATCCACTGCTCTGATCCAGTTTTGGCTTTAATTATCTGTTCCTCTGATAGGGTTCATGTCACGGCCCCCGACCCGGTTTGACCCGTTTCAGGAGCCGCGGGACAGAAATCCCGTGGTATTTATTTAATTGAGTTTAACAGCGGAAGTTTTCATCAGGATCTTTTAAAACTGAAATATTTCCCGATTATTTTATTTCACAACGCGGGATAAAACCCCGGTAATTTACAATATTATGATTTCACAAAGAAATCTTATATTTTACAAAACATGTTTCTTTATTTTATCATGAGCCACTTTCTTAAGCCTGTAGTGCTTCACGGCACTTTTCCTGGATCATAACAGATCACCTGAAACATGTTTGAAAAAGGTTTTGTCAGGGGGAAATACTGAGTGAATCATTCTATTTTGCATAATGATGCATAGTTATCAATTACAGCATAAGAGCGATTACAATGGCTTCTATCTTATTTTTATCTGGCTTCCTGTCACAATGGTGACATGTCACAATGGTGACGATGGTCATACCTGTTGGTGCACTACATCTGTTGATTCCGTCTAGGTGTCTAGGATCAGGTTTTACGTCGTATTGTATAGCATAGGGCACGAAATACGAGAAAACAGGAGTCTGTATAGGTTTTATGAGTTAGGTCCGCTCATAGGGTCATGAGGTTCCAGGTTCGCTCGTATGACATGCTGGTCCGCTTATGTGTACCATTGTGGTCCGCTTTTATGGTCATGTGACACATAAGCGAACCAGAAACTCTATATATAGTAACCTCATGAACGGACCTCATAAGATATATGTGAAATTCCACGCCGAAGCTCTGCCGGTGTGAAGATCGAGCTGTAAAACGTTTCATATCAATAAAACAAGCAGTTAAAAGGAAGAACAAGCTACTTCTACTTGCATTTCTTATTATTCCGCATCTGAAACGCAAGAGACAACCTCTGAACGACTCGTTCGGGTCAGCAAACGATCCTACAAGTGGTATCAGAGCTTGGGAAGAGGTTTTCTGCAGATTGTAGCTGTTTTTAATCATTTCTTTTCACTTCTACACCTTCTTTTACTGATTCGGGAAGATTTTACGGTCGGAATTCGCTCAAATTTTCACAGCTTGTGCGCAATAGTATCGAGATAAACCCTGGAAATTTTGAAGCCAAAATTCGAAGTTTTAACAAGTCAAAAATTGTTCGATATGTGGATCGCTCGAAGTGACGTCATCATGAACCGCTCTTAGATCACGTTTTGAACCGCTCATTCGTACAGATTTGGTTCTGGTTCGCTCCAAATTAGTAATCTTGGACCGCTCGAACAAACAATTTCTGGACCGCTCCAAAGACATCTTGGATCGCTCATTTGAACAGTCTCTGGTCCGCTCGAACGAACATTGTTGCTGGACCGCTCCAAAGGATATTTCTGGTTCGCTCCAAAGCATCATTCTGGTTCGCTCCAAAGAACAATTCTAGTTCGCTTATTTGGATCTTTCTGGTTCGCTTATTTGTTCAGAGTTGGTTCGCTCTTCTGTCATTTGTCTTGAAATACGTGTTAAGTCAGTATGGATTCCGAGTTCTACAACGCATTTGCCTCATCGACTACTCCAGCCGCAATTGCTCAAGCAATGAATTTAGAAAACGAGACGGGAACGACTCAAAAGCCCCCTAAATTGATGAACATTGAGGAGTATTATGGATGGAAGGATCGGTTTGAAAACTGGGTTCAGGCAAATCATCTCAGATCGTGGGAATGCATATTGAAGAAGTACACATTGCCTCGAACAGATTTGCAAGTCATCAAAGAAATATCCGAGTTCACTGATCAAGAACGAGCAATGTATAGAGCTGAGAAAATGATGATTAGTTTGCTGCAGCAGGCAATAAAAGAAGATATATTCATCTTGTTACAGCACGACAAAACTGCTAAGTCAATTTGGGATGCGCTAAAGGTCAAGTTCGAGGGAAGCGAAAACATGATCAAAAGCAAGAAAGCGTTACTAAAGAAAGAATTTGATTTGTTTAGTAGTTTGCCGGGAGAGGATACTAAAAAGCTAATCGAGAGATACTGTCATTTGGTGCGATCTTTATCTATGTTGGGTGTTGAAAAAGGTCGTGAGGAGGGGGTGGATAAATTGGCAGACGCGTTACCTCAAAAGGAGTGGGGAACGTATTTGATGATCTTGAAGAATACTGGTGTGTATGATGGGTTGACAATCTCACAGTTTATAGAGAAAATTGAGAGTCAGGATCTTGAACAGCAGAAGATTGCGAGGATGAATAGTCCGAGTGGTCAACAGGATGTGAAGATGTACTACAGGGGTAGTATTCCAGCTACTGAGTCTGAAAGAAGTCCGAAGATTCAAACTGCTTTCAGTGCTGGTGATTCATCTGAGAAAGCTGATCAGGGTTCGAACAAGAATAGCAGCGGGTTTTCATCATTTCCGAGTGTGAATCCGAAAGAGACTAACACGAGTTTTCAGTCTCAGAGTACAAAAACAGGAAATGGATATGTGATTCAATGCAACATAGCTCTCAACCTTCCAGAAGGTCAAAGCTTCTCTGAAGACACTGCTAAAGACCATATGGCACTTCTGGGTTCAGTACTGTTATCCTATGAAGGTCTTATTGCTGGTCGGATCGGCAATCCTATGCTTACCAAAGAGGATTACGATCAGATAGACGCCGAAGAGATGGAACTTATGGATATCAAATGGTGTCTCGCAAGTGTTCTTCGACGAGCTGAGAAATTCAAAACTATTACTGGGAGAAATGACTTTCTAGATGCTCATGTATCAACTTTAGGTTTTGATAAATCTAAAGTTACTTGTTTTCGATGCAGGGAGAAAGGTCATTTCAAACGGGAGTGCAAAGGAAGAGAAGCTAGCGGAGCACAGAATCCATTCGGGAAAGATGAGTACTACCGCAAAGCTATCTATCAACAAGTCGGTCAATTCCAAGAACCACAAACAGCTCACGGGAGAGAGATTAAAGATCCCAAAAGAGCATGTTTGGTAGATTTCAGCTGGAGTGATTACATATCATCTGAAGGCAAAGCAGCACGCATTATCGATCAAGATGATGAGAAACTACCAGAAGGTTTCAGTTGGGATATGTTTGTGGATGAAAAAGGAGAGTTCAAAGCGTTCATTGCCAAGATTGTCCGAGAGCCAGATTTGTTTGCTACTTGGATGAGATCTATCGGGGAGAATGTGAAAAGTGAAGATGAAAAGTCTGTGTCAACCGATGAAGGGTCAGATAGTACTGATAAACTTTCAGAGAGATCTGGAGAAATTTCAGAAGGTTTAGATGAAAGTTTACAGAGTTCAGATGAAGATGAACAGAATGAGTTTGTTTCAGAAAATGCAGTTGTTTTTGATAAAACACCGTCTGATTTTGGTAAATCAGATGATGATTCTGATAAATCTGTAAAATTTGATCAATCACCAGATCATAGCAGTAGTGATGATGAGGAAGAAAAACATATAAATGTTGCAAAATCTCATCTTTCTCCTGAAAGTTTTCATTTCTATTTTGCAGATCGAGTAGAGAAACTAAAGGAGAAAAGAGCTGCTAAAGAACAACAAACTGAATCTGATGGTGATGTTCAGAATGCTGAAAGTGTTGTTGAGAAGATTACCGAGGTTGAAAAAGAAGAAGAAAAGGTGATTGAAGTAGAAAAAGTGATTGAGGTTGTTAAAACAATCGAAGTTGAGAAGATTGTTGAAGTCGTCAAGCCTTGCGAGAAGTGTTTAGAAGCATGCAAGGAATGTGTAGCAAAAGATGACATAATCGCTGAGTATGAGAAGAAGAAAGAACAATTACTGTTCAATCTCAATTATGTGAAAGAATCTTATGATGTCTTGAACAAAACAGTAACTGGTCTTCAAAAGACAAACTCAGAACGAGAACAAGCACTGACAATGATGAATGCTGTTATGATGACAAAGCAGAAAGCAATCAATTTCTACATCGAAGAGAGTGCTAAGTGGAAGCAAGAGTTGGAGACGGAAAAGATCGAAAATGAGAGAATTAGACGTTTGTTACAAAGCTATTCTAGTTCTGATTATCTCATTGACCGTATTTACCCAACTGTTGCAGGTATGGAAGCTTTTCAAGATGAGAAGCCGAAGAAAAAGAAAGACTGTGGTAAGAAATCGACTGTTAGTTATAACAAATGTCCGCCTCCGATTTGGGATGGTTATTCTCCTAGGAGACCAAATGAAGAGCAATTGGAAAAAGCAGTCAATATTAAGCTTAAAACCGACACAACTGACGTTTTACCAGATAACATTGATGTCACATATACCTCGTCCGATACTGATCATGAGTCTGAGTTAGTTAAAAAGGTGGTCGATCAGGTGTTGGATAATGATGAGGATTCCGAGTCGAAATCTGAGTCTGGAGGGTCAAATTCGTCAGTCTACAGTCCAAATTCGTCGGTCAAACGGTCTTATAGTTTAGAATTTTTGTTATCAAAGTCAAATTTGAATGATGAAACATTCAAAGTTGTGTATACTTTGAATGGTTCGGACAAATTATATTACAATAAAGAGTTCCCAATAATGAGTATTAAAACGGAACTAATAAACAAAACTTTCAAATTAATAGAAATTAATATTCCAGAATTAAAAGTTTTGAAAAGTTTTGAAAAACCTAAAAAATATACTTCTAGAGTTCAGCAACGTTTAAATAAGAAAAAGGGCAACAATTCTGGTTTTGGTTTTCAAAAGAAACCTGACCAAAATCGTAGCTATAAAAAGAAAGGTTTGGGTTTTGTTCCACCAGAAAACTATAAAAATGATAAAAATTCTAAAACAAAAACAGAATTTATTTCAGGTGGAAGTGCTGATGAGGAACAGCATAAACCATTCTGGAGACAGTCAAATCAAGAGTTTCTTGCTGAAAAGAAGAAGAATGGAACTGAATTGTTTTATCAAAGAGAGACTCGTACCTGTTACAAGTGCAATGAAACTGGTCACATTGCATGGAATTGTCAGAAAAATGCCAAGACAAAACAGGGAGTTTCTAACAAGTTGAAAGAAAAAGTTGTTGATATTGAACCACCAACGGAAAAATTTAAAATTTTTGAAAACTCAACTTATGAGGTTGGTGAGTGTTCTAAAAAGAATTTTTATAAAAAGAAAGAGAATGACAACCAAGTATGGGTTGTTAAGAAAGTTGATGTGAATGTCGGCGATGAATCTGGTTCCACAAAGCCAGAAGAGCCACAGGTTGAAGTGAAAATTTCAGTGAATAATGATGAGTTTCCATCACTGAAATTTGAAGAAGTTAAACAGAAAGTTGGTAAGGTTGATATCTCGAATCAGTTTTACACAGAGAAAACTAAGTTTGATGTCGAGAAAACATTCAATGGAAGTGTTAAAAAGATTTTTGGGAAAATGTTGAGTGGGAGAGCTAAGGGAGTAAAAGAGTTTTATGCCACGAAAAAGGCAACATACAACCCTACTGCTCAAGAGTTGAAAGCCATCAAGTCTGAAAAGACTTGGATGGAAGTTTGTTTCCCATGATAGTCTCAGGACTACGCCGGAGATCCCAAGTTTATATCGTGGATCAGGAATCGGCATCTTTCTAATGTTTGAAGATTTTGGTTGAAAGATTTTGATAGTGTTTGAATGTTTACAGGTTGAAGGACTACGCCGGAGCTTCCAGGTTGGTAAGTGCGAAGCAGGAATCGGCATCCTGATTGGTAAAATGGTGATGTAGACGTAACATTCCTACAAGTGGTATTGTGTGTTTTTACAAGTGGTTATTTTTACAATTGGTTTAGAGGTTGCTTGAATGCAAATGGTAAATCAGGGACATTAATTTGTACTTGATTTACTATATATGACAAGAGACGAACAAGATGTTGAACCACATTCCCGTTCTTAAAATGATAAGACCTACAAATGGTTTTTATCAACACAAATTCATTTTCCGGAAAAATCATTTTGATTAAAACAAACTTAAGTGTTTTGAAATCTAAATGAGAAAATGGTTTGTGATAGGGGGAGTTCTGATTGTTTATGTCGAGTGAATGGCGATTTGATGTGATTCAGTGTCAGTTGTCAAGTTTCTGTACAGTTTGTATGTTTCAATTGTGTCAAGAGTCTTAGTTTTCAAATTTCCTTTGAAATGTGTTTGCATTTTAGGGGGAGTAAGAATTTTTAGAAAATCCAAAAACATTTGAAAATTTGAAAAAGCCAAAAACATGATAAAATTCAAAATGAGTTGTGTTGCGAATAAGAGGAAATGATAGTACATCAGTGGACTATCACGGCACGCTAAAGAAATGTAAAGTTTAAAAGTGATAAACAATCTTACTGCGGATATGTCAGTAGGTTTTCGCACATTTAGTAAACTGAAACGAGATATAAACCTAAATTCAAACTTGCTTATATCGTGGGGAAACATCTCTCGGATATATGGGTAACCCCCGAAATCTTGTTTGAAAGGTCTCATAATCTGATATACTAGGTCTTTATACTCAGTGATATCTGGGGTATTATTCCAGGACTTCTGTTGAACGGTAGTTCTGACCTAGTCCTCGAATAATACTTTTCGCAAATGCTTGAAACATAGCATAAACCCTCAGCATGCTGATGAAACAATAAAATTGATAGTCGCTGCTGTTGTAGCTAAAAGATCCTCTAAAGGGGACATACCGAAAAGTCGAAGCTGATATCTCTCTGCGTATACGGAAGTATATCGACCTGAGATCCCTCGGCCCTCGCATTACCTAATTTATATACAGATATCATTGGTGTCATAATTACCTGTAAGACTGATTATTGGGATCTGGATACGGGAGTATATTCTGAGGTGGAACACGCGATTAAGTTTAAGTTTTTAAAACATTAATATCGTATCTCGAATCGATTGAAATTTGTGTGAAAATTTAAGTGGACAAACATACTGACAATCTAGGTAAATTGTTTAGAACTTAAAATGAAATGAAGCTTAACGGTGTTAGTGATTGGTCTCAGAATCTGATATGATCCTCTTGCACGAACTCATAATCAAAAAATATTGTCTGTAAATATTTTATTTCTGCATTTTAGTCTCTCAGAAAATCCAAAAAGATTTTGTGTGTGTTTTAGCATAATTTTTGAAAAAGTCAAAAAGATTTTCGACAACTGATGTTGGAAAACTGATTTTCAAAATTCCGAGTGCTAAACATGATGAGCAGCATTTGAGGGGGAGTGTTTGTGTAAATCTAATTGTTTTTGTTAATCTAACCTTCTTCAAGTGGTTCATCATAGATATTTGAGAGAAAGCCTGAGATGTTGCAATTTTATGTTTGTTTTAGTGATTATGAGAGTCATGTGTTGGTGCACAGGTATTTGATATGTGATAAAATTAGAAAATTTATGTCTGGGTTAAGATTGTGCAGGTAGCCAGGTTTCGATATTCTGAAAATCTCTGTTGAAAGAGAGCCAAGTTTCGATCCTGGAAATCAATTCTGAAAGCCTGTGTAGATCAGACAACGATCCTGAAGATGTTACTGAAGAACAAAAGAATGCCAGTAAATCGAGAAGGGGAGTCTGAAGATTGAAAGAAGAAAAAGCACAGAGACTGATCTAGATTGAAGATGAGAAGACACGGTTTTGCAGTCAGGGTGTATTGGCGACTCCATCAACATCTGAGGGGGAGTCTGTTGGTGCACTACATCTGTTGATTCCGTCTAGGTGTCTAGGATCAGGTTTTACGTCGTATTGTATAGCATAGGGCACGAAATACGAGAAAACAGGAGTCTGTATAGGTTTTATGAGTTAGGTCCGCTCATAGGGTCATGAGGTTCCAGGTTCGCTCGTATGACATGCTGGTCCGCTTATGTGTACCATTGTGGTCCGCTTTTATGGTCATGTGACACATAAGCGAACCAGAAACTCTATATATAGTAACCTCATGAACGGACCTCATAAGATATATGTGAAATTCCACGCCGAAGCTCTGCCGGTGTGAAGATCGAGCTGTAAAACGTTTCATATCAATAAAACAAGCAGTTAAAAGGAAGAACAAGCTACTTCTACTTGCATTTCTTATTATTCCGCATCTGAAACGCAAGAGACAACCTCTGAACGACTCGTTCGGGTCAGCAAACGATCCTACAATACCACTATTTAGATCAATGAACCTAAATAGTGATGATTATCCCTGTAGGTCAATGAACCTAACAGTGATTATCCCGAGTAGGTCAATGAACCTAACTGGGAGAAATTAGTAATGTGCACAATACCCCACTAACCAGTAATTCAAGATATCCACGACTTAGTCCCTGTAATTATAACCTTTGAAAATAATTTGAGGTATTGTAAAACAGTTGATAAAAAGAGAATGACTCACATTGCAGATTTAATTCGGGCAGAGCCTAGCCTACTGATTAGCCTTTTTAACCTAAATTTAATAACAGACACACAATTCTGGGTTAGTAACCAATACAGCATTTACGATAACTCACGAGATCAAATTCTCACAACGAATGACAAAGTGTGATACTTAAACATCCATCGAATTAACGACTAATGACAAAGTATCACCCTAATGTGGGCAGCACTTAAACATCCATTGGATATATTGATCGATCGGACAATGAATCGTAATAACGATCGAGTTAATACCCTGATTGCGGCGTCGATTAGTGAATCGTGTGTGTTAATTGTAGTATACAGAGCATAACTCCGTGTATAATTCGACTTTGTTCGTCGTTCAAGCGTCCAGAATCAAGTCCCAAACACTCCTATTTATACCTGAAAAACCTCCTCCCCCGCGTGTCGCGCCAGGAACATATGTTCCTGTCGCGTGGCGCGACAGGTAACAATCTATGGTAGGGTAGGTACGTGTCCCAGTAGGCTTGCTGAGTTGGTTTTACGTGAATTCTCAATTTAGACAACAAACTGTCGAGATAATACTAACCAGGGTTTACCCCCCCTGAGTTTTAGGGGCCCTGATCCTGATTCCGATTGTTCTGAAAATTTGAGGGTTTGTTCAGAATCACTTGGGTGTCTTAATTAGGGTTTCCTATTGGTCAAATTAATTTAATAATTATGACTTTTGATGAGAGTTGTTACATTCTCCCCACCTTAATAAAATCTCGTCCTCAAGATTTACTGGAATAATTGAGGATACTTTCGCTTCATTTCTGATTCCAGCTCCCAAGTGTATTCAGCTCCTCTCTTTGAATCCCACTTGACTTTAACTAGTACTAGTCGTTTGTGCTTGAGAAACTTCACTTTTCTGTCTTCTATCTTAAGAGGTTTCTCAACAAATTTTAACTTTTCGTTTACCTCTATATCTTGGAGAGGTACTACCAGAGATTCGTCTGCTAGACATTTCTTGAGATTGGATACATGAAATACATCATGTACTCCAGTTAAATCTTCTGGTAGTTGTAAACGATAAGCAACTGGTCCTATACGTTGGATCAATGGAAATGGTCCTACGTACCTTGGACTTAGCTTTTCTTTCTTACCGAATCTAACAACTCGTTTCTAAGAAGATACTTTCAATAGCATTTTATCTCCAACTCGAACTCCAACGGCTTTCCTCTATTATCTGTATAATTCTTCTGGTGGTCTTTAGCCGTCTTCAGCCTTTCCTTAGTGATACTGAATATCATAGTCGTAGTCACTTAGAATTTTCATCTATTTCCTTTGCCTCATGTTTAATTCTTTTTGCCCAAAAATATATCTTAAATTCTTATGATCCGTATAGACAGTAAACTTACTTCCATACAGATAATGTCTCCAAATCTTAAGGGCAAAATTATAACTCCTAATTCTAAGTCATGAGTCGTATAGTTTCTTCGTACCTTTTCAATTTCCTTGATGCATATGCAATTACCTTTTTGTATTGCATTAACATACTTCCAAATCCTAGTTTTGAAGCATCACAATATACTTCAAAATCTTCTGTTCCTTCTGGTAAGGCTAAGATTGGAGCATTGGTTAGTTTCTGTTTCAAAATCCTAAAAGCCTCTTCTTGTTTAGATCCCCTTTCAAACTTAACTGCTTTACAGGTTAGCTTAGTTAATGGTACAGCTATCTTGGAAAAATCCTTAATAAACCGTCTATAATATCCAGCTAAACCTATAAAACTTCTAATTTCCATTGCAGTTTGTGGAATCTTCCATTTGGTAATTGCTGCTATCTTAGCAGAATCTACGTGAATACCTTCATGATTCACCATATGACCTAAAATTTGCACTTCTTGCAGCCAAAATTCACACTTTGAGAATTTGGCATAAAGCTTTTCTTTTCTTAACAAAGTTAAGAGTGCATGCAAGTGCTGACAATGTTCTTCCTGACTTTTGGAATAAATAAGTATATCGTCTATGAAGACAATTACAAATTTATTCAAATATGGTTTACAGATCCTATTCATCATGTCCATGAATGCTGCAAGTGCATTCGTTAATCCGAAGGGCATGACTGTAAGCTCGTAATGATCATACCTAGTTCTGAAAATAGTTTTAGGTATGTCTTTCTCTTGCACTTTCAATTGATGATATCCAGAACGTATTTCGATCTTTAGAAAAATATCTATCTCCCTATCTGATGGTAATCCTGTAACTTTTCTGGGAATACATCTGGGTATTCTGAATACTACAGAAATTCCTTAAGTTCTTTATCTTTAGTATTAATGATTACTGAAATCATATATACTACTCCTTGCTTTCGTTCCAGATTAGCAACTTTTATTACTGATATGAATTTTATGGGTTTACAGGGCTTTATCTCCTGTAATCATTATTACTTTTCCAGTGGATGCACAGATTTCTATGGAATTCTTATCACAGATAATTCGAACATGGTTGTTTACTAACCAATCCATTCTTAACACAACATCGAATTCAATTAATTTCATAGATACTAGGGTTGCAGAAAATTTATAACTTAAAAGTTCTATTTCTATGTTTTGCAGAACTTTATTTATTTTAATTGAATTCCCATCAGCCGTTTCTATTGTGAAAATCTGCCTAATGTTGATTAAAGGTAGATTAAAAGTTTGGCAGAATGAAGTATTTATGAAACTTTGGTTTGCACCAGAGTCAAACAATACTTTTGTGTAAACGTTGTGAACTAAGAACGTACCGGTTATCACATCTGGAATGAGCTCTGCTTCCTTAGCAGTCAGTTGGAAGGCTCTTACATTCCTTTTTGCTCCTTCTGCAGGTTTGGTTTTATTGTCAGATGGTTTGTTCAGTTTTGGACAATCTGGCCTAAGATGTCCAGCTTCTCCACAGTTGTAGCAAACTGAAAATTTCTTCCTCCTGCAGTCTTCTTCTTGATGCCCCGGAATTTTGCAAAAATTACAATATCCTTTGCATCTTCCAAAATGCTTCCTTTTGCAAAAATTGCAAAATGGGCTAGTAGAAGATTGTCCATTCCCTCCTTTCTTGAAATTGTTATGGTTACCCGGACGGAATTCTTGGGTAATCTTTTGGGCTACTTCCTTCCTTCTATTTTCTTCTCTTGTCCGTACTAGTTCGTCAGTCATAGTATTGGCTAATTCCACCGCATCATCAATCGTGCGAGGTTTTGCAGCCTTGACGATATTACGGATTTCGGAAATCAAACCCCAAATATAACGAGAAATAAGTATCGGCTCTGGCGAAGCCAGGGTTGGTACCACTCTAGCATATTCGAAGAATGTCGAAGTATAACCGCGACAATCTACATCCACCATCCGGTGGGTTAGAAACTTATTTGTCATTTGTTCCTTTTCATACTCGGGACAAAATTTTCTTTCTACAAAGCTCTTAAATTCTTCCCAGTTCATAGCATATGCCATCCTTCTTCCTTTTGCTTGTAACACCGTATTCCACCATTCTAGCGCCACTTCTTTAAAAAGATTTGACGCGTACATGACCTGATCATCCTGAGCACATTTACTTATGGCAATTACTGCCTCGGTTTTCTCTAACCAACGCAGTGCCGCAGTCGCTCCTTCATTGCCTGCAAACTCAGTGGGTTTACAAGCAAGAAATTCTTTGTAAGTGCAACCAGGCTTTGCAGTTTTCCTTTTCTTAGGGAGCGGAGCTTGCCGTGGTTCATTATCATGATTAACATGATTATTGCCTCCATTTACGCTATTACTGAAGTTATCTTCAGAAATATGTTTACTAGGAACGATTTGTTGAGGTTCAATTGGATTTTTAACAGCAGCAATGATTGCTGGAATAGCGTTGGCTATCCCTTGAGCAACTATTTCTGGAATAGCGTTGGCTGTCCCTTGAGCAATGATATTTTCTATATCTTGCCTAGTCACATATTGGTCCCCCGGTTGTTGCTCAGATTGATTAACCTCATTAACTGGTTCATTATTAACGTTTTCCATCTGATATCTAATTTATAGATAAATAATTAGTATGAAAGAAATAATCCAATGTCACATTTAATTGCACATAATCATGTAAACGAATATACAAATAAAATTGTAATTTTCTAAAATTTTATTTGTTTTATAGATGATAGCAAGCTTCTATATACAACCGTTTTATTATTTATTTTGCACATACTAATTTTACTATTACTATTACACAACCACAGTTCCATAAATTCCCTATCTTTTGTCAGATGATATTCTAGTAATGACGTTCCCTCTCATCGTAATTCCAGGAGATCTGTCCCAAAATCTCTTGGATCCTATTCCCAACATCCATTAGTTCTTTGTCAAAGTGGCGGAGTTCATCCATATTCTTGTTACTCATTGGTGGATTTGGTAAAGGTTCTGAATTGAACTGAGGAAAAAGCTTATAGGGATTGTTTTGTAACTGTATCTCATTAGTCAACCATTCGTCTATTTGCGAGTGGATTGAAGGGTTTGGAATAGCTGGTTCTAAGTTCATTGGTAGTTGTGTTTCAAGAGAGTGAATAAAAACATTTTCATTAATAGGCTTAATAGTATCATAGCTTGCCATTATAAAATCTAGCTCTTCCTGAGATGGTAATCCCTCAATTTGTCTAGAGCTTTCCCCAATTTCCATTTTCTTGGGTTTCTCGAAAGGTAAAGCGTTGAATTCTATAGGCTCTTCTATGTCTGGTATATACCTATTGAAATCTCTGGAAACTTCTATTCTTACTGGATAGAGATTTAAATTATGAAGGGCTTCCGACAAGTCACTCATGCTGTTATGCAAAGTACACACAAATACTAAGTTAAAAATTATATCAAATTTCATAGAAAACATTTAAATATTATTTCATATTGGGTAACTATGAAACAACTGAAAATAAAAACACACTAAGTTTTATTTGTAAATTTATTTATTTACTTACTAAATCAGGTTTCTGACTTATATTTAATAAGGATGCTAAAACTTGAATCATATTATTTTAAAGATTTATACCTACTGCTACAGTGGTTAGTATATAAAAATTTGCCCATACTGTACAAAATTAGTCAGATAATAAAACATATAATCACGAAATAGCAATTAGTAAAATTAAGTATTTCTAAATACTTAATTGGCTTAAATCAGTGGCTCTGATTTGGTGGCTCTGATACCACCTTATTTCTATCAAGGCCCCCGACCCGGTTTGACCCGTTTCAGGAGCCGCGGGACAGAAATCCCGTGGTATTTATTTAATTGAGTTTAACAGCGGAAGTTTTCATCAGGATCTTTTAAAACTGAAATATTTCCCGATTATTTTATTTCACAACGCGGGATAAAACCCCGGTAATTTACAATATTATGATTTCACAAAGAAATCTTATATTTTACAAAACATGTTTCTTTATTTTATCATGAGCCACTTTCTTAAGCCTGTAGTGCTTCACGGCACTTTTCCTGGATCATAACAGATCACCTGAAACATGTTTGAAAAAGGTTTTGTCAGGGGGAAATACTGAGTGAATCATTCTATTTTGCATAATGATGCATAGTTATCAATTACAGCATAAGAGCGATTACAATGGCTTCTATCTTATTTTTATCTGGCTTCCTGTCACAATGGTGACATGTCACAATGGTGACGATGGTCATACCACTATTTAGATCAATGAACCTAAATAGTGATGATTATCCCTGTAGGTCAATGAACCTAACAGTGATTATCCCGAGTAGGTCAATGAACCTAACTGGGAGAAATTAGTAATGTGCACAATACCCCACTAACCAGTAATTCAAGATATCCACGACTTAGTCCCTGTAATTATAACCTTTGAAAATAATTTGAGGTATTGTAAAACAGTTGATAAAAAGAGAATGACTCACATTGCAGATTTAATTCGGGCAGAGCCTAGCCTACTGATTAGCCTTTTTAACCTAAATTTAATAACAGACACACAATTCTGGGTTAGTAACCAATACAGCATTTACGATAACTCACGAGATCAAATTCTCACAACGAATGACAAAGTGCGATACTTAAACATCCATCGAATTAACGACTAATGACAAAGTATCACCCTAATGTGGGCAGCACTTAAACATCCATTGGATATATTGATCGATCGGACAATGAATCGTAATAGCGATCGAGTTAATACCCTGATTGCGGCGTCGATTAGTGAATCGTGTGTGTTAATTGTAGTATACAGAGCATAACTCTGTGTATAATTCGACTTTGTTCGTCGTTCAAGCGTCCAGAATCAAGTCCCAAACACTCCTATTTATACCTGAAAAACCTCCTCCCCCGCGTGTCGCGCCAGGAACATATGTTCCTGTCGCGTGGCGCGACAGGTAACAATCTATGGTAGGGTAGGTACGTGTCCCAGTAGGCTTGCTGAGTTGGTTTTACGTGAATTCTCAATTTAGACAACAAACTGTCGAGATAATACTAACCAGGGTTTACCCCCCCTGAGTTTTAGGGGCCCTGATCCTGATTCCGATTGTTCTGAAAATTTGAGGGTTTGTTCAGAATCACTTGGGTGTCTTAATTAGGGTTTCCTATTGGTCAAATTAATTTAATAATTATGACTTTTGATGAGAGTTGTTACAGTTCAATCCCAACAATCTCCCCCTGGAACAGATAATGCCAAAACTCTTCATTATTGTGGAAATCTTTATTGCCTCATCAACAGTTCCCTTATCTGGCCTTTAAATTGTAATTCAAAGTCTAGGGCATCTGTATCTTCATCATCCCTGCTAAGTGGAAGATCAAGGAGATCCTGCAAATCTTCAAGACTCAGGCCAAGAGCTTGTTCCCTTGATATTTTCTCCACTTCTCCACCAGACCTGAGCAAAGTCAATACGCAGGTCTGTTTGTCAGTTTCCCACTTTTGTATTTTTGAGCCTGGTGGGTTTCTTGGGAGATGTTTATTTGCAGAGGTATTTGGTGAGGCTGGCCTATTCATGACTGGCTGAGCAGCATTTGCAGACTGTTCCAATTCAAGATCTTCTTTAATCATTACTTTCATGCCTGCTTTTACAACAGCATCTCCAGCTAATAGGTCTTGAATTGTTTCAGTACTCGACTGGTTTTTGCTCCTTCTTTTGTAGATGGCAGCACCAGCTGGAGCAGTGGCTTTCCTGATTTGCAGCTTTGTTGGTCTTTTTGAAACCTCTGCTTCAGGATAGTCAGGCTTTTGAGGAACATTTGGATCTTTCTTTCTTAGTTCCTCCAACCTTTTGTAGGTGATCCTGACCACATCTTCTTTCCATCTAGCAACTTGTCTTTTGTTACCATATTCAGCAGCAACCAGTTCTTCTTTCATTCTTTTCAGTTCTACCTGTTTGTCAGGTACATTCTTTCTAAACTTTGCCCAGTCAGGAGGAGTGTGAGTGACTTTCCTTTTTATCATGTCTTGAATTCTTGCTGCTTCATTTTCAAGCTCAGGAACAGTCCACTCTTTGTACATGTATTTCTCTCCTTTGTACTTCTTGTGTGCCATTATGCTTTCAATGTAGTCTTTCTTCAAAGTTTCAGCTGCTCTTTCTGAAATTTGTTGACTGACATTTTTTGCAAATTGTTCTAGGGATCTGACCTGTGTGAGCAGATATTGATAGTTTCTTGAAATTTCTTTGTCAGATTTCCCTTGTATGTTTCTTTTTGAGATATCCTCTGCTTGCTTGGCCTTGATATCCAAATATTCATCAATATTTTTAGGCCAGGGATATCCTTTTATTGATGGCAAACTCCTTTTGGCAGGGTCATCCTCATAGTAAAAAGATTTTATTTCTTCTCTAACAGCTGCTAGTTCAAGAGGAAATTGAACACCTGCAGGAGGTAAGGGCTTGTACATTGGAACTGAAGAGAGAGGAACTGGTTTTGGTATTGTGACAAGAGCTGAAGATTTTGAAGATGTTTGTGGTGGTGAAGTGTCATCATCTTTGAGAATTAGCCTTCTCCTCTTTGTTTGAGGAGAGGCTGATGATGTTTTGGATGGAGCAGTGGTGGTGGATGTAGTGGCAGTGGTTTGTGATTGACTAACAGTTGTTGAAACAACTGGTGTTCCAACCACTGTTGTCATTACAGCAGATGTTTTAACAACTACTGTCTTCTGCCTTTTGGCAGGAGGTGATTTTGTTTTTGGTGGTAATGGTGGTAAGGCAGTGGATTTGGTGTGTGTTGAAGTGGTGTGTGTTGAAGTGGGAGCAGATGTTGAAACTGCTGAAGTACCTACTGTAGTTGATACAACAGGAGTTACAACAGCTGTTTTAGGTGGTGGTTTTGGAGCAGACTTTGAACGTCTGGTTGGAATGGATTTGGGTAGCCTTACTCTTCTTGTAGGCTTCTTCTTTTCATCAACAAGATTTTCATCATCTTGTGACCCTGAAGTACCCTGATCCGGATAATCCACCCTGGCTTTCTTTTTGGCCTCTCTATCCCTTTTTACACTTGCAACTGCTTCTGCCAGTGCATTTGTGGTCACATCAATTTTCTTGCTTCCATCTGGCAAAGGGATTTGTTTGGTCATGTTTGCATTTTCTGGTTCAATGTAGAGACCATCCTCTATTCCCTTCTTTTTCCACTCCTTAATTTTCTCCCCCTTTTTGGCATTATCTGGGGGAAGTTGATAAATGAAGCGAACTTTTGGAGGAGCAGTGCCAGTGGTGTGCAGGATCTGAGTTTTGAGAGCCTTTAGATCAGCCTGAGTGTTCTTGAACCTTGACTCCATTGCATTTCTCAGCTGTTGGACATGTTTTTTATGTTGCTGATCTGCTAATTGTGCTTGTTGATGGAGAAAAGGTTGAAACAAATTCCAGAGCTCATTTGTAGCATGTGCTTTTTGTGAAGCAGGTGCTTGAGATGGAACAGCAGTTGATTGTACCTTTTGTACTTGTAACACCTGTTGTAGCATATCTTTGAGTTCTGCAACAGAGTTATCAAGCTTTTCAATACGATCCGTCAATTTCTGGTACTTTAAACCATCACCCAAGTTAATGGGATCATCTGATTTCCCACTAGCAGTGGTTTTATCAGTAGTTGATGTAGGGAGTGTACTCCAAACATTAACCACTGATGCCCCTTTTTCTTGGTACTGGGGTCTTCTTCCTTCAACACTTGACAACCTTTTGATGTTGCCAGTAGGATAAATAAATCCACTGGTGGTTGGCAGAGGTGCTATGTAAGGAATTTCCTCCAAGGAAGTCTTATTAATGTAACCACTGTCCAACTGTAAACCAGTGGGTTCAACAGTTGTAGTAGTTGCTTCACTTGGACTACCACCAAGAGTTACTTGTAACTCAAGGGGTGCAACCTCCTCAGGTTGTGTTGGTGGGTTAGCAAAGATTGATACATCAGACCCAGTCAGTTGTTGAGGTGTATTCTTATTGATAGGTGATTGAGAAGGACTGGATAGTGCCTGGTTCAAATCAATTGCATCCAACAGTAGTTTAGTTGGTGGGGGAATTGTGGATGTGATGGGTGGTGTAGAAAGTGGATTTGCTCCGGGTATTGAGCTGTGGATGATAGAAACAAGTGTTTCCAGAGCATCATGATGTGGAGACCCTATTTGTACAACCTGTTCTTTTTGTGAAGAAGCAGGAGGAGTTTCGGTTATGGGTTGAGATATTTGTACCAACTGCTGTGAGGAAGAAGCAGCAGTGGTTTCTTGTGACTTTTGTGTTGTCACAGGCAGTTGCTCTGGTATCTCATCCTCCAGAGTTGCCTTTTTGATTGGTTTGGGGGGGTTTTTGATTTTTCTTTTTGTGTGGCTTTTTGTGGATTGTAGGTGTGGGTTTCAAAACAGTTGGTCTGCTGCTTTGATCACCTTGAGCAGTGGGCTCAGCAGCAGATACCTGAGGAGCAGTTGTAACTGCTAAAATCTGCTCAGGCACCTCTGCTTGTGTTTTGCAAGGTGCTAACATTCTTGAAAAAGTTTCAGTTGTTAAACTGTTTATTTGAGTAGAATCACCTTGGTTTATTGCAGCTAAATCATCCTTACTGAATTTCTTTGCAAAATAGTAACTTAAAAACCTTGGAAACAGTAAGAATGATTTTGTTTCAACATTATTAACCAAATCTTTAAAAATTTCCCGAGAATAGTTAAAATTTTCTTTTTGAAGAATTGCATATCCAAGATTTTGAATTTTTAAAGGGATTTCATTGAAAGAAGTGGTTTTATTTGAAACACATAGTAGGAGGGTATGAAATAGAAATCTGGTTGCAGAAAGAAAATAACCTTTTTTAAGGTAAGTTTCTTCATCATTGTGGCTTCATACCCTCTTTCAATGAAGTCAGTTTGCAACTCGTTTTTAGTGAAAGAAATTTTACCTTCTTGATCATCGAGTTGAAAGACCTCTGAAATGGATTGTGGCGTGATTTGGACAGCTTTACCCTTTATAGAAGAGTGTATGGTGGTTGCAATGTCTCCTTGTTTTTCAAGGGTTGCATTCTTCCAAAACTCCCTTTGGGTCGCCAAATAGATTGGTGCATCGACGGTGAACAAAGTTTTGTACTTTGTTTTTGCCATGATGTCAATGATGGAATCGAAAACATTGGTGGTTCCTGGTTTTGTGAGAAGACCCAGGAGATTGTGAGATGGTTTATATGGGATTTCAGTGGAGATTGCCTTTTTAGAGGCTGTTTTCGATGATGATTTGGAAGTGGGTTTTGTGGAAGGCTTCGATTTTGTCATTTTTGAAGAGAATGATCGAAGAAATTTGTGAAAGATGAGATGAAAAACTGCTTTGAGAAGAGAATTTTTAGGAATTCAATTCGACAGTAAAACCCTGTTTTGGTGGTGAGCGGGGGATTTTATAGGGAAGGAAGTGAATGCTGATGTGGCAGACGTTACAAAAGGTCTGACCAATATGTACTGCCCACGTGACAACCCCTGGTGAAAGTGAAGGACAGTACTTTTATGAAAGTGACTGATGAAGGCAGTGGTAGTAGAGCAGTGGATGATTTTCACTATCAGTGGATAAGACACTGCTTTTGAACAACAGAGTTTATCAAAGGAATGAGAGAACAGGGGTTGACTTTCAGCAGTGGACAGACTTTTGAATTAGAGCAGACTTTTGAACAATCAGTGGTTAATGGCAGACTTTTAAGGATTTTAATGAAAATTTCATTTTTAGCTATTTTTAAGGATGGATTTTGATTTTCTGAAAACATTTTGATGCTTTTATGCATAGAAAAACAAGATTTTGCTTGTTATTCCATGTTTAGCATCCCAATTCTAGAGACCAAGCTTTCAAAAGTGGCTGTATCAAGTGCTTTTGTGAGCACATCTGCCAACTGGTCTTTAGTTGGGACATGATGCAAAGAAATCAAACCTTTTTTCATAGCAATCCCTCACAAAGTGATGTCTGATGTCGATGTGTTTGGTGGTTGAATAGGAAACTGGATTTTTGATGATATTTTCGGCTGCCTGGCTATCCAACATGAGTGGTGTCTTTAAGGCAGTGATACCAAAATCCAGCAATTGATTTTGAAGCCACAGGAGTTGGGCTGTACAGCTTGCAGCAGTAATGTATTCAGCCTCAGCAGTGGATGTTGAAACTGCTGCTTGCTTTTTGCTTTGCCAAGAAACCAAGCAATCACCTAGAAACTGGCACCCTCCTGATGTGGACTTCCTTGTGGTGTTACATCCAGCAAAGTCACTGTCTGAAAAGCCTGAAAGCTTGATATTCCCATTAGCTGTATACCAGATACCAAGTGTGGGAGCACCTTTTATGTATCTGAAGATCCTTTTTACAGCAATGAGATTTGATTTTCTGGGAGCTGATTGACTTCTTGCACAGACACATGTTGCAAACATGATGTCTGGTCTAGATGCAGTTAGGTACAATAAAGACCCAATCATGCTTCTATAAAGTGTTTGGTCAATCAGCTCATCCTTTTCATCAGACATGACCAGCTTATTTGTTGCCATGGAAGTGCTGCATGGTTTACAATCATTCATATCAAATTTGGTCAAAAGTTCTTTAGCATATTTGCTTTGATGAATGAAAGTTCCATTTTGCAGTTGCTGAACTTGGAGACCAAGAAAGCATTGCAGCTCACCCATTACACTCATTTCAAACTCAGCTGTCATGAGTTCTCTAAACTCTTCACACATTGAGTTACATGTGCTTCCAAAAATAATGTCATCCACATAAATCTGGACAATCATTAAATCCTTCCCTCTCCATTTTAAAAATAGTGTTTTATCAATGGTACCTCTTTTGAAACCATTTGAGAGTAGGAAGTTGGAAAGAGTTTCATACCAGGCCCTTGGTGCTTGTTTCAAGCCATACAAGGCTTTGTTTAGCCTGTAGACATGATCTGGATAAAATGGATCCTCAAAACCTGGAGGTTGACAAACATACACCTCTTCTTGAATTGTACCATAGAGGAAAGCACTTTTGATATCCATTTGAAACACCTTCATATTGTGGTTGACAGCAAAGGCCAGGAACAGTCTAATGGCTTCCAATCTTGCAACAGGGGCAAATGTTTCATCATAATCAATCCCCTCTTCCTGTCTGTAACCTTGAACCACAAGCCTGGCTTTATTCTTGACAACAATACCCCTTTCATCAGTTTTGTTCTTGAAGACCCACTTTGTGCCAATGGGACTAACCTCTTCTGGCAGTGGTACAAGCTCCCATACTTGTTGTCTTTTAAACTGTTGGAGCTCCTCTTGCATGGCTTCTACCCAGCTGTTGTCTTTCAGTGCCTCTTGGTACTTGACTGGCTGATGGAGTGATAGAAAACCAGCAAAAAGACAAATGTTTTGGGTTTGGCTTCTTGTGAGCACCCCTTCATTTATGTTGCCAATGATTTGATCAGGTGGATGAGATCTCAAGAAGATTAAATCTCCTTGGTATGGTATTATGGCATTTGTTGGTGAAGGCTGCAAATGTGTATCATCTGAGCTAACCACTGCTGGGGACTTTGATGATCCAGCAGTGGCTTCAAAAGGTGGTGGAATAGGAGGTAATGAAGTGGACAACTGCTGACTTTTATCCACTGTTTGAGGACTTTTGTCAGCAGTGTTTGAGGATGTGGAAGCAGTGGTGGATGGGCTACTTTGGTCAACAACTGTTGAGGTAGCAGTGGTTGAGCTTTGACAACTGTTTTGAACAGCTGGTGCTTTTCCCTTTGTGGCAGACCTTTGAGGGATGATGATTTCATACCCATAGTCTGGTGTTGTATCCTCTGATGGACCTGCACTGTTAGTCTTGATAGCAGTATTTTCAAAAGTAAATTTTTCAAGATCAAACAGATCTGCAGGATTTGCTGGGATTTTCATTGATGAAAGTTCATTGAACTTTACATTCAAAGTCTCCTCCACTGCCTTGGTCCGTGTATTGAACACTTTGTAGGCCTTGGCAGTGGTTGAGTATCCCAGATGATAACCACAATCAATTTTGGCTGCAAATTTTGAAATGGAATCTTTTAAGTTCAAAATAAAGCATGGGCAGCCAAACACCTTGAAATATGAGATCAGTGGTTTGATTTTATACAGAATTTCATAAGCAGTCTTTTTGTGCCTGGGGTTTATTAAAACTCTGTTCTGGACATAGCAAGCAGTGTTTACTGCCTCTGCCCAGAAAGTTAATGGCAAACCTGAATCTGCAAGCATGGTTCTGGCAGCCTCAATCAAAGTTCTGTTCTTCCTTTCCACTACCCTATTTTGCTCTGGTATTCTAGGGATGATGTACTGCCTTACAATCCCTTTCTTCACACAGAAGGCATCCAACTCCTTATTTTTGAATTCTGTGCCATTGTCACTCCTGAAGCTTTTCACTGGAAGGTCAAATTGCTTTTCAACCTGTGTCACAAAGTCTTGCAAAATGCCTGCAGTCTCATCTTTTGAGTGTAAAAAGAAAGTCCATGTAAACCTAGAAAAGTCATCAACAATAACCAAACAATATCTTTTCTTTTTGAGGCTCATGACTTGAACTGGGCCAAACAAATCCATGTGTAGCATTTGCAAACACAGGGTTGTTTTGGACTCTTCAATGGACTTGAAAGAACTTTTATGCTGTTTTCCTTTTAAACAGGAAATGCAATGTTCAGGACATGAAAACAATTTTTGTGGTAGGCCTCTCACCAAACCAATTTTTGAAATTTCTGTGATTGTCTTAAGATTTGTGTGCCCCAGCCTTCTGTGCCACAGTTCTGTCTCTTTGTTAGAGGCAGCTGAGAACAGACAGGCATCAGCTCTGGGACACTCTTTTGACATATCAACAACATAAACATTGCCACTTCTTTGAGCAACAAGTTTAGTTTGACCAGTTTTGATTATTGCTTCAATCTTTTTGACCATTTCTGGTCCAACAATCCTACAACAATCTTTTGTGAAGAATGACCCAAATCCCTTGTCACTCATTTGGGACACACTCAGAAGGTTGAATTTTAGATTGTCTATCAGATTGACATTTTCAAATTTTACATTTCTAGATTGCACTGTACCAGACCCCAGAACTTTCCTTTTACTATTATTTCCAAAGGATATATCACCCCCTCCATGGATTTTAAAGTCTTTGAGGAGGGCTTTACATCCTGTCATGTGCCTGGAGCCTCCACTATCTACATACCAAAGACTATCAAAGCATGCAGAAGCTCCCTGCACATGAAGTAAAAGGATTAGTTCATTAGGGTCTCCAAAGCCAGCAGGGCTTTGGATGGGGTCTCAACAGTGTCTGGGATGGATGCAGAATGATGAACAGTGGTTAGGTCAGGGGTTTGGACTGTTTTAGGACAGTGTTTCTCTAACCACTGTTGTGGGTCCTGACCAATCATCTGCTGGTAACCAAAAGGATGCCTGTTCACTCTGGGTTTAGAGGGCCTTTTGTAGGCCTCATAAACGTGTGGAATCCTTTGGTAAGACTGTTTTTCCTTTCCTTTTCTGAACTGATTGGCAGGGGGTGCATCAGTAACCTGAACATCTCTTTTGACAGATGTTTGGTTCAGCTGTTTTGTGCAGCTGTTTCAACTGGCACAAACAGTGGTTGTTTCTTGGTGAATTTGACAGATGTTGATGATGATGATGGACTCAAGGATGTTTTAGCAATGTACTCATTCTTTTTCACATCAAAGTTTTTGAGGTACACACATGCTTGAGTTTTGTGGTTTGTTTTACCACAAACAATGCAACTTTCAGCTGAGACAATGACACTTGTTCTGTTTAAATCATAAGCTTTTAAGTGGAAGCAATCTTTTGTTAGATGATTCCTTTTCTCACAGAATTCACAAAACAAGTTATCAATTTTTTTCTTTCTTCTTTCTCTTTTCAGACTCCTTTGCAGCAGAGGTTTTAACCACTGCTGGGATGTCCTTAAGAGGTATGACTTTAGCTTTTGGAGCTTTAACACCATCAGTTGATGTAAAGTCCATTGGCTTGAAATTTTCAAGAATATCACACTCATCAGACCATTTTGGTTTAAACTGATGATCTTCAAGCTCCTTGAAAGTGGAGGATCCAATTGGTCTGTTAAGTGTGATTTTGTTACCAAGTTTGTCAGTGATTTTCACTTCTTGGCCATTCTTGTTTGTGGGGATGAGCTCAGTGGCTGCATCAGTGGTTTGGACAGATTTTTCAAAAGCAATATGTTCATCATCATATTTTCTATAACCAACCCCAAATTTCACATTGCTTTCAATCTGTTTAGCAAGCATCACCTCATATCCTCTGCAGGATTCCACCCATCTTTCACAAGTAATCTGGGTGGATTCCAACTCCTTTTTGAAAACTTGGTATTTTTCTACCATAGTTTGAAGTTGGGTTTTGGTTATGCTTTGCTCTTCTTTTAGACAGCTGATCTCTTTTTCTTTTTCAGTCAATTTGTTTTTAAGTTCTTTTAAAGACTTTTCAAATTTAACTTCATCAGTTAAGATTTTATCCCGAAGGTTTTCATTCACCTCTTTGATGTTAGCAAAAGCAATTATGCAATTGTCAGAACACAGTTTTTCAAGAACTTGAGGAGATACCTTGGCAGTTGCCATCATTGCACAATCACACTGATGATCTTCTTCATCATCAGCTTTCACCTTCTTTTCACCAGCCTTTTCTTCTTCTTTGTCCTCTTCGGACCATGGATCTGTCATTGGTTCAATCAGGGTACCTGAACTTTCTCCCAACAGTAGTTCACCAGCCACAGCAGTAACCACTGCTTCAGTCACCTCATCCACTGTTTCAATACTCAGCTGTTCCTCTTCAGTTTCAACCCCCTCCTGTATTGACTCTAATGCCATCAAACAAAACTCATTATGAGAAGAATCATTAGAAGCATAGAGTGCAAAATTTTCATCACTAAGGTCTTCAGGCATACTGCTCCAGTCAACAAACCCTTGAGTGAAAAAAACTTTGTTGATCTGGTTGTACTGCTGCTGGAGCAGTGGTTTGAGGTGCAGGCTGCACTTGTGCCTGGGGAACAGGGGTTTGAACATATTGGATCTGTGAAACAGTAGTTTGGACATAGTGCACTGGCACAGGGGCAGCAGCATAGTGAGTAGTGTTCACTTGAGCTGCTGGGGCATACTGGGCATAGTGCACAGTGCTTTGGTTTTGAGGTCTAGGATTTGAGCTAGGATGAGTAATTATGGGACCAGTAGTTTGACTCCTACATTCCCTAGCGAAATGTCCCAACCTATTACACTTGTAGCACTTGATTTTCGATTTATCCAACCCAACCCTTAGATTCCCATGCAAACCTGGGAATTTTCGCCCTGTTCTTTTGTAAAATTTGCTAGTTCTAACACTTAGCAAAGCCAGTTGGTGCAGGATGTCCATTTCCTCTAAGTCAGTGGGATCAAAATGTTGCAAATCATTTAGTTCAAAGCTTAAGTTGTCTGACATCTGGTTTTCATTTGCAGTGAATGCATAACTAGCAGAGTGAGGATCAGGGTTGTTAAAATTTGCACCAGCAGTTATGTCAATGAAGTGATCATAACCCTGATCCTTACCACTGCTCCCAGATTCTTCTTGACCCAGAAGAGCAGTGTTACCGAAAGTGTAATCATCAGTAACTTTTCCTGACTCTTGTAACCTCCTTTTCTGGTTCAACTCCCTTTCGTAGGTCAGGAGTCGACCATGAAGTTGGGTCAAGGTCAGATCCTTGAACTCAGGTGAGTTTCGGGTGACAAAAGCTATGGTGTCCCATTTTTCTGGCAGTGACCTGAGGAACCTGCTATTTTGAGTTGAGTTTGTAAAAGTGGTGTTAACAAGCCTCAGTTCACTGATGAGACAACTGAAACGCTCAAATTGTTGAGTTAGTGATTCACCTTTAACGTAACAAAATGTTTCATACTGTTGGTTCAGGATTTCCCTATTGTTTTCTATGACTTCTTCGGTCCCCCCAAACTGTTCCTTAAGTGCGTCCCATAACTCTTTGGCACTGTTACAGTGTAACAGTCCAGCATATATCTCATTGGGCAGCGCTGATGCTATGATGCTAAACGCTTTAGCATCTAGTTCGAACTTTTGAAAGTCGGTTTCGGTATAATTTTTAACTGGTTTTGGAACAAACTTTTTAGCATCTTCAGCGCTTGGCACTGTGGGAACATGGGGACCATAGATGACAGACCTCCAACAACCTCTGCTTTGTTGAGCGAGGATGTGACCCATCCTCCTCTGCCAGATGTTGTACTCATTTCTTTTTAGCATAGGTGGTTTAAAAAGCGAACCGATGTTGTTTTTATCATCCTGAGATTGTGACGTCATTCTTGTTGTTTTACAGACACTGAGAAATCAACTTTAATGGTGATTAATCCTTGCTCTGTTTTTCAACAAACGAACAAACGATCAGTATCAACTGTTATGAGCTGAACTATTTACGTCAAAATGATTGTTAAATCAAATTTGACTGTCCAGGCTCTGATACCAATTGTTGGATCTGAGTTTGTTTCTGATTGTATTTTGTGTTTGTAATTAAAATGAAGATGGATGAGTGTGCAGCGGAATTATGATGAAAACAAACTTTGCATACAATCAAACGAGAGTAATACTTTGATCAAACATCTTTTCACAATGAATCGAAAGATTGAATTTATTTCAATAACGATTACAATGATTGATGAATGAATGCAAACTCCCCCTCAGCCAGAGCTCAGTAGTTTGTTCGTGCAAAGAAGACAATGATGCAAGAGAGCTAATAGAACAGTACAAAGTACTGAACTATTTATAGGCACTTGCAAACCACTGAGCATCTTAGCTGACGTCACCATGAAAGTGACATCTAACCTCCTAACAAATTCTAACCTCTGATCTATACAAGCACTGCTATGTTAACTACTGCTATTACATTACATTACAAAACAGACTATAAATCAGCTGCTGCAACTTTCCACTGCTGTGAACCCAGCAGTACTTGTCTGGATCAGCAGTGCTTGACTCAAGGCAGTAGATAGAATCAGCAGGACTTTTAGTCTTTCATCAGGTCTTTACTTTGAGCAGCAGTTGTAGGTCAGCACTTTGCAAGATCAGCAGATATGAAATCACTTTCAAGGGGAGAGGTTTGTATGTAAACATCTGCTTATTCTGGATCCACTGCTCTGATCCAGTTTTGGCTTTAATTATCTGTTCCTCTGATAGGGTTCAATCCCAACAAAAGCGGGTCAAACAAATCAAGTACGGGACGAAAAGCGCAAACCGGATAAGAGGTAAGTAAAGCTTACACCCTTTTTGTAAGATATGCATTTAATTCTCGGTTACAATTATGGCAAAAGTTGTATTCGAACTTTGGTTCCGACACGAAGTGGTACGGGTCGGAACATATCAAAAATGCGAAATGGACATTTGGTCATAGATGACATATATAAAATGAATCTTTGAATGGCCACTTTGTAAGTAGGCCTAAACGAATAAAAACAAATGGAAAAAAAATGGTGATTTCGTCATGTATAAATGGATAGGGGTTGAAGTTTAAAACGACACCAATTGGCGTAAGCCATGTTGGGCTAACGTGTACGAAACGGAATTAAAAGTCATAACCAAATGGTAAGGAATCCGAAATGACTTACTTAATAAAATGGTAAATAAATACCATTGGAATATAAGCGCAAAATGGATGGTCGTTTAGACTAAACGAGTTAAATGGTAATGTTAATACCATTTGATAAATCACGACTAATAAGCACTTGTCGAGTCTTATGCTTACAGGAAAAAGCGGCCTACGAGTTAGTGTTGCTATGAAATATGCAAATTGTTGAAGCAAGGTATTAAAACGGGTCAATAGTCTGACCCGAGCCAGGTACGCAAATATAAGGATGTAGTTAGAAGTGATATTTTGGTCAATTATTAGTGAAAGTCCTTCGTTACAAAAAGAAGGACTAAAATTGACCAAAAGGCCCTTGAGGGGTAAATTGGGTAAACAACCTTTAAGAGTTGTTTAGAGTTAAGCGTTTTGTTAAAGGGAGTCCTTGGGATACGTATAAAAATGGGGATAGGATGTAAACTAATTGAAGCGTGATTTAAAGCTTGCAAATGTTAAACACCCTTAACGGGTCAAAACAAGTATATATGCAAAACATGTTAAGATTGTGTAAGAAACTCGCAATTAGAACCTAATATAATAGGATATATCGAAAATAAGAAGATCATGACAATTTGGGATCAAACAAACATGTTTGTTTGATAAAATGCATAAACGGGTTAAAATACGATAAAAAGGTAACGAGTCGAAGGCTTAGAAGTCTCAAAATTTATTATGTTGGATGTTGTATTTTTACTCCATATGATTGAGAATTAAATTACGGACGCGTAGGAAAAAGAATCGGATAAAACGGATTAAAAACGAGAGAGTTATGCTCATTTCCGTGAGATCGGGTGATGCTGGGAATGTACAGCAGCTGTTAAGCAACAGGCTGTGAAAACAGGGGCTAGGTGTCACGCGACGGCCCTAGGCGTCACGCAACGCCCCCCTGTTCCGGAAAAAAAAATTATTTTGTTGTTGTTTGACCCATGTAAGTTGTTTATACTGATTATTTAACTATCAAAACTAACTTTTAAGTTGGTTTTGATTATAGGTGATCGCCAAGAGTGCCCGGATGAAGATCAAGCTCGATGAGGAACCGAACACGATAAAATTAAACACTCGAGATTAAAGCTTCCGCACGGCGTTACGTCATAACTTTTAAATGACGAACTTGTTTATATTATGTTGAAAACTTTTAAGTTGTAAAAGTTTTAGATTACTCGTATTTTCTAAGCATACTTAATCGTAATTACATGTTTATTTTCGTTATTTATGCGAAAACCTATAAAATAATAACAAGGGTGTTACAAGGGCTTGCCTCTATTCCTCTTTTGGTCACCACATATCCTAGAAACTTTCCTGCCCTACTCCGAAATGGCACTTAGCAGGATTCAGCTTCATGTTATACTGATCTAGAATATCAAATGCTCCCTTAATATCCTGGAGGTGATCCTTAGCCTTTTTAGATTTCACCACTATATCATCGATGTATACCTCCATTGTGTCCCCCAGCTTATCTTTGAACATCATGTTCACCAATCTCTGGTATGTTGCACCTGCATTTTTCAAACCGAAAGGCATAGCAGTATAGCAATAAATACCTGTTGGTGTCATGAAGGCAGTATGCTCCTGGTCCGAAGGCTCCATTTGAATCTGCTGAAATCCTGAGGATGCGTCCATGAATGTTAACATCTCATGCCCAGCAGTAGCATCCACCATTGCATCGATATGAGGAAGAGGAAATGGGTCTTTAGGACAAGCCTTATTTAAGTCTGTGTAATCTACACAGACTCTCCATTTCCCATTTTTCTTCTATACTACGACCACATTTGCCAGCCATCTTGGAAACTTGACTTCTCTGATCATTTTGGACTTCAACAACCTTTCAACTTCCTCTTGTATGATTGTATTTCTTTCAGGAGCAAACTTCCTTCTTTTTTGCTAAACAGGCTTGAACGACCTATCAATTCCAAGCTTGTGAGTAATAATGTCTTTGGATATACCTGTCATATCCTCATGCTTCCATGGAAATGTTGACATCCTGCACTTCAAAAAGTTAGTTAATTGTTCTTCAATATCCTGAGGGATATTGGTTCCTACGAACACCGAGATATCAGGATTATCCTGATCCAGGATAACTTTCTTCATATCCTTCTCTGAAGCCTCCACGATATCCTGGGCCCGCATCTTTAATTGCTATGCTGGATTAGGCTTGGTTGAGGATTTCATTGAGGATGAGTAACATTCCTTTGCCTCCTGCTGATCACTATCAACTTTAACGACCCCCCAAGGGGTAGGGATCTTGATGCACTGGTGATAAGTCGATGGCACAGCCTTCATGTCATGGATCCATGGCCTGCCTAGTATGATGTTATAGCAGGATAGGGAGTTCATCACACAGAACCGTTGTATCTAGTTGACCCCTTCAACATATACTGGTAACTTTATCTCTCATACGGTATTCCTAGCTTCTCCACTGAAACCAACGAGCACAGTGGACTTCGAAGTAATGTCCATCGGAGATACATTCATCCTCTTCAATGTTTCCAGCTGAATTATGTTGACAGAGCTACCATTGTCCACCAATATCCTGCGTACAAAATGGTTAGCAACATATAATGTTATTACGAGAGCATCATGGTGAGGATCCTGGACAGTATCCCTGTCATCACTATCAAAAGTGATCACTTTATCGGTTGAAAGGGTAGTCATTCTGGCTGGTTTGTCTCCCCTTTCAGTCTTAGCTTCCTTCGCATGTCTCTTGGCCGCAGAATACGAAGTCCCACAAATGTCGGATCCTCCTGAAATAAAGTTAATTATTTTGGCGTCTGCTGGGGGTGATGCTGCTCGTTCAGGATCCTTCTAAGGATCCTGACCTTTATTCTTTTTTCTTCCCAGTAAATCCTTCAGGTACCCCTTGCTTAACAGGTAACTTATTTCTTTCCTTAGAGCAATGCAATCCTCGGTCACATGTCCGAAATCTTCATGGAAGGCACACCATTTGGATTTATCCTTCCAATCAGCTTTCTGCTGGTTCTTTCGAGGCCACCTAGCTTTGTCTCCTAAACCCTGCATAGCATACATTTACTCAGGTATATTAACAGAGTAGCAATATTCAGATAATTCAGGATATTCTTCAGGATCCTCGTCTTCAACAGCATTCACTTTCTTGTTATCATTTCTGCCATATGGCTTGGAGCGATATGGTTTATACGAGGATTCTGATTTCCTGTTGACTGATTCGTAGGTTGAGGTAGAATTCATCCTCTCTTGCATCTTTTTGTCATCTTCCAAGCGGATATATCTCAAAGCCCTGTTACGAGCTTCGTCGAGATTCCTGCAGGAATTCATTACAAGATCCTGATAAAACTGAGAATCCTTTTGTAAGCCCATCTTAAAAGCCTGCACAGCTGTTGCAACATCAAGATGAGGGATATCCAAGGATTCCCGACTAAACTTGTTCACGTAATCCCTCAAGGATTCCTGAGGTCCTTGAGTTATCCTGTAAAGATCACTGGTTAGTTTCTCAAAGCTCCGACTGCAAGAAAACTGACTGTTAAATAAATTAACCAAATGAGCAAACGAAGTAATTGAGTGAGGAGGAACATTTAACAGCCATTTTAAGGCTGATCCTGTCAAGGTAGAACCGAAACCCTTGCACAAGCATGCTTCCTTGAGCTCCGGAGGAATGGGGGTTAATCTCCATTCTTTCTCTATATTGGGCAACATGCTCTTCAGGATCCGTAGTCCCATCATACAATTTCATGTTGGGGGTCTGAAATCTTTTTGGGATTTCAGCATCACAGATAGGATATGCAAAGCGGGATATCCTGTGGCTGTCTTGGGATACTTCCGGAATTGGCTGGACCACTCCAGGCACACTGGATATCATGTCCTTTAATTTCTGAAGTTCCCTAGTAAATGTTGACGTTATACCTGTTAGGGGAGGATTTTCTAACAATTAGTGATCCTTATTCGTTATCCTAATTATTGATCCTTACTTCTGTGGCAGATAGTGATCCTCAGAAGAGCTTCAGGATCAGGATCATGGATCACTTTAAGGATCCTCGTACTGACGATTGTTTATTTGTGTTTTGTGTTACTTTGCAGGAGTAACAAGCTTGACTTGGTCTTGGCGACATTCCTGGAGAATATTCCCAGACTATCCCGCACGTGCTTGACCAAAAATAGACGTTGTGGAGAACGTGGAGGCATGGCACGAAAGTCGGAAAGTTTGTTATTGTAGTTAACTTGTATTTTAAAAGGGGTAACGAGCTAGTTAGACACACGGAGTCATTTCTGATTTACACACACACTCGTACAAAAGCTCATACCAGCTCTCGTTCAAACACTTAGCAATTTCATACACCTTTTACACGTTACATCCTAGTGATCCTTGTACCTAGCTCGTTACTATCCGAAGTTGTAAACATTTATTCATTTATTTGAGCTTGGTGATCGGTAGTTTCCATCACCCGGGGTTTTTTGTGCCGGAGATCAACTCTTGATCAAGGGCTTTTTCCCCGTATAAATCCTTGTGTTGTTTGTGCAATTTCCATTGAAGTGATCCTTGTCATTGTTATACATTTCAAGCTCATACCCCATAACAGAGAGTTTGGTTGCAATTTCCTCACCAGATTTTTTGACCAAAACAGTTTGGCGCCCACCGTGGGGCAATTGGTGCTTCATCCTTAGAAAAATTCGCATTTCTGTGCTCATTTCAGTTCACTACAACCAAGCAAATGGCTTCCTCGGCGAAGAATGCTTCAAACTTGATGCCCTCATTCACTTCTTCACAAGGCGTTCCTCCTTTGCCTCCACCACCTTCTGGATCCCAGAAGAATACTAAGAATGCTGCGAAGAAACCAACTCCCATTTTCTCAAAACCACCTACTTCTTCTGTTTCAACTAATCCTACTACTAATGATCTCTATGCCTTGATTTTGCAGATGAGGAATCATGCACAAGAGCAGGATAAGACCAACGAAAGGATCCTCCGGGAGATTGACGAAATTAAGAAACAGAAGAAAACGGCAGAGGATCGTTCCCCACTGATGCCCAGATCTTTAAATTTTGATACTCCGGTGGTTACTTCTCAGCCATCAGTGGTTCCAGATGTTCAATACGTGGGCGGACCAAAAGGAGTGCACTACGGAACAACAACAGTGACCCAGGCATTAGGTCCATACTTCCAGCCAGCAGGATCCTATCCTCAGCATATGGGATCCTTCATGACTTCAGGAGGTTATTCAGGATCATCCCAGGTTCAAGGATCCTCCTTTGTTCCAGGATCATCCCAGGTCCTTTGTTCCAGGATCATCCCAGGTTCAAGGATCCTCCTTTGTTCCAGGATCGTCCCAGGTTCAAGGATCCTCCTTTGTTCCAGGATCGTCCCAGGTTCAAGGATCCTCCTTTGTTCCAGGATCATTCCAGGTTCAAGGATCCTCCTTTGTTCCAGGATCATCCCAGGTTCAAGGATCCTCCTTTGTTCCAGGATCATCCCAGGTTCAAGGATCCTCCTTTGTTCCAGGATCATCCCAGGTTCAAGGATCCTCCTTTATTCCAGGATCGTCTCAATTTCAGGGATCCTTCCAGATGCCAGGATCCTTGAGGAGTTTGCAAACAGGAAGCTCAGATGTCCATCAGGGAGATTTTATTCCAATGCAGACCAATGCTTCTACTGGTCCCTCGATCATTCCAGAGCCCCAACAATATGGATTAACATCCATTCTTCCTAACTTGAATCCAATGGGAGGTAACACTTTTAATAATTCTCATACTACTAACCATGGTCTTATGCAGGATCCAGGTATCAATCATGCCATGGCCAGAGAATTGCAAAAGCTAAAGGATATGATATCAAGTGTTCCGGGAGTGGTCAAACCTATCCCAGAGATTGCAGATGGGAGCCACAAGATATCTCGTTTTGCACCACCAATCTGTGACGCTGAGATACCCAAGAGGTTCCATGTGCCTACAATGAAGCTGTATGATGGTTCGACGGATCCTGAAGAACACATAGCACAATACAGGGAGAGGATGGAGATCAATCCAATCCCAGAAAGGTTAAAGGAAGCATGCCTGTGCAAAGGATTCGGATCCACTCTTACTGGATCAGCTCTCAAATGGCTGCTAAGTCTTCCCCCTACTCTATTACCTCATTTGCTAACCTAGTTAATCTATTTAATAATCAGTTTTCTTGTAGTAGGAAATTTGAACGATTAACTAGTGATCTATATAGGATAACCCAGGGTCATAATGAATCATTAAGGGATTACATTACCAAATTTAGTAAAGAATCCTTAGACATTCCCAAATTAGATATAGCTACGGCTGTTGAGGCCTTTAAAATGGGATTGCTCAGGGATTCGTCGTTTTATGATGATCTTGTTATGACACCATGCAGGAACTTAGATGAGGTAAGAACCCGAGCACTTAGGTTCATTCGGCTAGAGGATGACAAGAGGATCCAGGAGAGGTTAGCAGGATCCTCAAAACAGGATAAGCAAGGATCCTCATTCAGGAACAACAAGTTCAGATCCTATAACAGATCTGATAACCAGAATGTGCATGCTATTGATCAAGAGGAGGATGATGAGGATTATCCTCCAATTTCTGAATATTGTTTTTCTGTTGATAACAATGAACTAATCCTTGCGATGCAGAATCTAGGTGATAAAGCTAGATGGCCTAGAAAGAATGATAGGCCAGCTGCAACTAAGGATAAATCAAAGTGGTGTGCATACCATGAAGATTTTGGGCATCTTACAGAAGAATGCATTGCACTGAGAAAGGAAATTGGATACTTGTTGAGCAAAGGGCATCTAAAGGAATTGTTGGGAAGGAAAAAGTCAAGGACTCAGGATCCTGAAAGGATCCCTGAGAAGGCTCCAGCCCCTCCAGCAGATGCACAAGTGATAAACTTTATTTCTGGAGGATCAGACATTTGTGGCACATCCTTCTCAGCAGCTAAAAGACATGCAAAGGAAACTAAAATGGATAATGGAGAAAGACCTGTTCGAACATCAAGTGTCTCCGAAGGAAAAGTCATAACCTTTGATGAGGATGATCGTGTTGATATCCAAGATCCTCATCACGATGGTTTAGTTATTACTCTTTTCATTTCTAACCATTTTGTCCGCAGGATCCTTATAGACGGAGGAAGCTCAGAGAACATTATCCAGCTTGATGTTCTGAAGAAGATGGGAATTCCTGAATCAGATATCATACCAAGATCCTCCGTGCTTGTGGGATTTAGTGGCGAAACTAAGAACACCCTAGGGGACATTAAACTCCCAATATACATCGAAGGCCTACACTCTTATCAAAAATTTTGTGTTATTGACTGTTTATCTTGTTGTAATGTTATCCTTGGCAGGCCCTGGATACACGATATGAAAGCAGTCCCATCTACATACCATCAATGTGTGAAGCTCCCTAGTCCTTGGGGAATAGTGAAGATTGATAGTGATCAGCAGGAAGCTAAGAATTGCTACACTTCATCGATGAAACCAGCTTCGAAGTCAAGGGAACAATAGCAATCAAGGTATCCTCCAAGGGATGTCTTGGAGGCAAGAGAGCAGGATGTGGTAGAAATCCTCATGGATGCTGATGATCCTGAATCCAAAATCTATATCGGATCAGGGATCCTTGGCGAAATGAAAGAAGACCTCGTATCCTTCCTCAAAAGGAGAAAGACTACCTTTGCATGGAAACATGAAGACATGACTGGTATATCCAAAGATGTAATCACTCACAAACTCGGGATTGACAGATCCTTCAAACCAATCCATCAAAGGAGAAGAAAGTTTGCACCGGAAAGGAATGCCATTATCCAGGAAGAGGTAGAGAAATTGCTCCGGGCAGGTATGATTAGAGAGGTCAAGTATCCAAGATGGTTGGCCAATGTGGTTGTTGTACAAAAGAAAAACGGAAAGTGGAGGGTATGTGTCGATTTTACCGATTTAAATAAGGCATGTCCCAAGGATCCTTTCCCTTTACCCCACATTGACTCCATGGTGGATGCAACTGCGGGTCATGAACTGTTAACTTTTATGGATGCTTCATCTGGATTCCAACAAATCCAAATGGAACCATCCGACCAAGAGGATACAGCCTTCATGACTCCAACTGGTATATACTGCTATATTGCTATGCCCTTCGGACTAAGAAATGCAGGTGCAACATATCAAAGGCTGGTGAATATGATGTTCAAGGATCAGATTGGACTAACTATGGAGGTTTACATAGATGATATGGTGGTAAAATCCTTAAAAGCTGAGGATCACCTAAGAGACTTGGAGGAAGCATTCAATATCCTTGATAAATATAACATGAAACTTAATCCTTCAAAATGTCACTTTGGTGTTAAAGCAGGTAAATTCTTAGGATATATGGTGACGAAGAGAGGCATTGAAGCTAGCCCGGAACAAATCAAAGCAATAGTGAACATCAAATCTCCGGCCAATGCTAAGGATGTTCAGAGGCTAACAGGCAGGATAGCAGCTTTGAACAGATTTATATCCAAATCCTCAGAGAAGTGCAAAGAGTTCTATGATATCCTAAGGAAGAACAAGAAATTTGAGTGGACTGAGAAGCATGAAAATGCTTTAAGAGCCCTCAAAGATTACCTATCCTCAGCCCCGGCTTTGATGAAACCAGAAAAAGGCGATGTGCTATCCTTGTATCTTGCAGTATCCTCAAAAGCAGTAAGTGCGGTCCTTGTTAAGGATCATGAAGGTACACAACATCCTGTCTATTATGTAAGTAAAAGTTTACTTGATGCCGAATCCAGGTATTCACACCTTGAAAAGCTTATTCTTGCATTAATTATGGCATCTACTAAGTTAAGACATTATTTTGAAACTCATGTTATCATTGTTAAAACTAATTTTCCAATTAAGAATGTCCTCAGGAAACCAGAGATGTCAGGAAGGATGGCTAAGTGGGCAGTGAAGCTAAGTGCATATGATATAAGATATGAGCCTAGGACAGCCATCAAATCCCAAGCATTAGCTGACTTTGTGGCTGATTTCAGTAGTGATTTACAAAAAGAAGCTGAGTTAGAAGTCCAGCAGCTAGAGGAGACCAAGGATCCTTGGATACTCTATACTGATGGATCCTCAAATGTCAAAGGCACAGGGCTTGGAATACTACTAAAATCGCCACAGGGGGACATAATACCCCACTCTATAGCTTGTGAGTTCCAAACCACTAACAATGAGGCTTAATATGAAGCCTTAATTGCTGGTTTGCAAATTGCTAAGCATATGGGGATCAGGTATCTTGAGGTACATGTAGATTCATTGTTAATTACAAACCACTTTAATGGATCCTATGCTGTTAAAGGTGAAAAGCTAACCAAATATCTAGAGATAGTCAAAAGTTTGGCACTCTCCTTTGTTTCCTTTAGTTTGACACAGGTACCAAGGGAAGAGAATACAGAAGCTGATGCATTGGCTAACTTAGGATCATCCTTGAAGATCCCGGAGGATATCAAGATCCCAATTATCCACATCCTGACCCCGGCTATCGAGGATCATGTGGCTATGGAAATAGGAAATGATTCTGCAATTATCCCTAGTGAGGATACTCAATCCCATTCGGGATCAGGATCATGGATCTCACCAATTATGAGATACTTACAACATGGAGAGATTCCTACAGGAGAAAACCCTAGGGCTTTCAAATCTAAGGTATCTCAATTCACAATTTTAAATAATATGTTGTATAGACGATCTCTTGCAGGACCATACTTGAGATGCATTGAGGATCCTGAAATCCAAGAAGTTCTAAAAGACTTCCATGAAGGAGATTGTGGAAACCACACTGGGGGCAGGGCATTATTCTCAAGGATCCTGAGGACAGGATACTACTGGCCAACCATGAAGAGAGATGCTGTGGAGTATGCTAAGAGATGTGATCCTTGTCAGAGACACAGCAATATCCTTCATCAACCAGCTGAATTATTGCATCCTATATCCTCCTCTTGGCCATTTATGAGATGGGGTATGGATATAGTTGGTAAGCTCCCTAAGGCACCTGGTGGAAAAGTATTCATGTTAGCTATGACTGATTACTTCTCCAAGTGGATAGAGGCTGAAGCTTTTGCCCAAGTCAGAGAAAAGGAAGTTATATCCTTCATTAAAAGAAATATTATAACTAGATTTGGAATTCCTTCTGAGATTATATGTGATAATGGTTCCCAATTTATTGGGGGCAGAACCACTAACTTTTGTGACAGCTGGGGGATTAAGATGATAACATCAACACCAGTCCACCCACAAGCTAATGGTCAGGCTGAATCATCCAACAAGATCATCATCAACAATTTGAAGAAGAAGCTTGGATCCAAGAAAGGGAAATGGGCAGAAGAACTACCCTATGTGCTTTGGGCTGATAGGACAACCCCTAAGAATGCTACTGGTCAAACGCCATTCTCTTTGGTGTTTGGGGCAGAATCAGTGATCCCAACAGAAATGGTGGTTCCAACTGCTAGAACAAGTACCCGTGATCCTGAGGAGAATGATGAGAACTTAGCTCAAGACCTGGATACTATTGAAGAAATCAGGGATATGGCCAGGATAAGGATGGCCAGTTATCAGCAAAGAATGGCTGGTGCTTACAACAAAAATGTCAGGATCAGGAGGTTTCGAGTTGGAGATATGGTATTAAGGAAAGCATTTCAGAATACCACCAATCCTGCTGATGGAAAATTGGCTCCAAAATGGGAAGGCCCTTATTTGATTGAAGCTGAAGCAGGAAATGGGGCATATAGATTGCTAACCATGGAAGGTGATTTGCTACCAAGAGCTTGGAATGCTGTCCACTTGAAGAAATATTTCATATGAGCAGGATCCTCATGGCACAGATGATCCTCACGATAGGGATATCCTTAAAGGATCCTCAAAGTATCAGTGATCCTTACTTAGGTAATACCCTAAACTTTAACTATTTTATTTCTTTATTTCCTCATATAAGGATAAGGATCATGTATCCTTTATCCATCTCTCACGTGAGTTTGAGTTTTGAAAGTTCAGGTATCCTTAGCATAACATTGGTTATCCGCAGAAGCAATCCGTCCTTTGGGTTTAACCCCAGTTATTTGGGCTTGTCCCCAGTTCCGCCTGTAGCGCATGATGATCCTGGTATAGTTCAAGGCAGTGGGACCAGTACTCGTTTTAGGGGCTGATAATTCCATTGTACTGGCTATGCCTAGGATCCTACGTATAATGGTAGACGTACCATACATCCGTTCATAAGGTTTCTAACGTTTTCACGTTAGCTAAGGTTTCTAACGTTTTCACGTTAGCTAAGGTTTTGGCATCTTCATGTCACTAAGTTTGGATAGTCGCCAGTTAGGGCCATACTCCAGTTTACACACGATCCTTGGGCTTATCCCCAGTTATCCTTGGGCTTGTCCCCAGTTATCCTTGGGCTTGTCCCCAGTTATTCTTGGGCTTGTCCCCAGTTGCTAACTCTTATCTTATATTGGCTTAGTCCCAAGTTATGATCTATTTCAGGTCCTTGAAGATAAGCAACTAGGGATCCTTGATCCTTACTTCACTCTGAGGTTTATCTTACAGTTATCCTTATTGTGGTTAGGATCCTAACTTGGATCCTCAGGTATGATCCTTAACTATTTTTAATTCTATTCATTATTTATTTGAGTAACCCTTATACTTGACAACTGAACTTGTGATTCTTAAATCGTATCACTTTTTAGAACTTATCGGTTATGGGATATGTGATCCAGATCATATCCTAAGCGTTTTGGATATTTTTCAAGGCTTGATAAGTATAAACAGAATGAACATTACAACAGTTGGAAAGTAAGATATTAAAAAGGATAACAACACAAGATAAGCGACAAAAGGTTAAGTTTTTATTTATTAACAAAAGACTAACCCTTAAAAGGTTGTCAAAATTACCTACCCGAGCTTCTACCAGCAAAACGTGGCCCGTCCGCTGGGGTAGGTAAAGGGTGTCCATGATAATAAGTTCAAAAGTAGTGCAGGAATATAAAGGCGGCAGGATCACAATGGCTTCATCCCCCAAACAGAGGATCCCTCCACCAATTGCAATCCTGCCCATTGTCCAAAGGATCATACATGATCCTTAATCCTAAAACCTATTGTTCAGTACAGACCATCATTGTTTAAAACATCACAACCACAAAAAACTACCACCAGATTTAAAAAATTGGGCTCCGGCTACGTCTAGGAATGTCCATCATTGCCCAATCAAGCAGCCTAAACCTTTGCTGCATCACCACCTCCGGCTCCACTTGCTTCACCAGCTTCACCCTTGCTTCCAGCCTCCATTGTCAGGATCTCTTCAGCCTCCTCTTCATCACCCAATTCAGCCAGCCTTGCCTTCCATTCTTCAATTTCCCAGCTGCTTTTGTCGAAGGCAGGATCCTGAGCTTCCAAGGCCATTTGCAGCTTGGTTTTGTACATTGCTATGGCGGCAGAGACTTTGGCATCATCTGTGATCTCCTGCCTTTCATAGTCAAAATTAACCAGCACCTTGGCCATCTCCTGTTTGGTATCCTGGAGTTCCTTCCGAAGATCAGCAAGTGCAAGATCCTTGAGCACAGAAACCTGCTGGAGGTCGACAATCTTCTTATCCTGATCCTCAACGTGGCCAACATAATCCTCGATCTCAGAGAATTTCTGCAAAAAGGATAAAGGATAAGGTCAGGATTAAGTGATCCTTAAATCAGCAGGATATATCAGCAGGATATGTCAACAGGATATATGAGCAGAGACAATGATCCTTACCTCATTGAAGTACTCGAGGAATTGGTGGCGGATTAGAGGCAGACCCTGCAAATCCTCAGCCTCGGAGGCCTTTCTCCTCTTGATTCCCTTTCCTTTGAGGGGTGCCTTGGGGATTGAGGCTGTCGGGCTGGCAGGAACCTTTCTTTTGGAGGATTTGACAGTGGTGAGATCGGTGACACTGAACCTTGAAGCAGCTTTGGCAGATTTTCCAGCACCTACACAACCAAAACAAGATAAGTATCTTTTCTTAATTTACATTTCACTATTTATTTAAATTTTAAACAAGGATACTTACTTGACATTGTGACCGAGCCTGAGGATACCTCCTAAGAGTCTTGGGTTGTTGTCTTGAAAGTTCTAGTTTCAGGATCGAGTTTCCAGAAAGCAGCAAGCCTTTCCCTGGTTGCGGATGTTGTGATGAGATGCGAAACAGAGATAGCTGCATGACACAAGACAAAAGGGGTTAGTGATCCTATCATATGAACAAGACTACCTGGTGATCCTTCTCATGATCCTCCGGCCTACCATTGGTGGACCATGTCTTTGGTAGATCCTCTCCGTTTAGAATGGAATTCCTCCTGATAAAGAAGAAGCGACGTTTCCAATCTTTGTCGTTCTTAGTGACTTTGAGAAGGGGATGTTCTGCACCGGGTTTTCGCTTGAACAAATAACGATGGGAACCAAAGGTAGTAAGATCATACAGTTCTGCCAATTCCGACATTCCTAAATCAACGCCTTCCTGCTCGATGATCCTCTCTAGGGTATATAAAACCCTCCAAATCATCGGCATGGCTTGGATGTAAGATATGCCGGTCAGGGAAAAGAAGGATTGTGTGAATTCTGGGAAAGGATAGGTGTACCCTATGGTGAATGGAGTAGCTGGAAAGGCAACCCATGTTTCAGAAACATAGTCGCTAAGAACAGTGGGATCAAAGGGTTTGAAGAAGGCACTCGCCGGAAAACAGTGACGGATTTTATCTACTTGTGCATCGTTAAAACAACACCTCTCATTCGCTGAGTCTTTGATGATTTTTTGACTCTTCAAAGGGCTATCCTTCTTGTGATCCTTGCCCGGTGAGCTTCGGAGCATCATTCTTAGAGCGATGGTGGTAAAGAAAGAAAAACAGAGTAAGAAAGGGAAAAAGAGAAGAGAGAGATACCTGATTGATCTTCGACTGAGAATATAAAGGGAGTTTCTTTCGAATTTGAATGCATATTGATCCTATCTATATCTCTATTTATAATTATGATTCTGCAGGATTGTCACTTCCGTGACGTCATGATCACAACGGCTAGTTCTATTTTAACGGCTATATATCCGTTAGTTGGTTGCGGATAAGATCAAGAAAATATAACTCGCTTATTTTACAAATTACTCCTTATATTTTGGGGGCAATTGTTAGGGGAGGATTTTCTAACAATTAGTGATCCTTATTCGTTATCCTAATTAATGATCCTTACTTCTGTGGCAGATAGTGATCCTCAGAAGAGCTTCAGGATCAGGATCATGGATCACTTTAAGGATCCTCGTACTGACGATTGTTTATTTGTGTTTTGTGTTACTTTGCAGGAGTAACAAGCTTGACTTGGTCTTGGCGACATTCCTGGAGAATATTCCCAGACTATCCCGCACGTGCTTGACCAAAAATAGACGTTGTGGAGAACGTGGAGGCATGGCACGAAAGTCGGAAAGTTTGTTATTGTAGTTAACTTGTATTTTAAAAGGGGTAACGAGCTAGTTAGACACACGGAGTCATTTCTGATTTACACACACACTCGTACAAAAGCTCATACCAGCTCTCGTTCAAACACTTAGCAATTTCATACACCTTTTACACGTTACATCCTAGTGATCCTTGTACCTAGCTCGTTACTATCCGAAGTTGTAAACATTTATTCATTTATTTGAGCTTGGTGATCGGTAGTTTCCATCACCCGGGGTTTTTTGTGCCGGAGATCAACTCTTGATCAAGGGCTTTTTCCCCGTATAAATCCTTGTGTTGTTTGTGCAATTTCCATTGAAGTGATCCTTGTCATTGTTATACATTTCAAGCATCATACCCCACAACAGAGAGTTTGGTTGCAATTTCCTCACCAGATTTTTTGACCAAAACAATACCTGCATCCTGCAAAGACCTATTATTGTTAGTAGCAAGAGTATTATTATTTGACACGTTACCGGTCTGAGGATTCTGGCCATATCCTGAAGCATATCCTGAGCTCCTCACAGTTGACATCCTGACCGAGGAGGGTATTTCAGGGGTATGATTCTGAGAGTGGCTTGGGATGATGTTCCCCCGGTTATCTTCAGTGTAAACTGCAGAACTGAAGTTCAAAGCTCTAGGCTGCAAAGGAGTGACAGTTTCTTCAGCAGGTCTACTTGGGCCGGATTTCAAGAGTTGTATTTCTCTCATCAGCATCCGATTAGTCTCCTGCTGCTGCCTCATCTGTTCCCGTACACTACCAAACAAATTCAGAATTTCATCATTAGAAGCCAAAACAGGACCAGATCCCTGAGTAGTGGGAGCGGGGATAACATCCCGAGCCACATGACTTTCAGTTCCATGTGAAGAAGTTTGCATTCGTGGAGGAGGAAGTGGAAGCACCGAACTAATTGTTGCAGAGGTTGTAGCAGACATGGTGGAAGAGCTCATGTTTGATCTCGAGGCCATTGAAAACAATGTAGCAAAAAGTTTTGACAATAGAAAGCCGAGTAATGATTTCACTAAAGTTTTTAGCAAAAATAGCACCACTTGCCCCACGGTGGGCGCCAAATTGTTTTGGTCAAAAGTTACCGAAGCAATTTAGTGATCAAATTAGTTAAGTGAGGTAGTGTGCTAGAATTACGTGTGAAAAATATGTTAACCAAGTCGATTGTAAAAACAGTTTCAGGATACGGCTTAGGATATAAAGCTGTATCTATGATCAAACAATGAGCAAAAAAGTAAAGGTTGACACGTGATGTACGAGGAAAGCCCTTGATCAATCTAGATCGCCTGCACAAAACCTCGGGAGCTGACAATCGCAGCTGCCTTGTTCTTCTATTACCTCAAATATCAGGTATGTGATGCGGATCAACTAGGTGTTACAATGTAATTCGAATACAAGTGTTTGTGTATAGTGTTTGCAGTGAGCTAGGGAGCAAAAGTGTTCGAAAGTGTGTGTGGAAGTTGCGTGCCTTAATTTGATCCGCCCCCATCTATTTATAGTAAAAGAAATGAAATGAAACAAACTATCCTAAATAACCGGGATCCGGTGAATATTCCCCACTCGAACGTTGTAGACCTGGTCTTTCGGGTTCAACGTCTCTCACATAACAGATACGCCCGAGTCTTGAGGAGAAGAAGTCCATCTGACCGTTAGTAACCCACAGCACCTAACCTGCACGTGGTTAATTCAATTAACCCCAGGATATCGCCCAGGATGTTAGCAATATGCTAATCCAGTATCCTGATCACAAGCAAAAAACCAAAAGCAGGATATTAGTCAGGATATGTACGCTCAGAAAATGACCCATAACAATATACTGGTAACTTTATCTCTCCTACGGTATTCCTAGCTTCTCCACTGAAACCAACGAGCACAGTGGACTTCGAAGTAATGTCCATCAGAGATACATTCATCCTCTTCAATGTTTCCAGCTGAATTATGTTGACAGAGCTACCATTGTCCACCAATATCCTGCGTACAAAATGGTTAGCAACATATAATGTTATTACGAGAGCATCATGGTGAGGATCCTGGACAGTATCCCTGTCATCACTATCAAAAGTGATCACTTTATCGGTTGTAAGGGTAGTCATTCTGGCTGGTTTGTCTCCCCTTTCAGTCTTAGCTTCCTTCGCATGTCTCTTGGCCGCAGAATACGAAGTCCCACAAATGTCGGATCCTCCTGAAATAAAGTTAATTATTTTGGCGTCTGCTGGGGGTGATGTTGCTCGTTCAGGATCCTTCTCAGGATCCTGACCTTTATTCTTTTTTCTTCCCAGCAAATCCTTCAGGTACCCCTTGCTTAACAGGTAACTTATTTCTTTCCTTAGAGCAATGCAATCCTCGGTCACATGTCTGAAATCTTCATGGAAGGCACACCATTTGGATTTATCCTTCCAATCAGCTTTCTGCTGGTTCTTTCGAGGCCACCTAGCTTTGTCTCCTAAACCCTGCATAGCATACATTAACTCAGGTATATTAACAGAGAAGCAATATTCAGATAATTCAGGATATTCTTCAGGATCCTCATCTTCAACAGCATTCACTTTCTTGTTATCATTTCTGCCATATGGCTTGGAGCGATATGGTTTATACGAGGATTCTGATTTCCTGTTGACTGATTCATAGGTTGAGGTAGAATTCATCCTCTCTTGCATCTTTTTGTCATCTTCCAAGCGGATATATCTCAAAGCCCTGTTACGAGCTTCGTCGAGATTCCTGCAGGGATTCATTACAAGATCCTGATAAAACCGAGAATCCTTTTGTAACCCCATCTTAAAAGCCTGCACAGCTGTTGCAACATCAAGATGAGGGATATCCAAGGATTCCCGACTAAACTTGTTCACATAATCCCTCAAGGATTCCTGAGGTCCTTGAGTTATCCTGTAAAGATCACTGGTTAGTTTCTCAAAGCTCCGACTGCAAGAAAACTGACTGTTAAATAAATTAACCAAATGAGCAAACGAAGTAATTGAGTGAGGAGGAACATTTAACAGCCATTTTAAGGCTGATCCTGTCAAGGTAGAACCGAAACCCTTGCACAAGCATGCTTCCTTGAGCTCCGGAGGAATGGGGTTAATCTCCATTCTTTCTCTATATTGGGCAACATGCTCTTCAGGATCCGTAGTCCCATCATACAATTTCATGCTGGGGGTCTGAAATCTTTTTGGGATTTCAGCATCACAGATAGGATATGCAAAGCGGGATATCCTGTGGCTGTCTTGGGATACTTCCGGAATTGGCTGGACCACTCCAGGCACACTGGATATCATGTCCTTCAATTTCTGAAGTTCCCTAGTAAATGTTGACGTTATACCTGCATCCTGCAAAGACCCATTATTGTTAGTAGCAAGAGTATTATTATTTGACACTTTACCGGTCTGAGGATTCTGGCCATATCCTGAAGCATATCCTGAGCTCCTCACAGTTGACATCCTGACCGAGGAGGGTATTTCAGGGGTATGATTCTGAGAGTGGCTTGGGATGATGTTCCCCCGGTTATCTTCAGTGTAAACTGCAGAACTGAAGTTCAAAGCTCTAGGCTGCAAAGGAGTGACAGTTTCTTCAGCAGGTCTACTTGGGCCGGATTTCAAGAGTTGTATTTCTCTCATTAGCATCCGATTAGTTTCCTGCTGCTGCCTCATCTGTTCCTGTACACTACCATACAAATTCAGAATTTCATCATTAGAAGCCAAAACAGGACCAAATCCCTGAGTAGTGGGAGCGGGGATAACATCCCGAGCCACATGACTTTCAGTTCCATGTGAAGAAGTTTGCATTCGTGGAGGAGGAGGTGGAAGCACCGAACCAATTGTTGCAGAGGTTGTAGCAGACATGGTGGAAGAGCTCATGTTTGATCTCGAGGCCATTGAAAACAATGTAGCAAAAAGTTTTGACAATAGAAAGCCGAGTAATGATTTCACTAAAGTTTTTAGCAAAAATAGCACCACTTGCCCCACGGTGGGCGCTAAATTGTTTTGGTCAAAAATTACCGAAACAATTTAGTGATCAAATTAGTTAAGTGAGGTAGTGTGCTAGAATTATGTGTGAAAAATATGTTAACCAAGTCGATTGTAAAAACAGTTTCAGGATACGACTTAGGATATAAAGCTGTATCTATGATCAAACAATGAGCAAAAAAGTAAAGGTTGACACGTGATGTACGAGGAAAGCCCTTGATCAATCTAGATCGCCTGCACAAAACCTCGGGAGCTGACAATCGCAGCTGCCTTGTTCTTCTATTACTTCAAATATCAGGATACAGTGCAGGATGTGATGCAGATCAACTAGGTGTTACAATGTAATTCGAATACAAGTGTTTGTGTATAGTGTTTGCAGTGAGCTAGGGAGCAAAAGTGTTCGAAAGTGTGTGTGAAAGTTGCGTGCCTTAATTTGATCCGCCCCCATTTATTTATAGTAAAAGAAATGCAACAAACTATCCTAAATAACCGGGATCTGGTGAATATTCCCTACTCGAACGTTGTAGACCTGGTCTTTCGGGTTCAACGTCTCTCACATAACAGATACGCCCGAGTCTTGAGGAGAAGAAGTCCATCTGACCGTTAGTAACCCACAGCACCTAACCTGCACGTGGTTAATTCAATTAACCCCAGGATATCACCCAGGATGTTAGCAATATCCTAATCCAGTATCCTGATCACAAGTAAAAAACCAAAAGCAGGATATTAGTCAGGATATGTACGCTCAGAAAATGACCCATAACAGAGATAATTAAATGGTACCGGTACTTGTACCTGATTTACCAAACTAGGTATATTTTCGGTACTGATTCGGTACCGACTTTTGACATTTTTTGTACCGGTTTTACCCTCAAATACTGGTACCGTATCGGTTCCGTACCAGGTATATTCGGTACCGGTACCCATTTTTGGGGGTTTTCGGTACCGAGCTCATCCCTACCATCACCTTTTATCTCACGCCACGTAGCAACGCAAGTAATTGCACCGTTTAGATTTCTTTTCATACACGTGGTAAGTAATTTGTATTTCGTTTGAATGAGGTTTTATATACACAACTTCTTTTGTTTTCTTTTTTGTCTTTTTCTGTAATGAATGAATTGTAACACGTAAAATTAACTTGGATATTTAAATTATTGATGAGCAAATGGTATCAAATCGCGTAATCAAACCGGTATCGTATCGGTACCAAATTTACTATACCAAATCATTTTCGGTACCAATTTGGTACTCACCTTTTGGCGTTTTCAGAATCGTTATTTTCGGTTCGACATCGGTCTAGAACCATACATGTATTTACTTATTTTTACCTTCAAATACCATACCGTATAGTACCGAGCATTTTCGGTGCCGGTACCTAATTTTGATTATTTTCGGGATCGACACTTTCGGTGCCATTACCGGTACCGAGCTCGTCCATATTTTAACGTGTTAGTAACGTCATAATTGAATTGAAAACAACCGAATTTCCAACGTGTAGGACGTGTGGGTCCTACTATTATATATTAGATGATTTAAAATCGTTTTTAGGACGGAGTAACTATCGTTACTACGTCATTTTTATATATGTTTTGATATTCGGTATCCGCTTGTCGTTGTCGGCACGCGTTTTGCTGACATTGGATCCCCGCCGAAACGCGGGGTCGGAAAATCAACTAGTTAATTTAAAATACGTAATGAGGAAAAAAAAAACCACAGTCTCTTTTGGCCAATGACTTATTCTTACTACTAGTTGATGGCCCGTCCGCGTTGTGGGGCGATGACCAAATAATTCTCAACCAATTAAAAAAACTGTACTATAGTTTTGTTAGAAAGGAAAACTAAAACGACGACAAGATCGTAATTTTTAGCAGGGGTAAATTCGTAATTTTTAGCTAGGAGAAAACCATAATTTTATTTTTAACTAGGTGAAAAATGTAATTTTGAATTGAAGGTGCAAGCGTAATTTTGAACCGAGGGGAAAATCGTAATTTTTAGCTGGAGGCAAAAACATATTTTTAGTTTGAACCGGGGGCAAAAACGTAATTTTAAAGTGAGTGTAAAATAATAAACTGGTGTAAAAGCGTAATTTTGAGGCGGAGGGAAAGATCGTAATATTTGAACCGAGGGCCTATTCGTAATTTTTTGTTGGGAACAACAGGGTAATTACTTTTTTAACTTGGGGCGAAAACGTAATTTTAAACTGGGGGCAAAAACGTAAATTTAAAATGGCTAAAAAATAATAAACTTGTTGGTCCAATTGTGTATTGTCGGCCGCCCATTTCAACCAATGACAGGGAAACACTATTCCATGCCATGGTAAATGTAGATGTAGGAAATTTTCCAACATGGAAAACATGGAAAATGTAATTGTGTAATTTACATTATGTGACACCCCAGGAAAAGCCAGTAAACACCGCAACTTAACTAGCTTCCTCAGTAACCCCGCACTAAATTTTGGGACGAAATTTTCTTAACAGGGGGAGAATGTGACAACCCTCATAATTACATGTATCCGTACGATTTATTAATGTTAATTAAAGTGCTTGATTACTGTACTGAATTACTTAACTGCTTTCTGATCACTGCGTCATACTTACATGTGTTTGTTAACATACTAGTCTTGTGCAGAAAATTTACTAAATGGTCCTGAATGTTTTCCTAAGTGTTAGGAATTAAATTGTGTTACAAAAATATATATAAAAGACACTTTACGGACTAATTAAACACTTTAACGGAACGGTACCCAACCGAACAACCGGACATTACTCGGGACACCAAATTTTTGTCAAATACATTGTTTTATTATTTTTGACTAGTCATGATCCCCGTTTACCATAACACCTACTAAATATCAAATAAATAGCATATATAAGCTTACACTTGAAATCTAACTTGGAATTACCTATTAGTCACAAAACTTACAACAACCCCCCCCCCCCTAAACCGAATTCGGTCCCAAGTGGACCCACATATCATCCCCACCATACTTCACATCTTCTACTAGATTTAATTCCATTTGTTTAATAGATCTTGCTTGTAGAAATGACCAAAATATGTGAAAGTATCTATATAAGCATGGCATGAAGATCACCATCCTCACTACTCATCATCACACCCCACTCCCTCACTCTCTCTCCCTCCTCTCGGCTACACCACAACCGCCACCATCACCACCATATCAACATCATCTCCTTCCATTTCTAAGCTTCATTCAAGTGTAGAAGAAGGATTGAAGGAGCTTGCAACTTGTGGAACTTCAAGGAGCTTTGTTTCTTGCTTTTCACCATCATTTTCTTCATCTTTCTACTAGAGATTCATCCCTAACCTTTGTGTTAGTAGTAAGTCCTTGTTAAACCCTTGTTCATCTTGTTTTTGTAGTTAAAGGTTGTAGTATGATGATTATGTTTAAAACACTAAAGAACAAGAACTAAGAAGATGAACATAAAGCTTTACATGAAGTTGTATAAAGATGAAATCTTGTTGGATTAGGGTTGGTTAAAGCATGCATGATGTTTGATCGTTGATTCCTTGATAAACCCGTTGTTAGAACATTTGTTGATGCGTTTTAGTAACATTTAAACTCTAAAAAGCATGCTGATTGGCATTTTCAGCCAACTTCAACTGGCTGTAAACAGATCATAATAAATCGAAAAACTGATTTTCTGAAGCCTAAATTATGTATTTTCGAAAAACAGATCCAATGGCACTGGAATGTAATTTTTCGAGGTCGGTTACTATTTTTAAGGGTCTGTTTTTGGACAGCAGCTCAAGCTGCATTTTTCTGTAGAAAACATGTGTTATGTTTTTCGTCATAACTTGAAATCTATGTAGAATTAGGTCACGAAATTTGTACTATAGATGGATACTGATGTCGTAGTAATTCTCCCACTGGAATTTCATCAATCGGACTTACGATGAATTTTTAATAAATTATTCCGTGGACTGCAGTCAGAAAGTGATGAATCTGATTGCAGTCCGGTAAATGAATTTTTATAAAATATTGGTAATGAATTGGATCCCGAGATTTTTACAAAATAATATTTGGATCGTTTAAGACCTTCTGTAAAAAGTTGGAAATTTTTGGAATAAGTTAACTATTTTACTAAAATCCCCGAAAACAGCCAAGTTTTGAAGATTAAAGCTGAAACGACATAAGTAGTAATTTGCGTGTCTAAATGTCGGGTAGGTTATCTGAGAATGATCTAACATGTTATATGTCAATAAAAGTGCTATGCGAAATATCATATGTTTGCTTATGAACGGGAATAGATGGGAAGTTTATATGGGCATGAACCGTTAAAGTGATGCGTGTTATGTGATAGATGCGTGTAGGAACTTCGTGCTTATTTGAAGTCACTAATAAACTATGTGGTAACCATACTAGGACCTGATTGACCTACCTTGATTGTTAGCTATTTTTGAGAGTCTAACCGAGCAACCGAAAGTGAGTTCACACACTTTCTAAGGCATGGGATTCCCGGTGGTTGGGAATGGGTTAAAGAATTAAAACGAAACCTACATATCCTCCTTGGGTAGGATATGTACGGCCATCCTCCATGGGTAGGATGCCAATATTAATCCTGCGTATTCTCCTTGGGTAGAATACGTACGTTCGTCCTCCTTGGGTAGGACAACAGCCTTAAAACTTATAGACAAAACTCTATCATGAAGTCCCTTATTTTTATATCGACTTAATCACCAGGCCAATGGCGAGCGGGTCATTAGTTAATAGCGCTATTAGGGTTGACAAGCCTCACACCGTGCCGTTCGGACGGGCGTGTACTAATGGATATGGGCAAACTGTCAATGATGATAGAACATTGACGTAGGGCACAACTATTGTTCGTCAGTTGTCGATATGGTAACGGTCTAGTGGTTCACATGGGGAAGCCCCCACTAATTATGGATATGGTTTGGGTAATAAAAAAGGAACTGGTTAATCATACTTTCAACTATGGGGTAACCCCCACGACAATTAAGCCAACGAAAGGCAAACCAGGTTTTCGGAACAACTTAAAACTAAACAACCAACCGTGAACTCACTCAACTTTGTTGTTGACTCGTTGTCACATGCCTTACAGGTCGTTAGATGCGGAGCTTGCACGAGGAGGAGGTCGTTGTGGGATACGGACTGTTATGTTCCGTGCTTAATATTTAAATCCTTATGAACTTATTAAACCTACGTTTTGGACTTTAAACTTATGAACTATGGAACTTATGTTTTGGACTTACGTTTTATGCTTCCGCTGTTAACTTAAAGTCGGTTACTCTCTTTTGGTCACCAATTGTATTGTGGTTGGTTTTATTTACTTAATTATGTTGTTCAATATGATTGGTGACTCGATCCTGGTCGCGTCACGCCTCCAAACGGTGATACTCCGCAGGGTGGATTTTGGGGGTGTGACACATTACATACTATAAATTTTCAACATGTATATGTATTGGGGTGTTGTACATGAGGCTTAGGGGTATTTTCAAAAAAAAAGTTAATATTCCATTTTTAGTCCAAAACTTATTTGATTTTTCATTTTTAACCTAAAAGTTTTCATTTTTTTCAATTTAATCTCACATTTTTTTGCTTTCAACTTTGGTCCCTATACTTATTATATTTCGTAATTTTTTTGTTTAACGTTTCTTTCTAAATTTTGCGAGTTAACATGGTGCAACGTGCGTGTGTGGTTCAACGTTATTATGTTTCGTTTAACACTTCGTTCTAATTTGCGAGTTAGTGTTGGTGCATACGTTTGTCGACTTCGTCTTGTATCGAGTCTTGTAATAAAATAGTTAGATCGAGTCACGTAGTTCAGGAAAATAGAGTTTTAGAGATCATTTCCCACGAAATGTCTATTCCCCACGAAATAGACATGGCATTTTCAAGGGGAATTAGAAACTCTATAAATAGGGAGGTTAGTCATTTCATTTGTAACTACTCTCATTCCAGCAGCGAAGCTCTGCTGAAGTGTCTACAGGTCTGTAAACGTGTCATATCAATAAACAAGACGGTTAAACTACTTTCTAGTGCAAATCAAACTGAACCGATACCGAAACGTCTGATTCCGCCTCTCGTTTTGGTCTAGAACTCTTCTGAAAGACTCGTTTTGGTCGTTACTCGATCCTACAAGTGGTATCAGAGCTCAGGAGGAAGGGTTCTTACAGATTCAGCTTGATTTCATCCAAAAATCTGATTTCTACTCATCCTTTCACGTTTTTAACTGATTTTCGTCAAATTGAACGGGTTTTTACGGTCCAAAATTGCTGATTTTTGGATATGTTGTGCGAAAACACCTGATCTATAACCCTACAAAGTTTCAGATCCTAATTCCAAACCGTTTGGGAGAAATCTGAGTTTTTCTGTCCGAAATCGCGTGATGTCAGACATCTTTCGTGCGGAATTAACTAATTTCGTTTGAAAAGTGCTTAATTCCGTGCGAAATTAACTAATTTCGTTTGAAAAACCTAATATCGTTTGGTAATCATGTTTGAAAGGATAATTCCGTTTGGAAATCTCGTTTGAAAGGGAAATTTCGTTTGATAATCCCGTTTGAAAGGATAATTCCGTTTGGAAATTTCGTGTGAACACCTAATTTCATGTGAATTTGATATTCCGTGTGAAAAGGAGCTAATTTCGTTTGAGGGTGTTTGAATATGTCATGATTTCGCGTGAAACATATCATCGAACCAACTGAATACAAACTGAACGGCCCAATCACAGTTCAATTAAAATCCAAAATCAATACATTTGCATGTGAATTAAAGTTATCGACTTTAATTGTGCTGTCGGTTCATTAAAATCAAAGAAAAGTGTGCATGTGATTCTTTAATCGATAAAAGGGAGGTCCAATGAGAATTTAGAAGGTAAAAGGGTTGTCGGCTCTTTAAAATGTGCATGTGAACATGTGATGTTGTATTAAAAGTTGTCGGCCACATTCAAAGGAAGATCCATTTAGATTGATTTAAATATCACTGTTGTCGAGATTCATTAATTCAAGATTTGTCGGCCCAATCTTATAACAGTTTAGTGAATCTTCGGCCCAATTAAAGTTTTGCATATAAAGTTTTGACAGTCCACTAAATAGATGATTCAATAGGAGTGGATTTTGATATTTGACATTTGAATTCAGACGGTCCAATAAATCTTTCAGTCCAAGTTTTGAAGGTCCAAACAGGTTATTCACTTCACGCGTATTGTTCACGAGGTCGCATTAAATTTGTTACACGTCACACGAAATGGTCGTTTAGTGTGGTCAGGTCGCGTGAAAAAGTCCAATTCGTTTGAAAGATAACTCAGTTCGCTTGAAAATTAGTTCGTATCAAATTCATCAATTCGCTTGAAAGTTAGTTCCAGTTCGTACAGTTTGGAGTTCCAAGTTGTCAAAAGTTCATCAGGTCGTTTGAAAGTCCATCAGTTTGCATGTAATAGGGTCAGGTCATTTGAATTGGATCCAGGTCATAGCGGTTTGCTCGGTTTGACAATTTAAACCTTAGTTCACACAGAATAATCACCAGTTCGAGTACCAGTTTGTTTCAGTTAATTGATAAGTGTTTAAATTGATTGTGTTTGTTTGTTTGTTGTCTACAGGTGATACAGGTGTTTTACGAGGTGAACCAGTTCGTTTGAAAGCTTGTTTGAGAAATTCTTTGATACCGAAAATGGATTCTGAATTCTACAACGCATTTGCTACATCCCCGACTACTCCAGCTGACATTGCTAAGAACATGAATTTGGAAAACGAAACTAGAACTTTACAAAAACCCCCGAAACTTATGGGAATTGAAGAGTACCATGGCTGGAAAAATCGTTTTGAGAATTGGGTTCAGGCAAACCATCTAAAAGCTTGGGAAAGCATTGAAACAAAATATGTTAGACCACAGACCACTTTGAATGTTGATAAAATTATATCAGAATTTTCAAACAAAGAGAGAGATAGTTATAAAGGAGAGATAATGATGATTAGTCTTTTACAACAAGCTGTCAAAGAGGACATTTTTGTTTTGCTTCAGCATGATGGTAGTGCTTTGTCAATATGGGAGGCACTTGAGAAGAAATTTGAAGGAAGTACGGAAATGATCAATAGCAAAAAATCATTATTGAAGAAAGAATTTGAGTTGTTTACAAGTATGCCAGGTGAATCTACAAAGACTCTTATTGAGAGATATTGTCATCTTGTGCGTACCATGTCTCAGTTGAAAATTACTAAAACTCCAGCAGAATGGGTTGAAAAGTTAGCTGATGCTTTACCTCAGAAAGAATGGGGTACATATCTCATGATTTTAAAAAATACAGGAGAGTTTAGTAGATTGTCAATTGGATAGTTTATTGAAAAGCTTGAGGGACAGGATCTTGAACAACAAAAGATTGCCAGAATGAACAGCTCGAGCAATCAACAAGACATCAAATTGTACTATAAAGGAAATGTTCAAACTGTTGAAACAAGTCCAAAGATCCAAACTGCTTTTAGTGCAGGAAATTCATCTGGATCAGTCAGTCAAAGTTCAATCAACACTAGTGGATTTTCAAATGTTAATCCTCCAAGTGTTCAAAGTGAAAATGTTGGTAATGGACATATGATTCAGTGCAATGTTGCATTGCATCTTCAAAATGGTCAGAATTTTTCTGAAGAAGTTGTTAAAAGTCATTTGGCATTATTGGTTACTGCTTTGGAATCGTATGAAGGATTGATTGCTGGAAGAATTGGTAATCCTATGTTAACCAAGGAAGATTATGACCAAATTGATGCAGAGGAATTGGAACTTATGGATATAAAGTGGTGCTTAGCAAGTGTTCTGAGGAGAGCTGAGAAATTCAAAATGATTACAGGAAGAAATGATTTCTTGGATGCACATGTTTCTACTTTGGGTTTTGATAAATCTAAAATTACTTGTTTTCGATGCAGGGAGAAAGGTCATTTCAAAAGAGAATGCAAAAATCAGGAAGCGAGTGGAGCAAAGAATCCATTTGGAAAGGATGATTACTATCGGAAAGCCATATATCAACAAGTTGCTCATCAACCGCATCAACAAAAAGATTCACAAACTGCTCATGGGAAAATGATCGAAGATGCAAATAAGAAAGCTTATTTTGGTATCATTGATCAAGATGATGAGAAAATGGCTCCAGGATTTAGCTGGGATAGGTTTGTGGATGAGAATAGGGAGTTTAAAGCTTTCATTGCTCAAATTGTTCAAAAGCCAGAATTGATGAAAGAATGGATATCAGTGTTATCTGATGAAGAGAAAAGTCAAGATGAAGAATCTGTTTCTTCTGAAAACAGTTCAACAGATACTAGTGATGATGATGAAGAAATTGAACAGATGAATATTGGAAAAACTCATTTATCTTCTGACAGTTTTGAATTTTATTTTGCAGATAAATTGAAGAAACTTAAAGAGAGAAAAGCTGCAAAAGAAATGGAAGAAGTTAAGGTTGTTGAGAAGATTGTTGAAGTGGAAAAGGTGATCGAAGTTGAAAAGATTGTGGAGATTGAAAAGATAGTTGAAGTCACAAAACCTTGTATTACATGTTTGGAATCATGCAAACAATGTGTAGAAAAAGATGAGAGGTTTAGTGAGCTTGAAAAGTTGAAAGAAAATTTGCTGTTTGATGTCAAGAATGTGAAAGAATCGTATGATGTATTGAACAAAACTGTGAATAGTTTGCAGAAGACAAACTCTGAAAGAAAAGATGCTTTGACGATGATGAATGCAACCATGATGTCTAAGCAGAAAGAGATCAATTACTACATTGAAGAATGTGCTAAGTTGAAGCAGGAGTTGGAAATTGAAAAAGTTGAAAATGAAAGAATCAGACGATTACTAAAAAGTTATACAAGTTCTGATTACTTAATTGATAGAATTTATCCAACAGTTGCAGGTTTTGAAGTGTTTGAAGACAAGAAGCCGAAGAAAAAGGATAATGGTAAGAAACAGAGTGTCAATTATAACAAGTGTCCGCCTCCGATTTGGGAAGGGTATTCGTCTAGAAAACCAAATGAAGAACAAGTAAAAAAGGCAGTCAATATAAATTTAGAATCCGAGATAACCGACATGTTACCAGACAGTATTAACATCACATTTACAGCGTCCGACACAGATCATGAGTCTGAGTTAATAAAAAAGATGGTCGATCAGGTGTTGGATAAGGATGAGGAGTCAGAGTCACAGTCTGAGTCTGGAAGTTCGAGTTCGTCTGTCAAGAATTCAAAGTCGTCGGAAAAACGGGTTTATAGTAAAGAATTTTTGTTATCAAAATCCAATTTGAATGACGAAACATTTGAAGTTGCATATACTTTGAATGATTCTGACAAATTATATTTTGATAAAGAGTTTCCAATAAGAAGTGTCAAATTTGAAATGATCAAACAGGTTTTCAAATTAACAGAAATTAATATTTCTGAAATAAAAGATATAAATCTTTCTAAAAAACCTAAAAAATGCACTTCAAGAGTTCAACAGAGATTGAACAAGAAAAAAGGTTACAGTTCTGGTTCTGGTTTTCAAAAGAAACCAAACCATAACGGTAATTTTAAAAAGAAAGGTTTAGGTTTTATTCCACCTGAAAATCATAAAAATGAGAAAATTTCTAAAACAAATACAAAATTTGTTTCAGGAGTAAGTGCTGAGGATGAACAGAAGAAACCATTCTGGAGACAATCAAACCAGGAGTTTCTTGCTGAAAAGAATAAGAATGAATCTGTTCAGAAAAGAGAAACAAGAACCTGTTATCGGTGTCATGAAGTTGGTCATATCGCATGGAACTGTCCAAAGGCAACCAACACCAAACAGGGAGTTTCTCAAAAACTAAAAGAAATTGTTGTTGACAAAACTGAACCACCAACTGAAAAGTTCAAAGTTTTCAAAAATTCAACATATGAAGTTGGTGAATGTTCAAAGAAGTTTTACAGGAGAAGTGTGAATCTTGACAACCAAAAATGGGTTGTTAAGAAATCGGATGTGAAATCTGGCGATGAATCTGATTCCACAAAATCAGAGGAGCCACAAGTTGTTAAAAATGGTGAAAACTCAGTTCCGCCTTTGGATGATTTTCATTTTCCACCATTGCGGACTGAGAATTTTAAATCAAAAGTTGGGAAAGTTGAGATCTCAAATCAATTTTATTCTGAAAAGAAAGAATTTGATGTTGAGAAAGCTTTTAATGGAAATGTGAAAAAGATCTATGGGAAAATGGTCGAGGGAAAGGCCAAAGGGGTTAAAGATTTTTATGCTACAAAGAAAGCAACTTATACCCCTGATAAAAATGAGGAAGCCACACCCAAGGAAGGTCAGGCTTGGGTGTCCATACTCTTTGTTTGAAAAACCTGACTTGCCGGAGCTCCCAGGTTGGTAAGTGTGGAGCAGGAATCGGCATCTTTCTTGAAAAATTCACTTTTGTGATATTTCGTCGTTCAAAGTGGTAAATCAGGGACATTAAGTTGTACTTGATTTTCTACAAGTGATATTGTTGTTAAAATTCAAAATTGTTATATTTGTCAAATGGTTGAGAAAAATAATGTGATGAACCCCTAACCTACAAGTGGTAAAATCAGCAAAACTTATTTTCCGGAAAAATCATTTTGGTTAAAACAAACTTAAGTGTTTTGAAATCATAATGAGAAAATAGTTTGTTGAAAGGGGGAGTTTTGATTGGTTATGCCAAGTGGATGGCGATTTGAAGTGATTCGATATCAGTTGTCACGTTAGTTGTACAGTTTGTTTTCAAATTTCCTTAAATGGTTTTGAATTTTAGGGGGAGTAAGAATTTTCAGAAAATCCAAAAACATTAGAAAATTTGAAAAAGTAAAAAACATGATAAAATTCAAAAAGGAGTTTTGTTGTGAAAAAGAGGAAATGATAGTACATCAGTAGACAGTTACAGTATGCTAAAGAAATGTAATGTTTAAATAGCGTTAAACGGTCTCACTGATGATATGCCGATAGGTTTTTACACATTTAGTAAACTTTTTCGGGATATAAACTTAAATTCAAACTTGCTTATTTTGTGGGGAACACTACTTGGATATATAGGTAACCCCTGAAATTTCGTTTGAAAGATCCCTCTTTCTGAGATACTAGGTCTTTATGCTCAGTGATATCTGGGGTATTATCCCGGGACTTCTGATTTTGCGGAAGCAATGGCCTAGTCCCCGGAGAATACTTTACGCTTGCTTGAAATAAAAGCCTGCCCTCAGTACAAAAAATGATGAAACATTGAAAAATGCTAATCATGTGCTGTTGTAAAAAAGATTCTCTAAAGGGGACCCACCAAAAGTCGAAGCCGTCATCTCTCTGCTGAACGGAAGTTCTGACTTGAGCTCTCACGGTTCTTCGCATTTAACCCCTTACAGATATCATCTGTGGTATACTCACCTGTAAGACTGAATATTAGGATCTGGATACGGGAGTATATTCAAGAGGTGGGACACATGAATGAGTTTAAGTCCTTAATACACCTAATTCATATCCTGAATCAGTTGAAATTTGTGTGAGAATTTAAGTGGATCAGTATATTGGCAATCTAAGTGAATTGTTTAATCATTATTGTGTAACTAAGCTCAACGGTACTTGTGATTTGTCAAAAACTGATATGATCCTCTTACACAAACTCGCAAAAATATTGTTTGTAAATATTTCTTTATTGCATTTCATTTCTTTTCAAAAATACAAAAAAATTTAAATGTGTTTTAGTATAAATTTTGAAAAATCCAAAAAGATTTTTGACAACTGGTGTTGAAGAGCTGATTTTCAAAATTCCAAGCGCTAAACATGATGAGCATGTGGTGAGGGGGAGCTTGTGTTTAAATGAGAAAAGGTTTTGAATATTTAATTACAAGTGGTTCATCAATTATTAACATTGTTATATCATTCTGGATAAATTTGAGAGAGAATCTGGTTATATAAATTTGTCAAATGTTAAATTTGTGAAATTTATTGTGAGGTAGAGGATGTGCAGGATAGCCTGGATTCTGAAGTCTGAGTATAGAGCCAGGACACAATTCCGATCCTGTGAAAGTCAGATTGCAATCAACATCCGAGGGTAAATGAGATTGTTCGAGGGGAGTATGTTGATGTTGAAGAGGAGGAGAAAGAGATAAAGTTTGAGGATGCCTACACTGTCAGATTTTTCAGAGAGCGATCAGACTGATAAAGACTGAAGACGTTGAAGACTCGACACTTAAGACTCGTCAACATCCGAGGGGGAGTCTGTTGGTGCATATGTCTGTCGACTTCGTCTTGTATCGAGTCTTGTAATAAAATAGTTAGATCGAGTCACGTAGTTCAGGAAAATAGAGTTTTAGAGATCATTTCCCACGAAATGTCTATTCCCCACGAAATAGACATGGCATTTTCAAGGGGAATTAGAAACTCTATAAATAGGGAGGTTAGTCATATCATTTGTAACTTCTCTCATTCCAGCAGCGAAGCTCTGCTGAAGTGTCTACAGGTCTGTAAACGTGTCATATCAATAAACAAGACGGTTAAACTACTTTCTAGTGCAAATCAAACTGAACCGATACCGAAATGTCTGATTCCGCCTCTCGTTTTGGTCTAGAACTCTTCTGAAAGACTCGTTTTGGTCGTTACTCGATCCTACAGTTAGTACGACGCAACGTACATGTATGGTTCAACGTTTTTACGTTGTTTTTTCCCGGTTAACATAACAGGTTGGTCGCAACGAGCGGGTACTAAGTCAACTTAGTTATTATTTTCTGTGTTTTACGTTACGATCTAATTTCTTCACATTAATACGTGTTGGTTGTTGGCGATAGTGTGACATTGGTACTATTTGAAAAAGTTTTATACCCCACCGCAACGCAGTGGGGCTTAATACTAGTTGTAGGTTAAAGGTTAACAGCCCAGGACTATAAATTTGTATCCTTATATAAATTTGTATTCTTATATATACTTTTTAGTATAAATACATTTTTCTTTAAGAATTTAGTGACAAAATTTATGAAATGTGTATATTCTCTCTATTCATATATGATAAAATAACAACTGAATGAACAGTTGTTATATATTATATTATGATTATTATTATTATTATTATTATTATTATTATTAATTAATACTACTTTTAATATGTTGGGTATTGGTACAAGAAGGTAAAAAACGGTATCAGGCTGGTATAGAAAACGCCAATAGTCGGTACCGAATTCATATTGAAAATCTTTTAGTTTGGGTATAGAAAACGTCAATAGTCGGTACCGAATTGATATTGAAAATCTTTTAGTTCAGGAATTTCGGTACTGCTACCCAGTACTATTGGCTCATCCTCGGTCACGGGTGCCGTAGATTTTCTTCAACTTTTATTTATTTATTCTTTTTTTTAAGGGTAGGGATGAGCTCGGTGCTAACCGATGCCAAATTGATACTGTTACCAAAAATACCGGTTACGGTACCGGTATATGAAAGTAAAAAACGGTACCAGGAACACCAAAAGTCGGTACCGAATTGGTACTTAACATCTTTCGGTTCGGGAAATTCGGTACCATTTGCTTATCTTTGACCACGGATTTCATACGAACAACATCATTACCATACAACTTATTTATTGATTTTCTTTCGGTTATCTTTTAGTGTTTTTTTCTACATTTTCTTTTTATCTTGTCAACGGTTACGAGCGCAACGCGCTCATAGTGATTTCAAAACACATGTAAACACAGACTAAATAATAAAAGAAGTTCGCCGCAACACGGCGACGGTGATAAACCTAGTAAAAAAATAAAATTCAAAACAACATCCGGAGTACGACCGAATCTCGACCGTTTTAAAGCCTACTAGGATAGCGTCCCGGGCGGTGATATAAGTCACGAAGACCGGGTGGCGGTGGCCAACATCCAGTTCCAGAGCAAGGAGCGGAAGCCGTTTGACAAGTTCGCCCTGTTCGAAATCTACCTAACGCTTTAGGCTTTTTTTTAATTTTGTAATCCTTTTTTTTTGTAGAATTTTGTAATTTTTAGGAACTTTTTTTAATAATTTAAGCCGTTTGACAAGCTCGCCCTGTTCGAAATCTACCACGCCCGGCCATACCGACCCAACAAGTCACTTACCAGCGGGGGGCTCGAAGTCCACGTGTCAACCCATGCCCCAAACCCCCGCTCCACCATACCCCACGGTCGAAAACACCAATGCCTTTCGCGCAACGCGCGTAATTTACCAACACTAGTTATAATAAATGGTGCAGATTTCACTAGTATTATCTGTTATTTAGACGTTGACTAGGGTTACTCCAGTTGAAGGACTTTTATCATATAGTCATTGTTATATTATTTTCTTGCATCTTATTCATATAAAAAGCGACTGATTTTTTATCTCACCTACTATATGTACGAATTTCAAATCTTGTTTTATGATTTCTCACCTCACCTACTCTATATATGTACGGATTTCAAACCTCGTTTTATATTATTTTGTGGTTGTACCATGTGTTACCAATAAACACCTATGGTGACTGGCCAGGTCGTTAGTCGGCGTTGAATACCGCCCCTTCGAGCGTTACCACCGGTGAAAACAAAGGGAGGCGTGATGCAGAGCACACCTCGTGAAGGGTTGGTGGGTCCCAAGTTTTCGACTGATTAGAGTTAGATTGCGCTTTATAAAAGAGCATTGATGACATCCGCCGCATTGCGTAGTATTATATCATTTAACTAATTAAGTATATAATTAGTAAATATTTACATTGTATCCAAATATAATATGTGTTTAAAGCAGGCAGGGTTAGATTACATTCTTCAAAAAAGCCTCGGTAATGTCCACGTATTATGCGGGCCAACTCACTAGCTCTTATAAATATGTCTTGATTTTGTAGACTTTTTATAATGGGGTCTCTGGTCTTTCACATACACGTTAAATTTGTGTAGTAAACGCATGATCATTTAGTCATAACTTTTATTTGTTAAGTACAAGCTCGTAATTGTAACCTCGTTTAGGTTCTTTTCATGATTTTACTATAGTAAAATCTAAAAACTTAACGATGAGTTTTATAAGTTCATAGTACACATATATATACATATATTTAAGTGTAAGATATATATTAAACCAGCTCGGTAAAGTTATGCTAAAATATGACAAATGAAGGTATATATTTTGACAATTAGAATATATATACATATGTATACCTCACAAGAAATAAAATTCCGGAAAACCAATAAAATGCTAAGTGTGGGAAGCACCCCAATAAATACAAATACATGCGTATAGCTATACGTAGAAATACGTGTCGACGTATAATACAAAACACTTAGACCATGTGTAGTGGTTTACCCCAATAATGCCCCCACCATGGGGCGTTTTGCGACACGTGGCAGTCCAGTCAGCATGGGGCATTATTGGGGGTTATTGCAAAAGTGCCGTAGTGGGAATAATGCCCAATAACGCCCCATGCAATCATTTCACAATTATTTTTTTTAATTTAAAACATAAAAATCTTCATTAATTTTAAAAAAATTACACTACTTGAAAAAAAAAACCCCGAAAAAAACAGAATATAAAAAACCCCCAAAAAAAAAAAATAAAGTTAAAAAAAAGAAGATGATCTAGAGTCCATATTTTTCCCGAATTTTTTGGCGATGCATTTGCGCAAGAATCAACGCGTCGCCTTGGAGGTGGTCGATCGGTTTGGACAAAAACTCAATGTCCTTTTCCATTTGCATCGCCTCTTGCATCTCGTTAAACTTTTTGGTTTCGGCCACTCGTTCTTTCATAATCTCATAACGTTGGTGGCCGAGGTCGCGAATGTCTTGGAGACGACGGTTCATCTCCTCGAAATCTTTCTTCAACTCGAGATCGGAAGACGACTCCACCGTTTTTTTCCCGCTTCGCTTATCCTTTCTTCTACCTTGCGGTCGGGTCAACTCTTCTTCAAGTTGCTCTTCGTCAAGCTCCACATCATTTAGATCGACATTGCGGGCATCCGATGTCGGTGTTTCAGGGTCAACGAAGGATGATGTTTTTGACCGTTTAGCTCGACGTCTACTACTAGACGTCATGGTACCTACAAGCGCCCACTTTGGACTTTTTCGTAGTAGATCCCAACACTTATAGTACGGGAAATGGCATTTCGTTTTGTCGTACTCTTCCAAAGTCCTCGTTAAAACCCCGACGTCACTTTCTCCGCTCAGGCGATTATCGTAGTTACGTTGGTACACTTCTTGGAAGGCGTGACACTTGTTGTTGATGTCGGTCCATTTGCTAGAAATGGAATCTTTGTCCCGATGCTCGCCTTGACCCCACGTGCTATAAAAGAGTGCACGAACCCTATCCCAAAAAACGGGGCCCGTTTGAAAGTTTGTTACAAATTGAAAAAATAAAAGTAAAATATAAGTTGTATGTTAAAAATAAAAGTAAAAAATAAGTAAAAAAAATATAAAAGTTACCAATTTCGTGGTCCTCCGAAACGTCGAGCCACGCCCGAGCCAACGTGAATTCCTCCTCCTTCGTCCATTTAATGTGAGTATTTTTACGTCGAGGTTCGTTCGCTTCCTTCTTCTTATGCGACCTTCTGCCGCGTTTCGATTTCTCTGACACCGGTTCGGGTTGCGTCTCCGGCACGACATCGACATCGGGTTCGGCTTGTTGTTGTGAAGGTTGCGACCCGCCGGCTTGACCAAAGCCGAAGGTGGGAGGCACGAACGGAGTGGCGCCACTCAAGTAAGCCGCGTACGTTAACATGCTCGGGTCCATGTCTTGAAGGTTAAACAGGTGTTGCGGTTGGGTTGTGTTCGGGTTCATGGGTCTTGCAGGGACACCAAAGGGGGGTCGGAATGGATGCATGTTTGTATAAAATATAGAAGAAGTAGGAGAGAAAGATTGAGAATGTTTGTTTTTTTTTTATAAAAAATATGGGAAAGTGGGTAAATATATATAGTAGGTTAATATTGGAATTAAAAAAAAATATTAAAGAATTGACCGTTTGGCAACGGTCATATCTCCCCCCAATACAAAATCGAGCGTTCTTTAAACCACGCGGACGGAATTTTTTTTTCAAAAAAAACGCTAAAAAACACCGGGTGTAATGGGCCTGGGGCGTTATTTGGCGGTTTTTTTTGCATTTTTTTAAAAAAACCGCCCCACTACGGGTGGTCTTAGGGGAGGGGGGTGGTCACTAGTGATAGAATTCTACCACTCCCAATATCCAATCAACTCATGCCATGTCATCACCCAATATTCTATCACTAGTGATAGAATTGTAATAGGGGTGGTATCACTAGTGATGGGATTCCAATGTACAAGTATTAATACACAATGTACAAGTCATACACATTCATTCATCAATATGTTCAACGCGTGATAATATCAACGCGTCAAAACTATCACTCGTGATATGGGTGGTGGCGACGGTGTTAGTGATACATCAACGAGTGATGGGGAGTCCATAACGGACCGCCCCTTCCCCCCTTAGTGAAAATACAAGATTCCATGTATTAATTTACACAAGTGTACTCATACCAAAGATAATATTTAGTATATTATTTTTAATAAAATATTGAAATAAATTATATATATTTATATTGAGAAATAAATATATATACTTTGACTTGGTCAAAGATACACAAAGACAAGAATACAAGTATTGTACCCGTTCATGGGAATACATATATCAATACATAGTTACCCATAATCTAAGTATACTTATACTTAGGAATACGTATATGTATGATACTTAACAAATACAAGACTTATTCGTGTATACCCACAAGTACATGAACATGCGCGCGCACACACACACATATATACACACACACACTAAGGCAAGTTAAAAATATATTATTTTTAACAAACATATCGCACTTCAAAAATTTATATATATATATATATAAAGACAAGTTAAAAATATATTATTTTTAACTAACATATCGAACATAGAAAACATGTATATAATTTAGGATTAAATATGTATACATATACACATGACCCAGATCGACGATTACATGTAACAAGAATATATCTTTAAGAGATAAAATATATACTAAAGATATGGACGAGACAATCGTGCGAAACGGCACTACAAAGGGGCTAGGCCTTGCATATGTCGAGGACACATATATACAAAACACTCATGCGAGGCATGAAGTCATACGAGGGCTAGACCCATTAATACTCAACGAGAGCATACAAATATGGAATATATATTAACAACTTATTGAATAACCAATCTATCAACATGAAGAACTAAACAAGGTTATCATACAAATAAATACAAGTCATAATACACATTCAAGATGAGAGACTTGTACATAGTTATACATAGACCTAAGTGTCTAACGAATTTAGGACACTTGTAGATTGTGTTACGAACCAAAGAAACCGCACGTGTGTAACACCCCGAAAACGGGTTTGGTAATCAAACCATGTTAATATTAAAAAACGGGTAAAGTACTGTTAGGATTTAAACAAATAAACCTAATATTAAATAAAAGTTGAACGAAGGCTTTTGAGGAAATAAAGTTTATAAAAGGCCCGAGTTAACGGGACTTAAAATAAAACGAGTTGTAACCTCCCCGAACCCACTAAGTTAACTAGGAATGTTTAACCTAGTTAATAAGAATGAATATTGTTGGAAATAAGTAGGTTGTAGCCTACTTAATAACTAACCAAACATGAGGGGCCCAAGTTGGATATCTTAAAAGTTTAATTATAAAAACTTAAGACAAAATAACACACACACCCTACTTATACAAAATCATCAAATTGAAGATTTAAATGAAGCTCAAATTCACAATTGAACGTGAATTAACTATCACCCAAGCTAGGAGATCACAATGTATGTAAAATTTTGATGATTCTTGAAGTTGTGAAAATTGATGAATATCATAATCGCGAATTATGTATGAATTTTAGAAGTTATGGCTGAATTAGTGATGTATATTTGCTTAGGAACAAAACACTAAGTGAAAGTTATACATATGATGCTATAAATTGAGTGTTTAGATGATTTACCACACTAGGATAAGTGGGTTTTAATCATATGATGAAATTGATGATATAGTTATGATTAGAATCATCATACATAGTATTAATAAGAAGATACTTGAATATTTTAGGTGTTTGCGTACATAAATCATACTTGCCATGAAATGGGTTTTGTATAATAAGATGAAAATGATGATATATTCAAGTTAAACTGATGTTTGATATCATCATGTGTTAAAAATAATTGATGTTGTGTTAATTCGATGACTTATGATTCCAAGAACTTGGTTAATAAAGTGGTTAAACCGGTAGAATGTCATAAAACATTGTATTTTAAGAGATACAAGAGAAAAACAAAATATGCCGAAAAGTAATTATAATATTAATACTTTTAATAAATAAAGGAAAAAATGTCTATGTCCTCTACATGGTTGGGACTGTATTTTTTCCAGTATATTTATAGTCGTAATCTGTGGTTGTATATTTCCGAACACGCTTGCACTTTAAATTTTATTACCATACACACTTGCACTTCAACGTAAATCATATATATTATTCCTATACACGCTTGCACTTCAACATAAAATCATAGACATACTTGTTTGGCCATCTCCGTTCTCATGGTGTTGTGATACCTGTAAAATTCCAAAAATTAAAAAATCAAAAATTAAACATGTTGGAGATATATATGTGTATTGAAGACAAAAAGAACCGGCAGTTGAGAGAGAGAGATTTACTTCCACACTTGTAGTGACGAGGGACTCTGCGTCCACAACCTTCAATAAGTTTTGTGAAACGATTGACATCGATAAGTGCAGCCAATTTAGGAGTGATAACAGGGCATATGCACTCAACATGGCTAACCCGAGCTCGTTGGCAACAAGCCGCGGATGGTAGCCTGCCATACAACACGCTTTGGCATGCGGCAACTGCAAGCCTTCTCTCTTCCTTACACTCCTGGGCCGTTGGTGCTGCACGAACACTAGTTAAAATCAACATCATTGCTATCAAAACTATACCCAAATTCCAACATGCTTTCATTTTGTTAAGATTTTAGTTTGAAAATTATATTTTGTTATTTTCACTTTGTTTCGTGATCATTTGTATTTATAGAGGGGGTTGGCTTTCTTCGTAAATATGTACGCGGTTTTAGTTAAAGTTAAGTCATTTTATTTTCTAAATAAATTATTGATGATTATGAACTATAGTTAATTATTAATACTAATAAAACCAATTAATATGACTAATTCTTCGTAAATATTATATGATTTATATTTGAAAGAAACAACATAAAAACTTACAAGAAAAATAAAATATGCACGAACTCATTTCTTGTAGTTGGGAAGTGTTTTAAGTCAAGTCAACTAGCACCGCTAGGAGTTAGGACAGTCTACACTTAAGATCAATGACGTCTGTAGTTTTGTATATTATCCTTTTTATTTTAATAAGTTGATAAAATATGATTTTGTTTGTTTAGAATCATAATTAATCAGAAAAAAATAAAACACTCTTTTCTTAGGAAAAAGTATGAAAGTTTCATAATGCATACAAATTTGATGTTGCAGGAAAGTTTCATAATACATACAACTTGGAAGATTAAGTTTAACTAAAATAAATATATACTAAAAAATATCACCTTATATTCAGTTTAACAACTTGGATGATTAAGTTTAACTAAAATAAATAAATACTAAAAAATATCACCTTATATTCAGCTTAAGGAAAATAAGTTTGTTTACGCTCATTCATATATATGTAACTCTTTAGAGTAGAACTCTATTTTAGTAATTGTGGTTTCGTCAAAGTAATGATTTGTACACTCCAATCAATGACGGAAATATCAGTAGATTGTTTAATGGCACATGGAACTAAAATTTAAATATTTGTTAATTAATTTGAATCATATAATACATAATGAAAGCAACTAATACAAAGTAATCTCTGTTAAATTTATCTAAGTCCCAATATGCTTTCTATGTGAGTAGTAAATCTTGTAAGCATTAACAAACTCTAATACCTAAAACATGTGAAAAATAATGGGTCAACTACAAAGAAGCTCGTGAGCATACATAGGTTTGCTATAATAGGTGAGTAAGCAAGTAGAATGTCAAGTTTATTTAAAACTATCTTGTGAAAACAAAACATAGGAACAAAGGGGGCACATAGGAACAAATGGGGCGCACAATCAAACCTTGTGACTGAAGAAATTGCGAAAAGTTAACCTTTGTGGATGTTGCCGTTTCAATCATCCCTAGATCCATACAGGGATGGGTTTGTCAGACCTATAGCGCTATAATCTACTACAGTGGGCTTGGCCGAAGTTAATTATACTAAGTTAAATATAAGCTCCTAATGTTATGTTTATGACAAGAAGTGTAGAGATAAAAAGTTAGCATGAATAACCTAAGCATAACAAATAGCATCTTTGATGGATTGAGGGGATTCATAAGTTTAATTGTGTGCATAAGTGCATTTGATTAAGTCATACATGTTACACCCCAAAAGCTAAAGCCTAAAAAAGGGGATTTGAGTATATTCACGGTTTGCATAGAGATTCCACGTAAGTGAGTTTGACAAGTCTTGTGTTTTGGAATACCGAAGTCACCCTAAGATGGGGAAACGAAGGTGTGCGAGTTGTGGATTCGATTATTGGATTGGATTCGGAATTTACAGGATAATTATATATTATAGTCAAATGTAAAGTAAGGCACCATGATATGGTCACACAAGGAGGTAGGATGATTTCTATCTATTAAACCTCATTATCTGATTCACCAAAGCATAAAATCGTCAACTTAGTTGAAGATTTCGATTGGTCATGAATATAGACTAAAATTGAAAGTACATATAATTTACTAAGTAGCCAAATGAGGACAACCCGATGAGTACATACCCAACATGGTAAGTGTTGGAGACGAGGTGGGGTTGGTTCATTTTGGTTCTTGAAAGCTACGTGGAACTTTGTATCATCGAGGGTACCAAGCAACCAAGTGATCTCAAACTAGACTAGTGTGTTCCAATCATGGCAAATGTTCGGAGACTTTGTGTAGTTTGGTCACTTTGTTACTAGTAAGTTTACTTGGTATCCTAGGTGTAAGATTGGCTAACAAATCAAGCAAGTGAAGTAGTGGCATCATATTTGGAAAGCCAAGGCTCCCAAGGTTCACAAATTACCAAAACACAAGTCTCACCACATTGAAGGTTGTGAGCTTGGATGGTTTCAACACTTGTTTAGGTTACTTGGAAACTTTAGAACATAAAGTTAGAAGGTATTTAGACCTCTAATTTAATGGAAATCAACCATACTCAAGCCCCACAACCATGAGTTTGATTGGGAACAAGGTAGGGACATGATTCCACAAGAATAACATAAGCAAGAAGCATTTAGTAAAACTTAAATCAAAACAGAAAGTATAACCACTTTGGACCTCTTTTCTGGAGTTGTACCACCTTGTTACACCATGGTGAACATTGGGTAACAATCCTAGATGCTATCCAAGTGTTTTGAAGCAAGAATTCATGAAGAAGAGGAAGGAAAAGTGAGAGGAAGCTCACTTATAAACTTGCAAAGTTTCTGCTAAAAAACTACTTGCTAAAGATAGATGCTTGAGAGTGTTGTGAGTGAGATTAGAGTGTGGGAAAAGTGAAATGAATGTGCGGAGAGGCTTGTTATATAGTGGTTGATTAGAGTTTGAGTTTTAATGAGGTTCAAATGTGATTGGGGAAGAAAGGGGGTGAGAAAAGGTGCAACCCGGATTGGGGGAAACACCTTTCTACATATTAAGCATCTCCGCGTCGGGGAACGCGCGACGCGGTGGGTCTTTTTTTTCAGTCGAAGTTTGGTTTTATTCACATATTAGTCCCTCAACTTCTATATGTTTGTTATTTCATGCTAATAGTTAATATTTTGAAGGTTTTCAAGTATAGGAAGTGTATGTATGCATGTGTTATGTATCGTGCGTGCATGATTGATAGTTTGAATGTATAGCAAGTCTCGGTTTTGTATATAAACATGTATTTAACGATTAATTGCATATAACAAGTTGATTGATATAAATATGAATTTCCCATCATAATCGAAGTCTCAGATTACAAGATTGGAAATGAGATACGAATACAAGTTGCTAAAAATAGAAACGTAAATACAACTTTCTAAATATGAAAAGTACGAAAATGCGAAACGTTACAATAAAGGCAAAAACATGAATATTTCAAGAAGATTATGGGGTGAATGAAGGACTAATCTTGAAATTAAATAAAAGTTAGGGTCCGTTTTGATTATTACATTTAAAGTTTGTCTTATTTTTATTTAGAGATATTGAGTCACATTTTTTGAATAGCTTGTCTATTTGAGAACACGTTAGAATAGTTTTATATATATGATTAGCTTGCTTTGATTTTGATTTACTCTCGTTTTATTTAACCTAAGAAAAAAGTTGTGAGTCCCTCTATATCTCCAGTGTAATGTTTGATTGAGTTGTTTAACCATATGAGTCAACCTTATAAATTATAGAGAAAAACTAATTACCAATAATTTAACAAATCAAAACAGTGGTTGATAAAAGAAGCAACGATCCTTTTAGTTTATGGTATTTTTGTTTAATTAATATAAATTTTGGTGCGGGCATGTGTGTATATGTCTCTTGAAGCCATAGTTGTTTATTTTTAGAGTAAACGAGTTACTAAACCATCTTCAAAGAAATACAAAAAAGGACTTTCAAAATGCTTTCCAACAAATATTTTTTATTTAACTTATTCCATACTAATAGGTTGAAGTACTCTAAAGGTTATGTTTACACATCAAACTATTTGGTTCCTATACATAAGTGTATAATTTATATAACTAGTGTTATCAACGTGGCGCGTTGCGCCTATGATTAGCGGGGCTCGATTCGGTTCATTTGTGATTCGTGGCGGTATAGACACTTGTAAAACATACAAATCTATTAAATTGAACTTTTACAAATACAAAACTTCTAAATAGTTACAGATACAATAACTTCTAAATTGTTACCAACTTCTTCATAAAACACCACCTACCTTACCTATGACCAAATCATTCCTTGTTATGCTTCATGTTGCATGTTTCAGAAAAGGTGCTACCTGTTCAATAATGGGATGGTTTAAAGAATGAAAATAGCTGCGTTTTGATCTTCATGATTGATATGAACAAAATGTATTTCTGCTTCATACATATAAAAACAAAACAAATGATGCACAACAAACAACCTAATCAATTAGTCAACAAAATGCATATAGTCCATGCCCGTAATATCGAAGGCGGTTCGACATGCCTATCCCCGTCAATAGTGTGCGGAGCAGGTGTATGCCAATGGCATTAGCTGGTATGTTGAACCATTCACCTCTTTTCCTTCTGCATCCCTTTGCCATTCAACCCATGCACAATACAAATTCAACCTAAACAATAACAATATCTAAAAACAACTGTAAGACTATGTACATACAAAGCTAACTATTTGAGGAAAACATAAGAAGATGTTTTTGTTGCCCTCATTTGATTTCAAAAGAATGAAACTCTAAAACAACCTACCTAAGAATCTACACATAAGTATATGGTTTTGCTCAGATAAAATTGAAAACCAATAAATAAAGATCTATTTTGGGCGGTGGCAGGAGGTGAAAAAGGCGTTGGAGTTGGAGAATATGATGTGGAGATGGATTTTTGAAAACCCCACCACCAGAATACTAAGTAATTGCTAGGAGTTTTATTTCATTTGACAAGTGTTGTAATTATTTATAACGTAAATAAAATTCGATTATATACACATGGTCATCAATATATAAATACTTGCACACTTTCTTACCAATCACCTTGCGGTAAGTCAAGATATCACAAAAGTATTACTTCACAATCATGATTGCCAACACTTACAACTGCAAACCACAATAAAACAACCAAGATTAAGAAGAATAGCTGAAACGTAGTAACATCATGTGAAACAATTTCAAATAAATGGTTCTGATCTAGAACCAGTTCTTAAATATAATGATGTGAAGAGTTTTGAAACCGGTGATAATCCATTCGGTTCTGTTTTAACAGGTTTCAAAACATATACTCTCAAACCAACTTCATAACAACGAATCAAATCGGTTTGCGAGACTTCAATTATTTACCAGTGTTATACAATCATGCTGTCATGCATACTTGTTGGCCATTTTCATTATGATATAATATAGACCTGGCAAACGGGTCGGGTCATGGGTCAAAACGGGTCAATTATAAAAAAAAGGGTTGTTTTGGTTCGGGTCGAAACGGGTCCGGGTCAGAACGGGTCTGGGTCGGAACGGGTCTGGGTCAGAACAGGTCCGGGTCAGACCGGGTTTCGAGTCGGGTCGGGTCAGCTTTTACTTTACTTTAATTTAAATAAACAATAGATAACAATTTATTAAAATAAACAGCAAATTACCTGTGAAGTAGGATCTTTAAATCCTCCACTGATAGACATCAAATGGGAATTAACCGTTCTTCTTCCCGCATCTGAACTTCTTCCAACACCAGAAATCCCGCCTTGCATAATCGCCATTTGTGATTGATTAAGAGCATACGGCATTGCCATGTCAGTACCAAGCGAGCCAGAAGGTCCCAAGCGCGATTCCATCGCCTAATTAATATAAAGTTATAAACGTCCGTTAGGATAATCATTTAAGATTATTTTATAGGGAAAATGCTACTAATGTTTTGTTGAAATATATCTTACGTCTTTTTCCATGAGTCCTTCAAGGTTAAAATCCATTCGAGGACTAATGGTAGCAAGTTTCATCGACAAAAACTGCAGAAATTAAAGTTCAATGCTTTAAAAAATAGAAATTAAAAAGATATTATTTTCGGTCATCATAGTATCATACCTCGACCTGTCATTGTAGTGACTGTACATAGTTAATGATTTCATCTAGCATAACCGCTTTGCCGGTGACCTTAAAAGTTCAAACACATTCAACATTAAGTGATATTAGAACTTTTGTTTGGTACAAATTCAAGATTCCGTTTGTTGACTAGGGTCCAAAAGGTTGTCCACAGCAGTAGCTCATCAACAGGGGGGCAGGGGTTTGTCTTTAGTAGGCTAGGGTTTGCTATTCAGAAAGGGGTAGCGGCGCAGCTTGTTGCTCGCTTACCTGCGATATTGATGTAAAGTGCATTTAGATTTGAATTGCAAAAAAAAAAAAAAAATGTAATTAACATTTTCTTTATCATTGACATTATGATATAATCATTTAACTTAAAAAAAAAAAAAATAACTAACCTTGCTACATCCAGGCACAAGATCTTGTAGGAATTTCATTCTTTCACTAATCTTCTCCCTTCTCACCTATTAATAATCGAAGTAAAACACTTCTGTAAGTCAATCATTTGAAGTGAAACTTCATATTCTACCATGTTTTATGACATTTTAATATCCACTAAAATTCTATTTTATGACATTATAATCCATTTGTATCATCTACTGTATGTAATCTTATGGGGAGTGACATATAGAAGATAAAAAACGATTGAATACGACAATCGGGATATATTTAAGGAGAAGCTTACTCTTTCTGCAAGACTAGACTGTTGGTAGGTTGACCTCTTCGCGCCCGAACATGAATGTATTCATTACCACCTCCACTAAATTCCGCTTCACCGGCCAAAGTATTGCCGGAAAAACTTGAACCACCTTGTTTAGCTTGACGTCCGTCATCGGTCAAATAGTCAATAGGCAGGGGCGTCTCTTTAGACCCATCACCAGAAGGTGATTTGAACCCGTTCCCTACAAACCCCTCTTGCGGGTGAACCTACAAAATCCTTCAAATTGCCTCTCCTTCGCAGTCTTTCTCTTCTGATTCTCTCCTTGTCTCTCTTAATGTGATGACCGTCGTTGCTCAAAACGGTCATACGGTAACCGTCGTCACTGTTGACTGCCCTTGCGGTTATCCGAAATAACCCCACCACCATGTACGGCGGATCCGTCTGTCGTGTCGACGCCGGAGAGCCATGTGCGGCGCGTCCACCGTGTCGAAGCCGGAGACTTCGCCGGCTCTGTCTCCCAGCTCTTCTCCCCTGTCTCTCTCTCCGAACTCTGTTTCATATGGGTTAGGTTAGGTTAGGTTTTGTAGAATGGAGAAGGGCGGTGGGTATTTGGATGCGTGGTAGATGGTGGGTTTTACCACTGTTCATTATTGTTCATTTCGTTCAGTTTTTAATTTAAATAAATAAATAAATAAACTAGGGTTATTCCCCCACGCGCGTTGCGCGAGCAAGTCTGGTTTAATTGTGGCTCAAACCAAACTATGGCTCAGATTTAACCAATAATTCAAAGTGTAAAGTGGCTCAGATTTTACATCATAGCTAGTGATAATTAGACTAATGCATACAAATCAAGGAAATCACAAACCGTCTGTTGGGGTGCAAAAAACCATCTTAAAAAAATACACCAAAACAAAGCAAAAATACGCACCCAAGTGAAAATCGAGTTTTCTGTGGCTCAGAGCTTCTGAAAATCAGGGCTGCAAGACGGGTTGCAGGTCAAAACCTACCATCCATCATCATTGTCATGCCATCCTCATCAATTTTTGAAAAAATAATTTGAACTCATCACAGCCAATCAAAAAAACCAATGATCAGGCAAATGAAGAATATAAGGGCAATAAAAGGGGTGGGCTGGGGAAGGTGTAACCGCAACATACAGATTTGGTGGAGATCTTTCATTGGGTGCATCAACCATCAGAAGAATCACTATTCATTTCGTTCACAAATTAATAGTATCCAACAAAACCTGCAAAATACACAACAAATTTGGGTTAATGATGGTTTATGTGTATAATAATAATAAGTTGATATCTGTGAACAATAAAATAATGATTTAATGATCATTGTTTTGTTTCTTTAAAATCACAGAGCAGGAAAAAAAACATACAACCTATGAATGAATAATGTAACTTAACACACAATATTTGATGATAACTGGCTATAAATATAATTGTTTGGACCTTTAAAAAATATTTTCTTATCGAATACAATGGGCTAGGAATAAAACTTCATTTCTAATGATTATAAATTATAATGTTTGTTTTAATTGTTTGATACTTTTATGATATAAAGTGTCTCGTTTTGACCCAAACCATTTGTTAGGTATAAGTATAGCAGTGAAAGGGGGAACTATTTACATTAGATCCCCTATATACATGGGATCACATTAAATTTAATTACTATGTTTTTAACTAAATGCTTTCAATTAAAGTCATATTAGAGGCCAAAGAACATCATGTAACTAAATTGAAAGTTTTGGAGATTATAGCTCTATAGATGCAATTGAACTAACATTTTTAGTATTAAATGGACTTTTGGAGATTCAAAGATAGGCTTTTTCGCGTGCCATTTTAGCAAGAATGGAGGCACGTTTGCATATTAGATTTAAGGATTGCAAGCCTCCAACTTCATTCAATTGATAACACATTAAATTGTAGTGTTTTTTTGTCAAGTTTAAACTATGCCTAGAGATGTAAACCAAAATGTAATAATAAAATCTTACAATAAGTGACTGAGAGACTAAATGTCATCATAGCCCGCAACCTTTGCAAGAAGACAAAGAACTCTAACCTACAACGCCAAGGCATTTTATGGTGATATTCAATAGAATGCTTAAAAAACCAAACAAATGATGCAACAATGGTCTATCATAGTAACACTAAAAAGTTGAAAACCTGCAAAATCACATCCATAAACATCTCTAAGTATTGGAATCAATAATTTAAAAAACTCAAAAACTTTCCTAAAAATGGAACGGGTAAAGTGGGTACACTAAAGTATATATTAATATAACTGCATTATGATTAGAATTATAAAGTTTTTTTATTCAAGACACTAATTTTATAGAATTCATATAAGTTTAGAAAAAAAAAACACTATCTGGGTCGGTCAATTTATCCCAACCTATATCATTATAATCTTCACTTAATGAGTAATGCTAGAATATTTTATCAATGGCAACTTATGTGGTAGCAATTTATAAGTTATATGAACCTTCAAAAAGGGCGAAATGTCTGGAAATGATGGAAAAATAACTCACCACAATTATATCTTGTTTTGAAAGAAAATGTCTTCCTAGTTAACGCAAGAATGATAATAAGCCTTTTAACAATCTCAATCTCTGCAATTATGAAAGGGTACTACTTTCTACACCCCCTAATTACTTTTTACACCCCTCTCTCACATACTTACAGGTGGGGCCCGCGTGGGACCGGCAGTTTTCCTCTCACAAGGTGGGGCCCGCGCGGGACCGACAGTTTTCCAACAAAAACCTAAATCATTTTTTAAATAATCAACACCCAAAAAAACAAATAAACCCCACCTCCACCAAACATACCTCAATTCTTAATTGAATCACTTGCACCAAACCCTAAATTGGCCAAAAAACTGACGTGAAAAGTTTGGAGGAGGCAAGGAACATACCTCTGTTGGTTCTTAAATCACTTGTACCAGAGAAAAGAGAAGAAAGTCTAAACGAAGTCGACCAAAGCTGGTCTGAGGTGGGTGGTCAGCGTCACTCCATTCTCTGTTAAACGTGACAACGATACAGAGATCGGCCACCATCGCCACCATCCATCGTCGTCTGAACCGGAGACCGTCATCACTGACCGACAGCCGAAACGTCAGGACAAAGGCGGCGGCGGGCAGCGGATCGGTGTTCATCGGCATTCCATCGTCGTCTGAAACCAGAGACCATCGCCACTGGCCGACGGCCCCATCCATCGTCGTCTGAACCAGAGACCGTCATCACTGACCGACGGTCGGAACGTCAGGACAAAAGCGGCGGCGGGCGGCGGATCTGTGTTCATCGGCATTCCATCGTCGTCTGAAACCAGAGACCATCGCCACTGGCCGACGTCCGTAACGACAGGGCACAGACGGCAGCGGGGCGCCGGATTTCATCGGCGATCCTCTCTTTCTCTGTAGCCAAATGAAGAAAGTAAAACATAAATAAAAGAGAAAATTACCAAAATAGCCAAGAGAAAGTTTGACTTACCAAAATAGCCACCCCATGACTTACCAAAGCAGCAAGTACGAAAATGGGACGCATGGGATGAGTCAGGGACGCATGGGATGAGTCAGCAATGCATGGGATGAGTCACGGACGCATGGGATGATGGGATGCCTCAAACGGACGCATGGGATGATGGGATGAGTCAAGGACGCATGAGACGCATGGGACGCATGATGTCATTGAGACACGTGTCACTTCTACATTGGCAGACGCATGAATGAGCCCTGCAGACGCATTAGCTCTCTCGTAATCAGTGATGCCCCTCTCCAAGGACTCATGAGGTGGCTATTTTGGTAATTTTCTCTAAATAAAAGGGTGTGCTGGAAAGAGGTGTAAATGCCACGTATTAATTTGGTGGAGACCTTTTATTGGGTAGATCAACCAATCAGAAGAATCACTATTCATTTCGTTCTCTGTAGCCAAATGAAGAAGGTAAAACATAAATAAAAGGGTGTGCTGGAAAGATGTGTAAATGCCACGTATTAATTTGGTGGAGACCTTTTATTGGGTAGATCAACCAATCAGAAGAATCACTATTCATTTCGTTTAGAAATTAATAGATAGTAATAAATAAATAAATAAATTTAATTAATATATGTATATATGTATAATTTAGGGTAAATTTCACGTATGTTAATACTCTATTTTAGGCGGTGTCTTTTGACACTAAAATGGATGAGATTTTGTACTTAATGTTTAAAAATTTTGCAAACCAAGTCAAATTTTCTTGTTAAACCAGGTCACCCAAGGGTAGTTCAATCTTTTTACATATTTATTTAAAAATAAAAAAAATAAATTTAGAAAATATATGAAATAAATAAAAAGAGATATATATTAAAAACTCTTCCACTCACAACCACTTTTTATACCCTTTATAATGAAATAAAAAGAGATATATATGAAATAAATAAAAAGAGATATATATTACATTTTTCTCTCTCCTTCACTCACAACCACTTTCAATATATATTAAAAAAATTATACTGGGTGAACAGTGTCCCCCCAAATATACAGATGAACAGTAACATTTTCTCTCTCCTCCATTCACAACCACTTTTTATACCCTTTATAATATAAAAACTCCCCCTCACATATTTTGATGGATAGAATGTGAATGCTCTTATATCCCAAAATCTCTACCCTCTCTCTCAAAACTCTCTCCTCTCCAAGAAAACACTCCACCGTTTGTGGCCACCACAACCATCTGTGGCCACCACCACTCACCACCAATTCCAGCCACTAAAAAGTCCCCCATCGCATGTGACCATAAAAAAAACCACACCGGTTGTGGCGACCACCACCACAACCCACCAAATCTGGCTAAAATCTTCTGATGTTGAAAGTAGAAATGTGTTGACAAAATCTTCTCTCTCTATGATACCCCATTTTCACTTCATCTTCTCTACACCATAGTTTCTTACATTTATTCGATTTCCTTCTCTGTCTTCTCGATTTTTAGATGGCAAGGGTCCTTTAATGTATTTTAAAAACAATTAAAAATTTTCTTCTACAAAGTTGAATCTCAGGGTGTGCCTGTGCACCGGCTGGAGTCAATGTATATCCGCCCCTGTCTAAAGGTTAGGCTTTAGTCAAATAATGTTTACACATCAAACTATTTGGTCCTGATAAGGAAATGTATAATACTAGTTGATGCCCCGTCTGCGTTGCTGGGCGATTGCCGAATAATTCTCAATCAATTAAAAAAACATTACTATAATTTTGCTAGGAAAAAACTACAACGATGATAAGACCGTAATTTTCGGCTCAGGGCAAAACTGTAATTTTTCAGGACTAATAAGTGAGTGTTAGTCGGCTCCTTGACACGAAAAAAAAATTAAATGGAGTCAACCAATTAAAACAAAAACTTTTATAGTTTGGCAAAAAAAGGCTAAGACGATGAGAAAAGCGTAATTTTGAACTGAGTGCGAGATCATAATTTTAATTTAGAGATGAAATCATAAATTAAAAGGACCAACGGTGGAGTGCCAGACAGCTGCCAGCATGACTGCAATTTTACACTGGGGGCAAATTTGTAATTTAACCAGGAAAACAAACAAAAACGATGGAGAAAATGTAAATTTAAGTTGAGGGGAAAATCGTAAATTGGTTGTGTGGAAAAAAGCTAATGGCAAAACTGTAAATTTAAACGGGGCAAAATCGTAATTTGTAACTGAGGGCAAAATTGAATTTTTTAGCTAGGAGCAAAAGCGTACATTTATTTTTAAGTGAGGGGTAAAAACATAATTTTTAACTGATGGGAAAATCATAATTTTAAGGAAAAAAACCTAATGACAAAAGTGTAAATTTAAACGGAGCAAAATCATAATTTTGAACTGAGGGCAAAATCGAAATTTTAGCTGGGAGCAAAAGCGCAAATTTATTTTTAAGTGGGGGTAAAAACATAATTTTATATCGATGGCAAAATCATAATTTTAAGACGGGATAAAATCGTAAATTTATTGGACCAATAGGGGAGTGTCAGGCAGCTGTCTGGCACTATTAAGGCTGCCGCCCATTTCAACCAATTGGGGGCATGTACTATTACCCTTCATGGGTTTTGTATGTATTGAATATATAAATAAGGGTAAATTTCACGTTTTGTCCTTTATTTCATAACTAGGTGATGCCCCGCTCGCGTTACGGGGAGATGACCGAATAATTCTCAACCAATTAAAAAACAGTACTATAGTTTTGCTAGAAGAAAAAGCAAAACGATGAAAACATTGTAATTTTGAGCTCAAGACAAAACAGTAATTTGTAAGGACTAATGAGCGAGTGTTAGGCAGCTCATTTACACAATTTTTAACTGGGGGCAAAGTTATGTTTTTATTTTTACCGGGGGGGAAATCAAATTTTTTTCCCGAGGGTAAAATCGTAATTTTTAGCTAGGAGAAAACCATATTTTTATTTTGTAATGGGGGCAAAAACGTAATTTTGAATTGAGGGTGATATCGTATTTTTGAACCAAGGGTAAATTCGTAATTTTGAGCTGGGGGCAAAAGCATAATTTTATTTTGAACTGTGGGCAAAGACGTAATTTTAAACTAAGGGCAAAAACGTAATTTTAAAGTGGGTATAAAATAATAAACTGGTGTAAAATCGTAATTTTGAGCCGGGGAGAAAAAACAAAATTTTATTTTTAATTGGGGCGAAAACGTAATTTTGGCTGAGGGTAAAAGCGTAATTTTTTACCGAGGGCAAAATCATATTTTTTAGCTCGGGGCAAAAGGGTAAATGTATTTTGAAGTTGGGGCAAGGACGTATATTTTAACTGGTGGCAAAAACATAATTTTAAAGTGGGTATAAAATAATAAAGTGGTTTTAACCAATGATAGGGAAACACTATTCCGGAGCAAACACGTAATTTTAAATTTGATAAAAATAATAAAGTGTTTGGTCAAATGATGGAGTGGCAGCCGCCAATTTCGACCAATGGAAGGGAAACACTATTCCCTGCCATGGTATTTGTAGATGTAGATAATAATAGGTTAAAGTGCTCTAAAGGTTAGGCTTTAGTCGAATAATGTTTACACATCAAACTATTTGGTTTTTATACGGAAGTGTATAATAAGGGTAAATTTCACGTTTTATCCTTTGTGTTAATACCTTATTTCAAACGGTGTCTTTTTGCGCTAAAATTGATGGAATTTTGTAGTTTATGTTTAAAATTTTTGCATGTTACATCTTTTGACCCTAAGCAATTAAATTTTTCTTGTTAAATCAGATCACCCAAGGGTAGGTTAGTCTTTTTACATATTTATTTATATATATTTTAAAAATAAAAAATATATGAAATAAATAAAAAGAAATGTATATATTATCCCATAATATCTACCATCTCTCTCTAAACTCTCTCCTCCCAAAGAAAACACTCCACCGCTTGTGGTCACCACTACCACCTATGGCCACCACCACTCACCACCAATTCCAACCACTAAAAAGTCCCCCACTCCATGTGACTACCAAAAACACGACATCGGTTATGGCGATCATCACCACAACCCACCAAATCTGGCCACCATTTTCATCTACTCTTTCCCTAGCCAACAAATCCGGCCAACATTTGCATCTCTTTTCTCTCCCTGAACGCCGCCAAGTTGTTCAAAACCCTAGATCTGTGGCCGAGATCGGGCTCTTTAGCGTTAACTCTTAAGAACACCCATTATTGCCAATACCAGGAAAACCAAGACCCAATACACCAGGTAGGGTTTTCCTGACCAATACCTGGACCCAAACCCGACCCGAATATTGCCAATACCCGAAAAACCAATACTCGGTGATACACGTACCCGGGTATATACCCGAACCCGAGTATTCAAAGGTCCTAAGAACCGACCTCAAATGTTAATATAAGTGATATTGTTTATTACGATTATATCTTTATTCTAACTAGTATTAAGCCCCTTGCGTTGCGGCGGGGGACTAAAATCGTGTCAAGTTGCACCAATATCACACTACAACCAGCGACCACTAACACCGGAACAACTCGTATTAAAAAAATTAACAAAAAAAAAAATAAAATAAACAGAATGAAAAGAAAAGTAGACGTAAAAACGTTGAACCACACACATGAAATGTAAAACATAGAAAACTATAACTAAGTCGATCTAAGACCTGCGCATTGCAATGGGCCTGTTAAACGGGAAAATTAGGCTTAAAAATGTTAAACCACACACGCACGTTGTGATGTGTTAACTTGCAAAATTTAGACCCAAACATTCAACGAAAAATTTGTAAATGGTGAAAAGTATAGGAACCAAAGTTGAAAATAAAAAATATTGGTGTTAAATTGTCAAAGATGTAAAAGTACTGGGTTAAAGTAAAATAAAAGGAAATCAAGTAGGATACAACTATTTATGCCAAAATTACAATCCACAATGCAACAAAATGTTGCAAATTAATATATAGTTAATTAATTAATTAATGTTTGCTCAAATATTTGACACTTCCTCTAAACCACGTTAATGCATAATAGTTGAGTAACCCTAAATGTCAATTACATGATATATAGGGTGCGTTTGGGATTGCTTTTTCAACCTGTTTTTTGATTATTGTGTTTTGAAATCGCAAAAAAATCTACTTTGAGTGTTTGGTAAAAAATTAATAAAAACTGATTTTTTACGTTTTGTAGAGATCAAAATGTGATAATCCAAAAATAGGTCACCCCTTACTGCAGGAAAACGTGATAATCCAAAAACTAATTTTTTACGTTTTCACTTATTTATTTTTTAAAATATATATACTTGCCAAACACTCAAATAGTTGATTATCTGATTATTGTGATATCAAACAACATAATCAAATCCAACACTATCTTTCTGCAGCACGTTTTGTTACAGCTAATTATATGATTCTGATTATTCAAAACGTATAATCTATTTTCAAAACTCAACCCCAAACACCCTCATAATCACTAGTACAAAACCATTTTTTTTATGGTGTCAAATTCAATTTTTTGGTGATGTCTTAGAATACAAAGCACCAAATAACAAGATTATCACACTAATAAATAAACACACCACCAAAAAAATAGGTACAACACCATTAAATTGATTTTTTGATGGTGAAGTTGTTAATAGCACCATTAAATTGATTTTTTGAGGGTGAAATTGTTAATAGCACCAACAAAGTTAAACAATCAAAACATTTTGTTAAGCATCACATGGATTATAATCCTACGGTTTTCAATTGCTCTCATCCTATTTAATCAATGGATCAAACCATGCCTCCAAAAACACAACCTTTATACCCACATATATATACAGACACAATGTTAAAATTAAAATCTTTTTTAGAGAGAGAAATATGTGAAGGAGGAGCATAGCATCACCGGAAAGTTTTCTGGAACGGCTTCCACGGTATCAAGAAACCGGCGATGTTGCGTAAAGCGTATCAATGGCCTTATCTACGAAAAGACACGAGATTTTTGATGATTTTATGCGTGATGCCATCAAATACACCGAAGATACTCGTCGGAAAACTATTACGGCGATGGACGTCATTTATGCTTTGAAGTGCCAAGGATGTACAATTATACACTATGTTGATTTGGTTTGATTGTATGTGTTTAGATTGTTATTTTAGGAAATGACTTTATAGAAATCATGTTTGTATCTCATTCTTTGTAGCTTCCAATGAACATGTAATTTTATTTCATTATGCTTGTAGATTTTAGAGTTAATTGCCCGGATGGTCCCTGTGGTTTCACGTTTTTTCACGTTTAGTCCCCACCTTTTGAAAATAGCAGGTATGCTCCATATGGTTTGTTATTTTGTTACTTGGCTAGTCCCCCGAGTAGTTGCAGTTAGTTTGGAAATAACAGGTATGCTCCCTATGGTTTGTCGTTTTGTTACTCAGATAGTCCCCTGAGTAAATGTCAGGGGACTATCCGAGTAACAAAATGACAAACCATAGGGAGCATACCTGCTATTTCCGAAAGGTGGGGACTAAACGTGAAAAAAATGTGAAACCCGAGAGACCAGCCGAGCAATTAACTCTAGATTTTATACATTTTTTGTTTGTATAGTTTTTTTTGTTTTATTTGTCTTTGTATTAGATCTTGAATGTTTTATAAATAAAATAAAACTAAAAAACATGTGTTCAATTAATGTATATTTTTACGGACCTGTTCATAATAGAAAATCCATCGCCAATAACCTTCTTATATTTTATTTTTTAAAAAAATATAAAGATAACCCAAGTGAACCAATCAAAGTAGTGTCAAATAATTTTGATATTCTAGTAGTGGATTAAATGGTGGTAAATGCATATTGACACGTATTGATGGTGGACTAATTTGGTTTCTATCATTCATTTTTTGGTGGTGTTTAGAGATTTATATTGAGCAACACCAACAAATCCCATTATTTGGGGGTATATTTGTTGGTGGTCTCTCTATATTATTTATCTTGCCTGTCTTCAACCTCGCTTGAATGAAACAATAAACTGAAGTAGCAAACAAACGATCACAAACAAAAGAAGTAACAAACAAACGCCTTAGCAAACAATAGATAGAAGTAACAACAAAACATAAATGAGCAAGGAATTAATACACCATAACTTCAAATATGAAAGGGCAAATTCACCATTTTCCCCAAATCATACATGCTTCAACATGAGGTCATGACACTCCGAATAATCCCCTCTCCTCTAATAATCATGTTTATTATTTTACGGTATGGTAAGGCCTGCAAATCCCAAAATCAAAAGTTAAACATAGTTCTAACAAAAAATAAATGAAAATGTAAATGCCATAGAAAGAGGATGTAGAGATTTACTTCCACATTTGAAGTTATGAGGAAATCTGCGTCCACAACCTCCGATAAGTTTAACGAAACTATTGATATCAACGAGAGCAACCACACTAGGGGTGAGGACGGGACATATGCACTCAACATGGCTAACTCGAATTCGTTTGCAACAAGATGATGATGGTTGTCGGCCATACATCACGCTTTTACACGCACCTAAGGCGAGACCCCTCTCTGTCTTGCACTGGCGGGCACTCGGTCCCGCACTAGCCATAGCCAACAACATGATAAGCATCAACCCTATAACCAAACTCCAACAATTCTTCATCCTCAAAAGTGTAAAATTTCTTGTTTTTTCATTCTAATTGAAAGTTTATACTTATAGAGGAGAGTGTGGGGGTGTGTGGTTCCTTGTACTTTAAGTAAGTAGTGTGGGAATTTCTAGGTCAACGACTTACATGGAACCACTTGACAAATTGATCCTTTTACTATTTACCATTCACACTTTCACCTACCAACATTTTGTAAACAACGTCTACCTCAATAAATTGGGATGAATTAGGAATGGAGCTTGAATATGCTCTCATGTTATACGTCAAATCTCTTAACAAAGTTGCATATTTGAAAAGGTTTCTTAATCATTCTAAGGGTTACAAAGAGTCCATTATATAACAACAACCAAACTTCATTTGTAAGAAGAAAAAACTCTTCAAGCACGTCAAAACTTTGTTTCCTAGATACCATAATACTGGTAAATTATGTCTATACTGAACATGATTTATTGTTAGTTGAAATACTTGAACAATCAGTAAGTTCCAGTCTGTTTATGACCACTCGTGCAGTGTTGATATGGTATACTACTCGTTCAATCGTTATATCTTGTGAAGGGATTTGCCATAAAGCAAAAATGATTTTTTTTTTCTTTTTTCAATTGAATGGAAAGTCAAAATTGACTTAAGGATACTTGTACCCGAGCAGTAATGTTATGCAACGTACATATTGAATTTTATTATGGACTATGGACTACAAAATTATTATAGTTTTACTTCTCAAAATGAACTAACTATTTAGTTTTTATATTAAAACCATATATAAGAGCCGTTGTACGTTAACCTGCCTCTATATAGAAAAAAATGAAACGTACAATAGGGCTTATCGTACGCTCGTACGTGATTGTGAAATCGCATGTTATAAAAAAAGTATGTTGGTATTTTTGATGAAATTGCATGTTGGTTTTTTTGTTGCAATTTTACATGTTGGTAAATATGATAAAATCACATGTTGGTATATAAAGCAATTTCGCATGTTGTTTTTTCAGCACAGATCACATGTTCAAGAGTGAATTCGCACCAGATCGTACGGTGGGATGATCACGTACATTTTGTACGATAAGAGCTATTGTACGTTAACCTGCCTATATATATAGGAACAAGATCAGGAGAGAACACCTCAAAGTGTGAGAACGGTGAGAACGATTCTCAGCCATAAGATCTTAGTGGTTTGTGGCTGACATTGATGCGGTGACATTTTTGTAAATAATAGGGGCCTTGGAACTACCAGGAGAGGTAAAATGGGAAGATCCAAACAAAGGTACACATGTTAATCACATGTCATTTTCCCCCATCATATTTAAACGACAATAACTTTTTATACGTGATTATTTTTCGAAAAAAATTACACCATAAAACTTAGCGTTTTTTTTTTATCTTTTCAACGAGTATACTATTGATATACTTTTCGAAAAAAAATTAACTGGGTTTTATGAAGTTTTTCTGAACTGTGTGTTTTATGGCGTTTTAGACTATGTATTTTTATGACGTTTTTCTGAACTACGTGTTTTTATGGCGTTTTAACTAGGTATTTTCATGGCGTTTTTCTCAACTGAGTGTTTTATGGCGTTTTAAACTGAGTTTTTTCATGGCGTTTTTCTGAGCTAGGTGTTTTATGGCGTTTTTAACTGGGTATTTTCATGGCGTTTTTTTGAATTGGGTGTTTTTATGGTGTTTTTTTGAATTGGGTGTTTTTATGGTGTTTTTTTTGACAATATTACCCCTTAGTGTAATTTAGCATAAATGCCACATGTCACCACCAAAATTGTTCTCACCATTCTCACACTTTTCACCATTCTCTCTAAATCCTGACCCTATATATATATATATAGAAAAAGTGTAAAATACATTACGGCTTAACGTACATCACGTATGACAACGTGCGTGATTATAGGTATAACATGTGTGATTAATGTTTGCAACATGCGTGGTTAATGTTTTTCAACATGCGTGATTTGGGTTTTTTAGTTTATAACGTGCGTGATTTTGAAATAAACGTGCGTAATTACCTGTCGTACTGGTCGTACGTTAAGCCGTAATGTACATTAACTGGCCTCTCTATATATAATATATACTAGTATTAAGCCCCTGCGTTGCAGCGGTTGTCATAAAACTATATCATTGTCAGCGACCACCAACACCCGAAAAGCTCGTAAAAGCAAAATAAATAAAAAGTGAAAAAAATAACGCCGAGCGAAAAGCAGACGTAAAATCTTTGAATCACGCACGCTCGTTGCTGAGAAATTAAACCAAAACGTAAAGCATAGAAAAAAATAACTAAGTCCATCAAGGACCCGCGTGTTGGACGAACTTATCAAACGCAGAAAAATAGATGTGACGTGACGGGTCAGTTAAACGGGAAAAATATATACGAAAAAATTTTGAACCCCACGCACGTTGCGATGAATTAACTCATAAAATTTAGAACGAAACAAAAAAACTTGGGAAAGATGAAAAATATGGTGGACCAAAATTGAAAATAAAAAATAGCTAGAATTAAATTGTAAAAGATGAAAAACTTTGGGTTAAAAGTAAAAAACAAAGGGTCTAAATTGCAAAATTGAAGTTATTTATTAATTTTAGATAAAGATAAGAATAAAAATAAGTGATATCTATATATTGATTATTTTTTAATATTAATATTAAAAGAAATTTTTTAAATAAATATAAATAAAATTTATTAGGTTGAAGGAGAGAATGTCATGTGAGATTATTTGGAGTCTTTTATTATAAGTTAAATTAGATATTATGGACTACAAAATTATTATAGATTTAGTTCCGGTTTCAAGGGAAAACATGTTGGTTGATAAAATACTCCACATTTCATAGTTATAATATGCGTTGATTTAATTTACATACTTCGAGATTGAGGTACCTCGATTTGGCCATTAAGTTAGGATTAATTAATTTTTTTAAATTTTTTAAATGCATTTAGTGGAAATAATCATTCAATCCGATGCGTTGACAAACTAAACAAATCAGAAACTAATATTTTAAACTCTTTAATGTTTTTGATCAATATGGGGTTGAATCAGTCTCCTACTAGCTACCACTCTCCACGAACGTAACGTAACTAGTTATTAATTAAAAACTGATTTGGCCCCCAATAACTAACAAAAAATGGGATAAAACCCTGCATCCCCTAATAGCACCCCCGTATATTAATTAAAAATTGATTTGGCCCCACATTAAGTCCGTTATCCCTCATTATATATTGTGTAGGCGACCACTCAATAGCGCCCCTATAATAGCACCCATGATATGGTTTGAGGGGCGCTATTGATAGAAAAATTGCTGAGATGAAGGGCAATCACGTCTCATACCTTGTAGCCTTAGAGAGAAAATGACTCCATGGAAAAATGAACGAATCAAAGCCAGCTGCTATCTAGCCTCCAACGCCCAAAGCCCAGCCGAGATCCAGAATTCCACGCAAGATCTCATTGAGTAGTTAAGCAAAGCCCAAACTCAGCAGGCTCGTGAAACTAACTTTAAGCTCCAAGCCCAATCAGATATCCAATAAAGAGTAAAATGTCAAAATGGTTTCTAAGTTTAGGCTATTTTTGTTATTTCAGTCCAAAAATAAATCTTTTGTATTTGGGCCTCTAAGGTTTCATTTTTGTTGTCATTTTCATTCAATTGGCAAACTAGGTTACAATTTTCTGCTAAGTTCTCCTCTTTTTATCGTTTTCCTCATTTAAATGAAGAGTATACTCGTCATTTTATGCTATAGTATATTTTCATTAAATGAGGAAAATGACAAAAAATAGGAGAAATTAACGAAAAATTCTAACCTAGTTTGCCAATTTGATGAAAATAGCTGCAAAAATGAAAACTCAAAGATCTAGATACAAAAAGTTTTTCATTTTTGAACTGAAGTAATAAAAATGACATAAATTCAAGGACCATTTTGACATTATACTCCAAAATAAAATAAACTGTCCATCACATTAGTAATTGAACCGAAAAGAACGACATATTTGTATTTTTTTTACGTTTCTATCTATCTTAAAGTACAAAGTCGGTGGCTTTTACTCCACCGACCTTACACTTTTCACAATAAGACAAAGACACCTCAAATATTTCAAAATGACAATTTTAACCCTACTCCATAGAAAATGATAAATTCACACTTCACTTCACTTTGTTTCAGTTTTATTTTGTTCTTTTACTTAAAAAAATAGTTTTTACGTGCGGAATTTTATGTGTGTCGGTATAAAATTGAGTTAATCTACGTTGAGACATAATTTTCTTTAGTGATTTTCGTTTGCTAATTGCTTTTTTAAAGAACTAATTTGTGGTTAACCTCCTTGAGTTTTAAAAGTTTCGACTTTGCCTTTTTTGTTCCTTTACTTGAAATTTTTTTTTTTGCGTACGGTTTTTTATGTGCGTCGGTATAAATTCGAGTTGATCTACAATTAGACGGAAACTTGTCTTGGGAAACGAGTCAGTGCAAGTATAATACGTTTTCGTTACATGCCAAACCGAGCGTTGTTAATTATAATACAGTTTTATCTAACGGTATAAATTCAAATTACTCTACATTTCGTGTCTTTTCTATTTTTCAAAGGTATAAATTCAAATTACAGGGCACATGTTATATAATACAAAACAAATGAACTTATGATCGTGAACAAATAATTCAAGTTTCTAAACACAAACATTTTTATTCATAATATCAACACATAATCGTTAATCCACCTCTTTCCCCGGATGCATACATGCTTCAACATGAGATCATGACACTCCATAAGTTCTCCGATCAATCATATTTATTAGCTTACGGTATGGTAAGACCTGTGAAACCCGAAATCAAAAGTTAAACACAATTACAAAATAAACACATATAATTCGAGTTGAATCTGTATTTAACGTGTGACAAAAGAGAATGTTAGAGATATACTTCCACATTTGAAGTGACGAGGGAGTCTGCGTCCACAACCTTCGATAAGTTTAATGCAACGATTTACGTCAATGATAGCAGCCAACTTAGGGGTGAGGACAGAACATATGCACTTAATATGGCTAACTCGTATTCGTTGACAACAAGATGGCGATGGATGTCGACCATATAATATGCTTTTGCACGCGTTTACAGCAAGTCTTCTCTCTTTCTTGCACTGACTGGCACTCGGTGCGGCACTAGACATAGCCAACACCGTCATAAGCATCAAAACTACAGCCAAACTCCAACAAGTCTTCATTCTAAAAGGTGTAAATTTTCGAAATTTGTTGCTTTTTTTAAACTTATTTCCGTTCTATTTGAAAGCTTATACATATAGAAAGAGTGTGGTGATATTGTGTTGGACATTGTAGTGTGGGAACTTGGTTAACGACTCACATGGTACCAACTTGACAATTTGTTCCTTTTAATATTTACCATTCACACTTCCATCTATCAACATGTCGCATCTTTCCTGTAAAAGTTGTCTAACTAAATTAATTGGTTTAAATGAGGAATGATCTACAATAATATGGTTTATGTCATGTATTTATTTCTCATGTAACATAGGATTGTACTAGACAATTTTGTGTGTAGTATTATGTTATACAATTCATTCCTACAACATTTAAAAGATAATGCACCATGTACAAAGTGAGAACAAAATTAAACTCTTCAATGTAATATGCCTATTTATTTTATTTTATTTTTTGTTGGGTAATTACAAATTATGACCTTTTTTTTTTTTTTTTTTTTTTTATCTTGGTGTCACTTATCGACTCTGACTTTTAACTTCAACAAGTATAATACATTCCTAACATAGTATATTTATTTTGTTATACTTCTATGGACAAAAATATGTTCCCTAGGGTAGAAAAGAATCAAAGATAATCAAATAAAAATAATAGTTTTTTACTTTAAAAAAAGTTCAACACGATTTCGGTATGAATAAACATACTTCAAAACTTTATTTTTGTTCTAACATAATAAACTATTTAGCATTACTTGCATCCATATATCAATACTCTAAAAATTCGTAATTAAAGATTAATCTACCTCGATTTGGCCAATAAGCTAGGATTGATTATACTTTTTTTTTGAACGGTCAACGAGTCCTCCAAATGGGCTACTGACGAAATTCATCACATCGGTATACACTCGCCTCCAAACCGATGAAAACCCTCACTTAGGACCGAAGCCTATGAACACTCGCCCAAAGGCACGACAGTGCGGTGGGGTAAAACCTGCTCAGTTCAAGAATCGAACTAGCGATCTGCACCTATTCGCCTAGTCTCTAATCATCACCAAGTGCCGCAGAAAATAATGAGGAGGGCAGGAAATCGAACCTAGTTCCCTTAGAACATTAAGTCTCTCCCTTATGACTCTACCACCACCACCTCATTGGCAGGATTAATTATACTTTAAAACGCATTTAGTGGACCTTAACATTCAATCGAGGCGTTGACGTGAAGCAAGCAAATCAAAAACCAATATTTTAATATTTTGGATCTACATAGGGGTTGAATCGGTCTTATACTACTCTCTACGACTCCACGTACGTAATAAATGATGACGTAACTCCGGATTTTAGACATATAATCTTGTAAAAATCATATTCATTTTATTTATCTCAAATCTTCGTACCATTCCGTCAGTGATCCTAATTTGCCGTTCAAAAAAAAAATTATGTGTGTATTCAACCATATTTAGGCTCGAGTCGGGAATAATAAGAGCCGAGCCGACTGGACTCGATATTTTCAACTAAGCTCATATGCTTGCATCAAATCAAACGTGAGCTTGCTCGTTTTCCTGGGTTTTAAAGATGTTTTTTTATAGCAGCATAGAACTACAAGTTAACAACAATTTTAAGTTACATAGGTATCAGATAATATAATACGCTATATATATTGCTAATATACAAACAAATGAGCTAATTTATACTTGTCCAGGAGCGACTTACTTGGGCCAAATAATACCTTAGTAGGAACTGGCATAGAAACGATCCATCAGTATGATCAGTAATAACTGAGCAGTCAAAAGGAATGTATGTTACTCAGTGGCGGACCCAGGAATTATTTCTTGGGGGTGCGAACGAGGGGTTTAACCAAACTTTCAAGGGGTGCGATTGGGTTTTTTGCCTATAAAATAGGCTAAAATTTTGTTTTTAAGGGGAGCGCCCGCCCACCCAAGCTTATGCTTGGGTCCGCCCATGATGTTACTACTGACATAACCAAACTATCAACAACAACTCTATTATTAGTGAATGAAGCAATTTATTAGTAGTAACTAAGTTACTATTGAGACATGACTAAACATGAAGGCCTCACCAATTAATCTACCCCTTGGATCATTCCATGATTTACATCCTCTTCCAAGTTTCTGCAAAATTAACTATAAGACCACCCGTAGGTAGAGGATTAATTAGGCGTTTTTCTTCAAAAAGTTGGTTGAGCATTTCCTTTAGAACGCCGGAGAACTTTTGCTTTAGCCAATAAGAAATTTCCAAGTATTCCATGTAATATTATTTGTTTTATTTAAAAGAAATAATTGGGTAATCAATGTGTAGGAACTAGGTTCACTTTTTATAAAATATATTACAAAATATATAATAACGAGACTCTCGTTATTCGTAGGAAATATTATAGTACAATTCGGTTACAAAACTATATGAAAAATAAAAAAACAAATACTTTGTACCAATCTTGATTCAAGCCAGCGTCTTTGGAAGAACTTCAACCGCATCGTCTTGTACGAACCTCCGCTGTAAGAATGAACAAACTGTCGTTGACGGTTTTGGTTGACGATCGAGTTTGACACGGGGCCTTAAAACAGATTCCGCGCCTCCTCTCAGACGGTCTGTTTTCAGGATACAACAACCGAAGCAGTAGTTGTACTGCCGGAGATGACACTCACGCCGAAGATTGCACCGAGCATAATTTGGTGTTTATAAAATTTGGAACAAGATGAAGTTGTGTAAAATTTGAGAGTACTCCTCTCAATGAAACATCGAGAATCAAGAGAGTGTCTATTTTCTTGTGTCATAATATGAACCACCAAGTTCATATATATACACCCACTAGGTTATCACCCGTGAATACTCACGGGTCGGACATTTAAATTTTATTAAACATAATTGTGTGTGTATATATATATATATATTATAAAAAATGCAAAATGTGTGACGAATAAGGTATATTAATTAAACGTTAACGTCTTTAAAATTAAAAATACTTTATCAAATATAAGAGAAAGAAAACAAACTTGATCATATTCTCGTTTATAAGATTATTAAAAGAATCTTAAATTACTTGAACTCCAACTTTTTGCTTAACATATGCAATTCTGGAGGACGAACAAAAAACTATTAGTGAAGTATTACATCACATGTGAACTTCATCGGCATGACTATTTGAATTTTGTAAACAAACAAATGTAAATTTTTTATTTAATTTTAAACTATATGATACATGGCAAAATAAGTATATTAATTTATTAAAAAATACTAATTATTGAAAGTTTAATATTACATTTTTATTGTTATTATTATGGACAATTAGGCGAATTCTTCATGAACCATAGCATATAAATACAGATATAAAATCCAAGGATAATTAAGCGAATTCTTCATGAACCATAAAATATAAAGTATACCTATAAAATCCAAGAAATGGCTTAATGAAGAAGAATACCGAAGCAGTCACTGGATAGGTGATGTGCCGATTTCAAAATATTATAAATATCCAAAAGCTAAACGCTAAAACATAATCATAGTAATGTGACCCGCGTATTGCGGCATGTGGGAATGTAATTGATGGTACTCAAAGTAAAATATATTATTTAACAGTGTTGACATAAACACATAAATTTTGAAATGAAAGAAAACGTTCCATTACTTATGTAAATTATATTACTACTAACAATTGAAACATGAGATAAGAATTTATACAATATCTCAATGAATTTACCTTGAATTTGAAAATAAAAAGAATTCACCATACTAATAGCTGAACTAATGGTATAATCTAATACAAAAGCAGGTTACCCAAATTCTACAAATTGATTCTTAAACGCACATTCAAACACACTCAAATTATGTACCTTCCGGAGTGGATATTATCTTGCACAAGACAATGAAACATGCATATTAAAGCCGATTTCTTTTTCTTTTTTGGCTTTCTTGAGTATGCAAACCCGCCTCACCCACCCCCAGCTCACGGCGTCTAAAAACTAATAATATCATTCATCAAACTATACTCTAGTTTCAGCCCATTAACCAACCCGCTCATCTCACCACATTTAAAAACCCGTCATCTTACTAATAAGACCATTCATCACTCTCGTTTTGACCCATTAACCAACCAGCCTAACCTATCATCCATCATACTACTAATAATACCATTCATGGAGCATACTCCTGTTTCGACCTATCAACCAAAATCACATATTTCTTTAAAAATCTTTCAAAAAAATATGATCTTTTTTAAATTTAGAATATACCTCAACATTTAGTCCACATTTTAGTTGTATGCAATATATAATACTTCAAAGATTAAATCTAAAATGCAATATATATATATATATATATATATGTATATGTGTGTGTGTGGGGGGGGGGGGGAGGGGGGCAAAAATCAAATGCCACTTAAATTTTAAAGTATTAATCCACACAACTTCAAATAGAACCAAGCAAACATATACCAACAAATGTATTAAATCATTTAGTCCACATTTTAGTTGTATGCTTAATCCGATCACCCAAGTCACAGCCGCTAAAAAATTACGGTTCTACGGGTGGATGTAACTCGATCTGGATTCAAGTATTTAGTGTCTTCATGAACAAACAAATCTTCAATCCGTTAATCCTATAAATACCTTCATATATCTATATCTCTTCAATCCGTTAATCCTATAACGACCTTCATATATCTATATCTAATTATGCACTTGATCTGGATCCAACTCTTAGATCTTAACTTAATTATTCAACTTTATTTGTTAATTAACTTTGTGATCAAGTTGTATATTGTTAAATCCCCAATTTTAACTGTACATTAATAAAGCCGATTTCATTTTCTTTTTTGGCTTTCTTGAGTATGCAAACCCGCCTCACCCACCCCTATCTCACGACATCTAAAAATTAATAATATCATTCATCAAACTATGCTCTAGTTTCAGCCCATTAACCAACCCGCTTATCTCACTACATTTAAAAACTCCTCATCTTACTAATAAGACCATTCATTACTCTCGTTTTGACCCATTAACCAACCAGCCTAACCTATCATCCATCATACTACTAATAATACCATTCATGGAGCATACTCCCGTTTCGACCTATCAACCAAAATCGCATATTTCTTTAAAAATCTTTCGAAATAAATATGATTTTTTTTTAATTTAGAATATACCTCAACATTTAGTCCACATTTTAGTTGTATGCAATATATAATACTTCAAAGATTAAATCTAAGATGCAATATATATATATATATATATATAGAAAGTATATCGTACATTACGGCTTAATGTACTTCACGTACAACAACGTGCGTGATTTGTTCTATAACATGCGTGATTAATGTTTTCAATATGCGTGATTATTGTGTTTCAACATGCGTGATTTTGGATTTTTGAGTTATAACGTGCGTGATTTTAAAATGAATGTGCATAATTACCTGTCGTACGTGATGTACGTTAAACCGTATTGTACATTAACCTTCCTATATATATATATATATATATATATATATATATATATATATATATATATATATATATATATATATATATAGGGGAAGGTTCATTTGAGAAGAAATTTAATGTGAGAAGAAAAAGAAGAAATGTCATATTAGTAAAATACTATTTCATTTATAACTCATATTATTAATTTTTCTCTCTTTAATTAATTATTCAACTAATCATTAATTATCCTACATATAATCTACAAAACCTACACATATCAAAATTTTCCTACATATACCCTACACGTTATAGAATTTTATCCTACACAGTCGAAATTTATCTTGCACACCTCGAAATATATCCTACACAACTCGTAATTTATCCTACACAACTAGTAATTTATTCTACACTTTAAAATAAGTTGTTTTTTTAATTTGGAAAAAGTATATATTTTGAAAAGGAGTTACAACTTTAATTTAGTTAGTTATTAAAGGAGAAGATTTATGTAAGTTTACCAATATACCCTTACATTAAAATTAAATGCAAATATTAAATGAAGTAAAATGGAGGATTCTTATTGGTTTAAACTTCTTCTATATTCTTCTTACAAAAAAATTCTTCTCATTTGAACCCTCCACTATATATATATATATATATATATATATATATATATATATATATTCATATATGTGTGTGTGTGGCAAAAATCAACTACCACTTAAATTTTAAAGCATTAATCCACACTATTTCAAATAGAACCAAGCAAACATATACCAATAAATGTTATAAATCATTTAGTCCACATTTTAGTTGTATGCTTTATCCGATCACCCAAGTCACAGCCGCTAAAAAATTACGGTTCTACGGGTGGATGTAACTCGATCTGGATTCAACTATTTAGTGTTTTCATGAACAAACAAATCTTCAATCCGTTAATCCTATAACTACCTTCATATATCTATATCTCTTGAATCCGTTAATCCTATAACTACCTTCATATATCTATATCTCTTCAATCCGTTAATCCTATAACCACCTTCGTATATCTGTATCTAATTTTGCACTTGATGTATCTAATTTTGCACTTGATCTGGATCCAACTCTTAGATCTTAACTTAATTATTCAACTTTATTTGTTAATTAACTTTGTGATCAAGTTGTGTATTGGTAAAATCCCCAATTTTAACTGTACATTAATAAATCTCAAGTTATAATATATTCAGTCAAATTAACAAAATCCCATGTCAAATCAAAGAAAATAATAATTAAAAATCCATCTTTCAAAACCTTTGCTCAATGGTAGTTCCCAATTGTAGCAAGTAAAAGAACAATAAAATCTTAGTATTCACTTAAATTTTAAAGCATTAATCCACACTATTTCAAATAGAACCAAGCAAACATATACCAATAAATGTTATAAATCATTTAGTCCACATTTTAGTTGTATGCTTTATCCGATCACCCAAGTCACAGCCGCTAAAAAATTACGGTTCTCCGGGTGGATGTAACTCGATCTGGATTCAACTATTTAGTGTTTTCATGAACAAACAAATCTTCAATCCGTTAATCCTATAACTACCTTCATATATCTATATCTCTTGAATCCGTTAATCCTATAACTACCTTCATATATCTATATCTCTTCAATCCGTTAATCCTATAACCACCTTCATATATCTGTATCTAATTTTGCACTTGATGTATCTAATTTTGCACTTGATCTGGATCCAACTCTTAGATCTTAACTTAATTATTCAACTTTATTTGTTAATTAACTTTGTGATCAAGTTGTGTATTGGTAAACTCCCCAATTTTAACTGTACATTAATAAAGCTCAAGTTATAATATATTCAGTCAAATTAACAAAATCCCATGTCAAATCAAAGAAAATAATAATTAAAAATCCAGCTTTCAAAACCTTTGCTCAATGGTAGTTCCCAGTTGTAGCAAGTAAAAGAACAATAAAATCTTAGTATTCACTTAAATTTTAAAGCATTAATCCACACTATTTCAAATAGAACCAAGCAAACATATACCAATAAATGTTATAAATCATTTAGTCCACATTTTAGTTGTATGCTTTATCCGATCACCCAAGTCACAGCCGCTAAAAAATTACGGTTCTCCGGGTGGATGTAACTCGATCTGGATTCAACTATTTAGTGTTTTCATGAACAAACAAATCTTCAATTCGTTAATCCTATAACTACCTTCATATATCTATATCTCTTGAATCTGTTAATCCTATAACTACCTTCATATATCTATATCTCTTCAATCCGTTAATCCTATAACCACCTTCATATATCTGTATCTAATTTTGCACTTGATGTATCTAATTTTGCACTTGATCTGGATCCAACTCTTAGATCTTAACTTAATTATTCCACTTTATTTGTTAATTAACTTTGTGATCAAGTTGTGTATTGGTAAAATCCCCAATTTTAACTGTACATTAATAAAGCTCAAGTTATAATATATTCAGTCAAATTAACAAAATCCCATGTCAAATCAAAGAAAATAATAATTAAAAATCCAACTTTCAAAACCTTTGCTCAATGGTAGTTCCCAATTGTAGCAAGTAAAAGAACAATAAAATACCCATGGCATCATAGCCTAGTGGTATCTTGGGGGTGGAATAAGGCTTATGACCATTAGGTCATGGGTTCGATTCCCACAAAGGGGGTTTTCCCAGATTTATTAGGTTTCCTCTTGAATTGGTGTATAGGCATTATTGCCTAGTGGAGATGGATATGATCGGGTGGTTCTGCTGGTGGCACGATGATACTCCAGTGGTCCGTCAGTGATCCAAAATTGCCGTTAAAAAAAAGAACAATAAAATCTTAGTATTCACAATCTTGCTCAACAAATTAACAGCCAATCATGAATATTTGGCCAAAGAATAAAAAATATTAACAATAAGATCAACTGTGATTTATTCGAGCAAATAAATACAAACCCATATGAAAAAGAGAAGAATTAAGGTACACATGGATATAAATCCTGAAGAATACAACGGAATCAAGCCCAACGTGTTCAATGATCTCAAGTTCCTTCATATTCATAGCCCTCTACTTATATGGTCAATATAAGCCCTAATAACAAACATACAAATCATTGGATTTAAGCATCAAAGGTATAACTTAATCCTGGAATTTGCAATTAAATTAATCAGCCTCAAATAAATTTAAATTAATGATAAGGGTTTTACACAAACCAGAGACGAACACCAGCTCGACATAGGCATCATGAACATTTTCGTCACGCACATAGTCATCTTGTACACTAACTTCTGCACAACGAAACAAACAGCATCGAAACCTGTTGAATTCATTTGAACATATATACGCAAACATATACATTAGGGTTTCTAATATAACAATAATGCCCAAAATTGAGAAAAATCGGTTAAAACTAACATGCAAATATGCGAAATCTCTGTAAAATATAGATCAATCAAAGAATAACATATACAATCAGAGGATGAAATGAATGAAGTGTGAATATGGATTTAAAAGAAATAAATACCAAGCGATGAAAAATCATAACAATAAATCAGACGGTAAATACCCAACGCTCCAGCTATAACAACTGGCGCAATCAACTTCGTTACCAACTCAGGCCTCATCACTCCCATCGATGCCATCCAACGCCACTCTCCGTCGTCCCATACGCCGCCCCATACCTACATATGTAACACAATAATCAACGAACTTCATTAATCTATATAATATATATAATGCATTGGCCTCTTTTTATGTTAGAGAAAATAAAAGAAAATGAAAAGGAAGTCAGCTAACCTTTGACAAAATGACTCTTTTGAATAACTTCGTTGTTCAATATTGTTCTGTAGCTGGATTAGGCTTGCACTTCAAACAGCTCTTTTCTGGGATGGTTAGTATCAGTAGTGGAATAGGTATTGTATTCTATAAACTTTAACTGAGACCACTTTGACCGCTGCTTGAATGCGTTAGCGAAAACTCGCTTGCTCTCATTGGAAAGTTTATTTTTCGGATCGAAAGCGTAAGTGAAATTTCTCGCTTCCGGAATTTCAGGATCAATCGTTGCGTAAGGATATGCCCGTACATGAGCACGGTTCCATTAACAGTGTCAGGCACTCCGCATCTCGGTTTAACCATCTGGTTAACCGTTGAGCTGTCGAGTATGCCTGTGGTGTTTAAGTTGAAGTTTTTTTCGTAAATTTTTATGGCATGTTCAAGCGCGTCATCAAAGTAATCGTTGAATTTGTTGTAGCTGGTGGGCTGATTGTTACTGTTATTGTTAGTGATGTATCCTAACTTATTAAGGTAGGATTTCAGCTTAGAGATGCCAGCAACTTCTTGACCGGAGTGGCTGCCGGAGAGGTTGTATAACGTATTCCAGTCACTGGTGGGGGTGTTGGGTAAAGCATTGCTTGAAAATGAGAAGAGTGGAACAATGATGAGAAGTATGATGCAATGCAGAGGACTGGCTACCTGCTTCATTAAGTCTTTTTTTGTGAGGTCGACATAACACAAATGCTAATCCTATTAAGGTTCTAACTAACTGAAAACTTACCAAATAAACTGACACAGCAACAACGATACAACTAAAATAAACAACAAAACAAACACATAACATATTTCAGAGGACCAGAACCAATCAAGGTGTAATATGACTTGACAAATGCAAAGGTTGTACACAACGTATAATCACCATAAATGCACTTAACATCAATGTTTGTCTTATGAGAAGTCTTATGTACACAGCCTCCCTCAGCTCTTTTTTTGGCCTTAATGAGTGTGAACTGAAACTAGCAGGTATCAAAACAAAAACCCAGAAAGAAATGCTAAAGAACTGGTATATCCAACACACACTAAATGCTTAATAAAAAACAAAATTTTCATTGATGCATAAACACAAACAGTTGGCGTACATGTTATAATCCAATACATGAAAGGCCAAAATCATAACAATCATGCTTTATTCAACAACTAAACAGTTGGTGTGTAAGTTGTAATCGAATCCATCAAAGAAATACATATATAAAACACTTAAGCAAATACACAAACAATTGGCGTGCATACACTAAGCCAATCCACTTAAGGAAAAATCCAAATATTTTAACTCTCATGCATCAGAAAACGTTCAAATTACAACCCACCTCTAACAAATTTAGAAAGCAATAAAAAAAATCAAGAAGATACCTCTTGCAATCTATTTCGTCCCATCGATGCGCATCATTTGGTCAAGATTAACCACTCCGACCTTTCGTCCTTAGAGGGCACACTCATTGTGGCAAGATGACCCAAATGAACCCGAAAGAAGCCATTGAAGTCTTTTTAGTGCCTTGGGTGCTTCAAAGCATTTCTCCCCTCGATCAGGTTCCAACTTACAGAAAGTTACTGAAAGAAGATAGTATATATGGTTATGATATAAGGATAGAAATATAAAATCTAAACATTAAAATAATATGTAGACCTTGAAATACGGTCGAATAGAAACTACATCTTACAAAATTCAGTTACATGTATCACCTTCAGCCAACTTCATTGATCGAACATAAGGCTCAAAACTTCCAGGAAGTACATCTTGCTGGTATTATTTGGCCGGATTCTGAGATTGAAAGCCAATCTTTCTCGTCCGAATCTTGAACTACAATGCATTTTCCTTCAGCATCATCAATAGTAGGAAAGAACTTCTACATGATACCAGTATAAAGAGTTAAACGCCCATGGAATAGATCATTATGATATAGGAATAAATATTTGTAAATATATAAAAAAGTTTGATCAGAAGGTTAGTTACATGCACCATCCTATGGACAACCAACATGTGATCAACTGACATAGTGGCAACAATTACAACAGTTTTAAACTAAAATGTCTATATGGTTCGCAATAAGTGGCATTGGACCATCTTTATAAACATGGGAGGGAGAACAACAAACTCTATATGAGGAACCAAAGACTTATAGAGAACATATTCAAAGAAACAGTATCATACATACATTGAGGTGTGGCAAGGTAAGATCGATCGGCTTCAACCCACGACCTTTGGGCGCCATCTCTCGATTTCATCTTCTACCAGTGGACCAGTGGCATTGTATTGATGAATGAGTCCAAATGAGAACACGATCTGAAAAAAAAAAGTATATTAGTGAAGCATTTTACAATTCCCCTTTGCTTGCTACTTCTGAAATACAATGTGTCACTGTGTACTAATATCATGCTAGTTATAATAAATTAGGAAAAAATAAAAGTCAAAAAACAGAACTGAACGATCAAGCTAAAATATGGTGAATCAGACACTGGCATATCTACTAACACCCAGTTAGTATATCAGGTATTAAACTCTCGAACACCCTGAAAAACAATAATTTCAACACTTGTTTACCCATTAGCAGCAGCTGTAGAGAAATTCTCAGGCTTCAAAGTTGGTAGAGCTGTGTTTCTTGGAATGATCTTTGTCATCACACCACCGAGGGTTTGTAGACCGATTGATAATGGTGTCACGTCTAGAAGAACAATGTCACTCACATCTCCAGCTAAAACACCAGCCTAAACAAACAAAATAATTAAATCCGACGCCACCAGATTACTTCTGTTGTAACATAAAATCGTATTGCTAATGATTGTTTTACCTGAACTGCAGCTCCCAAAGCAATAACTTCATATGGATTGACTGTAGAGTTTGTCTCTTTTCAGGTTAAGCTATTGACAACTTCATCGATGAAAGATAACTTTGCATCCCTTAGAGATTTCTCAAAAGGACATAAAGTGGTATTTTACCCACACCATCACCTAACTAAATAAAACAAAAGGACACATCAGTAACTAAATGTTTTTTACCTTGCACTTGCAAATAACTACAAAGTTTACCTACCATGGAATTCAACAAATTTACCTACAACACCATGTTTTCTTAACATTTGGGAAACTGTCAAAACCAAATCAGTAGTTGTTACACCATCACGCAGTATTCCTGATAACTTGAACCCAGCAACACCAGGCAACACCATGCTCATTGGCTGTCATTGTCAAAATATACTTTTAGAAAATCTTCCAAAAAAGACAGGTGAGTAAAGTCTTAAAAAGTCAAAATTTAGAATATAACATAAAATTTGTTTTATCACATTACCATAGAACAACTTTCTATCAACCAATTTAGTATTGAAGCTTTTAAAAACTTTAATACACTAACTTCTTCATAAAAATACAAAAAAAAAAAATTGTTGGTGGTTAAACCTAACCTGGACTAAAAATGTTTGACCGTGAACGTGCGAAGTCTTCGAATCCATCCCAAACATCAGGTGCAGCATCTTTGGTGAGGTGCCTTTTGTGCTTGTTTATCTAAATAATGGAAGTTACAACATCAAACTATAAACCGTAATTATAATCCAACAACAGATTTTCCCAAAACAAAGAAAAAACACAAAGTCCTCTAATTACCCTCGAAAACATGATCGTCACCAGACCTCTTCATCCCTGTAAAAACAAAACGACTCCTAGTCCTCTAATTAACAACCAAAAACACCTGGAAACTTAAATTACCGATCTAAAACAACGCAATTTGAAACCCTAAGATCTATCAGCCACAGATCTATGAGAATATTATAAAGATATCACAATAAAAAGTAAAAAAAAAAACAAAAGAGAGAGATATTTACAGTGAAAGACCCATGAACAATAGACAATAAAGATTTAATAGAGTAGAACCCTAATATGAAGAATACCTCACTTGCAGATATCCTCAGTAGAGAATATTGGAGACCAAAATTAGATCTGTATACAAAAGCTTGATTGCAAAGAGGAGAGGCACAGAGGTGGAAGATGGATTGTATTAGGGTTTGGAATGAAGCGTATGAAAGAAGACGGAGTTATTAGAAGCAATATAAAGGATCCAAAACAATGTCGGTATATTCGGAAACAAAAAAACCCGACCCAAAAGAAATCGGATCCCGCCTCTTTTGTGTTAAAATGGTGAACGTAGAAGCAAAATCTAATTTCCCTCCTAAACTCATCACAATAATTTGCCACATCAGCCATAATGGCCAAATACAAATGCCACCTAGCCCAAATCCATCTCATTTATATATATATATATATATATATATATATAGATAGTTTTAACCTCATTAAAACTAGTAATAAAAATAGACATTAATCTTGTCATAACTATAACATTAATCTTGTAATAAATAAGATAATGAATATAGCTTTAATCTCTAATTAAATGGACTTAAGTTGTTAGTAAAAAACGGCCATCTTCATCATGACACGCATTAAACGGGTTGTAACAGCTAGCTTGACCAGGTCCTGCCAATTGCTCTGTTACCGTTGCAGACATGTACGTGCGCCTGAAGTGGCTCTTCAGTCCGTGCGCCACATTGTATGGAACCCGCGCATGTGCATGGTGTGCAGACAAGTGCGCCTAGTTACTACTGTAACCTGCGCGCGCCAGAACTGATCCGCCAATCCATGCTCGCACGCTTGAGAGGCCTGCGCCACATCATCCACCTAAGTCACCCACTGGTGCGCCAATGATGTGTGCCATGTGCCTAAAGAGCTTGCGCTGTATTGACATGTGACATGTCATGGCATCCGCCTACGCCACCCAAGGGTGTGCCATAAGCGGACCCGCCATGCATCTGACCACGCGCTTCTGGGAAAAATACAAAGGTGGTGTGCGAAGTTCAAAATGCGCTACATAGGGCCTATAGCCCACGGCACGCGCGCATATGTGCACGAGTAAGGGTGCTCCACACCCTTTAGGGTCCCCACTAGTGTTTGCCTTCAAGGAGTGCTACTCCTTATATACCACTTTAAGTTTTGTCATTCCACCTATGTGGGACAAGATGACAAATCTCAATCCATTTTTCTCATCTTTGTTTTCCCAAACAAACAACTTCAAGCTTCGATATCTCATTCATCTCAGCTCTATTTGGACATAGTTTGAACACAAACCATAAATAATTATTTATACAACACATATATAAATATTATTGAGGTCCAAAATATTTAGTGAAAAACTCATTTTCACTAAAATTTCCAACACAATGTTGGGACATTATGGGGCATTATACCACTATACCCTTTTTAACTTCAAGCCCCATAATGCTCCTTTGCTGACTAGGACGCTAAATGTCAGATAATGCCCAAGAGAGGGGCTTGAAGTTCAAGCCCCTATACACATGGTCTAACAATTTATGTAACTTTGTGAACAATCCAACCCAATAACATCATAAACTTCGTAGACAAGAATTGAAACCCAAAATGCATAACGCGGTATATACAAAGTGTGTGTATAGTAATTGTGTATTTCCATAAGAGCATACACTAAAAAGCAACAATATTAACAGGACAAAGTAAACAAATAATCATATTGACATTAGGCAGCTATAGTGTAGGCAACAAATCACTTTCAAAAATGGTTACTTAGAGACTCTTTTGTGCATGATTGATCGACGGTTCAGAAGAGCATACACATGACCCTCATTGATACATAGTATCAATTTCTGGATGGATCGATGGGTGATGAGTTTAGAGAGGAAAAAGATTAAGGGTTTAGAAAGAGAAAAGTGGATTGATTGGTATAAGGAAGAAAAGAAATCATGATTTTTTTTGAAAGATCGCAAGTGATACAGGAGAAGAAGACGATTGTAGGTCGCTCTCGTATGTAGACCATGAGGAGTACCAAACTGGTGCTAAACTGCAAGGAAATAGATTGTGGCCTCCATTCTTCCCCGTATTTACGTCAAAGGGAATCCATAAACCGTCAAGGAACATCCCCTTCAAGAAGCTTTTCATGAATTATTGCTTGTTGTTCTAATGGGAACATAAAAATTTATAAATAGGTAATTAATTCAACACTTTCCCTAATTCCATTTGGAGACGACCTTACCTTGATATACTCATATAAGTAGTTAGGACGTCATACCTTAACTTACTTTTGATTTGACCATTATATACTCATATAAGTAGTTAGGACGTCATATTTAACTTACTTTTGATTTGGAGACGACCTTACCTTAACTTACTTTTGATTTGACCATGACATGTAGATCACCTATATATGAAAGAAAAAAATGTGATTGAGCAATACGTTCAGTGAACATATAATGTTAATAATATTACCATATAACGGAAAACAAAGTTGAGACAAATACGAAAAAGATACAATTGATACGACATGGATATATATATACTAGCAGGATGTCCGTACGATGCGCCGGGAGCCACACATTGCATTGCAATACTCGTTTTTTGTTGTTTTCTTCTTCATATAATATTTATTGTAGCATCATTGTGATAGATATAGATCAAAAGCGAAGCAATCAGGTAATCCATTTCATTGTGTTGTGCATGGTTCGGTCAGTTCAGTTATTATACTCGACGATACCAAAGTCATCGGTTAGTCTATTTTATTAACCATTCGGTTTTTGGTTAATCACTCCGGTTTATTCGGTTAGATTGATGGTTTTTGGTTTGGTTCATTTAATTTCAGTTAATATCAAAAACCAAACTTGGGCTAAAACTTTTGTTTAGAAATATATGAGATTGAGGTATAAATACATGAAATGAAAGTATAAATATATGAAATGGATATATAAACTATGAAATATAGTATAAAAGCTAGAAATATATGAAAATATGAATGATTAGGTCCAGTTCAGTTAATTTTGGTTAAACGAGAGTAAAAAATTGATAACGGTTTTAGGTAATTCGGTTTTCAGTTCAGTTAATTCAGTTTTTGGTAGATTTAACGATTTAGTTATTGCTCGGCGATAACTGGTTTTGGTTAATAACGCGCGATGCGACGTGAAACGTAGAAATTGCCATTGGTTAAATTATTATCCTTAACCGAAATCGAGGTCATTGATTAGTCTATTTATCAACCAATCCGTTTTCAGTTAATCGGTTTGGTTTATTCGGTTAGATTGACGGTTTTGGTTTGATTCATTTATTTTCGGTTAATTGCCAAAACCAAACTTTGGCTAAAACTTTTGATTAGAAAAAGATGAAATTTAGGTATAAATATATGAAATGGATGTATAGGTATATGAAATGGAGGCTAGGAGTTGGCCAGAAAGTCTAAATTTCCTAAAAAGTGTAAAAAGTTATAAAACACCATAATGTCAACCATAAAACACACCAAAAACACACAAATAATATGATGAAGATTACTAAAACATCATGTATGTGGGTTTTGTGTTGTGTTTTAGATGTTAAGGCTCTGATTATGGAATGACAAATATTATTGTGTTTTATGTTGTTTAGCATTTTGTGTTTTATATTCATAGTTCTACGATGGTGTTTGAAGTTTTTATGGACTATTAGAGTTTGAATATGGTGTTTTAGTAATATTCATTCTATTATTTGTGAGTTTTAGGTGTGTTTTATACCTGAAATTATTGTGTTTTATGACTTTTTACACTTTTTAGGAAAAACACACTTTCCGTAGGATCCCCACTCATGAAATGAAAGTATAAATACATAAAATAGGGGTATAAGTATGAAATACATGAACTGAAGGTAAAAAAACTAGAAATATATGAAAATATGAATGGTTCTGTTCAGTTAATGTTGGTAAATGATGGTACAAAAAAATTAAAACCGTTTTTGTTTAATTCGGGTTGCAGTTAATCAGTTTTTGGTTGGTTTCGGTTCGGTTTCGGTTAACGATTCAGTTATTACTCACCCTTAGATACTGTTAATCACGTAACATATCATTTTTTTAAATTTAAAAAACAATTGTAATACTATACTCAAAATAAAGAGAATAAAATACCCATTTATATGATGTAATTTTTTTAAAAAAAAAATATATTAATGCACCAAAAAGTTATGACCGCTTAAAAATCGTGGGGGTGGGGGTTAGTTTTTTTATAAGGGGATAAAGTGTAACTACTAACTATTCATCTATAATTTTGTTAAAGATGAGGGATTAAGGTGTAATCTAAATGAGAGAAATAAATTGACGGTATTTAGTCACTTAACATTCTACAGCTATTAAACATTCTGGGATAATGACTAAGTACGTTGGGCTTTAATCACTTGTACACTAATGCATCATCTATTTGTACCTTTTAATCCACACGTCAATACTGATCAGGACAACTATCGAAACATCGACACAAAAGAGTAGGTTGTCACGATACTTTTAATTTTTTTAAAACATTATAGTTTATAAGTTATGGCAAAATACGTAAAAGAATTGTAAGCTGGTTCTGAAGGGGGGAAAAATGTAACTAATTATCTATAATTATGTTAAAACTCAGAGATTTGAGTGTAATAAGATGGGAGACTAAAATATAATTATTGTTTAAAAGGCCAATTTACCCTCATTTTAGGGGTGTATTTATAAATTAAGAGAGAAAAAGTTCTTATTTTTTTGTTATCTTAAAATAACTCTCCCTCATACATTATAATATAGTATAGAGATATATAGAGTTAGGTTCCGATACAAATAGGTCACAAATTGGCTTAACGTAAGAAGTGAAGCAGGGAACTTTTTTATTTATTTATTTTTTCTTATCTTATTAAGCACATATCTTAGTTGCAGAATCTAAAAAAATGTATAAATAACACTATTAGAGTAATTATAATTACCATAGGATAACTATCTCTACTAGACTAAATACATTAACTTTTTTTTTATTTTGTAACTAAACATCATGCTTAAGTAGATGGAAAAAAATTAAAAAAAAATCTCCTTATTCACTTCTCATGTTCTTATCATTTTGTATGTTAAGACCCAATTTAGGGGTTAGGACGGAACATATGCACTCAATATGGCTAGCTCGAATTCGTTGGCAACAAGATGGTTATGAAAGCTGACCCAATAAACTTTTGCATAAGTTTACAACAAGTCTCCTTTCTTTCTTGCACTGACCAGCACTCGGTGCGGCACTAACCATAGCCAATGTATGCTCATAGTTTTAGTATTGTAATGTTTAGGAACCATTAGAATACAAATAACTTGTGGGGGGAGGGGGGGGGGGGGATATTATTTCTCACACTACTAGAAAAAGGGACAATTTCCTACAGAAATTTCCTACACAATTTTTGTTCGTCACAGATTACTACACTTTTATGACGAATTTCCTAGAAAAAAAAATTTCAAGATTTTGTTACAAATTTTTGATGCATCCATGACGAAAAATAAGAAAACCCTAATTAATTGACAATTGCGTAACAAATCCATCGAAAATAATCTACAAAAGGTTAATTATTATTTTTTACCGAATAAATATTTATGTAAGCAAAAAAAATAAGGGAAAATAATATCGTTTCCTACACATTTATGACGAAATATTTATTTTTTAATTAACTTAAACCATCCGTCAGAATTCCGTCACAACTTGTGATAAGTTTTTGACAAAAAAATAAGAAAATCCTAATTAATTGACAGTTGCGTCACAGTTCTGTCACAAATAATCTACAAAAGGTTAAATAATAATAAAACTAGTATATAATAATTATAAAATAAACATATTCCTATACATTTATAACAAAATGCTTATTTTTAAATATAATTGTCACAAAGGTGTAGGAAACAATCCATGTATGAATACAATTTCCTACGCATTTATGACAAAATGCTTAAATCCATTGCAAGTTGTGACACATTTCTTACGACATTTAAGGATTTGTCACAAATGTGTAAGAAACAACCTATATAATTATTCTTATTTTAAATATTAAATGTACGTAACTATGTGGATGTATCAATATGAGTATAATGTGAGTATGTATATATGTATTTGTGTATGTGGGTATGTATGTGTACGTATATGCATGTTTGTATCTATATGTGTATGTGGATGTGATTATATTTGTTATTAAGTGTGCATTTGTATACATATATATATATATATGTATGTATGTATGTAAGTAATGTATCTGTGTGTGTATTTATATATATGCAAGCCGAAATTAACTTGGGAGTAGCGGATTAGGCAGGATTTGGTAGACTTACACCTTTATGAGGACATGGTGGAGGATAGGAGTTCGAGGAGACGTAGGATTAAGGTTAAGGACTTTTAGAAAGATGTTATGGTTTTATATTAGTTTCTCAATTCAGGACCTCAACATCTTTAGTCTCTTTCAATGGCATGTGATTGATTTCTATGTATATGCATGTATATACGGATAGATGTGTATGGGTGTATTGTGCGTATATGTTTGTGTGTATGTATATGAGTATGTATCACAGTGTATATAAACCACTAAATATATATGTACTTATACAAATTGCCACTAAATAAATATATATATATATATATATATGTACCTAGGGGAAGGATAAATTAAAAACCCACTTGAGTTGAGAAAACTCAGGAAACCCTTGTAAAAAACCCATGTAAACTCAAGAAACATTTCTAAAAAAATATAGGAAATGTAATATACATATATTTGAACATTTTTGAAAAAGAAACACAAAAAAACACCGAGTAGTTTAAAAAAAAAAATGTTACAAAATTCAGGTTACATAATATATATGTGCAAAAAAAATGTAACATACAAATTTTCAACATTTTAAAAAAAAAACTAGTAAGCGTTTTTTCCATTTTTTTTTCATAAATAGGTCCGTGTACATTTATATTACATTCCCTATTTTTTTTTAGAAAAAAATAAAAATGTTACATAGGGTTTATTTGGGTTTTCTCAACTCAAGTGGGTTTTCGATTTATCTTTCCCCTATGTACCTATACAGATTGCCAAATTATATTTTGTGTAATGAGTCACAAAAAATACTCAGTTTCCTCGTAAATTTGTAACAACACTTCTAATTTATTTGTAGGAAGTGGGTCACAAAAAATACTCAGTTTCCTCAGAAATTTGTAACAACACTTCTAATTTATTTGTAGGAAGTGGGTCATAAATAATGTTGTATTAAAATTTGTTAATTTTTTTTTGTTTTTTTTTTGTCAGAAATGTGTAGCCAAAAAAATAAATCCTAAAAGATAATAATTAAATATATTGTAGGAGATTCGTAGCAATTTGCGACGTAGTAGTTTCGTAGAAAATGTGTCGGAAGTTGCGTAGGAAATGCGTTGAAAACGGGTTTCCTACGAGCTGTTTTCCTACATCAGGTGTTTGTCATAAATGCGTAGAAAAACCTGTTATATGACGCATTTCCTAGGAAAACTGGTGTAAGAAGTTTCAGATTTTCTAGTAGTGTCATAGTTTGTTTTTTCAGAACAACGAATTTCTTTAATCATATCATATGTGGGACTTGAACCCGGCCAAGACCTCCAAACCTAGTTGTGCCTAAAGGCTTTGCTTTTGTCAATGGGTCACTAACCCCATTGGTTCTCATTGATAGTTGATGAAAAGAAATTATTATATGGTTATAGTCGGGAACATGTCCTCTTTTCCTAACTCTATTCAAATAGGTACCCGTGTTCTTGAGGAGTTGCCTATTAGTCCGGATCCATATCCATTGGATCTTAAGAATAAGTTCATTTTGCAAATTTTGTTTCAATTCGAATGCGAGTTCCTTGATTGATTCCCCATTTATCATCTATATTCCTTACTTCACCTGCTTGTTTAAGAATTTCGCTATAACTTTCATCTTAAGTTGTTACTTTTCTGAATTATTAGTTTTCAATAATTAACCTTTATGGAATTGTACATGTCCACTTTGTTTTGTTGCTATGTTAGTGTGATGTCTAGTCACACGCGTTTAAAAAATGATGAAAAAGGAGAAAAAGGGTAGTAGAAAAGTAAAGTAAAAAAGAAAAAGGAGATAATATTGTCGTTTAATTGCAACTATTGTGAAATGAAACTTAAGACACCCATTAGCCATTGCTCCAATGAACGAAGTCCGTTGAGTTGCAAGAAGGAACATCAAAGATCACGTTAACGGGTTGGAGAACCAGCTTCGATTGCCATTAGGATAATATAGTAAGGTAAACATCATATATTGTTTCAAAAAGTTAAAAAAAAATAATAATAACTTAACTAACTATAGTTTCTGATCCTATTTTTTTGTAATTTTAATACTGCAATGTGTATTCATTGCATTTATTCTTTATACCAAGATGTCGAGAAAAGTTAAAGCAACTCCAGTCGGTATTGATCTTGGAACAACATACTCCTGTGTTGCTGCCTGGTTCGATCAACACAACCGTGTTGAGATCCTACCTAATGAACAGGGTAATACCATTACCCCATCATGTGTTGCTTTCAACGACACGGAACATTTGGTAGGTGAGGGTGCCAAAAACCAAATCACTAGGAACCCTCAGAACACTGTTTTTGGTAAGTTGATCTCATGAACAACTTTGATGTTTATTAGACATTCACACAAGAATTCATAGATGCTAGCTGATCAATTTTATGTACTTTGATGTTAATCAGATGTTAAGCGGATTATGGGAAGCAGATTCAGCAATATCAGATTGCAAAAAGACATAGAATCGTGGCCTTTTAAGGTTATTGAAGGATCTAGTGATAAACCAGTGATCGTACTTGAACACATGGGTGCAAACAAGGAGTTTTCAGCTGAAGAAATATCTTCCATGATTCTGAAGAACTTGAAAGAGGCTGCTGAGGCATACCTTGGAACACCTGTTAGAGATGCAGTGATTACCGTCCCTGCATATTTTAGTGACAAGCAACGCCAGGCAACAAAGGATGCTGGTACGCTGGCTGGTCTCAATGTCATGCGCTTGATCAATGAACCCACAGCAGCTGCAGTTGCCTATGGTCTAGACAAGTTTGCTGATCCAAACCACCCGCACCATAAAAACGTTTTGGTCTTTGATTTGGGTGGGGGGACATTCGATGTGTCACTTCTCGCTATCAGCAAGGAAGGAACCATAACTGTTAAAGCTGTTGGGGGTGACACTCGTTTGGGTGGAGAGGATTTTGACAAGGCGATGGTTGATCATTGTGTACAAGAATTTAAGAGAAGACAAAATAAAGATGTCAGTAAAAATGCAAGAGCAATGGGAAGGTTGAAAGTTGCGTGCGAGAAAGCAAAGAGAGATTTGTCTTCAACAACACAAACGTCGATTTCCATTGATTGCTTGTATGATGGAACTGATTTTACGATGAAATTCACCCGAGCAAAGTTTGAAGAGCTAAATGCTAGCTTTTTTATAAAGTGTATTGAACATGTGGAAAGTTGTTTAAGAGATGGGAATATGCAAAAACATGATATTGATGATATAGTCCTTGTTGGTGGGTCAACTAGGATTCCTAAGGTACAACAAATGCTAAGGGACTTTTTCGACTCGAAACTACTTTGCAAGAGCATTAAAGCTGATGAAGCTGTGGCTTATGGTGCAGCAGTGTTGGCTGCAAACTTAAGTGGTATTGGTAATCAAGTTGTGAAGGATTTGATACTTTTAGATGTCACCCCTTTGTCCCTTGGTACCAGTGTCAATGTAGAAGGATATATGGATGTAATAATCCCAAGGAACACACCTATACCCACCATGAAAGAGAAAATTTATGCGCCAGGTAAAGATAACCAAGAATCCATTATGGTCGATGTGTATCAGGGTGAGTGTCGAAACGTGAAGGACAACATTTTCCTTGATGAGTTCGAACTTCATGGTGTTCCACCGGCTCCTGCTGGGAAACAAAAAATTAAGGTTCGCTATAGCATAGACTACAATGGTATTCTTGAGGTGTTGGCTGAGTTGGAATCTACCGGTAAAAAAATAAGTATAGTAATTGATGGAAGTGGAAATGTGTCAAAGGATGACATTGAGAAGATGCTCAAAAAGATTGAGCTATAAATTTTATTATTTAGCATTGCAGATTATATATGTTGCTTTAAATTATATATGATAAATTTCTTATTTAGCATTGCAGATTATATATGATAAGAGCATTGGTAATGTTTGTACTTCAATGAAGTTGGTATTGTTTGTTAACAACTACAAATTCTAATATATGTTTGCTTTAAATTAAGCATCTTTACAGGCACCTCGTATATATGATTCTGGAATTATTCAGGGGTGAGCGTAAACCGAATTCACCATAACTGATGTAACCAAATCAACCGACGGTTTGGGTTTTTGTATTCTTGAAAGCGGTTTATTCGGTTCGCTTCCAATTATGCTTGTGTTACAACTCTAGCCCTTTTGTATTTTTGTGGTTCATAACTGAATAGTCTCGGTTTGGTTTCGGTGCTTGGGACTAGAATTAAATTTTTTAGTGTTTATGGTTAAGAACTTTCTTAGATTTATAACTCTAGCCAATTTGTATTGTTGTGATTCCACGTAACATATGCCTGCTTTTCTTTTTTAAATTCATGATGGTAGAGTTTAGTTAAGAACTTTGTTGATTTAAAACTCTAGCCATTCGGTATTCGGTATTTCAACTTTGTTGATTTAAAACTATAGCCATTTGGTATACAGTATGCCCGACAAAATGGGTGGGGCGGTTTGGGTAACAGGCTTGTCTGTGTTTGTTAAGAAATATATGTGTTCATAAACTGTTTATGAACACTTACCGAACGAGATGTTATGTTTGTGTTTGTTAAGGAAATGAACTTCGTTTGTGTTTGTTTGGTAATCTTAGGCAACGGACATAAACGAACGTTGATGAACACAAATAAGCACAAACTAATGTTCATTGACACAAATGGAAACAAACGAACACAAAATGTTCATGAACAAAATATATAATATATTGACACTTATTAAATATTTTATTGTTGGAATTTTGAAGTATTTAAATAAAATGTAAAAACTAAAAACACTAATAAACTATGAAACACAAACGAACACCTTACCCACGTTCACGAACATAAATGAATGAACGCGACCACTGTTCATGTTCATTCATTTAACTAAACAAACGAAATTTCTTATTTGTGTTCGTTTGTTTAATAAACGAACGAACACAAATGAACTTCTTGCCAAACAGTTCACGAACTATACGCCAAACGTTTGGTTCGTTTGCAGCCCTAATAGAGAGTTTTTATAAAAAGGGTCATTTTGGTCCAGGTCGAAATGGTTTTGGGTTGAGACGGGTCATTTTACAAAATTTTCAACTTAGTCGGGTTAAAAGCTCCCTAAAAAATTGCTTGGTTTTTAAGCGAGCCGAGTCAGGCCGACTTGGTCTATATGTAATAATTAATTTATTATATATATCTTACTGAATTTCAATTGATGTCATATGAAACTCTCTTTGTTAGTGCACGGAATGTCTGTTGACTTCGTCTACATCAAGTCTTAGGTCAATATGGGTCAACATAGGGTTTAGAATGTCGAAATCATGAAAAATGTTGACAGGTTCGCTCATGTGAACATATTAGGTCTGGTTCGCTTATAGGGTATTAGGTCTGGTTCGCTTTTGTGTCAATGTGGCTGGTTCGCTTTTGTGGCAGTCCATATAAGCGAACCACACACACTATATATAGCCTGATGTTGTATTCATTTGTAACGTTTGGAGCGAACCGAGGTCATTGCTTGTGGGACGATACGCTGTCAAAACGATATCAGAAAGCAATAAAAAGATAGAAATTAGAAAGAACAAGCTGTTGTAACTTCATATATGTTGATTCCGCCTTCATGTATGAAGATGAGCTACTCGGATTGACTTTTCGGGTCAACGAACGGTCCAACAAGTGGTATCAGAGCTCAGGACGAGGAGTTCATACTACTACAGCTTAGATCTACAAAAATCTCTGATTTCTACTCTCTTTCTTGCATACTTTTTCGGTTTTCAGTAGTTCCTACGGTCAAAATGAGTTGAAGTTCAAGTATATTGTGTGAAATTGGTTTTTAAACAATACGTAATAATATCAGTTCTTAAAACAAAGTAATACTCATTCAATTTTTATAAAATCTGATCAGATTGTAGGTATAAACGAACCAGAAACTTTGAATTCAGATCTACGGCATTTTAGTGGACGAAATTGGATATTATACATATCATTGTGATCGGAATTGTGTATAGAATAACCCTACCAAGTTTCAGATCCAAATTCGTAACCGTTTAGGAGAAATCTAAGTTTTTCTGTTCGAAATCGCTGTCAAAATTGCAGGTTCGCTTTTACGAACAAGTCTGGTTCGCTCATTCTGACAATACCTGGTCCGCTTATCTGACATTTGACTGGTCCGCTCAAATGAACAAGTCTGGTCCGCTCGAACGAACAAGTCTGGTCCGCTCGAACGAACAAGTCTGGTCCTCTCGAACTAACAAGTCTGGTCCGCTCGAACGAACAAGTCTGGTCCGCTCGAACGAACAAGTCTGGTCCGCTCGAACATACATTGTCTGGATCGCTCATTAGTACACTTTCTGGTTCGCTTATCTGAACCTATTTGGTTCGCTTATCTGTCACGTGCACAGATTGAATATTCCGAGGTAATTCAAGGTTATAAAATCATGGCAAAATCTGAACCTATTCCGTGGAAAGACAATCGAACTGAAGAGCAAAAGTATAGATACAGAAAAATGATTGCTGAAAACAAAATAATTAGAATATCTCGTATCTTTCTGGAAGCAAGGAGAGCAAATAGATGGGATCTGGACAGAGAGTGTTATCTTGATGAATATGAAAATATTGCGATCGATGATAGTACGCTTGATATAGAAGCCATAATCCAGCAGTACAAAGAAGAGGATGATTATTGGCAAAAGAAATGGTGGGGAGATGAAGAAGAGAAAAAGAAAAAGAAAGAGTTACTAGATGAAATTGAAAGAAACTCAGAAAATATGAGTTTGAATGAATTTCTTGAATTAATCAAAAAGATTAAAGAAGGAATGACAAAGAATGAAGAATCAAAGAAGGATGAAATTTCAAAAGTTGAAGTTGTGTGCTTAAAATGCGAAAAATCCGAAGCAGAAAATTTCAATCTCTTGAAAGATGTGGAGAATTTGACAGTGGAAATCAAAAGCTTGAAGGATGAGAAAGAATCTGATAATAAACAGATTCTTGAAATGAGAGAAAATTGTGAGAAATTGAAGTCTGAAAATGACAAACTGTTGAGTAGTTTGGACAGTTTGACATTGGAAATTAATGACTTGAAAGAAAAAGAAAAAGATTTTGGAAAAATCAAAATTGAAAATGAAAATGTTTTTTGGATAAAATTGGAAAATGAAACGTTAAAAGAAAAAGAAAAAGATTTTCAAAATCAAATCAAGATTTTAGAAGATGAGAGAGATATTTTTGGTAAAGATAATCTTGAAAAACAAATTGAAATCAATTCTCATCTTGCTAAAATCATTCAGCTTGAAAAAGAAGCTGAAAAAGCTCGGATTAAAATCAATGAGCTTGAGAATAAATTGAAAGGTTTTGTGAATTCTACTTTATATGTTTGTCCAAAACCGATCAATTCTGTTCCAATAAGTGACAATGTCACAAATTTTGACAAAGTTAAAGTCAAAATTGAAGATTGTGATGAAATATCTGATAATGAAAAAGAAAAGAAAATAAAAATATTTTTAGATTTACAAGAAAAATTTAAAAATACTGTTTTGCAATCTACTGAAATAGGTGAATGCTCTAAGCAAAAACCTGTTAAGAAGAGTGTAGAACAGAAACAAAAAGATAAAAATTTGAAAAATCCTAAAATTGAAAATAAAAGCTCATCAGTTAAGTCATCCAATCATTTTGAAAAATCACAAAAATCTAGAAATGAAAACTTACAAAATGTTGGTAATAAGTGGTGCAGGTTTGACCACAGTGCTCAAAAGCCAAATCCAGCTTACAAGAGAATATGGGATGAAGATTATTCAAGGACAAATCATTACAATGATAGAAAACAAAGAAATGGTGATTACCACAAGGCAAATCAATGCTTTGATCTAAGTGTGTGGTATGAAGAAGGTGTTTGGTATGAAAGAAATGAGAGGTATGATAACAGAGTGTGTTACAATTGTGGTTATCAAGGACACATTGCTGTTAACTGCCAAAGTCAGAAATTCGAAACAAGAAGATGCTATGAATGCCACATCAGAGGACACATTGCCAGAGATTGCCCAATGAGATCAAAAGGAAGATCGAGGGCTGAATCTCAGAAAATGGGAAAGAAATCAGTCAGTGTCAAGCCCAAAGAACAGAAAGTTCAAGAACCAAAAGTTCAAGACCAAAAAGTTCAAGAAAAGAAAGTGAAGCTTTCTCAAGGGCAGAAAGACAGACTGAGGAAGAAGAGAAAGAAAGCAAGAGAATACTTGGAGAAAATTTTGTCTTCGGGTTCACCGGACAGATTGAATAAAAGTTCTGATGAATCAATTCACTCGACTGCAAAGCCAAGTAAATTGAATTCTTCAGATGCAAATCTGAGGACTAAAGAAGAAAAGAAGAAGAAGAAAATGGTTGGCAATGAATCTGATGCGTCCAAGTCAGACAAGCCACCATCAGGCAATGAATCTGACAAGTCAAAGTCAGACAAGCTATGTTCAGGCAATGATTCTGGTTTGTCAAAACCAGAAGAGCCATCTGTTGAGGTAAAAACTGTCAAACCCAAGGCTGGTCAGGCTTGGGTGAATCTTTTCAAATAGAAAAACCTGACTTGCCGGAGTTCCCAGGTTGGTAAGCGTGGAACATGAATCGGCATATTTCTTGAGAAATTCACAGGTTGGTAACTGTGATATTTCGATTTACAAGTGGTAAATCAGGGACATTAAGTTGTACTTGATTTTCTACTAGTGTTTGTTGTTGTCAAGGGTCTTAATTGTTAATTCTTTAAAATGGTTGGAATAGAACAATGTGATGAAACCCCGAGTTTGTGAAAAGACAAACAACACTAATTTTCCGGAAAAACCATTTGATTAAAACAAACTTAAATGTTTTGAAATCATAATGGGAAAATAAGTTTGTTGTCAGGGGGAGTTCTGATTGTTTATGCCAGGTGAATGGCGAATTGAAGTGATTTGATATCAGTTTGTCACGTTTCTTGTACAGTTTGTTTCAAATTTTCCCAGAAAATCAAAATTGAAACATATTTTGATTTTAGGGGGAGAAAAATTTTAAAAAAATAGAAAATTTGAAAATGTCAAAAACATTGAAAAAGCAAAAATGAGTTTTGTTGTGAAAAAGAGGAAATGATAGTAAATCAGTAAACTATCACAGCATGCTAAAGATATGAAATGTCAAATGTGATAAACGGTCTCACTGATGATGTGTCGATAGGTTTTCGCACATTTAGTAGATTTATTCGGGATATAAACCTAAAATTCAAACTTGTGAATTCGTGGGGAACACTACTTGGATATATAGGTAACCCCTGAAATCTCGTTTGAAAGGTCTCTTAATCTGATATACTAGGTCTTTATACTCAATGATGTCTGGGGTATTATTCCGGGACTTCTGCTGAACGGTAGTTCTGACCTAGTCCCTGGCTAATACTTGCTGCAATGCTTGAAACACAGGATTAAACCCTCAGCATGCTGAAACAATAAAATTGATAAATGCTGCTGTTGTAAGCAAAAAGATCCTCTAAAGGGGACACACCGAAAAGTCGAAGCTGATATCTCTCTGCGTATACGGAAGTATCGATCTGAGATCCCTCGGCCCTCGCATACCTAAATTATATACAGATATCATTGTAGTATTCTCACCTGTAAGACTGATTATTGGGATTCTGGATACGGGAGTATATTCAAGAGGTGGGACACATGAATTATCTAAGTTTTTAATTCATCTAAATCGTATCCTGAATAAGTTGAAATTTGTGTGAGAATTTAATATGGATCAGTATATCGACAATCGAGGTGAATCGTTTAGAGCTTAAAATGATTAAAGCTTAACGGTGCTTGTGATTTGTCTCATAAACTGATATGATCCTCTTACACAAACTCACAAAAAATTGTTTATATATATTTCTTTACTGCATTTCAGTCAAGATCAAAAATCCAAAAAGATTTTCGGAGTGTTTTAGCATAAAGTTTTGAAAAATTCAAAAAGATTTTTGACAACTAATGTTGAAGAGCAGATATTCAAAATTCCAAGTGCTAAACATGATGAATTGGATTGGGAGATTATATTGAAAACTTTGAATGTCATATACAAATGTTTTAAAAGATTGTGTGTTTAGTTAATCAAGGTCATTCATTTGAACTTGATGTAACTAGTATGTTTGTTGAATAAATGATTTCTACCAGTAAGTTTATTAAATTCAAATGTTATAAATTTGTGAAACTTATGGTGAGGTAGAGGATGTGCAGGGTAACAAGTTTTGGATTTCATTATTCCCAACGGAGGCAAAATGTCAAAGCTTGAACCAGATATCTCAAATTCTAGCATATTGAGAGGGGGAGTCAATGAAAGGGGGAATCTGGATCAAAAGTTAATGGGAAGACTGAAGTTGGAGCCAGGATATAATCCTGAAACTTGTAAAGATAGAGTGCTTAAGATGAGAAGATAAAGAGTTGAAGAAAAGACCAAGACCGAAGACTCAGGTACTGAAGATTGCTGAAGACTACGTCAACATCCAAGGGGGAGTCTGTTAGTGCACGGAATGTCTGTTGACTTCGTCTACATCAAGTCTTAGGTCAATATGGGTCAACATAGGGTTTAGAATGTCGAAATCATGAAAAATGTTGACAGGTTCGCTCATGTGAACATATTAGGTCTGGTTCGCTTATAGGGTATTAGGTCTGGTTCGCTTTTGTGTCAATGTGGCTGGTTCGCTTTTGTGGCAGTCCATATAAGCGAACCACACACACTATATATAGCCTGATGTTGTATTCATTTGTAACGTTTGGAGCGAACCGAGGTCATTGCTTGTGGGACGATACGCTGTCAAAACGATATCAGAAAGCAATAAAAAGATAGAAATTAGAAAGAACAAGCTGTTGTAACTTCATATATGTTGATTCCGCCTTCATGTATGAAGATGAGCTACTCGGATTGACTTTTCGGGTCAACGAACGGTCCAACACTCTTCATTAATTTATTGATAATATTAATATATTATGAATATATACAATTATTATTATCAATACTATTACTAATAAATACGAATACTTTATATAGATAGACATTTTTTAGTATATTATTGATATGTGGTTTGATGTTATTAATATTAATCTATACTTTCTATAAAAGGAGAAAACTGATGAAATAAGAAAAGCTGCGGACGGATGTTGCAAATGGATGGAGAGTGTGTGGTTTGGAAAGTAGTACGTTTTATACATTTGTTTAAATTGTTGTTTCTAACCGTGATAAGTTCATTTCACATTTTTGCTGCAAACATAAAGTACAATTTTAAAACTTTTAAACTAAATCATCAATTGTATCATTTGGAATAATTTACACATTCCGAATACGGTTCAAAATAATTAGTGGCTGGATCCTGGGCAGTCGCACGCCTCGCGGTAATACTCCGCATGTGGAAATTTTGAGGGTGTGACATGAATAGTAGAATATATGTAATCGTTTGTATATATGTAATCGTTTTAGTTGGCCTCCCCGTTTCGTGGGCTGGTGGTTTTTTAATGAAGTTTACGTTTCAAAAAAACAAACCTTTCATAAATAACATATTTATTTCCCCAAATTTTGCTTTACAAATTGACATGTTTGTTGATTATGTACTTGACACAGTATAATTTGACTAATTAACTGAAATGAGTCTGAATCAATCACATCTAAACAGACGGTTAACCATATTCAAGTCCCAATCGACAATCAAACTGAATAGAACAGATGTGGAAAGAATTTAGATCAAATAACTCTCAATCTTATTAACTCAAAACTGATTACAGACTCTTAAACCAAAACTCGGTTTCTCTCGTGTCTTCTCTCTTAATAATGTCTAACCCTAACTTGGTTTATATAGGCTTACCCTAACTTGGTGGCCAAGACATTACCAAATATAATTATAACATAATTAGGAAACTTAACCAACTATGACCAACTTGTCAACACTGATCCCTCAAGTTCACCGACTTGTGACTTGAAGTCCGCAAATTACCAACAATCACCCTCGTAATTTCGGACTCAAAAAAGGTAGGTCATCAAGTCCAAACATGTCTTCATTGCCTTGAATCTTTTGGAAGTTTCCTCGATCTCTAATTGTGTTTTTCGGCTCCTTCCTAGCTCGAACATTCTTGCAACCTTGTACTTGACTAGTCCTTTGTCCATGACTCATCCTTTGGTCATATGAACTCGCACCACCATTGACTCGGTTGCGATCCTGAGCAAACACTAGCTTTCATGGATCATTATATGTACCTTCTTACGTTTGAATCCCTTGCTTAACCTTTTCTTTGAATTCTTGAACATTTTTCTTTGGACTTTGAATTTTAGGTTTCTTCATTAAACTTGGATCCTTGAGAAGATTCTGACTCGTACTTGGCGTATCATCTTTCAGTTCAACTCTTTATAGATCCCTACCCGCAAAACTCTTTATTCCATTCATGCTAACTTATGTACCAGAACTTGCTATCTTGAGGTTGATCTTGTACAAATGGTTCTTGGTCCTTATGTAACACCCATAAAAATTTTTCCAATTCTGAGGTGACACGTGTCCCGAATTTCCAAATTAGGAAATGGGATTTATCGTTCCACTGTGTAAAGATACATATTAAATCCTCTAATTGATTCCCGACTGTGTGGAAGGAGGAAGGAAATTATATTCTACATTCATTGAAACGTATTTCATATCTCCGACTAATCCCGATTCAGTGAAGCAGAGAACTTTTATCATGCGTTAACTTAAACGCGTCCCGGATATCCGACTAATCTCAACTACAAGAAAGGAGAGGGACTAAAAGTACTAAATGGCCAAAGATATTAAATCTAAGGACATGAGCTACACATACCCTAAATACCCTTTACATAACTTAGATATAAGTTTTGAAGGGTTAGGTATGACAAAAACACGTTTATACAAGTCCAGGGGTTATTTTTGACAAACTGCAAAAGTCTGCCTAAACCCCAGCATACGGACCATGTGTACAAATCCAAACATTTTCGTATTCAATAAGATCGTGTATTTTATTGAGGAGAATGCAAAATTATCAATCGTTGCGAAATTTCGATTATTTTCGTGTTCGATAAAGCGTTGTGCGTTATTTACGAAACGCGTAACTGTACAACTGTACAACCGAACAAATTGACATCCACGATATTTCCGGGCAAAATCCAAGTTACATGTCACACCCCAACCCATGGCGGAAACATCGGGGTGCGAGCACTAAGCGTTCAGATTGCTCATGAGATTCCATAACACTATTGTTTCAATATAGATTAATAGATTTCATGCAAAATTGTCTAACAAAACTTCGACACCAAAATAAACCACAAGTATCAAACAGAACATCAAGCATTAAACATTGTTCATAACTTAAATTAACTAGGTGAGTTTCTAAGCTTCATCCTAGCTTGATTCCATGTCATTAGCATCCTATCAGCCTGCAACGTGTATTAAAATAGAGTCAGTACAAAAATGTACCGGCGAGTATACAAGTTTGAATAATAGCATAATAGATTAAAACAACTCATATCCACAGTGTAAGAATAAAAAATAGTTTCAGTCGTGCTAGTGTCGCAGTCCACGCAGTGATAGCCCAAGTATCCCGATGCTTTAGTGTTTACCCAAGACTCAAGGTAAACTAGAATCCTCCTAACAATACCCCCTGAGAATAATGGGAGAGGTGCGCCTCCTATAGCGCTACTATTGTTAAGGCGGAACTACACACCCTGGATTAAATGTCACATAGCAAAAATAGAATACTAGAATGCACAAGTTTTCACATACACGTAGGATAAAGTTTAGCTTGCAAAAGTATCAAGTTTCGTAGTTTATATAATATATGTTACATCCCAAAGTTTAAAGTAAAAAAGGGATCGAGTATACTCACAGCGATTGCTTAACAGTTACACTGTTATTGGATCAAAGGGAGCTCTTTTAGAATTAACCTGATAGATTTCAACAGATAAGAGTCGGGCAGAATAACGAGATTATGCAAAGTGTCGGAACAGTCACTGGATCGGATGGCTGTCCGATCGGATGGTTATCTGATCGGATTGCCAGTCGATCGAGTGGCCAATGTGAGAGGGAACGGATGACTGCCCGATCGGATGGCTGTCCGATCGGGTGGTCACTCGATCCAAGTACCCAGTTTAGTGTGTTGGTCACCTCGATCGGATGGCAGCTCGATCGGATGGCTATCCGACCGGGTTGCGCCTCGATTGAGATTTCTGAAAAAGGGTCTAAGTCCTGAGCGCTAGACAACTGCTACCCGACCGAGTGGTTGTTCGATCGGATGGTCATCCGATCGGATTGTCACTCGATCGAGTGATCCTTGTCCCGTTTGTAATTTTGTGAAATTTCTATGTTTCTAGATTAACGAGGACGGCACAGGTCGTACTGCGACAATGGTAAACTCACTGTCTTACAACCGTTCTGAACGGGTGGGAATCACCCCCGTCTGGTCAGTCATCTATTTACAGCGGTTTACGTCGGAATCCATTCCATGGCCGTCTCCTCCGGCAACAATCCGTTTCCAAACCTACTCTAGACTACCCATCCAGTCTACAGTCCGTTTATACCCGGATTTCACCGTTTAAAATGAAAGATTGAAGGAAAGATGAAGGAAACTTAAGTTTTATCATAAAAATCCTAGATCTAGCTTAGATTTGGTGCAAAAAACTTGAAATTCCTTAGATCTGAGCTAGATCTTGTCGGGAATGACATCATATGGCAGTTTGTACCACCCACCATGATGACATCATCCTCAAGAGCTTAGATCCGAGAGATTCCACGGTGAAAAGTGTGATTTCAAAGGTGAATCGCGTAGAGAATGAAGTGCAGATCAAGAAAGTACAAGAATCTATCATAAAACGTACCGAAATTGCCAAGAAATCGAAGAAATGTGGTGTTCGTGCGTCTGAGTCGAGCAGGGCTGTCACATCAGTGAAGGACTGATGTGACAGCTCCTATTTATAGTGTAAGGTGGGTGAAGAGGGGCAGTGTGCACGGATCGGGTGGCAACTCGATCGAGTGGCCATCCGATCTGGTGGTCATCCGATCGGGTGGTCATCCGATCGGGTGGCTATCCGATCGGGTGGTCACCCGATCGGATTGCCACTCGGTCAATCCATCCCTTCTGTTTCATGTCTTCGATTCGATTTGCGAGTTAGATTAAGCGTTGCGTATTATTGGGAAATAGTATAACTAGATTATAGCAATAACACAAAAGATTTCGAAGTTAAATAGTTTCCGCCAGTGACAAGACTCCAGTCCCTCGTTTGACCAAGTCTCAAGTCTCACGAGCCTCAAGAGTCAAGCACCTAGTATATAGAATTAGGCATTTCAAGCATATAGAATTAGGCATTCCAAACATATAGAATTATGCATTTCAAACGTATAGAATTAGGCATTCCAAACATATAGAATTAGGCATTTCAAACGTATAGAATTAGGCATTTCAAGTATATAGAATTAGCCATTTCAAACATATAGAATTAGGCAGTTCAAGCATATAGCATATGACATAGAATTCACTAAATATCAAAGTATTAGAAACTACATAGCTCAGGGACTAAAATTGATAATATGTAAAGTCCAGGGACTAAACTTGCCAAAAGTCTAAAGTCTAGGGATGCAGGGCGTTATAGTCTCCCCTCCTTTAGGAGATTTCATCTCCGAAATCTTAGAGGAAGACTGCTCGAAGAGCTGCGGATACTTGGCCTTCATCTCACTTTTCAATTCCCAAGTGAATTCGGCGCCACGCTTCCCTTCCCATCGAACCTTGACAATGGGAATTTTGGTGCGCCTCAATCGCTTGACTCCTTGATCCATGATTTCGACCGGCCTCTCCACGAAGTGTACAGCTTCGTTTATTTGCAAATCTTCGAGGGGAACCTGCAGTTCCTCGTCGGCTAGGCATTTACGTAGATTGGATACGTGGAACACTAGATGCACGTTGTTTAGCTCTTGTGGCAAGTCGAGTCTGTACGCTACCTTGCCAATCCTCTCGAGTGTCTTGAAAGGACCCATATAGCGAGGGGCGAGCTTTCCCTTCTTACCAAAATGAACTACCCCCTTCCAGGGAGATACCTTAAGAAGAACTCGGTCGCCAACTTAAATTCCAGAGGCTTACGTCTATTATCAGCATAACTCTTTTGTCTGCTCCTAGCCTTGATCAAGTTATCATGGATCTGAAGAATCTTATCCGTTGTTTCCTGAATTATTTCAGGGCCAGTAAACTGCTTATCACCAATCTCATGCCAGCTGAGAGGAGATCGGCACGTGCGGCCATACAAAGCTTCGAAAGGAGCCATCTGAATACTGGAATGATAGTTGTTGTTGTACGAGAACTCAATCAATGGTAAATGTACATCCCAGTTACCACCAAAGTCGATGACACAAGAACAGAGCATATCCTCTAGGGTCTGAATAGTACGCTCGGTTTATCCATCCGTTTGAGGATGAAAGGCCGTGCTAAGATTCAAATGAGTACCCATAGCGGATTGAAAGGTTTGCTAAAGACGTGAAGTAAAGCGACCATCACGGTCTGAGATTATGTCAAGAGGTATGCCATGAAGGCATATAATCTTATCAGTATAGATTCGAGCAAGTTTCTCCACCTTATAGTCCTCACGAATAGGAAGAAAGTGGGCGGATTTGGTCAAACGATCAACAATTACCCAGATACTGTCGTGACTGAACGGTGTTTGAGGTAACTTAGTAATAAAGTCCATAGCGATGCTATCCCATTTCCAAATTGGGATTTTGGGTTGCTCTAAGAGTCCTGAGGGACGTTGATGTTCAGCCTTAACTTTCGTACAAGTGAGGCATTTAGAAATATATACAGCAATGTCCCTCTTCATGCCAAGCCACCAATAATTTGTACGCAAGTCATGGTACATCTTATCGGCACTCGAATGAATGGAGTAATGGGATTTGTGGCCCTCCTTCATAATAAGCTCACGGAGATTATCGCGATCCGGTACCCAGATGCGATTGAGGTAATATTGTAGCCCATTAGGTTTAGTTTCAAGCTGATCAATCCTAGCGCCGTAGATTTCTTCTTCTAGACTTTCTTCATTTGCTGATGAATACTGGGTGTCACGAATACATGCATGAAGGTTATTAGAGATACAAATAGCATTCACATGAGTTTTATGACTAAGAGCATCGGCCACTACATTCGCCTTACCAGGATGGTAGCGAATTTCACAGTCGTAGTCGTTAAGCAATTCCACCCAACGTCTCTATCGCATGTTCAGCTCTTTTTGGTCGAAGATATGTTGAAGACTTCTATGGTCAGTGAAAACCACGCACTTAGTACCATACAAGTAGTGTCGCCACATCTTCAGCACAAACACAACTGCACCAAGCTCCAGATCGTAAGTAGTATAGTTTTTCTCATGTACCTTGAGTTGTCGGGAGGCATAAGCAATAACCCTGTCCTGCTGCATGAGCACACAGCCCAATCCACGGTTCGAGGCATCACAATATACCACGAAATCATCATTCCCATCAGGGAGAGTAAGAACAGGGGCATTACACAAAAGAGTTTTAAGAGTCTGAAAAGATTTCTCTTGTTCGGGACCCCAAACAAAAGGTCTCTCTTTCTGAGTTAACGAGGTGAGAGGAACAGCGATCTTAGAGAAGTCCGAGATGAACCGACGGTAATAGCCCGCCAACCCTAGAAAGGAGCGAATCTCGGATGCAGACTTAGGCATACTCCAATTCTTCACAGCTTCGATTTTAGACGGATCAACATGAATACCTTGCTTACTGACGACGTGACCAAGAAATTGCACTTCATTAATCCAAAACTCACACTTAGAAAATTTAGCATACAGACGTTCACCACGTAAGAGTTCAAGCATCAAGCGCAAATGTCGAGCATGATCAGCTTTGGTTTTAGAATAAATTAGAATATCATCAATAATGACTATCACAAAACGATCAAGATAAGGCTTACACACACGGTTCATTAGATCCATGAACACAGCGGGTGCGTTGGTCAATCCAAAAGGCATGACCACGAACTCGTAGTGTCCATAACGGGTACGAAATGAGGTTTTGGGAATATCATCTTCGAGGACACGCAACTGATGATATCCAGATCAGAGATCAATCTTAGAGAAACAGGACGCGCCTTGTAGTTGGTCAAATAAATCATCAATACGAGGTAAAGGGTAACGATTCTTCACGCTAAGCTTATTAAGTTCTCGATAGTCGATACACATACGAAATGAACCATCTTTATTCTTGACAAGTAAAACAGGAGCACCCCATGGAGAAGCACTTGAACGAATAAAACCTTTGTCGAGCAGTTATTGCAGCTGACTAGATAATTCTTTCATCTCGGAAGGTGCAAGACGGTAAGGAGCCTTGGCGACAGGAGTTGCGCCAGGTATGAGATCAATGCGATAGTCAACGGTTCTAGGAGGGGGAAGACCAGGAAGATCTTTGGTGAAGTCACACACCACTGGAACGTCGCTTATGTTCTTCCCCTTGCCCTTTTGTTCCACCACGTGGGCTAAGAAGGCAAAGTTTTGTTTACGTAAGTATCTGGTCGCTTGTGTACATGACATCAACCTCAGTCCTTTTGGAGGTCGGTCTCCATAGACGTTCAAAATATCACCAGATGGAAGAGGAAGATGAACGAGCTTATCATGACAAACAATCTCGGCATGGTTCGTACGCAACCAATCCATGCCGATAATGACATCAAAACTACCCAAACGCATGGATATGAGATCAATAGAGAATACATGATCGTTAAGAGTCAGGGAACAATCACGCACAATAGAATTAACAAGAATCGACTTACCATTGGCGACCTCAACAGAGAACGACTCAGGTAACTTAGAGCGTGTACAGTTTATTAAAGACTCAAATTCCACGGACACAAACTTTTATCGGCACCAGTATCAAATAGAATCGAAGCGTAAAGATTATTAACGAGAAATGTACCATTCACCACATCATTGTTGTTGCGAGCCTGATTAGCATTGAGATTGAATGCTCGTCCACGAGCGGCTGCTTGTTGTTCTTGATTTAGCAGGGGGCAACGATTACGAAGGTGGATAGTATCACCACACTTAAAACATGCACGAACAGCGTTAACTGGACCTGGATTCTACAGAGGTGCTGGAGGTGCTGGTAGAGCTGCCTGGGCTGGGGCTTGCTGAGCTTGCTGGGCTGGGTTAGCTTGACGGCAGTAGGGGGTCGTGTGACCATAGCGGTTACAATTCGTACATAGACGACATGCAGAAGTAGTTGGGTGATGAAAATTGAAAATTGTACATTTGGGGTAAGACCCATTGTACTGTTTCTTAACTTCTGGAACAGCAGGGTTAGCTGCAGCAGTAGGTTTAGCAGCAGGGTTTGCAGCAGGAACAATAGCATTGCATCCTGAACCCTGAGATTTCCTTTTCTTTTTCTTGCTGCCACTTGACTGCTGGGTGACTTGATTTGCAGACTTGGAGGTAGCAGGAGTAGCAAACTGCTTATCACGCACACGGTTGTTGTTCAAACTTGCTGCCAAATGATAGACTTCTTCAATGGTGTCGAGTTGAGCTGCTTCGATTGAATCACGCATAGCAGGAGGTAGACCATTGATGTACTTGGTTATCATCCGCTTAGGAGTAGAAACCAAGTGAGGAACGATCAAGCTAAGCTGCTTAAAGCGGGTAGTATAAGCCAGATTGTCATCACCAATCTGCTTCAGGTGCCAAAATTCTTCTTCAAGCTTTAACTGTTCATGAGGAGGGCAAAACTCAAGCATCATCAGTTCTCGCACCTCAGCCCATGGAAGAGCATAGGCTTCCTCATTCGAACGGATGTTTCTCTCATTCGACCACCACTCCAACGCTCTGCCTTGGAACATTCCCGTCGCACTCCTAGTCTTTAGATGATCCGGGCACTCGCTGTTAATGAAGGTAACTTCGATGCTGTCGAACCACTCGAGCATAGCAGTTACCCCATCACTGCCCGTGAAAGGCTTAGGGTTGCAAGGGATGAAATGTTTGTAGCTGAACTTAGTAGACTTTTGCTTTTCGGCCTTTGAGTCCACAGAGGATGGAGGAGTGTTTGATCCTTGGAGCTCAGAGACGATCTTTGGCACGACTCGGGCAATCTGGTAGGCCATAAAAGACATCATCTTTTTCTGAGACTTCTCCCTAGATCTCTTAAGAGTGTCGGATATCTTTCGAGAAGACATCTAAAAGATCCAACAAAAGGATCGTATAAGTCTGGATTAACATAGATTAGACTAAGACTCAAGATTCACAAAATTTATATAGATACCGCAACCACGACCTTCGCATGGCACGTTGTACGAAGTTTGGAAATGTGTCAGAACCGCTTATATATAGGAAGTACCAGCGGCGTATCCACCACATTTCGGGCACAATTGCTTCTGCCTCGTACTCGGTGTCATGTTACGTGTCGCAAAACACACTCATCATTGTTATCATAGGTTCACATAGATTTCAATAGATTACGATAGTTTTCAAATAGTCTTCAATAAGCTCAATAGACTTCAATAGATTTCAATAGATTAATTAGACTTTGATAGACTTCCATAGACTAGCGTTAACAATCCACCACCAACGAATTCTCACATGGCACGTGCTACAAAAGTTCGGCAACATGACAGAAGCACTTATATATAGGAAGTACCAGCGGCGTATCCACCATGCTTCGATCATGCCACGCCCGTCTCATCATCGGTGTCATGCTTCGTTAACCACAACATTAGAATTTACCACAAGATTTCCACATAGACTGACCAGTTAGATTCAACAACATAGATTAAACCAAATAGATTTCACAACTTCAACCCGAGCCTACAAAACTATGACCTTCACTTAGCGCGTGGTACGAAGGTTCGATTACATGCCAGGAACACTTATATATAGGAAGTACCAGCGGCGTATCCACCATGCTTCGGACATGCCACTTTCTCCTCACCTTCGGCGCTAGGCTATGTTTCGTATTTTGTTTCTCAATCCACACATACGTAGTTTACACTTAGATCTCGCTAGAGTACACGATAGATTTCACATAGGGTGCACAAATAGTCCTTCCGCAGTTTTAGAATTCAACAACATCATTACTAATCCACAGGCACTAAGTTTCGAATGGCACTTGGTATGATAGTTGGTAACATGCCAGAAACACTTATATATAGGAAGTACCAGCGGCGTATCCACCATGTTTCGGACACGTCACTTTTCCCTCGTATTCCATGCCATGTTACATCTAGTGCCTTATGATCACAACATCACATAGATTGATCAGATAGATTAACATTCTAGATAAGCCTATTAAATTTAGTTTGATCCTGAAGGATTAATCGTTTTAGATTGCGGACAAACGTGCGTTTCGTGTAAAAGTATTCCAAAATGAGCGAAGAATCGAGTTTAAAGCCACATACATAAAATTGGAATAACATAAAAGATAGGCTTATAAAACATAGAGTGTTCCGGGTAGAAGAACGGTGACTAACCAAAGTGATTCGAACCCCTTTCGTATTGTAGCAACACGTCTTGACTTACTTAGACAAATACGTCATCGATGTTAGGCCTACGATATTCGTCTTTTTGGTTATTTCACGTGCCCAATTGATTGGAAGTTTCGAGACCTTGGCGAGACATGAAAACATCAAAGAGTGGGACTAGTTATCAAGGTCTAAGTTTCACCTCTAGCTTGATAACATCGTACCCTAATATCGTCAGTACTTATCCGCAGACAAGACCTACTAGAATAATATGGAGATTTTCCATCAAGGTTGGGATGTCACTCCTGTCTTGAGGGCAAACCTCGTGCAAAATACAAACACTGGTGAACAATGTTTTCAAAGTATCAAGTGTATATTATGTTAGCCTTAGGAAAGGCATGTAAGCTTATTAGGAGTATATGTGCTGCTAGGAAGCAAATACGGTAGAATGCATAAGTCTTAAACAACAAATAAGAAGCAAGATTTCCTAGAACTATAGACTAGGGCAATTATTCCTACTCATCCAAATTCCCTATAGTTATGGCTCTGATACCAATCTGTCACACCCCAACCGATGGCGGAAACATCGGGGTGCGAGCACTAAGCGTTCAGATTGCTCATGAGATTCCATAACACTATTGTTTCAATATAGATTAATAGATTTCATGCAAAATTGTCTAACAAAACTTCGACACCAAAATAAACCACAAGTATCAAACATAACATCGAGCATTAAACATTGTTCATAATTTAAATTAACTAGGTGAGTTTCTAAGTGTAGGATCGTTTTGGGACCCACATGAGTCGATCAGAAGAGTTTTTCTCAATACGAAAGGCGGAAACAGACGTATCGAGTTCAATTCAGCTAGAATATCACTTTAAACTGTCTTTTGATTGATATTAGATCAATTACAATGTTGTAGACACTTCGGCAGAGATTCGCTACCGGAATCAGAATCGTTACAAATGACTAGGCACAATAGGTATTTATAGGTGAGTAACTTCGCTTAAACTGGCCCAAACGGAATCTGATTTCGCACGGAATTAGCTTCAAATGAAATCATCATGTTAATTTCGTTTGAAATGACATATGTGTCATTTCAAGTGAAATTACCTATAAACACATATTTTCTCGTTTTTCGTGCCTTGATCTAACTAATACAATACAAGACTCGATACAAGACGAAGTCGACAGACGCATGCACCAACAGACTCCCCCTCGAATGTTGACAAGTCTTTAGTGTCAAGTCTTCAACCTTCAATCTTTATCAGTCTTCTCGACTTCTCCCGAAATATCTAACAATGTAAAGTATCCTCAATCTCTCTCTTCTCTTTTCCAGAATCTCGATCTGTCTCTAATCTTTCTCTAATTCTCTTGATCAGATCTCTTGATTCCTTAAGTTCATCAGCATCATCAGCTTGCATGAACATCAGTTCCAGGATCAGAATCTGGCTCTATTCAACTACAGACTCTCCCTATCAGTGAGCTGGAATCAGGATTATGACCTGGCATACATGTTCAAGAATCGAAACCTGGCGTACCTGCACATTCTCTACCTCAAAATAAATTTCACAAATTTAAAATTTGACAAATTTATATACCACTTACAGGAATAGAAAGATTTAACATTAAAAAGTTTCCGATGACCACTTGAAGAAATGCCAATTTTCTTTTCAAACAACACTCTCCCAAACCTGTTCATCATGTTTAGCACTTGGAATTTTGAAAATTAGCTCTCCAACATCAGTTGTCGAAAATCTTTTTGAATTTTTCAAAATTTTATGCTCAAACACAAAAAAAAAAAATCTTTTTGAATTTTGAATTTAACGAAATACATATAAAGAAATATTTACAGACAATATTTTTGCGAGTTTGTGTAAGAGGATCATATCAGTTTCTGAGACAAATCACCAACACCGTTAAGCTTTAAACATTTTAAGTTCTAAACGATTCACTTAGATTGTCAGTATACTGATCCACTTAAATTTTCACACAAATTTCAACTGTTTCGAGATACGAGATTAATGTTTTAAGCACTTAAACTTATTCGCGTGTCCCACCTCAGAATATACTCCCGTATCCAGATCCCAATATTCAGTCTTACAGGTGAGTATACCTAGATGATATCTGTAAAGGGTTAAATGCGAGGGCCGTGAGAGCTCAGGCTATTGCTTCCGCAAAATCAGAGAGATGACGGCTTCGACTTTCGGTGTGTTCCCTTTAGAGAATCTTTTCTTCAACAGCACATGATTAGCATTTTGCAATGTTTCATCATTTTTTATGCTGAGGGTGGGCTATATTTCAAGCAAGTGTAAAGTATTCTCCGGGGATTAGGCCATTGCTTCCGCAAAATCAGAAGTCCCGGGATAATACCCCAGATATCACTAAGCATAAAGACTTAGTATCTCAGAAAGAGGGACCTTTCAAACAAGATTTCGGGGGTTACCCATATATCCGAGAGATGTTCCCCACAATATAAGTAAGTTTGAAATTTAGGTTTATATCTCGTCACAATCTACTAAATGTATAAAAACCTACTGGCATATCATCAGTGAGACCGTTTATCACATTTTTACTTTCCAATTCTTTAGCATGTTGTGACCGTCCACTGATGTACTATCATTTCCTCATTTTGACAACAAAACTCATTTTTGATTTTATCATGTTTTTTACTTTTTCAAATTTCAAATGTTTTTGGATTTTCTGAAAATTCTTACTCCCCCTAAAATTCAAAATCAATTAAAAGAAATTTGAAAACAAACTGTACAAGTAAAATGACAACTGTTGTGAATTGCTTCAAATCGCCATCCACTTGGCATAAACAATCAGAACTCCCCCTTACAACAAACTATTTTCCCATTATGATTTCAAAACACTTAAGTTTGTTTTAATCAAAAATGGTTTTTCCGGAAAATTAGTTTTGTTGATTTTACAAAACCTCTTGTAGGTTAGGGGATCTTATCACATTGTTTTCTTCTTTAACCATTTGAAATATTTAACAATTTTTAGATCAATCAACAAATACCACTTGTAGAAAATCAAGTACAACTTAATGTCCCTGATTTACCACTTGTAAGACGAAATCACTTTCATGAATTTCTCAAGAAAGATGCCGATTCCTGCTCCACGATTACCAACTTGGGAGGTCCGACATATCCTGGGTTTAATCTTCATAGTAGGTTCCATCCCAGTCACAAACCTGGGACGACCCATTGTTACCTGGTTTCTTTGTTTTCTTCTCATAAAACTCCTTCACCCCTTTAACCTTCCCATCAATCATTTTTCTAAAAATATGTTTCACTTTGGGGTTAAAAGCTTTTTCAATATCAAATTCTTTCTTTTCAGAGAAAAATTGATTTGAAATCTCAATTTTACCAACTTTTTGTTTAAAATTCCCAGCTCTCAATGGTGGAAAATTTGCATCATCCATTGGCAGAACTGACTTTTCAACTTTTAGAACAACATGTGGCTCATCTGACTTTATGGAATCAGATTCATCGCCTGAAGATAGCACCTCTGATTTTGACAAATCAGAATCATTGCTAGAACTATCATCGGATTTCTTAACAACCCATTTTTGAATTTCAAGATTTGCTTTTCTCTTGTAAAACCTCTTTGAACATTCACCAACCTCAAACTTCGAATTTTTGAAAACTTTAAATTGTTTGGTTGATGGTTCATTCTCAACAATCTTTTCTTTCAGTTTAAGAGAAACTCCCTGTTTTGGTTGAATTGCCTTTGGACAATTCCTGACAATATGACCAACTGTTTTACATTGAAAACAGGTTCTCGTCTCCTTCTTTTGTTGAGCAACTTCCTTCTTCATCTCTTCTTGCTCCTTAGCAAGGAATTCTTTGTTGGATTGATTCCTGAACATCTTCTCTTTTTCCTCTTCAGATGATATTCCTGAAATAAACACAGTTTTTGGTTTATAATTTTTTCTCATTTTTAAGGTTTTTTGATGGAATAAATCCAAGACCTTTTCTTTTGAAATTACCATTATGGTTTGGTTTCTTTTGAAAACTAGAACCATAATTGTAACCCTTTTTCTTGTTTTCTCTTTGTTGAACTCTTGAAGTGTATTTTTTAGGTTTTTCAGAAAGATTTACATCTTTTATTTCAGAAATATTAATTTCTACTAGTTTGAAAACCTTTTTAATCATTTCAGTTTTAACACCTCTTATTGGAAATTCTTCATCAGAGTATAATTTGTCAGAATCATTCAAAGTATATGCCACTTTGATTGGTTCGTCATTCAAATTAGATTTTGATAACAAAAACTCTTTATTGTAAACCCTTTTCTCCTTTTTGACTGTTTGACTTGATATTTCAGACTTTGACTCTGAATTTGACTCCTCGGTTTCATCTTTATCCAACACCTGATCGACCACTTTCTTTATTAACTCGGACTCATGATCAGTATCAGACGAAGTAAAAGTAACATCAATGTTGTCGGGCAAATTATCTGATGATTCAGATTCCCACACTTAGTTGGTTGCCTTTTTGACTCTTTCTGAATTTGGATTTCTAGGAGAATATCCATTTTTAAGCGGGGGTGGACACTTTGTATAACTGGCACTTTGTTTCTTACCAGAAATCTTCACTTTAGTATCCTTTTTCTTTTCAGAATTCTTTAAATTGTCTTCAGATACTTTCTCTTCATCAAATGCCTTCATGCCTTCAATGGTTGGATAAATCATATCAATAACATAAGAAGTACATGAGTAACTTTTTAACAATCTATTAACTCTTTCTGTTTCAATCCTTTGAGTTTCCAGTTTCTGTTCAAGAACAGCACACTTCTCGATGTAATTATTCACCACTTTTTGTTTTGTCATGAAAGCTCCTTGAAGTGTCTTCATTGCTGTTGCTTGCTCACTGCTTGACTGATTGTACTGATTCATTGCTTTGTTCAGAACATCATAAGATTCTTTTAATCTGTTTATGTTGTGAATCAATGTACTGTTTTGCTTCTTCATTGTTTCACAGTTTTCACATTTCACAGGAATCTTTTGTGCATCAGCTTCAGCTTCAACTGTGAAAACTGGAATCTTTTGTGCATCAGCAAAAGCTTTATGATTTGAAGTTTTGTTAGGATCATAATCATCCCAACTGAAATTTGCCCAGTTAAACCCTTTTGGTAATTTTTCATCATCTTGATCAATTATTTTGATCATCAAATAAGCTTTCTATGATGAATCTTCGATTGTCTTCCTAGCATGTGCAGTTTGTGGTTCTTGTTGTTGTTGAGCAACTTGATGATAAATTGCTTTTCGATAATAATCATTGTTGTTGAACGGATTTTGAGCTCCACTTGCTTCGCGATTTGTGCACTCTCTCTTGAAGTGTCCTTTTTCCCTACAACGAAAACAAGTAACTTTAGATTTATCAAAACCTAAAGTAGAAACATTTGCATCACGGAAATCATCTCTTCCCGTAATTTGTTTAAACTTTTCGGCTCTTCTCAAAACACTCGCCAAACACCACTTTATATCCATCAATTCCATCTCTTCAGCATCAATATGATCGTAATCCTCTTTTGTCAACATTGGATTCCCGATCTTTCCTGCAACTAAGCTTTCATATGATTCTAATACATTTCCCAATAACGACATGTGACCTTTTGCAACTTCTTCCGAGAAATTTTCACCATTTTCAAGATTCAAAACAATGTTGCATTGTAATCTCTTGCCATTCTTGTTTGTTGAAAATTTTGGATCATAAGATGGATATGAAGAAAATTCAGTTTTGCTGTTTGATCCTTTAGATGATCCTCCTTATGAACTTTTAGCATTGAATGCAGTTTCAACCTTTGGTGACATGTTGGTCTTATCACTGATCCCTCCTTTGTAATACAGACCGATATCTTGTTCACCATCAAAATCCTTCATTCTCGAAATCTTTCTTTGCTCCATCTCTTGAGCTTCAAGATTTTCAACGAACTTGTTCAATGTCAGATTCCCAAATCTTTCTTATTTCTCAACATCATAAGATATGTGCCCCAAGTTTCATGTGGCAATGCATCAGCCAACTTTTCTATCAATTCTTCATTATCTTTATTGATACTCACTCTCTTCATTTGGACTAACAAATTGCAATATCTTTCAATGATCTGCTTGGTGCTCTCAGTTCTTAAGCCACGAAATATATCAAATTCCTTTTTCAAAAGTGACTTTTTGTTTTTGATCATTTCTTTACTTCCAACAAACTTTGATTTTAATGCTTTCCAGATAGAGTATGCACTTCCATTGTGTTGCAATAAAACCAAGATATCTTCCTTCACAGCTTGATGCAATAGACTAATCATCATCTTTTCATTTTTGTATTTCTTTCTATCATCAACACTTAGATCTTTAATAGCAATCTCCTCTTCTTCATCATTCGTCGGTCTAACATACTTTGTTTCAACACACTCCCAAGCATCCAAATAATTTGCTTGCACCCAATTTTCGAATTGTTCCTCCCATCCTTTATACTCTTCAATGTTCATAAGCTTTGGCGGTTTTTGCATAGTACCCGTTTCATTTTCCATGGTCAAGTTCTGAGTAACACTAGCCGGAGTAGTCGGGGTAGTAGCAAATGCGTTATAAAATTCCTCTTCCATGTTTCGGTAACAAGTTTCACAAAACTCTAACACTTTCAAACGAAATCAAACTCAAACGAAATCACCTCTTCAAACGGAATACCCTTTCAAATGAAGTCATACTCAAACGAAATCACCTCTTCAAACAGAATACCCTTTCAAACGAAATCACAGTTGAAGCGAAATCACCTGCACAACAATCTCAAGCGAAATACTAATACACACGAAATCACTTTTCACACGAAATAATGCTTTCAAACGGAATCACCCAAGCGAAAACTGATTTCGAGCGAAATTAACAGCAACTTCAAGCGAAATTATAATTCCGTGCGAAATTACAGCAATTGTTCGAACGAAATTATATCAACTTTCAAGCGAAATTAAACTTTCGAACAGTTTTAAGCCGAATTAATGTCTGAAACTTTCAAGGGTTTGTTAAAACACTGTTAAGCACATTATATTTGAAAATCAAGCCATTTTAACCGTGAAATCAAGTTTAATTGTGAAAAGAAGGTGTAGAAAACAGAAATTGTAGCTGAAATGGTAAGAACTCTTCCTCCTGATCTCTGATACCACTTGTAGGATCGTTTTGGGACCCACACGAGTCGATCAGAAGAGTTTTTCTCAATACGAAAGGCGGAAACAGACGTATCGAGTTCAATTCAGCTAGAATATCACTTTAAGCTGTCTTTTGATTGATATTAGATCAATTACAATGCTGTAGACACTTCGGCAGAGATTCGCTACCGGAATCAGAATCGTTACAAATGACTAGGCACAATAGGTATTTATAGGTGAGTAATTTCGCTTGAATTGGCCCAAACGGAATCTGATTTCGCACGGAATTAGCTTCAAACGAAATCATCATGTTAATTTCGTTTGAAATGACATATGTGTCATTTCAAGTGAAATTACCTATAAACACATATTTCCTCGTTATTCGTGCCTTGATCTAACTAATACAATACTCGATACAAGACGAAGTCGATAGACGCATGCACCAACACTAAGCTTCATCCTAGCTTGATTCCATGTCATCAGCCTGCAACATGTATTAAAATAGAGACAGTACAAAAATGTACCAGCGAGTATACAAGTTTGAATAATAGCATAATAGATTAAAACAACTCATATCCACAGTGTAAGAATAAAAAATAGTTTCAACCGTGCTAGTGTCGCAGTCCACACAGTGATAGCCCAAGTATCCCAATGCTTTAGTGTTTACCCAAGACTCAAGGTAAACTAGAATCCTCCTAACAATACCCCCTGAGAATAATGGGAGAGGTGCACCTCCTATAGCGCTATTATTGTTAAGGCGCTACTATTGTTTTGGCTGATTAACCTAAACCCTAAAGCCTAACCTTGTTTATATAACACAAGGTTTGCAACTTGGGCTAGGATAAACCTCATGGACTGCGAATTGGAGTAAGCCCAATTCGCCCCCATACACCCAATCTGGTGGGTTTGCTTAGCCCAAACATTACAACTAACTATCACAAAGCTAAACCCGCTAATCGTTTAACGTTTAACTAATTACAAGATATCCAAAGACCAAATCTAAGCTGTTGGCACAGAATATGCACCAACAAACTCCCCCTTGACAATAGCTTCATAAAATAACTTTGTCTCCAGTCATCTTGCAATCTTCATGTAATCTTGCATTGTCTTTGGTCTTTGGATAGCTTCAGCTTCAATAGCTTCTGTCAGCAACAGACTCCCCCTAAGCTGATGCATCCAATCACCAAATCTTCAAAAACTTTAGCATTTGAGTAAACTCCAGTTCAGCATTTGTAAAGCAATCTTCAAACTCTTCATCTTTGTCTGCAATGTAGAAAGGAGGTTCTACCATGCATCCAATCAAAACTCTCATCTTTTCATCACAGCAACTTCTCAATAACATACTGCTTCAATCTGTATACTATAAAACAAACATCTCGAGAAACCATAAGAATTTTTCAACAAAGTTAAATAAATTATTATTTTTCAAGAGATAGTTAAACTGTATCACAGATTAAGCATTTTCAATTTCATCACCAACACGCAAAACTTTTTGTCCAACACACAAGAACCTGCATTATTTAAAATTTTAAACTCACTTTCTAACACCGTCTCCCCCAATCAGTAACAATTTCTCCAAGAATAACAGTTTTTCGTACGTTAAGAATTTTAAACTGAAAAAGACACTATTTTTGGATTTTTTATATTTTCTGAAAGCAAGTAAATAACAAAAGCAATAAACACTCTATTTTTGTGAGAATAACTGGTAAGAAGATCATATCAACAAAATCAAACTGTTTCACACTTATAGTTAATTCTTTATTTACTTTCATGAAAAGCAGTCCAAGACGATTACCAGTATGTTTGTCCACTTAAACAAAATGCATGAACATTTCAAGTACCATTACCAAATGATACATTAAGGTAATTTTATTTACTGAAATATTATCGTGTCCCACTTCAGGATATACCCCCACGATCAAGGTATGCACAAAGATTCATCGTAGTAGGTGAGTGTACTGAATTCATCCGTTTTATTTTTCAACATTTAGATAATTGGTGAATAGGTCAGTACTTCCGTACAGCAAAGAGACCAAAATATCTAACGAGTGCTAAGACAAATACAATTTTTGGTACGATTTATGCTTTTTGCACATTTGAATGACTCTCTATGAGAGCTTCTTCATTTATGGGATTTGGCATTTTTTGCTCTTTTAAGATATCCTGGTTGTGTCTAGGTCAGCATGTATCTGGATGCAGCAGAAGGACAACCCTGATATCCCCAGATGAAATAACAGTATAAAGACCCAAAACTTCAGATTTTGGCAATCTATCAACGCAAGATTTAAGGTCATTAAACCATACACCACTGATGTGTTCCCCACTCATATTCAGTTCGTTTATGTTTATATCACATTGGTAAGTTGATTATTTCATGCTTTTTGCCTACTGGTACATCATATGATGAAACTGCTATCACACTTAAGCAATTTAATTAAGTTTGAGTGTGACAATCTAACTTGCTGATGTACTATCATTTCTTCTTTTTCACACAGAGATAACTCATTTTTGATTTTCTATTTTTTTATGTTTTTGATTTTTCAATGTTTTTTATATTTTTGATTTTTTTTAAGAAAAGCAGTAAACTATTTACAAAATTCTTATGAAAAACCAGTTATTCAGGATTCCTCATCCCGTTGAGTTCGACTAAATGTTCAAAGCGAGCCCTGTCAAAAGCTTTAGTATAAAGATCTGCCAGGTTATCTTGTGTGTCGACTCAGCACTTTGAACTTCAAGTTAAATCATTTAATATATATATATATATCAACAATCTCACATCCCCCCGTCATGTGCCTAGAGCAGCCACTATCAACATACCATAAGTTGATAATCCTCCTTAGCAGCTCCTGCACACACCAACTAAGAAATTAGTTAGATTGGGGGACCCAAGCCTTAATGGTCTTGGGTCATCCAAATTCACCAACCACTGGAACATCCATCCAATATCCATTACTCCTAACTGGAGTCTTGGATCTCAGACCTGTTGATGGAATTTGATATTGATTTCCACTAGGTCTATGGTCCTGAGGGTTCCTATATGTGTTTGGACTATTTGACCTTTGAAAATGTTGATTTTTGTACGTTGAATTTTGATTCCAAGAAGCATGATTGTTGTAATTTCTAAAGCCATTGTTATAAAAAGTTCGACCACCATTATTTTAGTATCGATTTTGATATTGACCTTGACTTCTGAAATTATTAGAATTATAATAGTTCATTCTTGGTGAACTGCTTCTAGGTCCCTCATATCTGCCTGGTGGAGATTTAGGCTGAAATCTTGGTTGATTTCTTTGAAAACGAGGAACTTGTGGAGTTCCTTTTTCAGCCTTATCTACACCAACAGCAACACCCTCTGGTTGCTTGGGAGCAGATTTCTTTGGAGAATTTGCAACCTTCTCCTGATTATCACCTTTCTTCTCAGGTGATTTCCCTCTTTGTTTCTCACTAATTTGTGTTTCACTCTTTTTGTTAGGACAGCAGCTAGCTACATGTCCCTTGGTGTGACATTTGAAGCACGATCTCTTTTTCGAAGACTTCTTATCTGAAGCCTTTGAACTAGATTCAGGTTTTGATGATGATGCCTTAGAAGAATTTGGTTCAGTTTGCTTAGTTTCAGAATTTTCTTTATTCTTGTTTTTAGCAAACTCTACATTAGATTCATTTTCAATAACAGTTGTTTCGTTTTTCATGTCACTTCCTTGAACAAAATTAATCTGTTTAACAACAGTTGGATTCTTATTCTTAGGATGTGAAGTTTTCTTTTTCAAAACTGGTTTGCTGTTATCATTCTTCTTAGCATCATCACACGCAGACTCATCACCTTGCCTTGATGTGGAACTACTTGGTGCTGTTGACATAAAATTTGTTAGCTCATCTTCATCAGGTAGGAATGAATAATCATGACTAAGAGAAGGTGAGACTTCATTAAAGCCCTTGAATCCCAAACTAGTATTGTCATTACTCTTCTTTAACCCACCCATCATGTGTTTCATAACAAAAGTAGAGTCCCTGGATTGACCTAATTTCTTTTCAAGTTCAACAATTTTGAGTTGTGCATCTGACAACTCTTTGCATTTTTCAAAAATCTCTTTTGTTTTCTCAGCCATCATTTCATGAGCTAAGTCTATGACTTGAAGTTTTTCATTTAATTTGAAGGTTACAGCTTTAATTTCACTTTCATAGCCTTTTAGTTTCTTCAAGTATAGTGATTCGTTTCTTTTGGAAAAAAAAAATTGATTCTTTAATGGTAGACATTTCGCTTACCAAACTTTGGTTTTGTGTGGACAACCTGTCAACCTCACCCTGTAGTTCACGACATTTTAAACACACAGAATTAGACTTTACCTCTCCTGTTTGTTTATCAAGGTTGGCCATTAGAGCTGCAAGTTGAGCTTCCATTCTCTTGTATTTAGCATCCTTTTCTTCAGCTTCCCTTTCATGGTCAGAATTTTGCTTTTCCTCTTCAGCAACAGTTGTCTGATCATCCTTCTCTTCTGCAGCTTTACTCTCTATCTTCACCTCAGCCTCAGCATCCACTTTTGCTTCAGCATCTCCCACAGCAGCTTTATCATCATCATCAACAGGCACGATCTCTGCCATGAATGCCTGAGTGGCATTCTTATTGTCTTCTAGATGAATACTCCAATCATAGGAACCTTCTCGTGCTGTAGAGATCAAAACCTTTGAGCTAGAATTGTTTGATGCATTCCTGTTGTTTGAACTCTGACTCGAAGTCTCTTGCTTTTGTTTTTGACATTCCCTAGCGAAATGCCCATAACTTTGACAGTTAAAGCACCTCACTTTGGTCTTGTCGAAACCAACAGTCCTCCCTACAAACTTCCTTCCTGTTCTGTTCATGAATCTCTTCACTCGCCTAGAAATCATGGCCATTTGCCATTGCAAATCCATCTCTTCCAAGTCATTAGGGTCAATCTGATCATAATCTTCATCTAAAGTGGCAGGATCAGATATCTTCCCTTGAATATAGTTCTCATAAGAAGCAACGAATGAGGCAAGTAGAGCAAGATGTTCTTCAGCAGACTTCACACTCATAGGCATCGACTTAGCACTACTACTATGCTTAGAAGCTGATGTTCTCTTGGCTCCTGTTGATCCTCCTGAAGCAGCTACAAAACAAACATCACCATCCTCATTCACTGTGACCTACTCATTCTCACACGATAGAAACGCAGTAGCAGAGTCGCTAGAAGCGTTGTGAGATGAAGAAGATGTAAGCCCATTGTAAATCGCCGGATCTTGAACCTGATCATATCCAGTATCTTTCTTCTTCATACTGAGCTCGTAAGCTCTCAGCTTGCCAACTACTTCTTCAAGTTCTTTTGTCTCATAATCTACTTCTCCCTTGATCATGAGAGTGTAGATATCCCACTTGGTAGGCAAGGCATCAAGCAGCTTGTCATTCTTCTCTACGTCAGTATAGCAATCGATCTCATAATTTTCCATTTCTGACATCAGATGGTAGTAACGAGTGATGATGTCCTCAAGTGACTCATGTTTCATGAACTTGAAAATAGCAAACTGCTTCTTCAATAGATCAATCTTGTTCTTCTTGACATCTGCATTTCCCGCGTATCTCTTCTCTAATGCATCCCACATATCCTTTGAATTTGTGTACTTCTTAAAGGTATGCTTGATGCTATCAGGTAAGGACATTTTTATAGCAGCCAAGGCTCTCTTTTCAGCCTCATACATCTTTTTATCAGCCTCTAGCATGTTCACATAGGCAGTTCTACGTGGTCTACCCTCAAAGTCGTGTGTTGGGTATGTGTACCCATCTTCAATGCATATCCACATGCGAGTGTCTTGATATTCAATGAAGGATTGAAAACGATCCTTCCATGTCAAATAATTCTCCACCTTCATCATCTTAGGTGGTTTGTTGGTAGTGCCAACCTCATGCTCCATTTTCAACAGCTCATTCAAACTAGACATGTTCGACATTTTAACGTAAACAGACTGAAAAAAAAACCGTACAAAATATCTTCGAAAACAGTGGTTACCAAATTACACCGTTAGAATCGTCTCGAAAAGACGAATCCAATGATATCTAATGTCGAAAACCGAATTCGGGATTTTCCAGAGTCTTTTTTGTCCTAAAAATGCAAGGAATTTAACGGTGCAGACGGTTTAGTCAAATGAGCTACGGATCAATTTATGTTTACGAAAACGTGAATTTTTTGTTACGCTTGCCAGAAAATATTCCCCCCTTTTAAATTTGCTGTTAATTTCGCTAGCCAGTCAAGATGCTCAAATTTGCTGGTCAGTTTAAGGTATTTCGCTGCTCTAGTTCGCTGAAAGGTTAAGTTCGCAGGTCAAATTCGCTGGTCAAGTTCGCTGTTAATTTCGCAGGTCTACGACTGATAAAGTCGCCGAAACCGTGATAATTTCACTGTGGAAAATTATACGGTTACCAAAGTTGCCTTTGGATTTAACTTCGCCGGTAATTTTGCTGATCAGTTAATTTCGCAGGTCCAGACTGTGAAATTAATTAAAATCGCTTGTAAACTTGGAAATTCAATCTATTCGAAACTTCTGAGATTTTCCAGATTCTCTCCAACACAAATCTGCAAAATCAGAAAACCTAATCAGCACAATATTTTCGAAAAATATGAAGAACTTATGGAAAACCACGAAGAACAGTCTTCGAATCTTCAAGTCTTTCAGCGAAATTTTTTCAAAACAATCAACCAAAAACTATCCTGGGAACCCTAAAACCTGCAAAATAGCAAACAATCAATGCAGAAGATCAAAATCAGCCAAACAATTTCGAAAATTTTTATCAAGCCAACCAAAAATTTCGAAACCCTAATTGTCACATTTCAAAAAATTTCAAAAAAACTCCCTGTTTCTACCAAGCACAATTCTGAACCGAGCCTTCAAGAGCCTAATGCTCTGATACCAATTGTAGGTGCCCTTGATGTATGGATCTTCACATAACTGTCAATCTAATCAAGAGTGCGGAATCCTCTTTATCAGAATATAGTAGAAAACGTGTTGGAACAGAAATCAGCAATTCACTTTCAAATCGGGTTTTCTATTGATTATCAAACCAAAGTATTACAATCAATCCTAACCAACTTCAAATTCGTCCAAGACTATAGCCTCTCACGAATTCTCACACACAAACTGTTTTGGCTGATTAACCTAAACCCTAAAGCCTAACCTTGTTTATATAACACAAGGTTTGCAACTTGGGCTAGGATAAACCTCATGGACTGCGAATTGGAGTAAGCCCAATTCACCCCCATACACCCAATCTGGTGGGTTTGCTTAGCCCAAACATTACAACTAACTATCACAAAGCTAAACCCGCTAATCGTTTAACGTTTAACTAATTACAAGATATCCAAAGACCAAATCTAAGTTGTTGTCACAGAATATGCACCAACAAAACGTCACATAGCACAAATAGAATACTAGAATGCACAAGTTTTCACATACACGTAGGATAGAGTTTAGCTTGCAAAAGTATCAAGTTTCGTAGTTTATAGAATACATGTTACATCCCAAAGTTTAAAGTAAAAAGGGATCGAGTATACTCACAGTGATTGCTTAACAGTTACACTATTATTGGATCAAAGGGAGCTCTTTTAGAATTAGCCTGATAGATTTCAACAGATAAGAGTCGGGCAGAATAACGAGATTATGCAAAGTGTCGGAACAGTCACTGGATCGGATGGCTGTCCGATCGGATGGTTATCCGATCAGATTGCCAGTCGATCGAGTGGCCAATGTGAGAGGGAACGGATGACTGCCCGATCGGATGGTTGTCCGATCGGGTGGTCACTCGATCGAAGTACCAAGTTTAGTGTGTTGGTCACCTCGATCGGATGGCAGCTCGATCGGACGGCTATCCGATCGGGTTGCCACTCGATTGAGATTTCTGAAAAAGGGTCTAAGTCCTAAGCGCTAGACAACTGCTACCCGATCGAGTGGCTGTTCGATCGGATGGTCATCCGATCGGATTGTCACTCGATCGAGTGATCCTTGTCCCGTTTGTAATTTTGTGAAATTTCTAAGTTTCTAGATTAATGAGGACGGCACAGGTCGTACTGTGACAATGGTAAACTCGCTGTCTTACAGCCGTTCTGATCGGGTGGGAATCACCCCCGTCCGATCAGTCGTCTGTTTACAGCGGTTTATGTCAGAATCCGTTCCATGGTCGTCTCCTCCGGCAACAATCCGTTTCCAAACCTACTCTAGACTACCCATCCAGTCTACAGTCCGTTTATACCCGGATTTCACCGTTTAAAATGAAAGATTGAAGGAAAGATGAAGGAAACTTAAGTTTTATCATAAAAATCCTAGATCTAGCTTAGATTTGGTGCAAAACACTTGAAATTCCTTAGATCTGAGCTAGATCTTGTCAGGAATGACATCATATGGCAGTTTGTACCACCCACCATGATGACATCATCCTCAAGAGCTTAGATTCGAGAGATTCCACGGTGAAGAATCGCGTAGAGAATGAAGTGCAGATCAAGAAAGTACAAGAATCTAGCGTAAAACGTATCGAAATTGCCGAGAAATGAAGAAACGTGATGTTTGTGCGTCTGATTCGAGCAGGGCTGTCACATCAGTGAAGGACTGATGCGACAGCTCCTATTTATAGTGTAAGGTGGGTGAAGAGGGGCAGTGTGCACGGATCGGGTGGCAACTCGATCGAGTGGCCATCCGATCGGGTGGTCATCCGATCGGGTGGCTATCCGATCGGGTGGTCATCCGATCGGATTGCCACTCGGTCAATCCATCCCTTCTGTTTCACGTCTTCGATTCGATTTGCGAGTTAGATTAAGCGTTGCGTATTATTGGGCAATAGTATAACTAGATTATAGCAATAACACAAAAGATTTCGAAGTTAAATAGTTTCCGCCAGTGACAAGACTCCAGTCCCTCGTTCGATCAAGTCTCAAGTCTCACGAGCCTCAAGAGTCAAGCACCTAGTATATAGAATTAGGCATTTCAAGCATATAGAATTAGGCATTCCAAACATATAGAATTAGGCATTTCAAATGTATAGAATTAGGCATTCCAAACATATAGAATTAGGCATTTCAAGCATATAGAATTAGGCATTTCAAGTATATAGAATTAGGCATTTCAAACATATAGAATTAGCCATTTCAAGCATATAGCATATGACATAGAATTCACTAAATATCAAAGTATTAGAAACTACATAGCTCAGGGACTAAAATTAACAATATGTAAAGTCCAGGGACTAAACTTGCCAAAAGTCTAAAGTCTAGGGACGCAGGGCGTTACATTACATATGCCTTACCACCTTTATATAACCTCAATATTAGGTTAAAAGGGGTTAAAAGTGACAAAACGCGACAATACAAGTCCAGGGGCTAAATCTGCCAAAAGTTGAAACTTTTGCCCCTGCAAGGGCCTTACAGGCCGTAAAGGAAAACCCCATATGGTCCGTAAGGGGTCCCTAGAAGCGGTTTTAATGTTTGGGCTCCAAGAAAACCACTTATTCGAATCTATGGGCAATCTAGCTGGTTGTGACACGTCCCAAAACACTTGTATTGATCCTAGAATGATGCTAAACATTTGGCATCATCTTGGTCATCCTCAATTGCTATAAACAGCAAGCTTGATCAAAGTTTTCAAGTGTTCATTTCATACTTTCACTTCTATCTTCTGCTTTGGAAGTTCCTAATCTGGGAGCTTCCTTGAAGTTCTAAACATTCCTAGGATCACTAGTAAGTGCTCCTTATCAGTTCTTTTACATTTTATAGGCTTTAAAAGCCGAAAGTCAAGCAAAATCAATTTGCTTTGACTTTCGGTTTAGACCATTATGGTCAAGCCAATTTTCGAATCGAACATGGTTACGTGATCATAATTAGGTAGGTGTTAATCACTCAATGGTAACCTAATGCCAAAAGGCGGCCTCATACGCCTGCGACCGCAGGCAACATTGTATAGCCAAAGCTCACCATCTCCGGTTCAAGGCTACGTGATCGTAATTCAGTTGGCGCTCAAACACCATTTAGGGTATCTGTACATCAATTGACGCCCAAAAGTCAAACCTCCGCTCCACCATCACATATACGTTGCTGTAGAGCCAGGGGCGGAACCACAAGAGGGTCAGGGGTGTCAGTTGACCCTCCGGCCAGCAAAATTTTCAGTTTACCGGGTACTTGACGAAAATTATTTTGTACAGTTGACCCTCCTGATTATGTTGTGTAAAGATTTAGAATCAGACAAAAAATAAAGATCTTCAAAGATTTTCCGGCAGGTATGCGACGGTCCGGCCGCTGCGAGCGGTGGTCTTACGGTGGCGCTTGGTGGTCTGATGGACTTTAACTAAATGTTTAGTGGAATGAAGAAGATAAAGAGTTGGGTTTTTGAAAAGTGAAACACGTCATGTCTGATTCATTTTAATATTCATTAATGGGCATTAGGGGAATATGGCTTTATATAAAAAATAAATTTTGATTTTAGCCTAAAATTTAAAACCTAAATTTATAATGTTTTATTTTATTATCTCATGAAAACTTTACTGTGTCGCAGACCTGTTCTTTCTTCTTGGAAAAGCTTTATTTTGATTCTTGAGATTTGAAGTGGACAAGTCAGGTCCATCGTTCCATCGGCATCTAACATTACAAAGCATGTTTTTTTTTTCCTTTTTTCATTATTAATTATTATATTATTTAATATTCATGAGTTAAACTGTTTCAACAATTTTATATTATAGATTTACTGTGAATGTGAATTAGATTTATTTTATTTTTTGAATTAAATTATCAATTGATTTATAAACTTTTATGTCCTAAGTTAGTTTTGTTTTAATCATAGAAATGCAAAGATACAAAGGTATTTTAATATAGAACCCAAACCAAGTATCGCGACTTCATCAAATCCATTAAACTCTAGTGAAAATAGTAACAAAAGAAGTCGAGATGAACTTAAATTATCTAAAGATGAAATTGTTGGTGACCCGGCAGTGCGTAAACCAATAAATGATTATTCAAGTAATATACGTGAAGAAGTAAGAAGACGGTACATAACGAAAGGTCCTTGTCAACCAAAAGGTCATATTTTCCCTCAAAAGAAAGTTTGTGGATTTATGAGAAAACTTCAAGAAACATGGTTTGACAGCTTTTGTTGATTAGAATATAGTGTATCTAAAGATGCCGCATTTTGTTTATGGTGTTATCTTTTCCCTACTGGTAATAAAAATGGGGATGATATTTTTATCAATCATGGTTTTAAAAACTGGAAAAAGGCATGTGAGAATTTTCGTGATCATGAAGGGGGTCATAATAGTAGACATAATCATGCAAGAGTTCAACTCGAGTCATTCAAAGATCAAAGACATAATGCAAACTATATGATGTCAAGAAATTGTAAGCAAGATGAGATTGATTATCGTATTCGATTAACCGCTGTTGTTGATGTGATTCGATTCCTTTTACAACAAGTTTTGGCTTTTCGCGGGCATGATGAGGCTATAAGTTCTAATAGCCGGTGTAATTTTCTTGAAGTTGTCAAATGGTATTGTGTCACAGCCTGATATTTCCACGTATTACCGGTGGGCCCGGTGGGGAGTATCGTGACGTAGTTGATATCATCATGGTCAATAATCACAGTCTAAATGCACAGCGGAAGTCTAAAAGTAATAATTATACAAACCGATTCGAAAGTAACATAAAATTTTACAAACGGGTTGTAAGATGGATCCACAAGCGGATCTAAGATAAAAAGGAATATTGTTCAACAGATTTAAGCATCAAAAGCTTGCAAGACTCTTTATTTGATACTGGGAGTAGCCAACCCATTTCGCTTAGTACATGCACTTAACCTTTTTGGAAAATACGTCAGTTTACACTGGTAAATACAATTAACCGACACTTTTGAAAACATTTATGAAAATTGATTTAAATGCACAAGGCACAAATATTCTTTTATAACTTGGGATAATTATTTAAAAATAATCTTGTAAAAGATTTATATGTTTGTTATACATTCAGGATCCGGGATAAAAGCCGGAACAAGATTAATAGACACACGACATAATATAAACCCACGGCGAGCTATTCTCAACAAGCGGGTATATCTTTTTACATACGCACCGGCAGGTGTATGCCTACACCCCGCGCTTAAGTCGTGGCCATTTCAATGAATGAACCGAGGATATCCAGGACATGGTCATTAACCCCCCAAAGGCTTAAAACAAACAAAACAGATTAAACGGGTTATCTCAATTATTTAACCATTATTCGATTAAAAATTCAATACCCGACCAAGCGGTATTATTAAATACAGTACCACAAGCCCGTATAAGGGAAAATAAGTTAGAAGTATTTACCTGAGCAAAAATGTAATTTTTATCCCAGCCGTATATCAATTAGCAAGTACAGATACCTTTTACCGGGCTCCTAATCTGGAACGAAGGTTTTAATAACCTATTAGAATTCCTAACGGGTCTTATTTAAGCTAAAACTTAGACCGGATAGTTTTAATGAAAGGCTTACGGTTCAAAACACAAGATTAAGCGAAGACCGGATTAGAATGTGATTTAGACCCGACAAGTATGAAGACTTGTATAATAAGGGTAAACTAAACACATTCTGGATTTTGAAGTAAAAACGATAAGGTTTGACCCGTTTCGGTTAATTTATGCAAACTAGTTACATAAATCGTACCGAACGCGAAAAACGCATAACAGGTAACCAAATGAGTCATGTACAGGTTCCACAAGTTAATATGCTTAAAATATGTTATGATATCAGTAGGATACCTTCCATTATGCCCAAAACGAATTTAAAATCAAATTAAGCCCCGAAAGGGTATTTTGGTCATTTTAAAATTTATAAAAGAGGTTAAATAGAAATCTGAGGTTCTGGTCTAAAATAATCAGTAAAAATATTTATTTTAATAAGCTATATCAGTAAGATATCATATATATGTGAAATTTATCTTTTATGACCAAACTATGCACCGAAGGGGCATTTTGGTCATTTCACATATGTTTTAAGGGTCAAATTTGGAAATCTGTGTTTAAAACTTCTGCTTACTATTTAAGTATAAAAATTTATTCATAACATCAGTAGGTAACAAGTCTTAGGTGCTAAATATGGTTTTAAACCATACCATGCGCCTAAATCGCATAAAAGTCGGTATTTGACGATATTCGAGTTGATTAAAGAAAAATGAGATTTTGACCAGCCTTTATAGTTTAAAATAACTTATTTATTATATAAAATCAGTAGAAAAAGATTTGATATGTAAAGGATGTGTAAAACTCACTTTATTAGCGAAAAGGGCATTATCGTCAATTACCGAGCCAATGCAAGAACTCTATGTCATGATCAGTTTAAAATTTAATAAAAATTTCCAAAAATCCCTAAATATTATATTACATCAGTGGGTAAAAGGTTTTGGGTCAAAATTTGGGTTTAAATAGGTTTTATGCCGAAAATGCCGTTTAATTAACAAAAGCTTTTAATTTACGATATTGAGCATAACTCCTAATTTAGACTATAAACTAATGTCAAATTTTTAGGACATGCTTACAAATCAGTAATAAAGGTTTTTATCCTCTCACATTTTCAAAAATCTCGTTTTAATATTAAAAGGGCATGATGGTCAAATTTTAAACATTTAATGGAAACATGCATATGAATCAGATTTAATAGGAACCATATAGTATAATCTCAAAGGGTTATACTAACATGAAATATGGTCCTAAAATAACCCTAAGGCATATCTAAACTAAGCTAAATTGGGTCAGAACTGAAAGTCAAAGCAAAAGTCTACTTTTGCGACTTTCGGTTGCGAACCGAACCTAATCTTAGAATTGTCGGGTTGAACATGCCTAAACATGTTCTTATATTATTTACCAAGTTATTTTAGTGTTTAAACTTGTTCCATAACTTCTACATTATCAGTTATGAATTTATTTGCAAAAATGGATTCTGTTGACTTTTTAATAATAAGTTTGACCCGACAATTGACCATGTTAGAGTGATAATCAGTAGGTGCCCTCTTAAGGGTTTATTACCTACATAACTACCAACTCATAGCCACTTTCAATTCGAATAATGACTGGACCATTAGTGATTAATCACTAAGTCAAAGCTTAATTACGATGGCTTTGACTTTTGGTCATTAAACTAATAAAACTTGAACTAGAGAGGCTAAGAATGCTTACAAGGACACTTACCACGAAATATGAACTGAGGAAAGCTTCCTAGAGCTCCAAGGGACTCCAGAGAATGAATTTTGAAGTGATTTTGAAAGTGTACAAGTGAACTAGTGCAACAAAGGGCCTTTATATAGTAAAATGGAAGCTCCAAGATCCTTGCATGTGTCCCTATGATGTTCTCAGATGTTCCCAGGTGTCCCTAGTGCATGAAAAACCATTGGCACAGTCCCTGGTATCGAAATTTAGCATGCAAAGGCGGTGGAACTGGTTAAACATGCAGTTGTCCTTATCTTTCTACAACTGATACTCTTACGCCGGCCGCGTAAGACTCTTAAGGAGTCAACGTGGGCCGCGACGCTCCATTATGACCGGAAAACAAGTTTCGTTTATTGCATTTTTTGGTCCCTGGTCCATAATAAGTTTATTTAACTTTCGTTTATTGCACTTATGACCCCCATAGTTAACTATTTAGGGCCTTTGGTTATAAACTAACTCCGTTAAGCTCCCGGTTAGCTGTACGATCACCCGAAAAGTCTTGTTTTCATCAAAACTCCCCAAAATTAATATCCAATATTCTTGAGAGCGAAATATACAATTATTACAATGTTTTTAGGATCGTTAAAAGGTCACTTAGAGGTATCTTTTAACATGTTGACACTTTTAACCCTTATGTTTCGTAAAATCCTTATTTTAAGCACAAACGACTTTCTATGTTCGACAAATTATTCGTTAAAGAATACGAACGTCGTATGAGGTCAATCAGAGGCACAAGAATGGCATGTTGACACTTTGGATCCTTTTACTAGCATATTTACATTGTTTGACAGCTTTAGTCCCTCGGAAACAATTCCTTACATGTTTAAAGTCCATGACACTTGTCCTTATTATATTGGTCGTGATTTTTACGAGGTGTTGCATCCTCACCCCCTTAAAAGAAATCTCGACCTCAAGATTTACTAAAATAAATGAGGGTACTTCTGTTTCATCGTGGATTCAACCTCCCACGTGTATTCTGGGCCTCTTCGGGCAACCCATTTTACTTTTACAATCGGCACATGCTTCTTTCGAAGCTTCTTAACCTGACGATCCTCGATCGACAAAGGTTTTTCAATGAACTTCAAGCTCTCTTCTATCTGCACGTCCTTCTGTGACATTGCTAGCGATTCATCAGCTAGACATTTCTTCAAGTTGTACATGTGGGATACATTATGTATCCCACTAAGCTCTTCTGGCAGATTTAGCTTGTAAGCTACTGTTCTGACACATTCGATGATTTCGAATGGTCCTATGTATCTTGGGCTTAGCTTTCCCTTCTTGCCAAAACGCATTACCCCTTTCCAGGGTGATACCTTAAGTAACACCTTATCACCTACCTCAAATTTCAGAGGTTTACGCCTTTTATCTGCGTAGCTTTTCTGCCTATCCCTAGCAGCTTTGAGATGATCACGTATCTGCACAATCTTATCTGTCGTCTCCAGGACTATATCAGGTCCTGTTAGTTGGACATCACCAACTTCCGCCCAACAAACTGGCGTTCTACACTTTCTTCCATACAAAGCTTCGAAAGGTGCAGCTTGAATACTTGAATGATAGCTATTATTATATGAAAATTCAATCAACGGAAGATGATCATCCCAATTTCCACCTAAATCAATAACACAAGCCCTTAGCATATCCTCCAGCGTTTGAATTGTGCGCTCGCTTTGCCCATCCGTCTGAGGATGATAAGCAGTGCTGAAGTTTAATCGAGTGCCTAAAGATTGCTGAAAGCTTTTCCAAAATTGAGACGTGTATCTAGTATCCCTATCGGAGATAATAGATACTGGCACTCCATGAAGAGATACTATTTCATCCACGTACAGCTGAGCTAGCTTATCTGAGCTATGTATTTCCTTTATAAGTAAGAAGTGGGCTGACTTGGTCAGTCTATCTACTATAACCCAAATAGTATCATTCCCATGCTTTGTCCTTGGTAACTTAGTGATAAAATCCATAGTTACCATTTCCCACTTCCAAATGGGAAGTTTAGGCTGTTGCAGCAAACCTGACGGCTTCTGGTGTTCGGCTTTAACTTGCGCGCATGTCAGAAATTTAGCCACATAAGTGGCTATAGACTTCTTCAAGCCTATCCACCAATAATTTTCCTTTAAATCCTGGTACATCTTATCACTGCCAGGATGAACAGAATATTTGGAACTATGGGCTTCTTGAAGAATCACTTCCCTAAGTCCTCCATAGATTGGAACCCATATTCGTCCGTTCAATCGTAGGATTCCATCCTTGCCATATGACAACTGTTCAGCAGTTACGCCTAACTTCTCGTTTGGATAGTTAGCTTCTAATACGGCTCCTTTTTGAGCGGCTAACAATCTTTCATTCAAACTGTTCTTTAACTCAATGCTTTTGGCATTGACTCTAATAGGCTTAACCCTTTCTTTCCTGCTTAGAGCGTCAACTACAACATTCGCTTTGCCTGGATGGTAGCGAATTTCACAATCATAATCATTCAGTGTCTCCATCCATCGACGCTGTCTCATGTTAAGATCCTTTTGGTTAAACAGATGTTGAAGGCTCTTATGATCAGAATATATTACGCACTTTGTTCCATAAAGGTAATGCCTCCAAAGCTTTAGTGCAAATAAAACGACACCCAATTCCAAATTATGGGTGGTGTAATTCTTTTCGTGCACCTTTAATTGTCGGGAAGCATATGCGATAACTTTGCCCCTCTGCATAAGCACACATCCCATACCTGTGTGCGATGCGTCGCAATAAACCACAAATTCTTCAATACCTTCTGGCAATGTCAACACAGGTGCATTGCTTAACTTCTGTTTAAGAATTTCAAAGGATTCTTGTTGCTTGGGACCCCAATCGAACTTTATATTCTTACGATACGAAGTTAGGGGTGCAGCAATCCTTGAAAAGTTTTCAATAAAACGCCTATAGTAACCTGCTAGACCTAAGAAGCTGCAAATCTCTGTAGGAGTCTTAGGTTCTTGCCAATACATAATTGCCTCAATCTTAGCGGGATCCACCTGGATACCACGCTCGCTTACCACATGTCCAAGAAATTGGACTTCTCGAAGCCAAAACTCACACTTTGAAAACTTGGCGTAGAGCTTCTATTGCTGAAGAAGTTTAAGGATACATCGAAGGTGCTTCTCATGATCAGCCTGATTCTTTGAATTTATAAGTATGTCATCAACAAACACAATGACAAACTTGTCCAAATAGGGCTTGCAAACGTGATTCATGAGGTCCATAAATGTTGTTGGTGCATTAGTGAGCCCGAAAGGCATCACTAAGAACTCGTAGTGACCATAGCGAGTTCTGAATGCAGTCTTATGCACATCTTCATCTCTGACCTTCAGTTGATGGTAACCTGACCTTAAATCAATCTTGGAGAAGTAACTTGCCCCTTGTAGTTGATCGAACAGATCGTCGATCCTGGGCAATGGATATCTGTTCTTGATTGTAACCTTGTTCAGCTCACGATAATCAATGCATAAACACATTGATCCATCCTTAATATTTAGTCTTTACAAACAGAATAGGCGCTCCCCAAGGAGATGAGCTAGGTCGAATAAAACCCTTTGCCAACAAATCATCCAATTGAGTCCTTAATTCCTTCATCTCAGTTGGTGCCAATCGATAAGGTGCTCTTGCAATTGGTGCTGCTCCAGGAATGATATCGATTTTGAACTCCACTTGCCTATCTGGGGGTAAACCAGGTAGTTCTTCAGGAAATACATCTGGATATTCAGAAATAACAGGTATGTCTTCGATCTTGGGCTTTGGTTCATTAATAGTTACATGTGCCATATAAATGACACAACCTTTCTTCATACACCTTGATGCTTTAAGCAAGGACACTTGCTTAGGTATCCCGTATTGAGTATCTGCTTGTATTGTTAACGGCTCACCATAAGGAGTTTTGATACCACTTGCTTATTGTCACAAACGATGTGAGCTTAGTTATGAGATAACCAATCCATGCCTATTACTATGTCAAATCCCGCCAATTTTAAAGGAAGCAAAGAAAGTGGAAAAGAGTGGTTCCTAATGGATATAAAACATCAATCTAACACGGTTGAAGCAGTCTCTATAGTTCCGTCAGCCAATTCTACTTCATACTTTATGCTTAGAGTCTTAACAGCTAGATTTAATAACCTACAAAACTTATTATCCACAAAAGACTTGCCTGCACCCGAATCAAACAATACTCTAGCATAAACATCATTGATAAGAAAGGTACCTGTTATCACATTGTCATTCTGAACCGCTTCTTGAGCATTCATTTGAAAGACCCGAGCATTGGTCTTTTTACCCTCTTCAGGTTTCTTTGCATACTTTGGGCAGTTGGACTTGATATGCCCCTTCTCGTTACAGTTGTAACAAGTCGCATCCTTTATCTTCTTACAATCCAACGTTTTATGCTCACTTGATTTGCAGATCCCACAAGCTCTAGGCTGTGATTGGGATTTTGATTCGAACCTACATTTCCCTAGATGACGCTTCTTGAAGGTTTTACACTTGGGTTTCTCACCCGACTGTTGATTATCATTTTTAAACCCGGAACCCTTCTTGCTCTTAGGGTTCCCCTTATGTTTCTTATCAGAACGGCGTAAGTTCTCATCCTCACGTTTCCTTTTCCCCTCGTCAGAATTCTTAAGCGATCTCTGCCTGACCGCATCGAGAGTAAGAGATAACGACAAATCAGCCACAGACCTGAATGTGGTAGGTCTAGATGCTTTCACACTTGCTTTAATTTCTGGAGCTAAACCTCCAATAAAACAAGCTATACGTTTCGGTTCTGGCGTGACCAAGTACGGAACCAATCGAGACATGGTGTTGAAACTGGTAAGGTATGCCTGACAATCCAAGTTCTTCATGACCAAGGTCAAGAAGTCAGTCTCAATTTTCTCAACTTCATGTTGAGGACAGAAATTTTCTTTGATTAAAGCAACAAACTGATCCCAAGACATGTTGTAAAGTGGGATCTTTCCTGTAGCTTGGATTAGGGACCTCCACCAAGCTAGAGCTTCTCCTTTAAAAGATTGTGAAACAAACTTCACAATGTCTTGCTCTGCACATCCACTAATATCAACCATAGTATCCATCTCGTCGAGCCAAGTCATACAATCGATGGCTCCTTTCTCCCCTGTGAAGTCTCTGGGCTTGCAGGTGACAAAATACTTATAAAAACAGGTTTTAACACGTGGCTCTTGATTGAGCACAACCTTCTTAGATGGAACACTCCTCTGATTCGATGAGTGATGAGAAACGCTCCTGTGGGATGTATGAGTCTTGGAGGGTGGTTTTGTATGTGGTACGGACTGAGTTCTGGCGCGAGTCCCACTTGATTCATTAAACTGTCTGTCGAGAGCTCGAGTAACGGCATTATCTATTAATGCATGCAGTTCCGCACCGGCTACATTAACTTTGGTAGTATCATTATTCTCCCTCGGGTGACTGTTAACCTCGTCTGATCCGGCCATGTAGCTTGGTTGCTACATAAAATATTGACAATGATTCATTCAGAAGTCTATTATGGAATTGTCATTTATGGCAATTCATTAACCATGGTAACTATAAGCCATATTGGTTAATTTAATTAAAATTTTTTTACTATATTTTATCCATTTATAAACTATTAAGGATAATAGGGTGGTATACAAAAGGCCTAGTCACAAGGACAAATTTTTAAATTATAAGCCATGATCTTATAGGATCGAGGCATTAAGGCTTGAACATAGTTCATCACCTTTTCTTGACAGGGAGTCGTAGACTACAACTGTCTTTTTGTCTTATAGGACAATAAGTGTGGCCCGTAGGCACTTCATCACTAATGGATGTTTAAATAATAATAAAGGAAAGGAATTAGAGGAATCCAATATAAGGATGACTTGTGTGATTTTATCGAATCACATTTTGCCAGGAGTGTTAACATGTTTTCAGATGTTAACAAGGATTTGAATCTTAAAAAGGGACTACCATCATGGCCCTGTCTTAGAATGACACATGGGCTAGGTTTTTACCTTTAAGATTTCATTTAATAATTAATGGCAGATCATTTACAAAAAGGAATGATATTTTGATTTATTTCATATATTTATATTCTTGCATATGATGACAAATGAAATTTAAAATTAAAACATTCCATTAAATTTAAAAGAAGTACATAGATGCCCTAAATGAGACTTTTACATAAATAACTAGCCCACGCATTGGCTAAACTGAAAATACAAGTCCTCGCAGGGATTAAGTACATAAATAAATGTCCACACAAGGACTTAATTGAAAATTAAAAATTACAAAATAAGGAATTTCAATAATCCCTTCTGCTCTTCCCCTTGATTAAATCAGCCAAACCCTTAAGTAGAACTCGACGGCTTCTACGCTCCACCTGAACATCACGTTCCACCTGGTTCAACCTCTGAAGGATCTCCTGCTGCTGCGGTGGTTTGATCTGTGGCGGCTGCGGCTGCTGCTGCAGAGGTTGAGGATGTGGTGGGTATTGATACCCATATGCTGGGTACCCTGTTTGGTATGAAGCTTTAAAGGGTCCTTCAGGATGAAGAGCATTGTAGTTTGCCGCTACGAGATACGGGTCAACATCGGGGGCATTGTAGTAGTTGTAACCTGGGTAAGCTGGCTGCTCAAAAGGGTTATACGCCGCTGTACCGGCGTATGAAGGAATTGGGTTATCATAACCCACGTGTGGCAGTGGTGGCGCGACTGGCGGAGAGTTGACCTCTGAAACTGGGTTCGAAGGCCCACCCATCTGTGGGTCTTCATACAGTGGCGGGTAGTGGCTGTTGCTGCTGTGTTGGGGGAGTTGAAGTGGAATCCCCCTCGCACGGACAACCGTGCACCTGATCTTCTTCGCCTCGGTGGTTCTGGAGGCGGTTGCTGCACTGGCGGCGGCGGTGGCGGTTGTGACACCCGGCTTTTCAGGTCGTACCGTACAATTGTAACACGTGTTGTGAATAGGTAAGAAGGCTATATTTGATTGGTTATGATGTTTAAATGTGAAATTTAATGAGTTGGTAAATTTAAACCTTGGTAAAAATTATGTTGGCAACGATAAGATAAACGCTTATCGCGTAACGGTTAAAATGAGAAACGAACGTCAGTGACCACCCGATCAATGTTAAAATCCTAAAAATAGTCAGTTATGATTAGAATAATAATTTCAATCATATTCGTGAGGAAAAATAATTTAAAACGCTAAGAAACTCTACTTTTCGAGTTTAAGCGCGTACCGCGCAATGCAGCGCGTGTACCGACAAAATATTGTCAACACAGCCTGTCAAGGAAACTGATAATCATTTTAGTAATAATTTGATGACTTTGTTACTTTAGAATGATAAAAATAAATAAAAACGCATAAATCCCTATTTTTGCGATTTTAAGCGCATACCGCGCAGCACAGCGCGCATACTGACAAATACCGGCAACGTCACCAATCCCGGCAAACAAAATATTGTTCTGTAATATTTTGGTGAGTTTATTTTTATAGAGTATTAAAAATAATTCAAAACGCGTTAGAACGGGTGATACATGGTCGAAAACCGGTGCTCGTAATTGTTTAATTTGATGTTTTTACACAAGTTTTAATTTTGGATAGCCTACTTTTGATTAGATACTTGTTTTGCAGGTCTAGCAGAGTTTAAGGAGCTTTTCGGGAGCTTTAGGGGTTACCGGGATGAAAAACGAGCCACCGGGACGCGAAACGGGTCAACCGGACTCAAGAAATGGAAAAAAACAGAAAGACAGGATTCTGGGCACCGTCGCCGACGCCCATATGGGCCGTCGCCGACGGTCTGTATAAAACCCCGTCGCCCGTTTTGTCCATAACCAGCAAGATTAGCCGTCGACACATTTTCAACATTCACCAACCGTCGCCGATGGGGCTTCAGGCCGTCGGCGACGGCCTCTCAATGTTGGCGAGGCAATTTTTTGGTGTTAAGTGATATAGGAACGAGTCAAGAAGGGTTGTTGGCCATTATTGTTCGGGGTTACACTTTCTTTTGAGGTTTGAATCATATCTTGGAGCCATTATCATTCATCTATCATCGACGAATCCATCGACCTTCGGAATCTACAACCCGAATTAACAACCATCATCACCAACCTTCATCCGAATCACAATCAAGAACCCTAATTCACCATCATATCATTCATTCCAATCCATCATCACCAACCATCCATAACCTTAACTATTCCTCCATTCATCCACCTTCAAGCTTCAAGATGATCCAATTCAAGTTTCCAACATCCGGTGATCAAGTTCTTTCGATCATGCTCGGCTAATTTCGTTGAGGTTTCACCCCGGTGTAGGTTATTGTAAGTCTAAGGTTTGAACAATGTTTTAGTTTGGTTTTGTGACAACTTGATTTGTATTTGAATTGATTGACAATTGTCTTGCATTTGAACTATATTTGTGAATTGTCGAGTGAGTTATGAAATTTGACTTTGCGAAACAAGTTTGTGCAATTATGCCTTGTCTTTCAATAGGTTTTACTTGTCCGAAGTAACGAAGTGCATTGTGGTCCGTCCTACATGGCGTTGATAGCAATTGGCACCTAAGCTTTGATGATAGAATTCCGTTAATAACATATTCAAGTGAATCAAATTTAAAACGTGTAAGAACCCTAGGATTGCAATTACCGAACCGGGTGTGAGCCTTGTTTTCTCTATATTGTTTAAACCTTTAATTACATTTTTGCAATTGTTAATTGTTAGTAATCAATCAAACCAATCACTTAGTAATTTTACTAAACATCTCTTCATTAAACGAAAATCATAAAAACAAGTAGCAAGCTTCATAATTGTGACACCTTTTTATAATTCAATCGAATCCATTCGCAAACCACATACTCTTTGTGGTTCGACCCCTTACTATCAGTAACTATTTGTTAAGGGTAATTTGGGACTATAAATTTTATCTTTGACCGGAGCGCGACACTCCGATCAAATTTTGGCACCGTTGCCGGGGAGTGCGTGCGCTTTGTGTTTGGATTATTATTTGAATTTCGTGATTATCTGTTTAAATTGTTTAGTTTCTTTTCGTACTTTGCCTTTTTCCTTGTTACGCGGCGTGTGTTACTTGTGCAGGTTACAGGTAGTGCATGCATACGCGAAACTCCGGAAGGACTTCACTGTTAGTCTACGAACCGGAAATCGAAAGAGTAGCAAGAAGAAACCTAGCAAGCCGGTTAGAAGCAACTCATGCTTCTAATCAAACCAACCAAACACCACAACTCACACCGACCATTGAAACCGATTCAATGGCAAACCAAAACTCAAACCAAAACCTCAACCCGAACCAATTCCAATACCGAAGCAACTTTCACCCCGCTCAAATGTTCAACCTATGCCTCAAGAGCGACCGGGTGGTAATAACAACAATGGACCACCCACACCACCTTTTCAAAACCAAAATCCCAACAACACCCAAAGAACACCCCAACAACAAAACCTTCATCGACAAACTTCTTTACCTATCAACCTCGATGACCGAAATGTCAATTCCGACCGTCGAGGTAATCGAGATCGTGGCAATCCCGCGAATGAAGACCCCTTCTTCAACATAGACGATTTGAGGAACGCCATCCCCGATGACGAACCATATAGTGTTCGCGGTTATCAATCGCCGGAACATGTGAGCATACATACGGAAAATTCGGACGATGGGGGATATTATGACGATCGGGCTAATGATGACGAAGATTGGGGGTATGTGAATCAGGGTAACATCTACAATGCAAGAAGGTTTGAAGATGACGAGTTTGGCTACCAGAACGCCAATTTTGTGGGGGATGATGATTACGGGTACGGGGATAGGAGAAATGACGGTTACGAGAACAACCGTCAACCACGAAACAACAACCAAAGGAACCGAAATTACGGGTATTACAACAATGTCAACCCTAATCGGATCCTTCGTTTCGTTAGAGGAGGAAATCAAAGAGGTAATCAAGGTAGAAATCAAGGTGGGGATAGAAGGGGTGATCGAAGGGACAACCGAAGACCGATTGATCAAGAAGTTAACGGTCCGCATCGTCGTCAACAACCTCCACGGGGAGTGAATGACCATTTTAGGCCGGTGGTCACCGAGAATGATTCACCAATTGTTTGTGAAAGAAGGATGTTTTATTGCAAACCCCATTACATCAATATACTTCCTCACTTCAATGGGAGGTCTAATGATGAACCATACACGCATTTGGCGGAATTCTTATCTATATGTAACACAATCGGGGGGCATAATTTCGCATTGGAGGAAGTCAAGCTTCGACTATTTCAATTTTCGTTAAAGGACAAAGCAAAGCAATGGTTCCTTACACTTTCGGCCAATAGTATTCGAACATGGGGAGAAATGCAACAAGCCTTTCTTGATGAATACTATTCGATGGCAAAGACCGATGATGCTCGTGATGAAATTAGGTCTTTTCACCAACTATCGGGTGAGCCGTTGCATGAAGCATTCACACGATACAAGGAGTTGATGCGAAAGTGCCCACATCATCAAATAGAGAAGTGGGAGTTAGTCAAGTGTTTTGTACGGGGTCTAGACGACAATACATGGAACCGCCTTGAATCAACGAGCAACGGGACTCTTTTGAGCAATCATGAAGATGATGATTGGGAGTTTTTGGAGCGGATGAGCAAACGGTCAAAAGAGAAGGAATCGGCCGATAGAGCTAAGAAATATCCCATTTCCCGGTCACTTCCCGATCTTGATTCTAAGGATCGAATTTCTACCTTAGAGATGGAAATGGCTCGTATGAAGAAGAAGGAGGTGAACGCGGTACAATTTGCGGTGTGTGAAGAGTGTGGAGATATTGGGCATAGAACCGAGCAATGTCCAACGGGGTCGAGTGACTACACCGAGGAGGTAAACCAAGTGTATGGGGATCGAAAGCAATATGACATGAACTCCAACACTTACCATCCGGGTTTGAGAAATCACCCTAACTTCCGGTATGGTACTTCTTCGAATCAAATGAACCTGAATTTTCAATCAGGTAATCAAGGTGGTCAAGGTGGGTCCTCGTATAACAATCGTCAAGGTGGTAACCAAGGGGGTTACCAAAGGAACTACAATCAAGGGGGTAACCAATGACATCAAGGTCGCGAAAGCAACTATCAACGGGGTTACAACCAAAGTGGAAATGGGGGTGGTGCATCAAACTCCCAAGGTGATGACTCGATAAGTTCGAAATTTGATGCCATCATGAATGCTGTGAGTAATCTTACCAACTCACAACAAGCTCTTACCAATTCACAACAAGCTCTTACTAATTCATACCAAGAGTTCAAAGCCGAAGTAAAGAAAGAGTTTGAAGTGAAGGATAAATCTCAAAAGGCATTAGAAAAGCAAGTGGGGCAACTAGCTCAAGAGATGGCTCAAATTCGTGGAAGTGGAGGAGGACTTCCAATTGACACCACGGTGAACCCTAAGCATCAAGGGTCGAACTCGAGGAACACAAGTGAGGTACCAATAAATAAAATTTCTTTACGTAGTGGTCGAGTCATAGATAGTGGTGTTGAGCCACCATCACCCAAGTTTGTTGAAGGGGTGGTGGAAGATGCGAGTGATGATGAAGGTAAAAATGGTCAAACGGGTCAAAAGAAAAATGATACTACACCCGTTGTGACCGTTCCCGTCCCAAAGGCTAAGGAAAAGGGTGTGGAGGTTAATACCGCCCCTTATCCCGAAGCTTTGTTGGGACCATCTAAGAAAGTGGTAAATAAACGAGGCCCACAACAAGAAGAGATGTGGGAAATTTTTAAGCAAGTTAAAATCAATTTACCACTTCTAGATGCAATTAAGCAAGTACCTTCATATGCTAAATACTTGAAGGATTTATGCACCCAAAAACGGACTCACAAGTTTCCTAAGAAACTTGATTTGACTGAAAATGTGAGTTCAATTCTTTCGGGTGCACTTCCACCAAAACTTCAAGATCTGGGGGCACCCATTATTTCAATACAAGTTGGTGAATTTAAAATGACACGGGCACTTTTGGATCTTGGGGCAAGTGTGAGTATCTTGCCGGGTAGTTTATACGACCAATATGATTTTGGTCCACTTCAAGTGTCTAACACCACCGTGGTGTTAGCCGATTTGACCCCTAAACTACCCCGTGGGATAGTCACGGATGTAATAGTCAAGGTCGAGGACTTTTACTATCCGGTGGACTTTCTTGTATTAGATTATGTCTCTTTGGACCGAACCAAGCAACCAACGATGATCCTCGGTCGACCATTTTTGGCAACATCGAATGCCCAAATTAATTGTAAATTGGGCACGGTCGACATGACTTTTGGTAACCGTCGGTTGCTGTTAAATGTCTTTTCGGGATTGACGGATCCTCTAGTCGGCGATGAATGCTATATGGCGGACATTGTTGAAGAGTGTATACCTCTATGCGACATTAGTGTCGAAGAGGAAAACACAATAGAGGAATGTTTCATGTTTGACAGGTTACAAGGAGAGACAAATCGGATCAAGGATGAAGAGGTGAAAGAGTTGGAGGTTATGGCGGCAAAGGAAGGAAGACCCACTTGGACACACCAAGTGGAAAGTCTTCTGGAAAGCATTGATACAAAGTTGAAGCCGTCGTTGGAAGAGCCGCCGGTGCTAGAGTTGAAGGTGCTACCCAAGCATCTTAAGTATGCTTATGTGGGTAAAGGTAGCACGCTCCCGGTTATCATTGCATCTAACTTGACCCGGGAGCAAGAAGAAAAGTTGATGAGAATTTTGGTCACTCATAGAGCCGCTATCGGATGGACAATTGCGGATTTGAAGGGAATTAGTCCCTCGGTAGTGATGCACAAGATCATCACTGAAGATGGCATGAGTCCTTCTCGTGACACACAACGGAGATTAAATCCAAACATGCGAGAAGTTGTCAAGAAGGAGGTATTGAAGTGGCTAGATACGGGTATCATATACCCTATCTCGGATAGCCAATGGGTAAGCCCGACACAAACGGTTCCTAAGAAAGCGGGCATTCAAGTCGTCACAAATGACGCAGGTGAAGAGGTCGCCACTCGGCCGGTAACCGGGTGGCGTATTTGTATTGACTATAGGAAGTTAAATGCTGCAACTTCCAAAGATCATTTCCCTTTGCCATTTATTGACCAAATTGTTGAGAAATTGGCCGGACAAAAATTTTATTGTTTTCTGGATGGTTATTCCGGATACAATCAAATTGCTATACATCCGGAAGACCAAGCAAAGACTACTTTTACTTGTCCATACGGTACCTTCGCATTTACGCGAATGCCCTTTGGACTTTGTAATGCCCCCGCCACCTTCCAAAGGTGTATGACGAGTATCTTTTCAGATATGGTGGGGGAGTCTTTGGAAATCTTCATGGATGATTTCTCAATATTTGGGTCATCATTTGATACATGCCTTGACCAACTCGAAAAAGTTTTGAAAAGATGTGTTGAGAAAAATCTGGTTTTGAGTTGGGAAAAGAGCCATTTTATGGTTCAAGAAGGGATTGTGTTGGGGCATGTCGTCTCGAGTCATGGGATTGAGGTGGATAGAGCAAAAGTGCAAGTCATATCCACTTTGCCTTATCCTACAAGTGTTAAGGGTATTCGGTCGTTTTTGGGACACGCGGGGTTTTATAGGCGGTTCATAAAAAGCTTTAGTGATATAACAAAACCCCTATGCAATTTGTTGTTAAAGGATAAAACTTTTGAATTCGATAAAAATTGCCAAAATGCCTTTGACGTGTTGAAGAAAAAATTGGTTGAGGCCCCAATCTTGCAATCACCGAATTAGTCTTTACCATTCGAAATTATGTGTGATGCAAGTGTGTCACGACCCCCGACCCACCCTGGACGGAATCAGAAGCCGTGAACAGTCCAATGGTACCGGTGATTAATTTTGAAAACGTTGCAGCGGAAATTTCATCAGGACCGTGAGTTAGGAAAAATATCAGAGTTTTAGAAACACCGGATTTTTTTTTAAATAGATGGGATAAACCCATGTTTTATAAAGGTAGCTTTAATAAGATAAATTTGTTTACATAAAACAATATTTCTTAATTTGATTTAATTAATAAAATAAGCCACATCTTGAAGCCTTTCAGTGTCGTATCCAGCTCTTATTCCAATCTACTGTAATTACCTGAAAAATGTTTGAAAAAGGTTTTGTAAGCGAAAATACTGAGTGAATTCATTCCATTTTTATAAAATATAATGTTATACCTTACAGTATTAAGGTTTTTATATCTATTTATATTTACCCAATTCAATCAGTATTTGTCACATAGTGGCAGTTCCAATATGACATTAATCATATCACTCATTGGCTCACTTTTGTCCAATAGTGAATTTATCAAGTACTTATATTTTACTATTATCCAATTTATCTGTCACTAGGCGATTCCTGTGATGGTAATCATATCATTGTTGATCATTCTTTCAACTAATGATTCTGGTCATATCACTGTTGATCATTCTTTCAACTAGTGATTCTATAATTCTGGTCATATCACTGTTGATCATTCTTTCAACTAGTGATTCTATAACACTGTTGATCATTCTCTCAACTAGTGCTTTTGGTCATGTCACTGTTGATTATTCTCTCAACTAATGACTCCGGACTTAATTGTGTCCCGTGACATTTCTTTATCAAATATTTTACTTATGGCATAAAACCATTTAATCCAGAAAATAACATATATCATTTTATGTCAACTACTATAACTTATCAAATATAATCTTCGTATAGTAGAATATATTATAATTGACTATTTTATTATGGTATACACCATTTAAATTTATCTCAAACATACATTAAATTAATTAATGTTAAAATAATATTAGTTATTGATTATAGCTACTGGGCATAATTCCCACTTTGATTGTGGTCATGCTAATATTGACTAACTTTTTGAGAATCAAATAATGTATAAAACCTTTCATACCGGCAGTTAATATAAAAACTTAATCACTGTAAGTATTACTGATAAACATTTTAGGATTTTGGGAAAGCCTTTGTAAATATAATTGTATCACAAAAAGGTGATAAAACTGTAAGAAAATAGAGTGGACTCACAAACGGTGAGAAAAGAGAAATGAACTCACATTGCAGATTTCTACGAGCAAAGCTTAGTCTACAGATAAGCCTTGATATATTGCAGATTTAATTTGAGCAGAGCCTAGCCTACTGATTAGCCTTGTCACCTAGTGCATACAAACTAGGTAAGTAACTAATACAGCATTTATGATAACTCACGAGATAAAACCCTCACAACGAATGACAAAGTGCAATACTTAACAATTCAGCGGATTCACAACGAATGACAGAGTATAGTCCGAGTTCGAACAGCACTCAAACATTCAAGTCGAAATCACGATGAATAACAAAGTATAAACTCAATTTGAGCGGCACTTAAACAATCGTTGGATAGTTTAATCGATCGGACATTGAATCGTATCAGCGATCGAGTTAATACCCTGTTCTGCAGCACCCCGCTATACTAATTAGTGATTTGTGTGTGTTAATTGTGAGTATTTGGACGATAACTCCGTGCCAGAGTCGAATTTTATCGTCGAACGAACGCACAGAAGCCAGTCCCAAAGCCTGCTATTTATACCCAAATTTTGTCACCCCTTGCGCACCATAACAATATAACCCTTACGGTGCGCAAGGGTCACAAAATGGCCATCTGCTTGCCATGTTTGGGAGAAAGCCTGCTGAGTCGACGATTTGATTAAATTTGATTTTTATAATAACTTATAAAGATAATCGTTGAGTAGGGAATGCCCCCCCCTGAGTTTTAGGGGCCCTGATCCTGATTCTGATTGTTCTGAAATTTGTAGGGTTTGTGCAGAATCACTTGGGTCTCTTAATTAGGGTTTCCTATTGAATAAAATAATAATATAAATAGGACTTTTAATGAGGGTTGTTACATTCTCCCCACCTTAATAAAAATCTCGTCCTCGAGATTTGGGTTACGATATTTCTTTTAAACTTATGTCATATTCTAGTCAATAAAAACAATTTTAAGGTAGATGACACAGAATTAAATATCAAATTTTGTGAATAAGAGTTATACAATAAATAGGACTCAATGGTTCAACTGAACTATTTCAAGAAATCGATGTCAAACGGATGAGATAAAATGATATAATTTCCAATGTGACTAAATTCAAGCCAAAAGATATATGATCAAATAGATATTTAGAATGAATGTGAAGAACTTTTAGAATCAATAAAATTCTTTTGTCAAAAGAAAGCTTACTTTGATTGGCAACTGAAGAAGACTCAGAATCAACAAGTTCAAAATGAAATAGAAGCATGAAAATGATTGTCAACTATCGAATCATAACAAAAGAAAATCAATGTGTTGACATGTATTGCAAGGATACACCGAAATACAATAGAGTTTAGTGTATCATTGTCTTAATACATAATTGTATCAAGACTACTTTCAAATGATGAGTCAAACGAAATACATACGTGGTTTTGAATGATTCGTATGCTTATGATTAGCCCAAGCTACAAGTTTATAACGACGCTGCAAGGTGTCGTAATGATTGAAGTAATTCAATAATTACGGTGACCAAGCAATTTCACCGTGTAATCAATTGAAAGAAGTAAGTTTGGATATTCATTTCGAATAAGATTTTCAAATGAAAAGACCAAATGAATATTATAGAATTTTCGATAAATGAAGAAAGAAACGTTAAGAGGTACACCGGAATATGATATGAATTTGTGTACTTTTATCTTAACACATAATTGTATTAAGATCGTTTAAGATAATGAACCAACAAAATTAAAATCCGTTCATTAGGAGTGAAAATGAGAATAGCTCAAGCTTCAAATTAAAGAAACGCCACCACAAGGTGTCGTAGTAATTGGAAATAGTAATGGTGAATGAAATGAGTTTCACCATGCTTTAAATCAAATGAAGTAAATCCGAATGTTTCAAATAAATCTAGTAGGATTGAAATCGAAATAATTGAATAATGTTTTTCGATCAAAGATGATAAAGCAATAAAGATTACGAAACGCTCGATTGCTGATATAAAAATCATTAAGAGATACACTGAAATATGAAATGAATTTGTGTATCATTATCTTAGCACATATGATTGTGTTAAGATTGATTTTATAGAATAAACCAACAAAACGGATTCAATAGAAATGAATAATTTAATACCCGTATATAAGGTATGTAACGAGATTAGCACAAGCTTCAAATTTTGTGAAAACGTCACCACAAGGTGATCGTGACCAAATAAATGATTCGGTGAAAGTGAAAACCAAACAAGTCTGTTATGGTTTTGAATAGATGAAGTACTTGACATAATGTATTTATTTAGAAACTTTTATTTGTACTAAGGTCAAATAATAACTTAACTTAGATATTATATATCAGTGATTACGTCTGGAATCATTTCTGCTTCTTGCGTAGTAAGTACGAATGCTTGCGCGTTTTTCTTAGCTCCGTCTGCAGTTCTGGCCTTGTTGTCGGATGCTTTGGTTAGTTTCGGGCAATATGGTTTGATGTGTCCCGTCTCTCCGCAATTGAAACAAACATTGGTTTTCCTTCTACACTCTTCCTCTATATGTCCAGTCATCTTGCAGAAGTCACAGTAGGATGTTTTCCTAAAACGGCATCTTCCTGAATGCTTTTTGTTACAGCTTCTGCAGATAGGTTGCTCCAATGACGATTCAGTTCCTGTCTTCTTGTAGAATTCTTGGGAAATTTTCTGGGCTAACTCTTTCTTCTTGTTTTCTTCTCTTGTGCGGATTAGTCCATCTGTCAACATGTTAGCTATTTCGACTGCTTCTTCAATAGTCTGTGGTCTAGTGGCCTTAACTATGTCTCGGATTTCACTAACTAATCCCCAAATATAACGAGAAATTAGTACGGGTTCTGGCGAAGCCAGAGTTGGTACCATTCTTGCATATTCGAAGAACGTGGTCGTATATTCACGACAATTCACATCTATCATTTTATGATTTAGGAACTTGTTAGCCATTCGTTCTTTTTCATAAGGAGGACAAAATTTCCTTTCTACCATTTCCTTGAATTTTTCTCAGTTCATGGCATAAGCCATGTTACTTCCTTTTGCCTGAAGAATTGTATTCCACCATTCTAAGGCTTCTTCCTTGAAGGGGTTAGATGCATACATCACCTTATCTTCTTCAGCACATTTGCTGATTGCAAGAACAGCTTCCGTCTTTTCCAACCATCGCAGAGCAGCCGTGGCTCCTTCACTACCGGCGAACTCAGTTGGTTTACAGGCTAGAAATTCTTTGTAGGTACACCCGAAAGTCATCGCCTTCTTTTTCTTGGGAAATGGAGTTTTGATAATATCATCATTACCTCCATTGACACTATGGCTAAAACCATCGTCACGAGTATGCTTGCTACTCACAACTTTGGTAGGTTCCACGGGATTTTTAACAGCTTTAATTATTAAAGGTAAAGCATTAGCTATTCCTTGAGCTATTAGATTTTCTATAGCATTTTTATCCAAAGGATTTTCATTATTAGCATGATCTTCTGGATTATGTGGTACTTCATTCGACATCTAAATTGCAAACATTTTCACTTATTAATATCACAGAATAATTAAAACAAACAATACTTCCAGGATATTATATGTGCATATCGACATATATATATATATTCATATATAACATATATGTTAATTCATATCAGTTTCCTAACTTTTAAGTTTAGGTATTAAAAGAACACCTAAATAGCTTAAACAAGTGGCTCTGATACCACCTTCTGTCACGACCCCCGACCCACCCTGGACGGAATCAGAAGCCGTGAACAGTCCAGTGGTACCGGTGATTAATTTTGAAAACGTTGCAGCGGAAATTTCATCAGGACCGTGAGCTAGGAAAAATATCAGAGTTTTAGAAACACCGGATTTTTTTTTAAATAGATGGGATAAACCCATGTTTTATAAAGGTAGCTTTAATAAGATAAATTTGTTTACATAAAACAATATTTCTTAATTTGATTTAATTAATAAAATAAGCCACATCTTGAAGCCTTTCAGTGTCGTATCCAGCTCTTATTCCAATCTACTGTAATTACCTGAAAAATGTTTGAAAAGGTTTTGTCAGCGAAAATACTGAGTGAATTCATTCCATTTTTATAAAATATAATGTTATACCTTACAGTATTAAGGTTTTTATATCTATTTATATTTACCCAATTCAATCAGTATTTGTCACATAGTGGCAGTTCCAATATGACATTAATCATATCACTCATTGGCTCACTTTTGTCCAATAGTGAATTTATCAAGTACTTATATTTTACTATTATCCAATTTATCTGTCACTAGGCGATTCCTGTGACGGTAATCATATCATTGTTGATCATTCTTTCAACTAATGATTCTGGTCATATCACTGTTGATCATTCTTTCAACTGGTGATTCTATAATTCTGGTCATATCACTGTTGATCATTCTTTCAACTAGTGATTCTATAACACTGTTGATCATTCTCTCAACTAGTGCTTTTGGTCATTATTCTCTCAACTAATGACTCCGGACTTAATTGTGTCCCGTGACATTTCTTTATCAAATATTTTACTTATGGCATAAAACCATTTAATCCAGAAAATAACATATATCATTTTATGTCAACTACTATAACTTATCAAATATAATCTTCGTATAGTAGAATATATTATAATTGACTATTTTATTATGGTATACACCATTTAAATTTATCTCAAACATACATTAAATTAATTAATGTTAAAATAATATTAGTTATTGATTATAGCTACTGGGCATAATTCCCACTGTGATTGTGGTCATGCTAATATTGACTAACTTTTTGAGAATCAAATAATGTATAAAACCTTTCATACCGGCAGTTAATATAAAAACTTAATCACTGTAAGTATTACTGATAAACATTTTAGGATTTTAGGAAAGCCTTTGTAAATATAATTGTATCACAAAAAGGTGATAAAACTGTAAGAAAATAGAGTGGACTCACAAACGGTGAGAAAAGAGAAATGAACTCACATTGCAGATTTCTACGAGCAAAGCTTAGTCTACAGATAAGCCTTGATATATTGCAGATTTAATTTGAGCAGAGCCTAGCCTACTGATTAGCCTTGTAACCTAGTGCATACAAACTAGGTAAGTAACTAATACAGCATTTACGATAACTCACGAGATAAAACCCTCACAACGAATGACAAAGTGCAATACTTAACAATGAGAAAAAAGATGGTAACAATGAGAAAAAAAGATGAGAATGTGGAGTTGGTGAACTTCGTGGTAAGTGTGCCAACTTATGAGGTCAACTGAAAGGACCGGTAATGAATTTTGTAAAGTTATGTACATGCGATTTAATTGTTTGAGTATTTTTGTGATTAATCGTTCTCGTTCTATACTAACCTTTGTAATTGTGTGAAGTCCGGACATCATAAACGGGTCTTGAAGACAAAAGGTATGTTTTTAGACTTAGTTGTGTGTATTAGGGACAATACACGACTTTTCGGGGGGTGGTAGGGCTGTTAACGGTTTCCGCGTTTTTTAAAATTTAACTTATAAAAATTTATAAAAAGATTTTTAATAATTTTTAAGAATTTTAATGTACATAGTCCCTTTAGAAAAAGTTCATAAAATCTTCTCTATTTTTCGAAAAAAAAAATTGAAAAATAAAAATATGGATTTTTGGTGCACCGTCGCCGACGGTGACCTCGTGCGTCGCCTACGGCCCCTAAAAACCATCCGTCGCCCACGTTTCACCGTAGGCAGCAAGATAAGCCGTCGCCCAATTTTAACATTTCCAACCACCGTCGCCGACGGTGGTCAGGCCCGTTGGCGACGGTCCCCCTAAACCTGTCCGACGCGATTTTGTTCTTGGGGTCTAGATTCGAACTCAAACCCTTTAAACTCATCTAATACAAACAAGAAACGAAATTTTGAGCATACATATGACTCGAAAACCCCTCTATACACCTCAACCATCCAGAAAATCCATCTAATCATTCAAGATCCATACGTAACTCTCTCTCCTCCATCTTCTTCTTCACCCAACACACCAAGAACCCTAATCCTTCTTCCTCTCTTAACTCCTTCAATTCCCCACCAGGTCCAGTGATTCTTGAGCCTATCTTGCGTAATTTTTCGAGAGGAACAAAACCCCCATAACGGTTTTCATTAATTCTTGCTGGTTTGCAAGATTTCTGAAGTCAAAGATTCGGGTTTTTGAAGAGTGTTAACCAAGCCTCTTGTTTTGCATCTTTTCATAGTTTTTCTTGTTTGTCCACGCTAAAGGTATGAAATTTCAGTAAAATTATGCATGACTATCATATACATTGTTGATTTCTTTCGAAATTTTAAGCTTATTGTTTAAGAGTAGGTTGTTTATCATAATGTATGATATTCTAGCATAAATTTAAGAGTGTTTGCTTGATTTGGGTGGGATTTGAGCATGCTTTAGTCTTGGTGATGTGATTACACTAGATTTTTGCATGATTGAACATAGTTGTAATGTTGAATATTGTTGAAACCATGAAATTTTGAGAAATCTTGTGAATAAACATGCTAAATTGATATGTAGATGTTAAAATGAGCGACTTTGGAAGTTTAAAAAGGCGATTTTACATCTAATTATTGATTGGAATTCAACATCGCATATTATGTTCAAAGTTTGAGATTGTTTGAAGATTTGGGGTGTACTAATTGTTGTCTTGTCTTTTGATTGTAGCTATGTTTGGAAGAAGCAAGAAAGCAAAAACTTTCGGGCAAGGTTCGTCTTCGGGAGCCGGTGCAGGCTCGGGGCAATATCAAAAACGTTGGGAACAGTTAAGTAATGTAGAAGAAGGTGATGGGCAACTTTATAGACGGGATTGGGATTGGGAGGAGGCCAAGAATAGTCGGTCGGCCTCGGTTTGGAAAGACGAAAAACTGAAGGCTCTTTCACGGTACCGAAACAAGAAATTAGAGGCGACGATGTGGAAAATGAAAATGGTAACGGGTGTTTCAAAGCCCGTACCCGAGAGAGTAGTATGTGAGCGTACGGTGAATGTCGAAGAACTTCGAAAAATCGGCATAATTCAAAAGTTTGAAAAGATTGGGTGGGAACGAGTGTTTGACTGGTGCGAGGATATCACCACCCGGGTGTATTTGGGGGCTGTTTGTGAATGGTTGTCTACTCTACGGTTTGAACATTCTGATGGGCCGGCTCCTACGTGGCAGTTGATCGGCAATATTGGCAAAAACCAAATGATCATGTCATTTGAGCATATGAATGCTATTGCAAGATTTGATTCGCTTGGGATTGAAGCGTATGATTACTACGATTATGATCAGTTTTTGGATAATAAAAGAAACGAAGCTGATCCGGCGCAAATGCTAGCATCCGTATTGCCAGGTTCTGGGGGTGCAGGGGATTCGAGAAACGATTTGTCTTTGGAGGGCAAAATACTACAGGGCATTTCATTGGAGAATGTTTTGGTGCGGTTTGGGGACCGCGGTAAAGTGAAGGCACCCGACTGCCGGGTTTTACATTCGTTGTTGTATAGGACGCTAAGGCTATCATGGCGCCAAATTGTGATGATCAATACGTGGGATACAAGGGAATCATTCAAGCGGAAGATGATCCCTTATGTGAGATTGATTAGCGCAATGATTTTGTAGCAGAATGCATTGCCTCAGGAGTCGCTGTGGGTGTCTAAACCCATCGATCAGTTCAACTTCACCTCCATGAGGCGACATTGGAAGATAACGGTGAATACTTTTGGTCATCTTCACACGGTTGAAGATGAACAAGGAGATAGTTACCGATTCACCGAACCGAGAGAGGGTGATGAAGAGGGTGATGAATAGGAAGAAGATGAGGAGATTCCTGATATTGAGGAGAAGACGGAGCCTTCCGGTCCACGGGGACCAAGGCAAAGATACAGGAGGAAGCATCGGGAGATTTCTGCCGATGTAGCAGACTTTGTGAACCAAAGGCAGGTGCCGTCGTACCGGCTTTGGACCCGCGGGCAACAAGCGGTTTACGATAATGTATCAGCATGCATTGGCGAAGGGAGAGAATACCAGGCGAGCAGGAAGGCTTGGGAAGAGGCGCAAGGGGCGTACTCGCAAGAACAGTGGGCTTTCCAAGCATCCTTTCGCGAGAGGATGGAGAAACAGATGGAGGAACAACAATTGCAACAAGCGTTACAACGGTCACAAATGGAACGCTTGTTACAGTTGCAAGAGGAGGATAGGGCCCAAAGACGGGCATGGGAGGAAGAAAAGGCGAGGCGTCAAAATGCACAAAGAGAATTGGAGCAACGCCGATGGAGAGCTTTAGCTGTCTCTGACCAAATGGCTATTAATAATGCTAAGGTGCTCCACGATCAGGAGCGCCATCAAAGAGATTATCAAGCTGGTCTCCCTTATTCCGAGCACTCGGGGTGGACCGATTACCCCAACCTTCCCCATCCACGAGGCCCATCCGATCCAACCCCTCATTGGCCCGAGGCAGTAGGCTCCAGCTTCATCCCGATTCCTTACCAACCACCGCCTCAAGGGGAGCAGAGTCCACTTGATAACTATAGGGAGATGTTTGAGGCCCTCACTAGTTATCAATACCAGCCAAACCCGCCAGTTGTCACACCCCAACCGATGGCGAAAACATCGGGATGAGACGAAGTGTGCATAGATTGCTCGAGTCTTCATAACACTATGTGACAATATTTAATTAAATCCGAATTTCATTGCAAAATGCTAAACTGTCATACAATAATCCAAACAAAATACAACATTGTCTCAAATAACAACATAACATCAAAAGATAAATAGATTAAAGGTGTGTATCTAGTCCACCCTAAACTTGTTTTCATCATTCATCCATACTTCAATAATCAACCTGCAACATGTATTAAAATAGAGTCTCAATGCAAAAGCAATGGCGAGTATACAAGTTTGTTTACATAGCATAATAGAATAAAAGCTCAAATCCAACATGATTCATAATATGTGATTTACTAGTATGCAATTTTGGCGTACAATATGATCAAACCCTAGAATACAACGCATAAAATAGCCTAATCCCATTCGTTCAGCGGGGTGGTAACTTAACAATACCCAATAGAATAGCGGGCGGGGCGTTAATCCTATAGCGCTATAATTGTCAAGGTGGGCGAGCAAAGTTAATGAGCATATAACGTTCCAAATCGTTCACATAGCATACAAGAATAACAAGTAAATCACATTAGTTTCATGTTTAAGCATGGATAGAGTAAGTTTAATTTCATTCAAAAGTTGTTTGCATAATTATACATGTTGCATCCCAAAGTATAAAGGGGAAAAAGGGATCGTGTATACTCACGGTGGTTGCAAGCTTTCCTACTTGAAATCCCGCGAGTGAGTTGGTGGAAAGGATTACTTTGGAGCACCTAGTCCTTCTACACGAGGAAACATAGGTGTGTGAGTTTGGCGTTCAACGGAAGATTATAATTTGGAGTTTAATATAACATAAAGTAGAATAAAATATGATGCGAAAATAATCATCTTTAACTTAGTAACCCTTGTATGACACTATGTAACCAATGTGGTTAAAATGTTTTCATGGGAAATACACCCATTAGAATCATACTTGGAGTTTTTGGTCTTAGATGATATTCTACTACTTTAACATATAAACACAAGTTTAACATTAAAGGTTCGAATGAGTGTATATATATATGTAGGTTAAGTATTACATATTATTAAGTCCAATAATTCAAGTAGGAGGTAGAAGATTAAATCTTCATTTAGGCACCTCGAGTTATCATGGATGTCATGTATGGGGTAGGAAGAACAAGCTTCTGTTTAGGAACCCCTTGAATGTTCACCACTTCACTTGATGTAAAAACAACCAAGGAGGGTCACGAACTAGGATTAGTACAATAATATAAACAACCTAACTAAAGGGAAATCATCAAATCATGTGAGGATTGTATGTTTGGACAACCCAAGTTGTTCCATAATCACTCATTCATCAAGAACTAAGCTTGAACATGACTTGTGGGTGAAATACCCTAAACAAAACAGAAACTTATGAGGTTTAATCCTCTGATTTCAAGTGTCTCAACCTTGTTTTTAAGCTTAACCAACCATAAGAGAGGTTGTAAGCATTAGGACATAGGTGTGAGATGTGTTAGACACAAGTTGGATAGGTTTAAACAAGTTTTGAAAGAGTTTAAAACATAACAGAAAGTTTATGGACATTTTTAGGGCAATTCCAGGTCTGATTTCTCCAAGGAGAAGTCAAGGAATCGAACCCCATGATTATCCAAGCAAGTAGGAAGAAGAATCAAGTAATTTCGTTAAGAAATGAGCAAGTTATACTCACTTTAGTGCAAGAGTATGAATCTGTCCGAAAATGCAGATTTGCAACTGATTTGAGAGTGAATTTGGAGTGATTTGAGAGTGTTGAAAGTGTAGAAATGCTTGGAGAAGGGTTGTATTTATAGTGGAAGAGATTAGAGGTGATTGGAGGTGTTTAGAGGTGGATTAAAGGTGATTGGGTGAGGTTAGATGATGGGATTTCGTGCCAAATTCACGTACATATGCAGCTGATTGTGTTTTCTGCGTAACTGATGCCCATGCGGGCCGCGTAAGAGGTCAAGGTAAGTCCACGCGGGCTGCCCGGACTTACTTATCCGGAAATAAGTTTCAAATGTTACAATTTGGCCCCTAGAGTTGTTTATTTGATGTTTTTAGGACATTTAAGGACCATATTTGACACAAGGGCATAGTTTAAGATACGATTAAGTATGAGGAGCATAAACCAAGTATGAAAGCGTATAAGTATCAAAATCACGTATCGTTCACGTTCAAAACACGTTTTATGCATATGTTTAGATTAATTACAAGTTTAGCACATAGTTTCCAATAATAACGATCAAACGTCAATTGATTCACCAATTCGAACATACGAGCATATATAAAGTGTGTATAACATATTTGTAACAAAAATACGAATTTCATTAATGATCCAAGTCTCGGTGTTACAACGATTACAAAGAAAGAACGATTACAAGAATACAAAGTTTCCAAAAATAGAAATACGAACAAAACTTTCTATAAATGGAAAGTACAAAAGAGTCGGGCGTTACAGTCTCCCCTCCTTTAGGAAATTTCGTCCTGAAATTTAGGAAGACGTAGGGAAAAGATGAGGGTACTTCTTTTTCATCTCGCTCTTGAGTTCCCAAGTAAATTCAGCGCCACGTTTACCTTCCCATCGAACCTTGACGATAGGAATTTTGCTGCGCCTCAATAACTTGACTCCTTGATCCATGATTTCGACGGGCTTCTCCATAAAATGCAGAGTGTCGTTTATTTGGAGATCTTCGAGAGGAACCTGAAGTCCTTCTTCAGCGTGACACTTCTTTAGATTTGAGACATGGAACGTTGGATAAACGTTGTTGAGCTCTTGAGGTAAATCGAGTCGATAAGCCACCGCACCAATCCTTTCGAGTATCTTGAAAGGACCAACATAGCGAGGGGCAAGTTTTCCCTTTTTACCAAAACGAACCACTCCTTTCCAAGTAGATACTTTGAGTAAAACATGATCTCCAACGTTGAATTCCATTGGTTTGCGTCCCTTATCAGCATAGACCTTTTGACGCTCTCGAGCCTTGAGTAGATTATCACGGATTTGGTGAATCCTATCTGTTGCTTCTTGTATGATCTCAGGGCCAGAAAAATGTTTGTCACCAATCTCGTGCCAGCTTAAAGGAGATCGGCATTTGCGACCATACAATGCCTCGAATGGAGCCATTTTAATACAGGAGTGGTAGCTATTGTTGTACGAGAACTCGACCAAAGGTAAATGCACATCCCAACTACCACCAAAGTCGATGACACAAGAACGGAGCATGTCCTCTAGGGTTTGGATAGTACGTTCAGTCTGTCCATCCGTTTGAGGATGAAAGGCCGTACTGAGATTCAAACGAGTACCCATAGCGGACTGAAAGGTTTGCCAGAGACGCGAAGTGAATCGACCATCGCAATCAGAAATGATGTCGAGAGGAATACCATGATGGCGTATGACTTCATCGGTATAGATGCGAGCAAGTCGTTCAACCTTGAAATCTTCACGAATAGGAATGAATTGAGCGGACTTGGTCAAACGATCGATGATCACCCAAATGCTATCGTGACCAGAGGGTGTACGAGGGAGTTTAGTTATGAAGTCCATCGCAATGCTATCCCATTTCCAAACGGGGATTTCAGGTTGCTCGAGTAGACCAGAAGGTCGTTGATGCTCGGCTTTGACTTTCGAACAGGTAAGACACTTAGAGACGTATACGGCAATGTCTCTCTTCATACCAGGCCACCAATAGGATGTACGTAGATTATGATACATCTTGTCGGCACCAGGATGAATTGAGTACTTGGATTTGTGTGCCTCGTTCATAATGAAGTCTCGAAGTTCTTCGCGATCAAGGATCCAGGCATGATTGTTAAGGTATAGGATACCATCGGCCTTGGAGATGAGGTCGTGTTCTTTAGCGCCTCGTATCTCAACATGGAAGTTACCTTCGTTAATAGAGGCGTACTGAGCTTCACGAATGCGGCGTGGAAGATCGTTCACAAGTTGAAGACAATGAATACCCTTCACATGAGTCTTACGACTAAGGGCGTCAGCTACTACGTTTGCTTTACCTGGATGGTATTTAATTTCGCAGTCGTAGTCGTTTAACAGTTCCACCCAACGACGTTGACGCATGTTCAGTTCCTTTTGGTCGAAGATATGTTGAAGGCTCTTGTGGTCAGTGAAAACCACACACTTAGTACCATAAAGGTAGTGTCGCCAAATCTTCAACGCAAAAACAACTGCGCCAAGTTCAAGGTCATGGGTAGTATAGTTTTTCTCGTGTATTTGGAGTTGGCGAGAGGCATAAGCGATGACCTTGCCTCGTTGCATGAGAACGCAACCAAGGCAACGGTTTGAGGCGTCGCAATACACCACGAAATCATCATTCCCATCAGGGAGAGTGAGGATAGGAGCGTTGCAAAGCATGTCCTTGAGAGTCTGAAAAGATTTCTCTTGCTCAGGACCCCAAGCAAAAGGGTTCTCTTTTTGAGTCAACGAAGTGAGAGGGACGGCGATTTTTGAAAAATTCGAGATGAATCGGCGGTAATAACCCGCCAATCCTAAGAAGGAACGGATTTCAGAAGGAGATTTAGGCGCGGTCCAATTCTTCACTGCTTCGATCTTCGCTGGGTCAACGTGGATTCCTTTTTCACTAATAACGTGTCCAAGGAATTGGACTTCTTTAATCCAAAACTCGCATTTGGAGAACTTAGCGTATAAGCGTTCAATACGTAAGAGCTCGAGTATAAGATGAAGATGACGTTCATGATCGGCTCGAGATTTAGAATAAATGAGAATGTCATCAATGAAGACGATCACAAAACGATCCAAATAAGGCTGACAAACACGATTCATGAGATCCATGAACACAGCGGGTGCGTTGGTCAAACCAAAAGGCATGACCACGAACTCGTAGTGCCCATAGCGAGTACGGAAAGCGGTTTTGGGAATGTCTTCTTCGAGAACACGGAGTTGGTGATATCCAGAACGAAGATCGATTTTGGAGAAACAAGTAGCGCCTTGAAGTTGATCAAAGAGGTCGTCGATACGCGGAAGAGGGTAACGGTTCTTGACGGTGAGTTTGTTGAGCTCACGATAATCAATGCACATGCGGAAAGAACCATCTTTCTTTTTGACGAAGAGTACAGGAGCACCCCAAGGTGAGGTACTTGGATGAATGAAACCCTTATCGAGGAGTTCTTAAAGTTGCGTAGATAACTCTTGCATCTCAGAAGGTGCAAGACGATAAGGAGCCTTGGCAACAGGAGTCGCACCAGGTACGAGGTCAATACGAAAGTCAACAGATCGAGGTGGAGGAGGACCAGGCAAATCTTCAGGAAAGACGTCAGGGAAGTCGCGCACCACTGGAACATCACTTAAACTCTTTCCCTTGCCCCTTTCTTCCACAACGTGGGCTAAAAAGGCAAAGTACTGTTTGCGTAAGTATTTGTTCGCTTGTGTGCAGGACATCAACTTCAGTCCCTTTGAAGGTCGGTCTCCATAAACGTGCAAAACATCACCAGATGGAAGGGGTAAACGAACGTATTTCTCGTGACAAGCGATTTCAGCATGGTTCTTTTGAAACCAATCCATGCCTATGATGACGTCGAAACTACCCAGTTGCATGGGTATGAGGTCGATAGTAAAAACGTGTTCGTTAAGAGTAAGACGACAATCTTGAAGAACGGAATCGACTAGGATGGATTTGCCATTGGCGACTTCAACGGAAAACGACTTAGGTAGCTTGGAGCGTGTGCAATTTAACAACGATTCGAATTCTAAGGACACAAAGCTTTTTTCCGCACCAGTTTCAAATAGTATCGAAGCATAAAGATGGTTAACAAGAAACGTACCGTTAACGACATCATTGTCGTTGCGTGCTTGGTTTGCGTTCAGGTTGAAAGCGCGTCCACGAGGAGGTTGTTGCTGTTGCTCTTGATTCCATTGTGGGCATTGAGGAAGAAGATGATTAGCATCCCCACATTTGAAACAAGCTCTAGCGGGTCTTGCGTTTTGAGGAGCAGGTAGGGCTTGTTGTGCTTGCTGAGCTTGTGGTGCTTGCTGTTGTTGATTGAAGCGACAAAAGGCGGTGTCATGTCCATAACGGTTGCAATTGTTACAATGACGACATCTGGCATTGGCGGGATGGTGGCGATTGCAAGTGGCACACTTGGGGTGAATCCCAGTGTACGACTTTTGGGTGTTATCGGGAGCAACAGGGTTTGGGTTAACGGGTGGCACAATCGCGTTACAAACGGGGTTGGATTGCTTTCGCTTCTTCCCCCTATTGCTATTCGACTGCTGGGTAATCTGGTTGGCTGGCTTGAAAGAAACGGGGTTTGCGGCTTGCTTATCGCGAACGCGATTGTTGTTTAGGGAAGCGGCCAAATGGTAAACAGCTTCGATATTGTCGAGTTTGGCAGCCTCGATCGTATCGCGCATAGCAGAGGGTAACCCATTGATGTATTTAGTTATCTTACGCGCAGTGGTCATGACAAGGTGAGGGATAACGACGCTAAGTTGTTTGAAACGGGTGGTATAGGCTAGGTTCTCATCTCCCACTTGCTTAAGTGCCCAGAATTCTTCCTCTAGCTTTTGTTGCTCATGCGGAGGGCAAAACTCGTCCATCATTAGGGCCTTAACTTCTTCCCAAGTCAACGCATAGGCCAGTTCGTTCGAGCGGATGTTTCTTTCGTTCGACCACCACTCGAGAGCTCGGGCTTGGAATACCCCAGTCGCACTACGTGTTCTGAGCTCGTCAGGGCAGTCACTGTTGATGAACGTGACCTCTATGCTATCAAACCATTCGAGCATGGCGGTCACCCCATCATTGCCAGTGAATGGCTTGGGATTGCACGAGGAAAAGTGCTTGAAGTTGAACGAAGCGGGCTTGCGTAATTCGACATTAGAGTCGACGGAAGAGGGAGGTGTTTCGGTGGCTCGAATCTAGGTGATGACCTTTGGGACGACGCGCGCACATTGATCGGCCATGAAAGCCATCATCTTCTTCGTAGCACGGGACTTTGACTTCTTAGACGCGTTAACGAGATGAGAAGACATCTAAGATTCAAAAGAACGAATAGGTGAGACTTGATCATAATGTTTGTTTAAGAAAATCGTTTGCATAAAATGATTCACATAGCATAAAGTGTCACATAGCATAAAATGTTCAAATGGTTTCACATAACATAAAGAGTTTAGACGTCTCAAATCGCATGGTTCATAAGTTTCACATAGCATAACATGGATAAATGAAAGCATCGTAAATTTAGTTTGTTCACGAGGGATTATTATTGTTTATGATTGCGATAACGTGCGAAATGATTAAAACGAAATTTTGAAATGAACGAACGTTCAAGTATAAAATCACATATAAATTGAGATACATAAAAGAGAGGCTCAATAAAACATTGGATTGTTTCGGGTAGAGAAACGTCGACTATTCCAAAGTGGGTCGAAAGTCCTTTCGAATTAGAGAAAACGTGCTTTGGCCTATACGTAAGATACTCTCGTCGAGAAGCGATTAACGGTATCTTACCCTTCCGGTTACTACACATCTCTAATCGATTGAAACAATCGGGACTTTGGCGAGATTGAAAATCGAGGAATGGGACTTAATCGACGAGTTGCGGGTTTCACCCCTATCTTGACGATTTCGTACCCTAAATGTGGTTGGTACTTGTCGGGTCAAAATAAATTTCGACACTATGACAAGGGTCCACTAGAGTTGAAATGGAAATTACCATTAAGTTGTGGATTTCACTCCTAGCTTAATGGTGGAATTTCGTGCAAAAATAGTTTAAGGTAGAATGAGAGTCGTTTACCAAATTGTGGGTTTCACGCCTATTTTGGTAAAGTTGTCTCGTTTGTGTTACAAGAGTTTACAAATAAACAAAGTGTATTCATGTTAACCTTAGGAAAGGCATATAAATTTAATCAACAAGAAGTATAGCTAGGAAGCATGCATGGTAGAGTACAAAAGTTTTAAACAACACATAAGAGGCAAAATTCCTAAAACTATAGATTAGGGCAAAAGCATGGCAATTTTCCTAATTCCCTATAGTTATGGCTCTGATACCAATCTGTCACACCCCAACCGATGGCGGAAACATCGGGATGAGACGAAGTGTGCATAGATTGCTCGAGTCTTCATAACACTATGTGACAATATTTAATTAAATCCGAATTTCATTGCAAAATGCTAAACTGTCATACAATAATCCAAACAAAATACAACATTGTCTCAAATAACAACATAACATCAAAAGATAAATAGATTAAAGGTGTGTATCTAGTCCACCCTAAACTTGTTTTCATCATTCATCCATACTTCAATAATCAACCTGCAACATGTATTAAAATAGAGTTTCAATGCAAAAGCAATGGCGAGTATACAAGTTTGTTTACATAGCATAATAAAATAAAAGCTCAAATCCAACATGATTCATAATATGTGATTTACTAGTATGCAATTTTGGCGTACAATATGATCAAACCCTAGAATACAACGCATAAAATAGCCTAATCCCATTCGTTCAGCGGGGTGGTAACTTAACAATACCCAATAGAATAGCGGGCGGGGCGTTAATCCTATAGCGCTATAATTGTCAAGGTGGGCGAGCAAAGTTAATGAGCATATAACGTTCCAAATCGTTCACATAGCATACAAGAATAACAAGTAAATCACATTAGTTTCATGTTTAAGCATGGATAGAGTAAGTTTAATTTCGTTCAAAAGTTGTTTGCATAATTATACATGTTGCATCCCAAAGTATAAAGGGGAAAAAGGGATCGTGTATACTCACGGTGGTTGCAAGCTTTCCTACTTGAAATCCCGCGAGTGAGTTGGTGGAAAGGATTACTTTGGAGCACCTAGTCCTTCTACACGAGGAAACATAGGTGTGTGAGTTTGGCGTTCAACGGAAGATTATAATTTGGAGTTTAATATAACATAAAGTAGAATAAAATATGATGCGAAAATAATCATCTTTAACTTAGTAACCCTTGTATGACACTATGTAACCAATGTGGTTAAAATGTTTTCATGGGAAATACACCCAGTAGAATCATACTTGGAGTTTTTGGTCTTAGATGATATTCTACTACTTTAACATATAAACACAAGTTTAACATTAAAGGTTCGAATGAGTGTATATATATATATGTAGGTTAAGTATTACATATTATTAAGTCCAATAATTCAAGTAGGAGGTAGAAGATTAAATCTTCATTTAGGCACCTCGAGTTATCATGGATGTCATGTATGGGGTAGGAAGAACAAGCTTCCGTTTAGGAACCCCTTGAATGTTCACCACTTCACTTGATGTAAAAACAACCAAGGAGGGTCACGAACTAGGATTAGTACAATAATATAAACAACCTAACTAAAGGGAAATCATCAAATCATGTGAGGATTGTATGTTTGGACAACCCAAGTTGTTCCATAATCACTCATTCATCAAGAACTAAGCTTGAACATGACTTGTGGGTGAAATACCCTAAACAAAACAGAAACTTATGAGGTTTAATCCTCTGATTTCAAGTGTCTCAACCTTGTTTTTAAGCTTAACCAACCATAAGAGAGGTTGTAAGCATTAGGACATAGGTGTGAGATGTGTTAGACACAAGTTGGATAGGTTTAAACAAGTTTTGAAAGAGTTTAAAACATAACAGAAAGTTTATGGACATTTTTAGGGCAATTCCAGGTCTGATTTCTCCAAGGAGAAGTCAAGGAATCGAACCCCATGATTATCCAAGCAAGTAGGAAGAAGAATCAAGTAATTTCGTTAAGAAATGAGCAAGTTATACTCACTTTAGTGCAAGAGTATGAATCTGTCCGAAAATGCAGATTTGCAACTGATTTGAGAGTGAATTTGGAGTGATTTGAGAGTGTTGAAAGTGTAGAAATGCTTGGAGAAGGGTTGTATTTATAGTGGAAGAGATTAGAGGTGATTGGAGGGTGTTTAGAGGTGGATTAAAGGTGATTGGGTGAGGTTAGATGATGGGATTTCGTGCCAAATTCGCGTACATATGCAGCTGATTGTGTTTTCTGCGTAACTGATGCCCATGCGGGCCGCGTAAGAGGTCAAGGTAAGTCCACGCGGGCCGCCCGGACTTACTTATCCGGAAATAAGTTTCAAATGTTACAATTTGGCCCCTAGAGTTGTTTATTTGATGTTTTTAGGACATTTAAGGACCATATTTGACACAAGGGCATAGTTTAAGATACGATTAAGTATGAGGAGCATAAACCAAGTATGATCAAGCGTATAAGTATCAAAATCACGTATCGTTCACGTTCAAAACACGTTTTATGCATATGTTTAGATTAATTACATGTTTAGCACATAGTTTCCAATAATAACGATCAAACGTCAATTGATTCACCAATTCGAACATACGAGCATATATAAAGTGTGTATAACATATTTGTAACAAAAATACGAATTTCATTAATGATCCAAGTCTCGGTGTTACAACGATTACAAAGAAAGAACGATTACAAGAATACAAAGTTTCCAAAAATAGAAATACGAACAAAACTTTCTATAAATGGAAAGTACAAAAGAGCCGGGCGTTACACCAGTGAACCCTAACGAGAGATATCAGCGGTAGAGGCAAGGTATGTTTGTGTTGTTGTTGTATATTATTTTGTTTTCATTATTTTTATTTCGTTTTATTTACTTTTGCCTAGTTAAATGAACGTTGTGGGTGTGTTCCCTATATAACCCTCACGAGACCTCTCGTCCTCCCAAGCTATTGAGGGGTTTAAAAGGGCTTGTTACATAAGCTAAATGCAACCGTGATTCCTACGAAAGTGAGTTAGGTTTGTTATTGTTGTAAATTATTTTCCACATAAATCAATGTAAAATAAAGTATGGCTTGGTAATATTTTCATAAAAGTGGTAGAACTAGGTAACTAACAAATTTTGATGGTTGTGAGAAGCATGCTTCTACAGAAGGGTTAAGATTTGTAGGTACATTGTGTTCGTGGGACAACCACTTTCTTGAAGAGAAGAAGAGCACACGGGGAATGAGCTCGAAAATCAGGTGCATACGTTTCTTTTTCCTTTTGATTTTTAGTTAGCAAATAAGTGGATTGTAAATTGTATATTATTCTTTCGGGGTGAAATTTTGGGGAAGTTAGCCGTGTCACATCCCTTGTGCGTTTTAAAACTCTAGTTCTTACACATTGAGGACAATGTTTACCTCAAGTGTGGGGATGGGGGAGTAGTAAAAGTTTTAGATTTTGACCCGTTCATTTAAATACTACACATTGAGGACAATGTTTACCTCAAGTGTGGGGATGGGGGAAAATTTCAAAATTTTTTCAAAAATATCTTGTTTCAAAAGAGATCTTAAAAGCACAAGTAACTAAGTCAACGAGGGATGTCACAACCCATTTGGTCTTTTGTCATGGTCAAGTTCGAATTAATAGCATGACGGGTATTTAGCGGGTGGTTATTTGGGAATAATCCGCCTAAGAAACTAGTATTTTATGCATGTCACATACCATACCCTTTTAGATATGTGAGGTTTTGAGTCACTTTTATATCATAGATTACATACCTATGTTTCTTTGTTTGAGTGGACCATTAGTCATATATTGTAGAACTTGCAACTTTTGATACGTTTGAGACTATAGACCGAATACAAGCACGAGAATGATTAAGGCATTAGGTAAACCTTTTCTTTTAAAATCATTTATCCATCCTTACCCAAATAAATCCCCTAGTCGACCACTTTGAGCCTAAACCTTTCGTTTGACCACCCTATAGCCCATAACCTTAAACTTTTTTCTTTCAAACCCGTGTGATGGAAATTCGATTATAGGAGTCGTATTTGTATAGTCGTTTTTGATTGTTTGCATACATATATATATATATATATAAAGAGAGAAAAGTCAGAAAATGTTATGAAAAAGAATTGAAAATGCATTGAGAAAAAACACAAAAAGAAGTGTTAGTAGTTGTTGAATAAAAGGCGAAAGTTGTTGCCTCATAATTGGTGTTTATAGTTAGTTTTGTTTAGAGTAGTCATTTGTAATAAAAATCGAATTTTCATCACCTTAGCCACTTCAAAATATCCTATTTCCTACCCTTAGCCTAGCCCCATTACAACCCTTACAAAGACCTTATGACTTGTGCTTAGTATTCGTGATCAATGGAGGAGAATGATTGAGTTGCAAGCTTATGCGGGTATGTGTTCTAATCGGTTTTGAGTGAATATTCTTTGAAGTGCTAATACATCATAAACATTAGCCAATTTACAAGCCGAGTGGAGAGAACATTGTAGGGATATGCATGAATTGTTGGTTTAACGGGCGGGTTAATCTTGGATAACCATTTTATATGTGAATTCACCTCACCGTTAAATATGTTGAAAATTGTAAAGAGTTTGAATTTTAGCATGACATTGGACCTTAACCTTAGTCTCGGGAATGGGGAGTGTATTCGTTGTTCGACCCATGTGAAAGTGAAAAACAGATTTGCTTGAGGGCAAGCAAAAGACAAGTGTGGGGATGTGATACGTGGTCGAAAACCGGTGCTTGTAATTGTTTAATTTGATGTTTTTACACAAGTTTTAATTTGGATAGCCTACTTTTGATTAGATACTTGTTATGCAGGTCTAGCAGAGTTTAAGGAGCTTTTCGGGTTACCGGGATGAAAAACGAGCCACCGGGACGCGAAACGGGTCAACCGGACTCAAGAAATGGAAAAAACAGAAAGACAGGATTCTGGGCACCGTCGCCGACGCCCATATGGGCCGTAGCCGACGGTCTGTATAAATCCCCGTCGCCCGTTTTGTCCGTAAGCAGTAAGATTAGCCGTCGACACATTTTCAACATCCACCAATCGTCGCCGACGAGGCTTCAGGCCGTCGGCGACGGCCTCTCAATGTTGGCGACGCAATTTTTTGGTGTTAAGTGATATAGGAACGAGTCAAGAAGGGTTGTTGGCCATTATTGTTGGGGGTTAAACTTTCTTTTGAGGTTTGAATCATATCTTGGAGCCATTATCATTCATCTATCATCGACGAATCCATCGACCTTCGGAATCTACAACCCGAATTAACAACCATCATCACCAACCTTCATCTGAATCACAATCAAGAACCCTAATTCACCATCATATCATTCATTCCAATCCATCATCACCAACCTTCCATAACCTTAACCATTCCTCCATTCATCCACCTTCAAGCTTCAAGTTGATCCAATTCAAGTTTCCAACATCCGGTGATCAAGTTCTTTCGATCATGCTCGGCTAATTTCGTGGAGGTTTCACCCCGGTGTAGGTTATTGTAAGTCTAGGGTTTGAACAATGTTTTAGTTTGGTTTTGTGACAACTTGATTTGTATTTGAATTGATTAACAATTGTCTTGCATTTAAACTATATTTGTGAATTGTCGAGTGAGTTATGAAATTTGACTTTGCGAAACAAGTTTGTGCAATTATGCCTTGTCTTTCAATAGGTTTTACTTGTCCGAAGTAACGAAGTGCATTGTGGTCCGTCCTACATGGCGTTGATAGCAATTGGCACCTAAGCTTTGATGATAGAATTCCGTTAATAACATATTCAAGTGAATCAAATTTAAAACGTGTAAGAACCCTAGGATTGCAATTACCGAACCGGGTGTGAGCCTTGTTTTCTCTATATTGTTTAAACCTTTAATTACATTTTTGCAATTGTTAGTTGTTAGTAATCAATCAAACCAATCACTTAGTAATTTTACTAAACATCTCTTCATTAAATGAAAATCATAAAAACAAGTAGCAAGCTTCATAATTGTGACACCTTTTTATAATTCAATCGAATCCATTCGCAAACCACATACTCTTCGTGGTTCGACCCCTTACTATCACTAACTATTTGTTAAGGGTAATTTGGGACTATAAATTTTATCTTTGACCGGAGCGCGACACTCCGATCAACGGGATTAACACGCTAGATAAAATACCCAGTATCCAGTTAAATACTTGTTTTTACCCAATATATATCATATATTTGTAATTTATGCATATACATATGTATGTAGACGTGTATTTAGGTGAGAGAATGCCACCGCTCTCTTAAGCATGACACATGTTGTGCATGCACACACTCCATATCTCCATATCTTGTATATTCCAACACAATCTTCCCATAACCAAGAAACTAGATCTCACTTCCCTCTCTCTTTCTAAAACTCACGGCCAACACCTCTTTCTTCCTTCCATTTTCGAATTTCAACCCTTTCTTGGAGATTCAAGTTCATTCCAAGTTTGTTCCAAGCACTTTTGAAGATCCAATGGTGATTTGAAGGTGTTTCAAGCAAGAACCAAACCCCATATCATCACATTTTGTCAAAAACCCACCAAAATCTTGAAGGTATAAAATCTACTTTGAAATCCTTGTTCTTGATTTTTGGTGATAGTGATGATGATTGAACTTTCTCAAGGTTCTTAGATGATTCACAAACTTGAAGATAAAAAGAAATGGGTTTTTACACAAAATAAAAATGGAAGAGTATGTATATGTATATATGACCGTATATATATATATATATATATATATATATATATATATATATATATATATATATATGCATATTTGAGATTGAGTTTGATTTTTGATGGATTCTTGTTTGATTTATTCTTGAAAAGTGAATGCATGTATGATCAAAAGATGTTATATAAAGGTTCTTGTGATTTGAGTTACTTATGTGAAAAAATGAATTTTTTTGGAATTATATATGTATGTATGCATGTGTCATGTATGTATATATGTATATATACACTTGTGAGTTTTGTTACTTAGTAAATAAATGAAATATTATTGCATGCAAATCATGTAAACATGATGAAATATGATGATAATGTTTTTGAATATATGAACATGAAAAAGATGTGTTCTTGGATGCATTTAAGTTTATGTAGGATGATGATGATATGGTATGGGTATATTGGATGCACTTACTTAAACATGCATGTTGAAATATGATCATGAAATGATGATCTGAATATGATTTGATAAAAATAAATCTTAATCAGAATCTAGACACTAAAAATATGAATATTTTAAGTGTTAAAATGGTATAAAACTTTGTCATAAAGTTTACTAGCTTTGCATGTTGTACTTGGTGCTTTATGTGTTGTAAAATACGTGAAATCGCATGATTTAGGTGACTTACACAAAAATGCACTAATCTTATTATAACCATCATTTTAATCAGTAAATAACATGTATTGTGTTAAAATATCAAGTCGTTTCGAGTTGGGATGATTATAGTAACGTTTAACGCAAAACTATGCGTTAAAACGGTCAAAAATCGGCTTTTCGAGTGATTTTTACAAAACTGATTTAGATCAGTAAGTAAACTGATTTTTTTAGTTTAAAATGAGTATTTTAACTAATTTTAAGTTTACTTGGTGTTTGGTTGGTCATACGTGACTTCCGACGCCCAAAACCGTTACCGAATCGCTAAAATACGCACTTTTCAATGTACACTAGTGTGGGTAAAATTTTGGGTAACTCTTATATGATAAAATGTGATTTAAACATGAGAATGTGAAAATATGTTAAGTTTTTAACATGATATTAGAAATCTAGCTTACGCATGTATACTTGTACGTTTTGTGCGGTAGAAACGGTAAAAATTGCGTTAAACATGAAACATGTTTGTCGAGCATGAAATTTGATACATATAAGAAATTTTATGTATATTTGCTTTAAAAATGACAAAATAGATAAGTTAACAAGATTTCGCGTGTTTCGGTGTCAAATTATGTGAACGTTTATGTATATATATTACGACGCGCAAATCGTAGATATATTGCGTATAAACGGGAGAGTTAACGGATTTACACAATAATGGTCACCAATAAAATCGTTCAAGTCATAAAATCATAAAAATATATATATATATATATGGACTCATATATATATATATATATATATATATATATATATATATATATATATTAACGTGCCAACATAATCAAAAATGATAACTTTTCGAGAAAATCTCAAAGTTATGTGATAACTCTAAGAAACGGAGAAACTTAGGATTTTTGTGTTATGTGTACTGATTTAAAATCGTTCCTATATATATATATATATATATATATATATATATATATATATATATATATATATATATATATATATATAATAGGACGTGTAGAAATCAATCTCCGGGATTGCGCTATTTAAAATACGCACCCAAAGGTGAGTGTCACTAAACCCCTCTTTTTACCGCTTTGTATATAATTTGGGGGTAGAACACGTCGTTAAAAGGGTTTAATAATGTTTTCGAAATAAAACATACCTTTTAATATAAAATATATATTTTCGTTGAAAATATATGAAATTTGATAAGTCATACGTTTCGAAGTAAAACGTTTTTGATGAATGAATATTGAAAGTACGGTATTTCCTAAGCGAAACATTACCGTACAGTTGGGGACGAATTCTTGACTGGGTCTCATATGATGGAGAGTAAGGGGAATTCGTACAACGTCGTGGATTAAATTGTCATATTAGTAGCATATATATATATATATATATATATATATATTTATATATTTATATTTATATATATATTTATATATTGTACGTGAGGCAGACATCATATTGTTCTGAAAGAGAGAACCCTGCGCCGATGATGTCGTTTAATCATTTAAGTATTGCACGCGATGAATTGTTGGTAGATCTATCGTGTTGACAACCCCGTCGTGACCGGTCGCCCCGTGTCAAGTCAAACGACGAATTTAAATTATGTTTATTGTCTAGCTTTGATTATCCCTGCATGGTTAATATATAGTTCGTATCGTCTAGCTAACATACGAGTCTGAAAGTTGACGCAATAATTTAATATACAAAACCTGGGAAATATATATATTACAGTTGTCGGATCGATGAACCGACGGAAGGCCCATGGATTTTATTAAGGAAGTAAAATGGACTTTCTAAAATTTATATGGATGTTTTCAAATAAACACCTAATCAGAAAGTTTTCCTCGGAATAAAATTGGTTGTAAGTGAATATGTGAACTCACCTTCCTTTGTGTTGACACTTGATTTTTAACGTGTTCTACAGGTACTTGAGTTCGGCTTCGGGAATTATGGCGTGTCTTGTGTTTATCGATGCATGTTTTGTCACTTAAAATGTTGGACTGACTTTTAAACTTTCTGGGACTACTGTAATAAGATCCGTAAGGATAAAAGACTATTTTATCATGTCATGGTTATGTCGTGTTTTGGGACGTTAAGTTTAAAACCTATGTTTTAAATAAGTAATGTTGTCCAACAATTTAATGCATCGAACATCAAGACAACTTCCGTCTCCACTACGTTTTATATTCCGCTGCGATGTTTTTTAGGTGTGACAGAAGTTGGTATCAGAGCCATTGGTTGTTAGCGAACTAGATGTTTTCTGAGGAAAACACTAGACTTCAACCGGAGAATTTTGAAATATAAAATCCAAAATTCTCGAAGCCAAGAATTTTAAATAAACATAGAAAAAAAAATTTATCATGTATGAAAACCCTTATGTGTTTATGTTCATACATGATTTTCTGTTTATTTGGGCCTTATGTGTTACTATTCATATTGATCACACACTTACTTTGTACGGTTACGATATGTCACGTCTCGGTCTATAGAGCCATTAGTCGTCCTGCTCACTGATAATGTCGAGCCTACACTTGAGATTCTTTCGCCTGTCGTTACAGAATCGTTTATTCTGTTATTCGAGTCACGTGTTTTGCTACACCTCTTTTAGTCTACACTCGTCGTAGGAAGAGGACTCGACCCGTTACAGATATCGCATCGACTTCGAGAGTTGAGATAGCGTCCACTATGAAGAGGCAGAAAGGGGTTTGGGTCAATCGTTCTTACTGTGATCGTCAGTTCGCCATGTTACGCAGAGGCATGGAGACAATGAAGGACTTAGAGGGACAGATGGACTAGTATGATGAGCTAGGAGGGCTTGTTAGGAAGATGTTGGACTTCCAGGGATTGAAGCGTTAGTTGTTGGATGTTTCTGTTGTTTGTTTTGCATGTCTCATTTGATGAACCCTATTTTTGGCTTGCATGCCAAATTTTCAGATATTTAGGAGAAAATTTCATATAGGCTTGTTGAGGGTGTTGATGTAGACATGCCGAATTTTGATTAGTCCTCGTACTAAAAACAAGCTTTGTAATTTCTGGTATAAATATCGAATGGGTTTCTTTTGGTTTAAAAATTTTTCTCATTATTATGTGGACATTATACATGCGCAATGTTTGGTCCACTAACATATAATAATTGAATTATTTTTGGTTATCATCTTAATGTGATTATTATTGTTGTAAATAATAAAAATAACGAAATGCCGCCAAAAGCGAGACGAGATTCTGGACTACCTATTACCCCGGAAGAGTTGGCACAACTCATAGCCCAACACGTTAATACTGCCATGGAACAGCGCGATGCTAACCAAAATATTGGCCGAGAACGTGGGGTGATGCTCATGGGCATGGTTTTGGTGGGACACAGAATCGGAAACCCTCCAGGTGATAGAATGATCGGAAAGTTTTTGTAGTTCATGTATTATGATATAATCAGAGCGTATTCCTGATTTTCATTAACTTTGTGAACAGTACATAGATGTACACATAAAACAATCCAGGGTTGTAACCCAAGATCATTTGCTGGTACCCTATGCAAAGGCATGGCAACGGTATGCGTAATGTCGGGCCGTCACAGCGGGTCGACCATTCAAATAATTCCGCATTCCGAGCCTGGATCTGGGGATTCGCAAAAGCGAAAGTCTGTGAGTTCGAGGAAGGATATCGATGAGAAGTGTGGTGAGGAACGCAGATTGGAGAAAGCATGTGTAGCTAACCCTAGAGAGCCGGGAAAAGGATAATGCCAGGGATGGCAGGAGTAGCTTTGAGAAGAAGACTCACGAGGATGAGCGGAGAAAGTGCGCCAAATGTGGTCGGACTAAACATATGACTCGCGAGTGTTATGCTAAGAGTACGTTGGATGGAGTTACGCTCGAGGGATGCTACAAGTGTGGTGAGCAAGGACATTTCGAGAGAGATTGTCGGAAAATGAAGGGTCAGGATGCCAGGGGTAGAGCGTTCGAGCTAAACGTTGGGAAGGCATGAGACGATCTTGCTGTTGTTACCGGTATGATTCGAATCAAAAACCAATCTATGTTCATACTTTTAATACCAAAGCTGACTTGAGTTTTGTTCGAAAAAATTTGAACCATTTTTGTGTTCAGCTACAAGTAAGCTGAGTATAAAGTGCCCGATAGAACTAGCAATTGGTAAGTTGATGGGAACTAGTGAGGTCGCTTGCGGTTGTAGTATTTAGTTAGGTGATCATAGTTATAGTATTGGTATATTTCCAGTGGAGCTGGGGAGCCTTGACGCGGATATGAGAATGGATTAATTATCCAAGAGCGAAGTGGGGACTATCGCTGGAAGAAGTTAGCTAGAATATCTCATCATGATGACGATAGAGAGGTGGTAGTTGTACGCGGAGATCGACCGAGTCGAGTGTTGAGTGTTGATAGTTGAGAGTCGTCAGTGTTGTGAGGATGCTCAATTTGCTGCGAAAAGGCTATCCTGCGTTCTTTGTTAACGTGGTGATACGAAAGCCGAATGTAGGAATACCGGAGAGATTCCTACTGTTCGCAATTATCCAGAAGTTTTCCTAAAAAGACTTACCTGGATTTCCCCCTGCGAGACAGATCGAATTCCGAATCGATCTGGTACCCGGTGCTGCACCAATTGCAAAATATCCTTATAGATTAAGCACCGTTAGGAATGAAGGAAATGTCAAATTAGCTTCAAGAGCTACTGGACAAGGGTTTCATTCGATCAAGCTTTTCGCTTTGAGGCGCATCTGTTTTGTGAGAAGGAAGAATGGATCCTACAAGATGTGTGTTAATTTCAGAGAACTGAATAAGTTGACTATCAAGAATCGGTACCCTTTACCGAGAATTGACGATTTGTTCAATCAAGCTACCGGGATCCAGCTGCTACACGAAGATCGATCTACGATTAGGATATAATCAGTTGAAGGTTGCTGACGAAGATATTCCGAGGACTACTTTTCGAACACGATACGGCCATTACGAGTTATTAGTCATGCCTTTTGACTAAATTAATGCGCCATTTATATTCGTGGATCTCGTGAACAGGGTATGGAAACCCTAATCGGATAAATTCGTGATAATATTCATCGACGACATACTTGCCTATGTGCGAACCAAGGAGAATCATGAGTAACGTTTGAAGTTAACTTTGGAGTTGGTGAATGATGAGGAGCGCCAAAGACCCGTCGGGAGTATGATGATCCATATGACTAGCTAGGTACTACCGGAGATTTATTAAGAATTTCCCTAAATTAGTGCAGCCTTCGACACTAATAACCCCAAAAAGGAAAAGGGAAATTGATTGGACAGCAAGATAGTAGGAAGCTTTTTGGACCCTTGAAAGAAAAGTTGGGAGCGTGTATGATTTACTCCGAAGGAAGTTAAGATACTCGCATGCCCTTGGCAGAGTTATCTTACAATAATAATTAACACGCTAGTATTCAGGTTGCTCCGTTTGAAGTCTTGCATGGATGGAAGTGTTCATCGCCACTTTGTTGAGCTAACATGACAAAGGACAATTAACTAGACCCGAGTTATCTAGCAAACCAGTGACAGGATTTGCCTGGATCGAGGGAAGGTTAAAAGTCGGCAATTGATCAACAGAAGGATTACATGACAATTGAAGGAACTATTGCGATTCCAGATTGAAGATTTGGTTCTATTAAAGGAGTTATCTTGCAGAGGTGCTATTAGGTTTAGCAGAGAGAAGAAAAGCTGAGCCACATTAACTTGGTCCTTTCAAGAGCCCATCTTGAGTTGGATCAGTCGCTTATAGGCTCAAGCTACCATAAGGATGGAGTAGTGTACATGATGTATCGTTTGGGTTCAGTTGAGAAAGTGTATAATGGATAATACACTGATTTTTTTCTTTATAGAGATTTGTTTGGGAGATAAACGGAAGTTTATCGAAGTACCGTAGAAGCAGTACGTATAGCTAGAAAGGTTATGCTAATAATCGGACAGGCGATTACAGCATTCTAGTCATGAATACGATTTATTGATTTGGCGATTTGTGGATATCTGAAATGAATGCAAGAAGGAAGGAAGGAAGACGAGTTTATGAGATTTGATTCTTTCGAGAGCCCATCTCGAGTTGGCTCAATAGGGTGTAAACTCAAACTATCTTGGATACGGGATAATGTATATGTAAATATACGTAGGTAGAACCCGAATTAGTGGAATTTTGACTTAATTTTCTTGATTAAGTGCTCGTAAATGTTAACCTTGGAAAGGGTGGAGAGCGTTGAGACGTGAGATTAGGAGTCGAGGATGTGTGTAATATAGGTCTACGAAGATTCTTTGTAAGAATCTCAGTTTCTCGTAGGAACTATAAGACTATATTCATTATATCCGTTTTTGTTATTCTTGCTTGGTGCGAAAACAAAACCTATAGAGTAAAATTTCGGGTACGAAATTTCCTAAACAGGGGGAGACTGTGACACCCGGCTTTTCAGGTCGTACCGTACAATTGTAACACGTGTTGTGAATAGGTAACAGGGCTGTATTTGATTGGTTATGATGTTTAAATTTGAAATTTAATGAGTTGGTAAATTTAAACCTTGGTAAAAATTATGTTGGCAACGATAAGATAAACGCTTATCGCGTAACGGTTAAAATGCGAAACGAACGTCCGTGACCACCCGATCAGTGTTAAAATCCTAAAAATAGTCTGTTATGATTAGAATAATAATTTCAATCATATTCGTGAGGAAAAATAATTTAAAACGCTAAGAAACTCTATTTTTCGAGTTTAAGCGCGTACCGCGCAATGCAGCGCGTGTACCGACAAAATACTGTCAACACAGCCAGTCAAGGTAACTGATAATCATTTTAGTAATAATTTGATGAATTTATTACTTTAAAATGAGAAAAATAAATAAAAACGCATAAATCCCTATTTTTGCGATTTTAAGCGCATACCGCGCAGCACAGCGCACATACTGCCAAATACCGGCAACGTCGCCAGTCCCGGAAAACAAAATATTGTTCAGTAATATTTTGGTGAGTTTATTTTTATAGAGTATTAAAAATAATTCAAAAAGCGTTAGAACGGGATTAACACGCTAGATAAAATACCCGGTATCCAGTTAAATACCTGTTTTTACCCAATATATATCATATATTTGTAATTTATGCATACACATATGTATGTGGACGTGTATTTAGGTGAGAGAATGCCATCTCTCTCTCTCAAGCATGACACATGTTGTGCATGCACACACTCTATAACTCCATATCTTGTATATTCCAACACAATCTTCCCAAGAAACTAGATCTCACTTCCCTCTCTCTCTCTAAAACTCACGGCCAACACCTCTTTCTTCCTTCCATTTTCGAATTTCAACCCTTTCTTGGAGATTCAAGTTCATTCCAAGTTTGTTCCAAGAACTTTTGAAGATCCAAAGGTGATTTGAAGGTGTTTCAAGCAAGAACAAACCCCATATCATCACATTTTGTCAAAAACCCACCAAAATCTTGAAGGTATAAAATCTACTTTGAAATCCTTGTTCTTGATTTTTGGTGACAGTGATGATGATTGAAGTTTCTCAAGGTTCGTAGATTATTCACAAACTTGAAGATAAAAAGAAATGGGTTTTTACACAAAATAAAAATAGAAGAGTATGTAAATGTATATATGACCGTATATATATATATATTTATGTATGCATATTTGAGATTGAGTTTGATTTTTGATGGATTCTTGTTTGATTTATTCTTGAAAAGTGAATGCAAGTATGATCAAAAGATGTTATATAAAGGTTCTTGTGATTTGAGTTACTTATGTGAAAAATGAAATTTTTTGGAATTATATATGTATGTATGCATGTGTCGTGTATGTATATATGTATATATACACTTGTGAGTTTTGTTACTTAGTAAATAAATGAAATATTATTGCATGCAAATCATGTAAACATGATGAAATATGATGATAATGTTTTTGAATATATGAACATGAAAAAGATGTGTTCTTGGATGCATTTAAGTTTATGTAGGATGATGATGATATTGTATGGGTATATTGGATGCACTTACTTGAACATGCATGTTGAAATATGATCTTGAAATGATGATCTGAATATGATTTGATAAAAATAAATCTTAATCAGAATCTAGAAACTAAAAATATGAATATTTTAAGTGTTAAAATGGTATAAAACTTTGTCATAAAGTTTACTAGCTTTGCATGTTGTACTTGGTGCTTTATGTGTTGTAAAATACGTGAAATCGCATGATTTAGGTGACTTACACAAAAACTGCACTAATCTTATTATAACCATCATTTTAATCAGTAAATAACATGTATTGTTTTAAAATATCAAGTCGTTTCGAGTTGGGATGATTATAGTAACGTTTAACGCAAAAAACTATGCGTTAAAACGGTCAAAATCGGCTTTTCGAGTGATTTTTATAAAACTGATTTAGATCAGTAAGTAAACTAATGTTTTTAGTTTAAAAAAAGTATTTTAACTAATTTTAAGTTTACTTGGTGTTTGGTTGGTCATACGTGACTTCCGACGCCCATAACCGTTACCGAATCGCTAAAATACGCACTTTTCAATGTACACTAGTGTGGGTAAAATTTTGGGTAAATCTTATATGATAAAATGTGATTTAAACATGAGAATGTGAAAATATGTTAAGTTTTTAACATGATATTAGAAATCTAGCTTTCGCATGTATGCTTGTACGTTTTGTGCGGTAGAAACGGTAAAAATTGCGTTAAACATGAAACTTGTTTGTCGAGCATGAAATTTGATACATATAAGAAATTTTATGTATATTTACTTTAAAAATGACAAAATAGATAAGTTAACAAGATTTCGCGTGTTTCGGTGTTAAATTATGTGAACATTTATGTATATATATTACGACGCGCAAATCGTAGATATATTGCGTATAAACGGGAGAGTTAACGGATTTACACAATAATGGTCACCAATAAAATCGTTCAAGTCATAAAATCGTAAAAAAAGAAAATATATATATATATATATATGGACTCATATATATATATATATATATATATATTAACGTGCCAACATAATCAAAAATGATAACTTTTTGAGAAAATCTCAAAGTTATGTGATAACTCTAAGAAACGGAGAAACTTAGGATTTTTGTGTTATGTGCACTGATTTAAAATCGTTCCTATATATATATAATAGGACGTGTAGAAATAAATCTCTGGGATTGCGCTATTTAAAATACGCACCCAAAGGTGAGTGTCACTAAACCCCTCTTTTTACCGCTTTGTATATAATTTGGGGGTAGAACACGTCGTTAAAAGGGTTTAATAATGTTTTCGAAATAAAAATACCTTTTAATATAAAATATATATTTTCGTTGAAAATATATGAAATTTGATAAGTCATACGTTTCGAAGTAAAACGTTTTTGATGAATGAATATTGAAAGTACGGTATTTCCTAAGCGAAACATGACCGTACTGTTGGGGACGGATTCTTGACTGGGTCTCATATGATGGAGAGTAAGGGGAATTCGTGCAACGTCGTGTATTAAATTGTCATATTAGTAGGATAAATATATTGTACGTGAGGCAGACATCATATTGTTTTTTGAAAGAGAGAACCCTGCGCCCATGATGTCGTTTAATCATTCAAGTATTGCACGCGATGAATTGTTGGTAGATCTATCGGGTTGACAACCCCGTCGTGACAGGTCGCCCCGTGTTCGCTCGAAAAAACTCGCGGCTCGCAGTTCGCTCGAAGTTCGCTCGAAAAAAGTTCGAAAAAAGCTCGGCTCGAAAAATGCTCGGCTCGAAATTGGCTCGGCTCGAAATTGGCTCGATCTAAACGAGCCGAGCCCGAGCCAAGGTAGGTTCGGTTCGTGGCTCGCTCGATAGTTGGCTCGTTGGCTCGCTCGTTTGGCTCGTTATCATTATTATATATATATATATATATATTATTGAGTAACTAAATAAATAAAACAATAATAGTGTAATATATAAAAATATATTCGGAAGATATGTTAATTGATAAATATTTTAAAAGGACAAAAGTAAAAGAAGTCAGACCATTTTCACCTACTATCACTTTATCTATTATTAGTCATTAAAAATAAAAACCACCCACTAAAATTCACAAATCTATGTATCTCCATTCTCCTCATCTTCTCTAACTGCATATTTCCATCTTCTGCGTAACTCCCATCGAAGTGCAAGTTTGGATCCACCACTATCTTCCAAGTTCCACCATTTGCATCCAGATCTGGACGACGAGGAGGTATCCAGTTTTCTATTCTTTCCAAATCTTGCCTAGATCCGACGACGACAAGGTCGTCGGTGTTTGATTCCGTCCAGATCTGGGGATGTTAACACTTCAAGCGGTTCAATCAAACTCGAGCCGAGCCCGAGCCGGCTCGTTTAGCTTCGAACCGAACTCGAGCCCTTATTTCCGGCTCGCTATAATTATCGAACCGAGCCCGAGCCGGCTCGTTTAGCTTCGAGCCCGAGCCCGAGCCCACCCTGGCTCGGCTCGGCTCGGCTCGTTTACACCCCTAGCCCCGTGTCAAGTCAAACAACGAATTTAAATTCTGTTTATTGTCTAGCTTTGATTATCCCTGCATGGTTAATATATAGTTCGTATCGTCTAGCTAACATACGAGTCTGAAAGTTGATGCAATAATTTAATATACCAAACCTGGGCAATATATATATTATAGTTGTCGGATCGATGAACCGACGGAAGGCCCATGGATTTTATTAAGGAAGTAAAATGGACTTTCTAAAATTTATATGGATGTTTTCAAATAAACACCTAATCAGAAAGTTTTCCTCGGAATAAAATTGGTTGTAAGTGAATATGTGATCTCACCTTCCTTTGTGTTGACACTTGATTTTTAACGTGTTCTACAGGTACTTGAGTTCGGCTTCGGGAATTATGGCGTGTCTTGTGTTTATCGATGCATGTTTTGTCACTTAAAATGTTGGACTGACTTTTAAACTTTCCGGGACTACTGTAATAAGATCCGTAAGGATCAAAGACTATTTTATCATGTCATGGTTATGTCGTGTTTTGGGACGTTAAGTTTAAAACCTATGTTTTAAATAAGTAATATTGTCCAACAATTTAATGCATCGAACATCAAGATAGAAATGGGCACCAACTTCCGTCTCCACTACGTTTTATATTCCGCTACGACGTTTTTGGGGTGTGACAGCGGTGGCGTGACCGCTTCAAATGTGGGTCCTCAGAGGGGACCTGCTGGTGTGGTGATGATTGGTGGGAAGGTGTGTACTCCCAGTGATAATTGCTCCACCATTGAGCAAATGGATCGGGACCTCTATAAGGCGAACCATGGAAAGATGATCCGTCTGAAATCTCTGTGGGATGCGTGGGCGTCCCAGATGGTGGCTCGGCAGGTTCTGGATCTGGATCCTCATCCATATCCATATCCTGGGCTTCAGGAAAATGGTGTTCTGGTCCCAATGGGTTATTACCCATTGGTTCTTCATTCACGTTCGCCGGGTTGAACCGGCTTCGAAAGTATGGGGTCGGATCCTGAAAAGCCCGATGTGAACTCGACCGCTGCAATGGAAGGTAGGAGTGGTGAGAATCATTGGGCTCGTTCTCTGATTGTGGCCCAAAGGAGTGGTGATACGAGGGCGAAGAGCTAAGCGAGACTGAACGTCTCGCGGGTTCCAAATACGTCCTCCAGTTTTCTTGAGGACTAGAGCTCATGGTTGCTGAAGGAGTTCGCCGGTGTGACGACCCGGCCTCGTGGTCATTAGGAGCAGTGAATGGTGCCTTGCCTCGTCCACCTCTTCTGAATCGTGGCGGCATTGTCTTGTTCCTGTCAAAACAAACAAAAAGAAACCAACAAAAGAAAACAATAAGATTAGGATTAGTCCCTATGTCGTTAGCCTAGACTCGGAGGTCAAGGAATGTGCAAACTGTGTCATTGAGATTAGACACAAAAGGCTAGTGTTTAGTTCACTCAATGTTGGCTCTGATACCAACCTGTCACACCCCGATATTTCCACGTATTACCGGTGGGCCCGGTGGGGAGTATCGTGACGTAGTTGATATCATCATGGTCAATAATCAAAGTTTAAATGCACAGCGGAAGTTTAAAAGTAATAATTATACAAACCGATTCGAAAGTAACATAAAATTTTACAAACGGGTTGTAAGATGGATTCACAGGCGGATCTAAGATAAAAAGGAATATTGTTCAACAGATTTAAGCATCAAAAGCTTGCAAGACTCTTTATTTGATACTAGGAGTAGCCAGCCCATTTCGCTTAGTACCTGCACTTAACCTTTTTGGAAAATACGTCAGTTTACACTGGTAAATACAATTAACCGACACTTTTGAAAACATTTATGAAAATTGATTTAAATGCACAAGGCACAAATATTCTTTTATAACTTGGGATAATTATTTAAAAATAATCTTGTAAAAGATTTATATGTTTGTTATACATTCAGGATTCGGGATAGAAGCCGGAACAAGATTAATAGACACACCACATAATATAAACCCGCGGCGAGCTATTCTCAACAAGCGGGTATATCTTTTTACATACGCACCGGCAGGTGTATGCCTACACCCCGCGCTTAAGTCGTGGCCATTTCAATGAATGAACCGAGGATATCCAGGACATGGTCATTAACCCCCCAAAGGCTTAAAACAAAGAAAACAGATTAAACGGATTATCTCAATTATTTAACCATTATCCGATTAAAAATTCAATACCCGACCAAGCGGTATTATTAAATACAGTACCACAAGCCCGTATAAGGGAAAATAAGTTAAAAGTATTTACCTGAGCAAAAATGTAATTTTTATCCCAGCCGTATATCAATTAGCAAGTACAGATAGCTTTTACCGGGCTCCTAATCTGGAACGAAGGTTTTAATAACCTATTAGAATTCCTAACGGGTCTTATTTAAGCTAAAACTTAGACCGGATAGTTTTAATGAAAGGCTTACGGTTCAAAACGCAAGATTAAGCGAAGACCGGATTAGAATGTGATTTAGACCCGACAAGTATGAAGACTTGTATAATAAGGGTAAACTAAACACATTCTGGATTTTGAAGTAAAAACGATAAGGTTTGACCCGTTTCGGTTAATTTATGCAACTAGTTACATAAATCGTACCGAACGCGAAAAACGCATAACAGGTAACCAAATGAGTCATGTACAGGTTCCACAAGTTAATATGCTTAAAATATGTTATGATATCAGTAGAATACCTTCCATTATGCCCAAAACGAATTTAAAATCAAATTAAGCCCCGAAAGGGTATTTTGGTCATTTTAAAATTTATAAAAGAGGTTAAATAGAAATCTGAGGTTCTGGTCTAAAATAATCAGTAAAAATATTTATTTTAATAAGCTATATCAGTAAGATATCATATATATGTGAAATTTATCTTTTATGACCAAACTATGCACCGAAGGGGCATTTTGATCATTTCACATATGTTTTAAGGGTCAAATTTGGAAATCTGAGTTTAAACCTTCTGCTTACTGTTTAAGTATAAAAATTTATTCATAACATCAGTAGGTAACAAGTCTTAGGTGCTAAATATGGTTTTAAACCATACTATGCGCCTAAATCGCATAAAAGTCGGTATTTGACGATATTCGGGTTGATTAAAGAAATCTGAGATTTTGACCAGCCTTTAGAGTTTAAAATAACTTATTTATTATATAAAATCAGTAGAAAAATATTTGATATGTAAAGGATGTGTAAAACTCACTTTATTAGCGAAAAGGGCATTATCGTCAATTACCGAGCCTATGCAAGAACTCTATGTCATGATCAGTTTAAAATTTAATAAAAATTTCCAAAAATCCCTAAATATTATATTACATCGGTGGGTAAAAGTTTTGGTGTCAAAATTTGGGTTTAAGTAGGTTTTATGCCAAAAATGCCGTTTGATTAATAAAAAGCTTTTAATTTACGATATTGAGCATAACTCCTAATTTAGACCATAAACTGATGTAAAATTTTTAGGACATGCTTATAAATCAGTAATAAAGGTTTTGTCCTCTCACATTTTCAAAAATCTCGTTTTAATATTAAAAGGGCATAATGGTCAAATTTTAAGCATTTAACGGAAACATGCATATGAATCAGATTTAATAGGAACCATATAGTATAATCTCAGAGGGTTATACTAACATGAAATATGGTCCTAAAAGAACCCTAAGGCATACCTAAACTAAGCTAAATCGGGTCAGAACTGAAAGTCAAAGCAAAAGTCTACTTTTGCGACTTTCGGTTGCGAACCGAGCCTAAACTTAGAATTGTCGGGTTGAACATGCCTAAACATGTTCTTATATTATTTACCAAGTTATTTTAGTGTTTAAACTTGTTCCATAACTTCTACATTATCAGTTATGAATTTATTTGCAAAAATGGATTATGTTGACTTTTTAATAATAAGTTTGACCCGACAATTGACAATGTTAGAGTGATAATCAGTAGGTGCCCTCTTAAGGGTTTATTACCTACATAACTACCAACTCATAGCCACTTTCAATTCGAATAATGGCTGGACCATTAGTGATTAATCACTAAGTCAAAGTTTAATTACGATGGCTTTGACTTTTGGTCATTAAACTAATAAAACTTGAACTAGAGATGCTAAGAATGCTTGCAAGGACACTTAGCATGAAATATGAACTGAGGAAAGCTTCCTAGAGCTCCAAGGGACTCCAGAGAATGAATTTTGAAGTTATTTTGAAAGTGTGCAAGTGAACTAGTGCAACAAAGGGCCTTTATATAGTAAAATGCAAGCTCCAAGATCCTTGCATGTGACCCTATGATGTTCTCAGATGTTCCCAGGTGTCCCTAGTGCATGAAAAACCATTGGCACAGTCCCCGGTATCGAAATTTAGCATGCAAAGGCGGTGGAACTGGTTAAACATGCAGATGTCCTTATCTTTCTACATCTGATACTCTTACGCGGGCTGCGTAAGACTCTTAAGGAGTCTACGCGGGCCGCGACGCTCCCCTATGATCGGAAAACAAGTTTCGTTTATTGCAGTTTTGGTCCCTGGTCCATAATAAGTTTATTTAACTTTCGTTTATTGCACTTATGACCCACATAGTTAACTATTTAGGACCTTGGGTTATAAACTAACTCCGTTAAGCTCCCGGTTAGTTGTACGATCACCCGAAAAGTCTTGTTTTCATCGAAACTCCCCAAAATTAATATCCAATATTCTTGAGAGCGAAATATACAATTATTACAATGTTTTTAGGATCGTTAAAAGGTCACTCAGGGGTATCTTTTAACATGTTGACACTTTTAACCCTTATGTTTCGTAAAATCCTTATTTTAAGCACAAACGACTTTCTATGTTCGACAAATTATTCGTTAAAGAATACGAACATCGTATGAGGTCAATCAGAGGCACAAGAATGGCATGTTGACACTTTGGATCCTTTTACTAACATATTTACATTGTTTGACAGCTTTAGTCCCTCGGAAACAATTCCTTACACGTTTAAAGTCCATGACACGTGTCCTTATTATATTGGTCGTGATTTTTACGAGGTGTTGCATATTGTGAGCACAATGATGAAGTAAATAATGTGTTTAACTCAAATGCTCCTGGAAATAATCAATTGACTTCACCTAAAATTCAAAAGTAAATTGTTAATGCTTGTGCCACAGAAGTAAGAAACATTATTGTGAATGAGGTTAAAGGTAAGTTCTTTTCTCTTTTGATTGACGAGTCTCATGATTTTTCTATAAAAGAGCAAATGACAGTGGTTTTGAGATATGTTGATGGAGGGGAAGTTATCGAACGATTTATTGGGGTAGTGAATGTTATTGACACTTGTGCATCATCTTTAAAAAGTGTTATTGATAATTTCTTTGCAAAACATGGTCTAACAATGTCTAAAGTTAGAGGTCAAGGTTATGACGGAGCTTCCAATATGTGTGGTGAGCTAAATGGATTAAAAAAAATCTTAGATGAAAATAAGCATGCATTTTATATTCATTGTTTTGCTCATCAGTTGTAGTTAGTCGTTGTAGCTACACCATCTGAATATGCGTCGGTGAGTAATTTTTTTGATTACCTTGCAAGGATGTAAATATTGTTGGAGCTTCATGTAAAAGGAAAGATGCTATCCGTAAAAAACAATACGATGATTTCGTGAAACGTATAGAAATAGGTGAACTTTGTAAAGGAAAAGGTAAAAACCAAGAAATGAGCTTAGCTCGAGCCGGCGACACTTGTTGGGATTCTTATCTTAAAACAATACATCGACTTTTAGACATGTGGAAACCAATGAGAGAAGTGCTTATCGCTTTGTCTAGAGAAGGCCCTAATGGAAAAACTCGAGGTAATGCACTTAGTTTGGCTGAAAAAATGGAAAGTTTTGAATTTGTATTTGTTGCTCATTTAATGTTGAACTTATTAAGAATGACAAATGATCTATCACAAGCCCTACAATTAAAGAATCAAAATATTGGCAATGTCGTTCGATTGATTGAAGATGTTAAATATGATATAAAGAGATATAGGGATGATGGTTGGGAGGAACTTATGGAAGAAGTTAGTTCATTTTGTTCTCAAAATGAAATTCATATGCATAATATGGAAGATGTGATTCCGGGCCGAGTTAGACGGACAATTGATGATGAGCCACAAACGTATCTCCACCGTTTTCGTGTTGATAAATTTACAGGGTATATTATTCTTATTTATTTTAGATAAAAATATTTTACTTATCTTTTAGGTAATATAATTACATTTTCTTTGCATGATTTTAGGTTGTTGATCTTCTTTTTTAACAAGATGAATGAACGTTTTACTAAGTCAAACTCAGAGTTGCTTATGTGTATAGCTTGCCTTGATCCTAGAGACTCATTTCAAAGTTTTGATCGTGAGAGGTTATTACGACTTGCAGAATTATATTCGGAACATTTTTGTGGCTATGACTTAGGACAACTAAGGATACAACTTGACCGATACATTTCAAATATGAAAAGTAATAAAGTATTTTCTGATCTTCGTGACATAGCAGAACTTGCAAAGAAAATGGTTGAGATGAAATATCATATTACATACGAATTGGTATATCAACTAATTGAGTTGGCTTTGGTCTTGGCTATTGCAACAGCTATTTTTGAAAGATCATTCTCCGCGATGAAGTATATGAAGAATGATTTACGCAACAAGATGGATGATAATTTTCTTACAGATTCATTGGTTTGCTATGTTGAGAAAGAGTGCAGGAGAGACTCAACAAGAACCTGCAGGGGCTGCACAAGTTGCACTATTTGTAGGAATTGATGATGAAGACTGGTGTCACACCCCCAAAATCCACCTGCGGAGTATCACCGCTTGGAGGCGTGACTGACCAGGATCAAGCCACCAATCATATTGAACAAGCAAGTAAACAAGTATAAAAGTCCAACCAATACGATTAGTGTCCAAAACAAACATAGTTTAAGTTGCAAGCGGAAGCATAATGTTTAAAATCAAAACATAAGTTTAAATATCCAAAGGTTTAACATGGCACTCAGCTGTCCACGTCCCACAACGACCCTCCCTTGTGCACGCTCCAGCTAAAGTACCTATTGACCTGCAAAGCATGTAGTAACGAGTCAACAATAATGTTGAGCGAGTTCACAGTTGGGTGTTGGTTTTAGTTGTTCCAAAAATAGTTCCTTTAACTGGCGTTCCTGCCGTGGGGGTTACCCCATAGTTGAAAACGTGATTTGTGTTTAACCCATTAACTCTGGCAATCCAGCCGTGGGGGCTACCCCATGATAGTTATCTGGCATTTCGGCCGTGGGGGCTACCCCATGTATACACTAGACTCGTTACCATATCGACTGCTGACTGTAGTCATGTTTATGTGCCCTGAACTGTCAATGTCTATCATCATTGACGTGCCCCAGATCCATTAGTTCACGCCCGTCCTCTGCGGCACGGTGTGAGGCTTGTCAGACCTAAATAGCGCTATCTAACTAATGACCCGCTCGCCATTGGCCCGACATTAAGTCGATATAAAAAGGAGGGACTTCGTGATAGAGTTTTGGTCTAGTACGAGTTATCTGTCCATGAGGACGAGGAATTAAATTCCTGAACCGATGCTGTCCTACCCAAGAAAGGACGAGGAATCCATGTTCCTTAACCCCAATTCCCAACCCCTGGGAATCCCATGCTTTGTAGAAAGTGTGAACTCACCTTGGTTTGCTCGGCAGATTACACAGAAAGGTCAAGTCTAGATGCTAGTGATCAACCACGTCCTAACATGGTTATCATACAAGTCAGGTTTTGGTTTCAAGTAGTGCACATAAGTATCACGTAAGATAGCATGTAAGAACACACACGGATCATGGCAACACATATTATTATGTTCAACAGTTATAACATATTCAAGATTGGGCTCGCACAAGTCTAACAACTTGTGTGATTCACCCGTTGAAGCCCAACCGTACCCGGTCCAATAATCAGAAAGCCCAAATACATCTACATGCATATACACGGCCCAACATATAAGCAAATAATCTATCTTGTGCGATCCATGCATCTTGTGCGATCAGTCTTGTTTCCCAGCCCAACACATATAAACATACGGCCCAAATAACAAATAAACAACAATCTTGTGCGACTGAGTTGCCCTTGTGCGATTGAAACATCTTGTACGACTGGACTCTGATCTTGTGCGACCAGGAGTCTTGTGCGAATAGACTCCTTGTGCGATCAGTTTAAACATCCGAATATTATGCATATTAGTTACATTGTTTCCAAGAATTCGATTCAGTTATAATCATTCAATGGTTTCCAAATATTGAATTTTATCAATATTAAATAACTTTAACCGAAATAAAGTATGAATGTGATAATTAATCGGTCCACTAGAATTCAACCACATTCGACATATTAATCAGATTTGTTCACATGATTCTCCATCCATACAAGTCAACAACAAGGTCATTCAATCACAGGAATAATATGGTTATCATATATTAAATTGAATATGCACTAAGATCCATGCAATTTAGAAAGAATACATAAATCAAACACATGACATGCTGACAATCACATGTGGGTATGAAAACAATGACTGAAAATCATACAGGATTCTTAATATACAATCAATTCAAGTCACATGCTCATCATCATACATACCCACAATTCGATTTCCATTCATAAAGTCTTTCACATGATGATATGACATCAAGTCTTGAATGCCATAGGATGATTGGGCCCTTTTTAAAATGTATGAACACATGTACTGATGCACATATAATTAATGGAATTGACTTTTAAACAATCGATGCATACTGACATCCACATGATTTCTATAAAGCCATACACATCGATTCAATCATATGTTCACAATCATCACCCACTAACAAATAATATTCATGGTGTCAACAATTAGTCAATGATATCAATCCAAAAATCATAAATATAACCGATTACTAACCTATTCTACATCAAACAAATCAAGATCAAACACTTAGCCATATTATCATTCGATCAAGCTATAACAGTAATCAAAGTCAAACAATAATAATCATATACTAACCGAATGCAAGGTAGGAATCACAAGGACTTCGAGAGGATCCGGATAGCCGTCGGCTTAGAGAGAGAGAGGAAAGCACTAGGGTTTGTAGGTTTGTTTGTTTTGATAAAGTGTGAGATGGTGCTACCACCCCCATGTGTTAATCGACTAAGGGGATGGGCCGAACCCAAACTTGGGCTGCCCTATGGAATCGAGTACAAGTTGTGTAGCCCGAATGGCTTGTGCGGTTGAGTTGTGTTGTGCGACTACAACATACATACATTCACATAAACACATAAATCATAGCATTCATTTAATCAATCACTTTCATAAAATCACATCACGTTCACATACATTACATCAAAGTGCAAAATAGGTTCGAAAATACGAGTTGTCACAACTGGAATCAAGGAAAAAGAAGGAAACGCTTCAATTTTAACTATGCAAGATGGGCTGTAGATGAAGCGAATCAAAGCGTCTTAAATCAAGCTCGGAAACATAACCAAGTTTAAGGGGGGTTATGTTGGATTTATTAAACTCAGTTATGTTTATTAGTTTAAGTATTATTCGAACTTATAAGTAGGATTACATATGATATGTACTAGATGATATGTTTATATATTAAACAGTTGATAAGCGGGCAAACATTTCAAATAACTGTCTTTGACAGTTACCCGCCAAAATCGAACCGCCAAACTCATATGTATTTATTCATGTTACCGGCAACAATGTCCGGTATCAAGACATTTCTTAATCATTCCAAGATTTGTCCTTTCCAACCTCTGCACTTATTCATCAATAAAATCTTCATCATGCACATTCAATTTGGATCGATTGCTTATGATAACACAAACCCCACTCATAATTCCGCTGCACCATCACACTCTCATGTAAATTCATCTTCTGATCTCCAACAAAGTGGTATCAGAGCCTCTACAGGAAAGAAGAAGATGACTGAAATTCGATCAACATCCACACTCTTACCGTGTCAACATTGTACAGACGAGATGAGGGGCAAGAATAAACAACGTTATCGGGAAAAGACTTGTTTTTTACTGTCGGAAACCCGGGCACCAGATTTCTTCATGCCTGAAGAAAGAAACAGATGAGGCAACCCAACTTATCCGGCAAGCAGTGAACACGGGGATACAGAACAAAGAAGAAGGAGTCAAAGATCATCAGGAGATGATCGTTGTCGGTACCGAAGGAGGGCTATGGAGCGATATATGGTACGTTAGTTCTGTGTTTAAGCATCACATGGCCGGAAATTTGAATGTGTTTAAACGCATTAAACATATCATTGGGGTTGATACACAAACGGGAGAAAGCAATTTCTTGTTCACACGGGGGGTTGGTTCGGTAGAGATTAAAACTAGTAATGAGATTATGAGAATTCAAAGTGTTTTTTACTCTCCGGAATTAGACCGAAATATCTTAAGCATGGATCAATTGACTATGCAAGGTTTCACTGTCAATAAAGATGGTGACACTTGCAGAATCTTTCCCATGTTTTCTGTTCCGGTGAATAATTCGGTGAATGAAGCGAGTGGGTTGACGAGGGAATAATAGATTGGGTTAAAAGAAAAGCAAAATATAATCGAAGAAGGGGTATTTGATGAAGAGTTCAAACAACGTTACTTGAATTCTTATTTCGAAGAACTCCATCTGTCTTCACAAGAGACAGATTGGAGTATTATGATCGTAATGGCCATGGAATTCAATGAATTTGAAGATTGTATAGCATTTATGAATTTACTGGATGATCGAGAATTTGTTTTCAAATACAAACATATACTCGAATCAAAATTTGAAGAACTGGTTAGATGGTTTCTATTCGAATATATGGGAATCACGACAAGGCCGGTTCCACCATTTACTCCAAACAAGAGGAAGATCGACTTATTAAGTCTGTACTTACTGGTGGCTGTGGACGGAGGTTACAGGAATGTAACAACGGAGAACTTGTGGCCTGTAATAGCAAAGGATCTAGGATTCTATTATGAAGACGGAGACTACATGAGAGTCACTTATGCCATGTATCTCGATATCCTAGAGTATAAATTTAAAACTGTTCAAAAGAAAGTGCAGGACAAGGAGACAGTATTAGAAGAAGGAAGGTCCACCGGTGGCTGCCATGAAAGATCAAAGAGTGCAGGAGAGACTCAACAAGAACCTGCAGGGGCTGCACAAGTTGCATTATTTGCAGGAATTGATGATGAAGACTGGAATCAAGGAAAAAGAAGGAAACGCTTCAATTTTAACTATGCAAGATGGGCTGTAGATGAAGCGAATCAAAGCGTCTTAAATCAAGCTCGGAAACATAACCAAGTTTAAGGGGGGTTATGTTGGATTTATTAAACTCAATTATGTTTATTAGTTTAATTATTATTCGAACTTATAAGTAGGATTACATATGATATGTACTAGATTAGTAGATGATATGTTTATATATTAAATGGTTGATAAGCGGGCAAACATTTCAAATAACTGTCTTTGACAGTTACCCGCCAAAATCGAACCGCCAAACTCATATGTATTTATTCATGTTACCAGCAACAATGTCCGGTATCAAGACATTTCTTAATCATTCCAAGATTTGTCCTTTCCAACCTCTGCACTTATTCATCAATACAATCTTCATCATGCACATTCAATTTGGATCGATTGCTTATGATAACACAAACCCCACTCATAATTCCGCTGCACCATCACACTCTCATGTAAATTCATCTTCTGATCTCCAACATAAAGTATTAGTAAGATAAAAAACAGAACCGATTGAAACTATAATATGTATCTTTACACACATACATAGTAAGGTAACATCATATATTACATGCATTTGATTAGACAAATAGGTTGTTTGATTATTAATCGCTGGCTCGAGCGAATGTGATTGACAAAACGAACAAGAGTAGACTATATCATGCAAGCCAGGTGTATGCAACTTGGTTTATATTGCAGCAAGTAAATAAAAATTAAAATAGCTGATATAACTGCAGTTTCTGATCCTATTTTTTGTAATCTTAATACTACGATCTGTATTCATTGCATTTATTCCTTGTATCAAGATGTCGACAAAAGTTAAAGCAACTCCAATCGGTATTGATCTTGGAACAACATACTCCTGTGTTGCTGCCTGGTTTGATCAACATGATTGTGTTTAGATCTTTCCTAATGAACAAGGTAATACCATTACCCCATCGTGTGATGCTTTCAACGACAGAGAACACTTGGTAGGTGAGGGTGCCAAAAACCAAATCACCAGGAACCCTGAGAACACCATTTTTGGTAAGTTGATATGATGAACAAATTTGATGTTTATCACACATTCACACAAATAATCATAGATGCAAGCTGATAAAGTTATGTACTTTATTTTGTATGTTAATTAGATGTGAAGAGGATTATGGGAAGCAGATTCAGCAATATCAGATTGTAGAAAGACATAGAATCGTGGCCTTTTAAGGTTATTGAAGGATCTAGTGATAAGCCAATGATTGTACTTGAACACATGGGTGCAAACAAGGAGTTTTCAGCTGAAGAAATATCTTCCATGATTCTAAAGAACTTGAAAGTGGCTGCCGAGGCATACCTTGGAACACCTGTAAGAGATGCAGTCATTACCGTACCTGCATATTTTAGCGACAGACAACGACAAGCAACAAAGGATGCTGGTACACTGGCTGGTCTCAATGTTATGCGCTTGATCAATGAACCCACAGCAGCTGCAATTGCCTATGGTCTAGACAACTTTGCTGATCCAAACCACCCGCACCAGAAAAATGTTTTAATCTTTGATTTGGGTGGGGGGACATTCGATGTGTCACTTCTCGCTATCAGCAAGGAAGGAACCATAACTGTTAAAGCTGTTGGGGGTGACACTCGTTTGGGTGGGGAGGATTTTGACAAGGCGATGGTTGATCATTGTGTACAAGAATTTAAGAAAAGACAAAAGAAAGATGTGAGTAAAAATGGAAGAGCAATGGGGAGGTTGAAAGTTGCCTTTGAGAAAGCAAAGAGGGATCTGTCTTTAGCAATACAAACGTTGATTTCCATTGATTGCTTGTATGATGGAATTGATTTTTCAATGAAGTTCACCCGAGCAAAGTTCGAAGAGCTAAATGCTAGTTTCTTTATGAAGTGTATTGAACATGTGGAAAGTTGTTTAAAAGATGGGAATATGCAAAAACATGATGTTGATGATATAATCCTTGTTGGTGGGTCGACTAGGATTCCCAAGGTACAACAAATGCTAAGGGACTTTTTTGACTCGAAACTACTTTGCAAGAGCATTAAAGCTGATGAAGCTATGGCTTACGGTGCAGCGGTGTTGGCTGCAAACTTAAGTGGTATTGGTAATCAAGTTGTGAAGGATTTGATACTTTTAGATGTCACCACTTTGTCCCTTGGTACCCGTGTCCAAGAAGGATATATGGATGTAATAATCCCAAGGAACACACCTATACCCACCATGAAAGAGAAAATTTATGTGACGGTTAATGATAACCAAGAATCTATTACAGTCGAAGTGTATCAGGGTGAGTGTCGTAGAGTGAAAGACAACATCTTCCTTGATGAGTTCGATCTTCATGGTATTCCACCAGCCCTGCACGGAAACAAAAACTTAAGGTTTGCTTTAGCATAGACGTCAATGGTATTCTTGAGGTCTTGGCTGAGTTGCAATCTACCGGTAAAAGAAGAAGTACACTAATTGATGGGAGTGGAAATGTGTCCAAGGATGACATTGAGAAGATGCTAAAAAAGATTGAGCTTTGAATTTTATTATTTAGAATTGCAGCAAGGCCGTCTTTGAGGGGGTGCGGGGTGGGCGATGGCACGGGGCCCAAACCCTTCAGGGGCCCAAATCTTTTTAATTTTGTATAGAATTTATGTTGTATAAGCTAGAATATATATATACTGAATCGAAAGATGACACAAAAAAGCTCTTGTTGGAGTGGTTATTGCCTTGCTTAGACAACATGGATAGATGGGTTCTAATCTTGGCGTCTCCAAATTCTCTATTTTAGCTTCAATTTTTAGTTTTTTTAGCTGTATATGACATTTAATGCCTAATTTTGTCAACTAAATCTTTTCTTTTAACTAATAAATTACTAACTACGCTTAGCTAAAAATAACAATTTAAATTGCTTTCACATAAATTTTAGTGATTAAATAATTGATGAGTTTATTTATAATACATCGAAATTTGTAAATAGGGCCCAAAATTTTTATCTCGCACAGGGCCAAAAATTTTTTTGTTATTTTCGGAGACGGCCCTGAATTGCAGATTAAAATTAAGAGCATTGCTAGTGTTTCTACTTAACATATGTTGATTTATATTATGGTATCTTTACAATGCGCCTAGTTATACATATCAAAAGAAAGAGCTCACGAACAGTTATTTTGATTTTTTATTAATATTGATTTTTTCTAGGTTTTTATTAGTATTATATTGTTTTATTCGTTTAATTGATTTAAACATATATTTTTATATAACTTTTAAGGTACGATCAAAGTACCAGTTATCAAACAAGAAATCACAAAAATGAATATATACTGGTACCGATGTTGTTCAGTAAGGTATGGTAGCGATACGATATTAATTCATCGAAATAAAAAACACTAAAAATAAGTACGGATACAGATGTTATTCAATCGGTTTTTATTGAATTTGGTACGATAGCAACCCAATAACCTTTTAAAAAATATATATATCGTAATGTTGAAATAAAAAGAGGGGAACAATTGTTTTTTAGTTTTTTCAATATTGTTTTTTCTAAGGTTTTATTATTTTATTGTTTTATTACTTTATTGATTTAAGTATATTTTTTTCTCTCATATAACTTTTAAGATACGTTCATAATACCCGTTATCAAACAGGAAACAATAAAACTGAATATATACCGGTATCGATGATGTTCGGTACAATATGGCAGCGATACAGTATCAATTTTATTGAAAGCAAAAAAAAAAAAAACTAAAAAAAAAAATTATTGGTACCGATACAAATGTTGTTCAATTGGTTTCGATTGGGCTTGGTACAATAACGGCAGAATATCCGCTATCAAAAAAATATCGTAATGTTGAAATAAAATAATCATAAAATGCAAGCGAACCGAACCAATATCAACTGAACAACATATATAGGTATCATATCAATATGTGTTATTTTTTCGGTCAATGTAATGCTTTTTCTTTCAATTACTATATCGAGTGCAGATACTGTAACGAACCAAATTGATACCGACTTAATCCCCGCCGCGAAGCGCGGGGTAATATCACTAGTATATATGATTCTGGAATTATACTAATTGGAACTTCTTAAGGTTTTATGTATAAGATATTCAATGATTTTATTTGACATTTATGGAAATTAAAAATATTTACGAGTCATGTTCCGTTTAGAAACTATATACCCCTACAAACTTTTTAAATATCATACATACCTAGACCAAACTAGAAACATCATACATACCCTTTAAAGATTTTACAATTTTACCAGTTTCAAATATATATAATGGTTTAGCTATTTTTTATTAGATCAATAACCACACAAATGTGGAAGGTGCTGAAGCAAATTGGCAGAAAATCAAGCCAGAATTATCATTGGAATTACTCTTCCAATATTACATTACGACTAATACATATTTATACGACTGCGAGTCACACCTGATCGACGTAATCTGATACTACCTCCGTGTGTTTGGTCATCTGAGTCTCTGTATTCAAACCTGCAAACTGAATTCTCTGTGGTTGATACATGCTTTGTTCAATTACCTAATAACCTAGAAGCCAACAATATGTATCTTCTTCCCCTAAATTGTACTTCGCTACCTGTCTTAATTTTTTTTTTGAACGGCCAACAAAACTCAACTATTATAAAGAACCCACCAGAAAGAAGCTGGCAAAAATACAACAAAACATCCGAAAGTTGACATGTTTTATATGGATCATTGACCGGTTTGACTTACTCCCATGTAAGTTCTATATTCCCACTTTTTACAGTTTTTACTATTTTGGTTTGATATGGATGCTTGCATGAAAGTTTATGAAAATGTTATGAATATAGCACTAATAAATGATTTGAATACTGTTTTAATGAAGTAATGCCTATAAGATGTTAGGTTAATTGTTGATCTTTTAACTGATTATGCAAGGTTTTCAATGTTGTAGAATCCTACTCAATATAGGTTTTCATAGAATCACATGATTTGACACAAATAAAGAAAATGAAATGTTAGGCTTTTAAGCCGTTATGTTGATGAGGTACTTTTAAAATGAACTTATGTTTAAAAGGATTGGTAGTATGGAAAACCTAACTAACAAGTTTATGAAGGAAATGGTAAATGTTCCAAGTCTTGCATGGTCGAAGTAGCGGTATAGATTTGATGGATAGAGCCTTGGAATAGTGCCTAGTTCAAGTAATTAAATCTATTACTAACCTTATGGCAGCATCATGACTGGGACACGTGACTGTCATAAGAGCTACGGGGGTGGTGCCTTTATGGCCTGTCACTAGAGGATGGTACAGCTTATGAGACGGGAGTGGCGACTTTCACTCAAGGGGTGAGCGTGACTCTATAATATAATGTGCTTTGTCAATTTATGGACAATGAGCCATAGGGGTTGTGATGTGCATGGTCAGTTTATGGACAATGAGCCATAAGGGCTATGATATACGTTGTCAGATTATGGACAACAAGACATCAGGGCAATGCTATGATATTCTTAGACACTAACTACTACGAAACCTACATGGTACATGTTATTTATCCCACATTTTCAAAAGATGACACAAACTTGGTAAACAAACAACTGATCCATGAATACAAAAGGAAAATTCTCTATTAACAACCCAAAACACACCTTTCAACATACAAATCTTAGTATTTGTAACTTAATACTTAAAGTTGATCTCATAATCCCCACTGGTTTCAATCTCGTCATCTAAATCAATCTCATTCTCATCGTCGTCTGGATCCGACGACCCCTCACCCATGACTTTTTTTCCAATCCTGGTGGACCCTTCCCCTGGAGTCTTAGCCTCTTGTATGATCCGGTTGATCTCCTCGATACTTTGAAGCGATTGATCACTGCTTGTGTTTGCATAGTTTGTTCTTTCGCCTTCCACCAGCTCCTTTGGCATGTTTTTCTTAAACCAAGGATGTTTCTTGATTTCTTCTATAGTGATCCTCTTTACAAATGATTGAGCAACTTTAGTTTCATATTTTCTTGAACCAAATAATCGAACCAATTTAGAAGACGATAACCAACCTTTAGTTTTTTAATATTTATAAACAATATTATCTATCATAAAAGTTTTGTTATAATCTTTATAAATAATATATTTCTTGCCCCAAATTTTGCTTTATATATTAACATGTTTGTTGATTATTTACTTGACCCACAATACAATTGGATTTATTAACTGGAATGAGTCTGAATCAATCACGTCCAAAACCGACAGTTAACCAAATTTACCTGAACCATCTTTTGTAAAAATGAATTAAACAAACATTTTTAAACCGAATTCAATCGGTTATAAAAACCTTTTTAAATAGGGATTATTACATATATCCCCCTATTAAAAGCCTTTATTACATATTTACCCAGCTTCTAAAATTAATTACATATTTCCCCTTCTTTTAATGAAATTACCTGGTTACCCTTTTATATTTCCTTTCCAAAAAATCTGGTAAAAATGCTTCCATTCAAACAACGGTTCCCTTCGCAAACCCTAAACAATCTACATCAACATCAGTCTGGTTCAAATTTTCCTTTTGAAACAATCTCGTAAGTCGATAATTTCACCGGGTGTTCTCTGAAATGAGTTTCGTACAAACAAACCAATGGTCAGTAAGTTTTCAATGATTCTTGTTTATTTTTACTTTGATTTATAACTAGGTTTCGTTCATAAAATTTCGAATTAGAATGTTGATTTCAGTAAGTTTTCAGTTTTACATGAACAAGAAGAGGGGTTTTAAAATTGTCATGTATGATTCTGCATTTGATCTTTAGGAATAATACTTGTGGGTTTGATGTTGAACTAATAGTTGACTCATCACACAAAGACAGCAGTTTTCTTTATAAATTTTAAAAGATACCCTCAAATTTCTTCAAGGTAAAGTGGGGTCAGAAGGAAATAATAAGAGAGTTGGTGGTCACACAAGTCAGTGTAGATGGGTTTGGCAACGAGGTTACTGCAAAGATGCTTTTGGATTTTCATGAAGTAAAATATGGTCAGATATGGAGATGTAGGTTAAAAAAGTCTTAAGACACCAACCAACACGAATCCTGAATTCGATGTTGAGGTTGACCAAATCAAGATCGTCAACGAGATCCCAATTCGGTCTGTTAGAAGCTGCAAGAAAAAAAGGAGCTTGTACTTAACAAGAATGTTTTAAAAGTTAGTTTAGACTTGGAAACATTCTTTAAGTTGTCAAATGTGGTTTTTGAAATCGAGCTGTTTACTAGCTGTGATAACTTTGTTGTTGGTTGACTTTGTTAAGGGTTGGGTAAATATGTAATAAGTTCATTAAGGGTAAAATAGTAATTTAATAAGAGTAATTTTAATGAAATGGGTAAATATGTAATATATATGATTTAGCAAGGGGAAATATGTAATTGATTTTAAAGGTTGGGTAAATATGTAATAAATGATCTTAGCAAGGAGATATATGTAAATGACCCTTTTAAATATTATGCTCTGAAACAAACAAAATATTATGGTACTCTATAATATCATATAAGATGTAAATTGCTTAGTGAAGATGGCAGGACGTGCTCGATTCTGCATCATGCCGTGCCATCTAGGGGTGAGCAAGAAAACCGAAATAACCGAACCGCAACCGAATAACCGAAATAACCAAACCGAAAAAACCGAACCGAAACAAAAACCGACGGTTCGGTTTTCGGATTTTTAATAACCGAAAATTTCGGTTCGGTTTTCGGATAAACTTTTTCAATAACCGAAAAAAACCGAACCGAACCGATAAGTTACAATCCATATATTTTTATGTTTAAGTTTAAATTGTTTAAGTGTTTAATCCAATGCTAGTAGAAAATGTTAATTTTATTCTTGAATGTTAAGTGTTTATAATAAAAACGTTATAACTGAAATGATTTATTATTACCTATAAGATATAACAAAATTTAATATAAAAATTAAATTTAATAAAAACTTTGAAGAAACATAAAAAAAAATTAGAAGGTTAGGTTTATATATAAACAATATTAATTAAAGAGGTTAACTATAATAACTTAAATATAAACATATAAAAAGATTGTTATAATATAAATTATACTTTTATTTTTTGAATCTTATATAATTTTGTTCCAAAAACCGAAATAACCGAAAAACCGAACCGACGTAAAAACCGAAAAACCGAAACCGAAAAAAACCGAAACCGAACGGTTTTTAAAACCCAAAAACTGACATTTCGGTTTCGGTTTTGATTTTACCCAAAAACCGAACCGAACCGAACCGAACGGTGCACACCCCTAGTGCCATCTATATTGAAAAAGAAATGGTACCTTGGATGGGTTAGCAACAAAGATACGAGAAAGGAGGTGTCTACAATCTTTGGAAACACGCACATAATCAGGTATCGAGTACTGAACACTCAGAATTCTCTGCATCATCATCATCATCATCATCGTACTCAGTATATCCCACCTATAGCAAAGCTAAGGTAGGGTCTGAGGAGGGTGGGATGTAGACAGCCTTACCTCTACCCCGTAGGAATAGAGAGGCTGCTTCCAATGAGACCCCCGGCTCGATTGTGGTTTTGCATCAAGCCTTGGACATAAGGCACATAACACTCAGCAATTGAGACAAACGCCAATTGGTGCATGTACCCCCTTGTCTTTCGGCTATCAACGCCACCACATGATGCCTGATTAACGATCCCCTCTTTTTAACGTTATTTTCACGAAATTAGTAAAATAACGTTAAAAATTAGTGCACTTTTGCTTTTGCCCCCCCGAGCGCCCACACATATATTACATTATATGAGCAGACCGCAAGCGGGGCTCTCAGAATTCTCTGCATATAATAAGAATAACCCAATGTTATAACCAAGTCATGACACTCTTTTAAGTTAAAGAAGCATATAATTAATTTGGAGCTAGATAATATTTATTATGTGAAGCTGTGGTCATCATGTTGTCAAATTAACAATAATTCTGAATCTGGAAATTGCAAGTCTTGACTTTTGACCGTAAAGTCAGCATGTATCTCTATTCTTCTAGGAACATATGTATAATATAATTTGAACAGTTTTTGATATATCATACCCCAATTGTGTTACGAAAATTTCGAGGGTCTTTGGGATCCTCAAAAGGGTAAGCTCCTACAAGCATAACGTAAAGAGTCACCCCACAGGACCAAACATCTGCAATCTAACACAAAATAGACAATCAGACAAAACTGTGGTATGTTTGTATGTGTGGGAATTCGACCCATTTACTAATAAAGTGTTCGTTTTGAGTTATGCTTATTTTATTCTCTATCAATATCAAGAGGGTAAACTTATAAAATAAAAAAAAGAATAGCTTATGAAGGGAATGGGTCAAACAGTCGCCCAAAGTGTATTTTAATGCATAAAACCAAATATGTGACTTCGATAATCATATGTGACACAATATTTATTTACAAATGGGTGAATCAAACCCGTACATAAGCACAAACATTTTGACCCGTAACCCAACCCGTGTGACCCACCATTTTGCCACCTCTTGTAGTTTGCTAGAAAACAAACCAACCAAAAGATGCAATAAAGTACCTTGCCATCATATTCTTTACGAGATATAACCTCCGGGGCAATGTAAGCTGGTGTTCCCACTTTCGATTTTGGTTGAGAGTGCAATAAGCCAGACTGAAAATACAACCAGAAAGTGCATGATAATCGAAAACTTTACATCAAAAGATAAAATTGTCCTAACAAATGTAGTTTTTACTTTTTAACCTTTGAATAACCAAAATCACAAATCTTGAGACGAGGGGTCCGGCTTCCATCTAAGAGAGTGTTCTCAAGCTTCAAATCTCTATGACAAATTTCCTAATGTTCAAAAAAAAAAAACAATGATTATGAAACACAAACGATACAAATAGCTCAAAACTACTAAAAGTTATTATAGCATGCTAAAAAAACAATCTTTACCATTGCATGACAGTAGCTGACCCCAGATATAAGCTGTTGGAAGAAAAACCGAGCCTTTTTAACAAAAAAATATCATTTCAAGGTGTTAGTTTTTCGCGGTTTCATTTGTACAATAGAGAAAGTGATGACGTGTATGAACCTCGTCTTCACTGAATCTTCCAGCATTGCAAATCTGGCCAAAGAGTTCACCACCAGCTGCATATTCCATCACTATGGCCAGATGTGTTGGAGTTAAGAATACCTGCACACATTTATTATTCTTATACTACGGACCTGTGGACCGTTATACCCTTGGTAAGCTTTGGTTTGTTTAAAGACTGATTTTTTATTCATCTTTGGTTTAACTTCTTGCAAACCGCTTGCGAATATCGTTATTTTGTCATGAAGTGAGTGGAAAGTTATGTTTCTAGAAGCACAAAGTTACCTCCTTGAACCTAATGATGTTTGGATGTCTAAGTGATCTGTGATTGATGATTTCCCTTTGAACGTTTTCATCAATCTGAAACAAGAACATGAGGCGTTAGTACCTTTCGAAAATCGGTCATAAAGGAAGTTCTTGAATAGCATGAGATCAAGATTAGTCACTGTGTCACACAAGATCAAAGATACCATTTTAACACAGTGGATTATACTAGTGGGCCCGCAGGCCGGACAGGTTTGGGTAGTTTAACTAACAGTGGAATTATGGAAACATGTCACATTGGGTTAGGTTGAACCGCGACCGCGTGCACGATTTTACCATATTCTCTGATTTTTTTATAAAAGTTAACGTGTAAATTATGATAAAAAAAATATTATTACATCAAGAATTAAAAGTTTGAATAAAAAGCTTTAGGAGGTTGTATGCATTAAAAGTATACTTTTGGCGGACCTGGTCGAGTAGTTGACCCTTCCCCCTTTAGATAATCTTTTTTATATGACCCGTTTGAGATCAAACAAAACACAATCAAACCGTTAAGCAGAAAGGGTCGAAATTGGCATCTCTAAATTTATACACAAGAAAGTATTAGCTAACACCAAGATTCATCTCTAAATATTTCAAGCCAGATCCTTTCACCATACCATGAAAATTTCAGCACTTTCCTTTTCTGTATATCCCATAAAAATTGTGATATGGAATATTTTAAAATTGTACTAGTTATATGCTTGTTGTTATTATTACAATAAACAAATTATATTCACTTTTGACATGAACCAAATTGATTTTTTTTTTTTTTTTATAAAACGACCCGTTTTGATCCAAACCCATTTTGCCTAGAACTTGTTTTGACCCGTTTCACGACCGACCTGCCCGTTTTGGCAAGCTTATATTCAAAGTTTAAAACACTATATCCATGTGAATACTAAACTGACTAGTCAAACTGGGTCAATAAATAGAATCACATACCTTTGATCCTCTTTCAATGTATTTAACTGCAAGCAACTCTTTGGTCTTCTTAACTCTAACCAGCCTTGCCACTCCAAAATTCCCGGAACCAAGCTCTTTTAATGGCTCATATTTCTCCTCCATTCTAATCACACAACACACAAAAAGTCAACTCAAAGTCAACCCCAGATCAAAAAAACATTCACAAAGCTCAGAGAGAAAACTGAAAAGTGTTAGTGACTATTACTTGTGAATGTTGAAAAAGATGAACAAAAGTTGATACCTTTGAGTTCAAAATTAAATGATATATAAAGGGTTTTGTGGGAATTTAATATAGATTTGATTTTTAAAAAATATCTTTAAATAATTGAATGGGGGACCACTAAGCCTTCTGGTTGAGTGGTAGTCTTGTGACATTTCAAATGGGAGGTTATGGGTTGGAGTCTCGTTTGAGACAAATTTTATTCTGGGTTGAGTCAAGCAGTGGCGAAGCTTGAGATTTTCGACCACAGGAGGGGGGGGGGGGGTCGAAAACGTATATACCTAAAAAGTTCTATAGAACCGGGGGGTCGAAAATGTATATACCCAAAAATTTCTATACGAAAACTACATACTCTCCACTACTGAGCGAAAAGTCGCCCTACTTAAGCTACGCCCCTGAAGCCAAGGGTTTTTTCCAGTGGATTTCCTCCTAGGAGGGTGGACTGAGTCATCACATTATGTTCTTCGGATGGGATTTCCTCTTTGAAGGGTGGACCAGATCATCACGTTATGTTCTTCGGATGAAAGGTGATTCATTTGTCAGGGTGCTGGGCCATCGCTGAGACCACAGGGTATGGGGCTCGTCCCCCCCGTCCTGGACCGTCGCACACCGCCCCCTAGGGGCCAGTCACGGCGCCTTCGTCCGCCAACCGACGTTGGAGACGGAGCAATTGGTTGGCTGAGTTTTCATTTGGTGGGCCCTCTCTCCCTCTCTAGTGGGTAGTCCCCAAGGGGATGGTCCTCCTCCCGTGATGGCGTGGCGCCTACGTGGCGGGTGGTCTCCAAAGAGACTATCCATTCCATACCTAATGGTCTGATAAAAATATTAATTATAAATAATTGATTGGGGGAAGAGACACGTGTGCAAAATATACAAGCTAGTAGGGCACCCTGCATTTAAAGAGTCGGCTGCCTTCAAGGTGCTGGCAAGTGAAGGTTTTGCAGATTTGTTACATGTGTAATATATCTAGCTACGTTTGAATATATTGGAGCATGAAGTGGGTCCGGTGTGGAAAATATCATTTATTTGGCTTTTCTTGTTAGTTTATAGTCAAATGAAAACTTTATATTATAAGTGCCACATACATTTAATAATCTAAGGGGTATATATATGCCTCGTGTCACACTAAACTTTCACAAAATAAATGTGGATATGTTATTTAAATGCGGTTTAATATATATTGGACCACGAATGTCTTTTTATATAACTTTTTGGTTATCAACTTATTCCTTTTAAATCTTTGTATTCAAACTTTATAACTTGAAAGAAATATATCATATAATATATATAAGAAAGATACTAGTGTATGCTGTTAATAAAACACGTACCCCTTGTCCTGCATTATTAAGAAAGATGTGATGCAAAATAGTTTTTTTATCTTTTTAGCAGCTTACCTGTGACCATGTGTTATGATATATGATAATGATTGTCAAAGACACGTCATTCGCGTCATTCGTCACATGGACGATACGTAAGTGGAGGGGAGATCGCACTCACGGTCACTTGGGGGTGTTATGGAGTGATCACGCTCACGAGCCCACCAAATTCCTTCACTTGGGCTTAAGGTCAAATAAAAAGTTAATATTATTAGTGCCATATTTATGCATCGTGTGACACAAGCTTTCAAAAAATAAATGTAGATATGTTATTTAAATGTGATTTAATTTAATATATTTTGGTCCACATACCAAAATTTAGTGTCGGGTCGTTTTGTATTACCTAGTTTGTTACATTTAACTAGTAATTAACTTAGTGAGGAATCACATAGACATGACTTTGTTGACTTGTTCAACTTAAGTGATAGTTAGCCCCTCGGTAGTGGGGCGGTATATACCGCCGGAATCCACCATGGCGCCCCATAGCGCCCGGCCACACCACTACGGCCGGCGCTATGGGTTGGTTTTGTGCTCTCCTCGTGAAATACATAGTTGTGTGACCATTCTTTCCTACTCACACACACATATATATACATACATATGTACGTATAATTGAAAGAGTTATAAAACCCCCTTACCACTACACCCTCTTGTGATATAAAGCCCCATAAAGCCCCTCTCTTACGCGTTTAGCCACTTGTCGCATAACGCCCCACAAGGGGCTTTATGACTATACATGGCCTTATAGAATACATTGTAAAGAAACCAAAAATTGATAGAACTTGGACTACAATTTCAAACAAAGTCAAACGTTTTGATAATCCGAACAAACAGTTGAATCCAAGCTTAAGGGGTTAACAAAATCCAATCCTGAGACATAGGCAGAACTATGATCAAAAGTCAACTTACACAAAACCCTTCTCCCGGAAAACATCACGAGTGGTTTAGCCAAAATAAATTCCGCAAAACTAATACAAACACCCATTGTTAACTTGAATTCTTTTGGCCTCGGTTACCTGCACACAAACAAAAAACCAAGAAACTGCTGCTTCGTCATTCCTGCTGTCGTCGAAGATTAGTTTAGTTCATTTATTTACTTCATACAGAAACATTGAAGGTAAATGTAACATGTATTTCATTACCTTTTGTCAACAAAACCCCACACATTCCAACTGTTATAACACTCATTAGTCTCCATCCGGCTCGTCAGTCTCAATTGTGGTGAGATACCTGATGGCCTTGTCAATGTTATTTGTGGTAAGAAACCTGATTGCCCGCGATATATCGTCATCGCCTTGGACTTTAGGCATGTATCGACCATCTTTGTTGAGTCTAGTAATGTGTGCACGGTGAATTGACAGAAGGTTATTCACCAGTGTGTTTTGATTGTTTGAAGATGCTGCAAATTGGCTAACCGTGTTTTTTAGTTCACTCATGTACCGCCTGGCAACTTCAGCAAGAGTCGCGAATCTGGACTTGGCAATGGTCACACGAGCTTCAGTAGGGTGCATAATTCGATAGTATTGTGGGTATGGTGTCTCATTGATTCGCTTATATGCCTCACACAGATTTATAACCTCGTGTTTCACCCGGCTGTCCCTAAGTACGGGTGAATCAGTTAAACAAAGTGCTTTCAACATAAACTGCAGTGGAGCCATTTCAGTCCAACTGATGATTTCTGCCAAATAGTTACAGACACCGTTCAACGGTCTCCAACCGTCCCGATTACCAATGATAGCCGTTAACAACCCAGCACGGAAGTTACAGTGTGCGCCCACTATGGTCCGAATGTTCTTTGCAGTTGATATTGACAACAAGATGTCCCCTCCACCAGGCACAAGATCGCCAATAACTCCTGCGAAGCTCTTAATTGCGGCTGCCCTTCTTAGCATGAACCGCTCGTAGCTCCGATCATCAATATTTTTGTAAATAACCAAGGCGAGCTGGGCAAAAATGGCGTATACGGTGCAATTGTTAATCCAACCTTGAAGTGTTATGTGGTAGGGGGCTGCGGTATCTTCGGTGACCTCTTTGACAGTGTATCCTGTTTCTTGAAGAAGTTCTTTGGCAAATGGAAGCAATCCGGGAAATAACAGAGCAAGAGTGCTAAGGTAGAATGCCGCGCTCTGGTGGGGAGCATGACCGGCATTGCATTCAACCGCACTAGTGTGGAACATATTCGATGTTGGATCTGGACTTCTAACCAGCATTATCAACTCCTTTCCACCTTCGAATTGTCTGAGAGCATGAGACAATCCAGCGGAGGGACTGTCCAGTTCATTCATGACCTGCGTCACAACAACGTAAACAATCAGCTTCAGCAAATGATTTATATGCTAAACCCTAATACGACTCGTATGGAATGGAAATTGAGTATCATAAGATGATAAGAGTCATACAAAGGTGGTTGCAGAAAATCTGGATCATGCATTGATTATGAAGTAGAAACATAGTACGGAATAAATGGTTGATATAATTTTATGCAAATAGCGACACCAAACACAAGCAGAAAACGTAAACTTAGTTTCCTTGTGCAATGTTTGTCAAAATCACTTTGAAATATGTCGGTTTGTCGCCATTTCCTTTTTTTGTTTAAGCATTGAACATAAGACATTAAGCATACCTGACGTTCAGTCCAACCGATGATTTCTGCCAGATGGTTACAGACTCTGTTCAATAGGCTCATACCGTCCCGATTAGCAAGGATAATCTTTACCAACCCGGCACGGAAGTTAGAGTTTCTGCCCACTATAGTCCGAATGTTCCTTGCAGTTGATACCGACAACAGGATGTCCCCTCCACCTGGCACGAGGTCGCCCACAACTCCTGCCACATTCTTAATTGCGGCTGCCCTGCTTTGCATGGACCGCGCGTAGCTCCGATCATCAATATTTTTGTAAATAACCAGGGCGAACTGGCCAAAAATGGCGAGGGCGGTGGAAACGTCAATCCAACCTTGAAGTGTTATGTGGTATTGGGCTGCTGTATCTTCGGTGACCTCTTTGACAGTGTATCCAGTTTCTCGAAGAACTTCTTTGGCCAATGGAAGCAATCCGGGGAATAAATTAGCAAGAACGCTGAGGTAGAATGCCGCGCTCTGGTGGGGAGCATTACCGGCATTGCATTCGACTGCACTAGTGTTGATCATACTCAATGCTGCCGCTGGAGTTCTCGGGACCAGCATTATCAACTCCTCTCCAGCGGAGGGAGTGTCCAGTTCATCCGTGACCTGCATGACAACGTCATAAACAATCAGCGACGTTCAGCAAGTGATTTATATTCAAAACCCTGATACGACTAATTTGGAATGAAAATTTAGTACCGTACGCGTTGTAAAAAGGTGGTTGCACAAAAACCTAATCCATACATTGATTATGAAATAAATGCTCGATATCATTTCATGTAAATAAGAAACAAACAGGTTGACATTGATCATCAACGAGCATAATCCAGCAAAGACACAGTTAGAGCTCAATTTTTTTACTTAACATACCTAGCACAGCCAAAATGCAAGCTATACGAATGCCAAGATTAAGCAAATGTTCATCTAATTCACAACACCTCAGAATCATAATTCACCAACTGATCCGCTAAAAACAAAATATAGACCAACATATGCATCTACAATGCTATTCTAAAAGAGTATGAACTCGCTTTTACTCCATTGTCAAAGAGCAAGCTAAAATCTACTTGACGGAAAGTGATTTTGACAAACATAGCAAAAGGAATCTACCGTTACACGGGCCACTGCAGCTCTCTCCTCAGCCGCTGCTGAGCTCTCGGCCTGATCACGGCCTCTCTTGCGGCCACTGGCCACACTCGGCTCCGGTCGGTTGGACATAACTGCAAAAAGAGGCAACTGAATGTAACGAAATAATTTACTCCACAAAACTAACATTTTTTGGGGGGTTTTAATAACTTTTTTTTTAATATTTTTTATTGATTTTTTTTTTTTTTTTTGTAAACCAGGTTTCAAACAATTTTCGCCCAAGACCATCCTAACACAACTCTTAACTTCAATCAAACCGAACCATCCCAAAGAAAATTACCCACAAAACAATACAAACAAGTTTCACTAAAATTCAAGCATAATCCACACATATAAATACAAGTTTTCATATTAAAACACTCAATACACAATTTTATAATCAACATTAACAATCAAAGCTCCCAAAATCCTACATCAACATCATCCCAAATCAACCAAACGGGTCAAGTATACCTATACAAGAGTATGAATATTAACCATGTGTGTAAAAAACAAGTAAAGTACCAATCAAAAAACAAACAGATCATAAGTTGTTTAAACACATAAACCTCATCCCCGTTTGAAACCATAGCGAACCCCACATATCATAACTCCCAAATAGGGTGCAAACAAGCCAAGCTACTCCCGAGCTACTCAAGCTCGGCTCGAAAAAAATCTCAAAACGAGCCGAGCATAAACAAACTTGAGCCCGAGAAGAAGTTCATTTAGTAAAGGGGCCCGCCGAGTTTCGCTTATCGAGCTCGAGCCAACTCGCGAGCCTAAACGAGCCCACCGTTTATATAATATTTAATTAATATATAAATAGATATTTAAATAATAATAATATTTACTATTTATAAAATTATGAAAAATAACTTAATTATTAATAAAAAACAAATATAATTAATATAAACTAATTAACAAATAATAAATGAGCCGAGCCCGAGTTCGAACTTGAAAAACTACTTACCAGTCGGCTCGTCTCGGCTGGTTTGCACCCCTACTCCCAAATTACATCAAATATCAAACTATATCAACATTTATATCTTCAAACTTGAAAACAGTTACCCACTTCAAACGTATAAACAAAATCGACTAAAAACTCGACATTATCCAAACCAACTTCACTCATGCATAAACCCTCTATTCAACCAATATATTAACAATGAATCTCAAGCTGATATCATACATAGGCAAACCGAACTAATCCCCATGCAACAATCTTCCCCCAAAATTCAGAGAAACAAAGTTAGGAAAGAAATAAAATATACAGTCTACTAAAATAAACACACAAGTTTAACGAAAAACAAGAAAATACACCGAGCGAGATGGTGGATGGTAGCGCACGGCGAAGGTAGGTGGATGGTCGGGTGGTGGATGTTGGTGTTGGTGACCGAGAGAGAGAGAACGAAGGTGAAAGGTTTTTGAAATCCGATATATATTTATTTATTTATTTATTTTTATTTATTTTATTGGAAAGGTGGGAGAAGTAATTAGTGGTGGCTTCCAGTGTTTAAAATGTTTGTGGCTCAGCTCGATTGAAGCTCGTTCAAAAAAAGCTTGGCTTAAAACTAGCTTGGTTGTAAACAAGTCGAGCCCGAGCTAGGCCTAGCTCGGCTCGTGAGCCATGTTGGCTCGTTTAAGCTCAAGCTCGAGTCCAACCTGACTCGGCTCGACTCGATTACAGCCCAAGTAGTGACTAAACATGTTGGGTTCCGGATTGTTAAATGGTGGTAGAGGTATAAGTCAGACACCTTTGGGTCAAATCCATAAACAATAACAAAAGGGTGCATAATTCAATTCATGAAAACAAGTCCATAACGGGTGTTTGAAAGACTTATTTTTTGAACGAAAAATGTTATTCTATTCTACTCTACACCAACTAATACATAATACTCTATTTGCCAAGGTTTGAACCTGCTGACTTCTCCTCTAAAAGGAAAATGAAAGACTTGGACCTAAATAAGGCAACTCAAGTTTTCACTTGGAACAGTAAGAAGTATGGCCCTTTCTTCTACCTTGTGTCAAGTATGTGGTTGTCATACGGAATGGGTTAATCACATTCTAGATCACTGCTCGGAAGCAACGTCTACTTGGGAACAAATTTGTACATTGACCAGAATTCTTAAATTATCTGCTTATGATTCTATCGATGACTTAATGGTGTCTATGAATGGGTTGAGAGCATCGGAGATAAGAAAAGAAAATAGTCTAGGCAATAATATACTTTAACATGTTGGAGACTTTGGAAATGCAGGAACGATAAGTTGTTTAATGGGGTGACAGCATCCGCTTGTAGAATGGTCAATGGTGAAAGAAGTGAAAGAAACTTGGTTTGCATGATATTGCATAGAAAACATGATATTGCACCGATTTAATACCATTTTTTTTTTTTGCCAATGATCTCTAGATCAAGTGGTGGACGGCTTGGATTTCTCTTGAGAGATGCAGGTTCGACTCCCACTTGATGCAGAGTAAGGCACTGGTGGGCAATGATAGGAGACTCAGGGAAACCTGGGTTGGATCCTTGAGCCAAACGGGTTTTACCGGTAATTTCACTGTCGTGCCTGTTAGTTTGTGGGAATATTTTTCCGTGTCCTTCATTCCATGAATGGAGTACAATATATAGGAATACACCAGCAATCATGACCCTATCATTCTGTCAATTTACAGTCAATCACTTCCTATAAATAATCACAATACAATATATACCATATATACTAATACTCCCCCGCAGTCGAAACGGGAGGCTCGCGGATGTTGAGGCTGGATCGGAAGTCGTCAAAAAGAACCTTTGGTAAGCCTTTCGTGAAGATGTCGGCTATCTGATATCGTGAAGGGACATGTAGAACACGAACTTGACCTTTGGCTATCTTCTCGCGAACAAAGTGGATGTCCATTTCGATATGCTTTGTGCGTTGATGTTGAACAGGGTTACCGGCGAGATATATCGCACTAACATTATCGCAATAGACCAAGGTTGCTTGTTTTGGAGGATGATGTAGTTCTAGGAGTAAATTACGCAGCCAACAAACCTCCGAAACTACGTTCGCAACACCTCGATACTCCGCTTCGGATCGAGATAAAGTGGGTTGGCGTTTGGAGGACCAAGATAACAGGTTGTCACCCATGTAAACGCAATACCCCGACGTTGATCTACGTGTGTCCGGGCAGCCTCCCCAGTCCGCATCCGTGTAGGCAATAAGGGAGGCGGTTAGAGATGGTTGAAGGTGCAAGCCAAAAGTTAAAGTGCCCTTTATGTATCTGAGAATTCTCTTTAAAGCATGCATGTGTGTAGATGTTGGGGAATGCATATGAAGACAGATTTGTTGAACAGCGTATGAGATGTCGGGGCGTGTGAATGTAAGATATTGGAGGGCTCCCGCAAGTCTTCGATACTCTGTAATGTTTTCCAAAGGTGTTCCAGAGTTGCTACTTAGCTTTTGTTGCGTATCGACCGGCGTTGCAACCGGATTGCAATCCGAAAGACCGGCTCGTTCGAGAATTTCCCTTGCATATTTTTCTTGAGAAAGAAACATGTAGTTGTTGGAGCGGGTCACTGAGATGCCCAAGAAATAGCTAAGAGGCCCGAGATCTGTCATGGCGAATTATTTAGAAAGTAAAGCCATAAATCGCTCACGTAAGGTATCTGAGGAGGTGATTAAGAGAATATCATCCACATATAGTAATATAAATGCCATGCAATTTCCTTCTTTGAAGATAAATAAGGAGTGATCACATTGACTGTGTCGAAAACCCACTTTAGAGACATAGTCGGCGAAACGTTGGTACCACGCACGCGGTGCTTGCTTAAGCCCGTGTAGCGACTTTTTGAGTAGGCACACATGATTCGGGTAGTTTGGATCACGAAAACCCATCGGTTGGTGCATGAAAACGGTTTCATTAAGATGACCATGAAGAAATGCATTTTTAACGTCCAATTGATGAACCGGCCATGAGTTAGATAGGGCAAGAGATAGAACCGTTCGTATCGTTGCGGGTTTAACGACGGGGCTAAAAGTCTCCCCGCAATCAATGCCGATCTGTTGTGAATGACCATCACAAACAAGGCGAGCCTTGTATCTTTCAAGTGTCCCGTCCGCTTTCTTTTTATGTCTAAAAATCCACATACTTCGAACGATATTCATATCGGGGCGTTTTGGTACTAGTTCCCAAGTCTCGTAATCAATAAGGGCCCGAAACTCGTCCAGCATGGCAGATTTCCAGTCCGGATTGGAAAGGGCTTCGGTGGGGGTTTTGGGGAGAGGAGATATAGAATTAGAAGAGGAGGTGTGAAGATTCAAATGATGTTTTGGTTTGGAGATACCAGACATCGATCTGGTGTGCATTTTTTAAGTATTTGTGGGTGGGGGTGGAGCAACAGAAGGTTGGTTGATGTTAGGATGGTTGTTGGTTGTGGATGGGATAGGTTGGTTTAGAGTGTTGGAAAAAGGTGGTGGGGTAGGACGTTGAGGTGTTGAGGTAAAGGAGTGGGAAACAGATGCATGGGTGGGAGTTTGCATGGAAGGTTGGGGTGGGAAGATGGGGTCAGGTATGTTGGGCTCAGTGTCCAAGGGAACATGGATGGTAGGTGGTTCGGTTATTGAAGATGAGTGGTGAGATGTGGATGGTGTTGATGATATATTTGGGGATGACCAAAGTAATGGGTGAGGGTCGCTGGTGAGGAATTCGTAGGAGGATCGGGTGGGTGAGGGTGTTTTGAAAGGGAGAATATTTTCATCAAAAATAACATCTCTAGAGATTGATATTTGTTTTGTGTTGATGTTATAACATTTATAACCCCGGTGATTGGAGGGGTATCCGAGAAAAACACACGGTGTTGATCGGTTCGCAAGTTTGTGAATCGAAGAGGAGGGTAATAGGGGGTAGCATAGACAGCCGAAAATGCGCAAATGCTCATAGGTTGGTTGTCTATTATAAAGGCAAAAAGTGGGTGTTGAATTATTTAAAACTTTTGTGGGTAGGATGTTGAGCAAGTAAGTGGCATGTTCAAGAGCATGATGCCAAAAATTATGAGGAACAGAGGATTGAGATAGAATGGTTCGCATGATGTTGTTAATAGACCGTATTTTTCTTTCCGCCTTACCATTTTGAGAAGATGTGTAAGGGCAAGAAAACCGAAACGTCATCCCATTTGATGCACAAAAGTTATGGAAAGATGTGTTATTATATTCACGACCATTATCACATTGGAAACATTTAATAGAGGTGTAAAATTGGGTTTGAATTAATTTGTTAAACTCTAGAAATTTTGAGAAAACTTGAGATTTAGAAGCTAAGGCATAGGTCCACAAAAAATTTGTTTTGTCATCTAAAAACTGAAGGTAATAGCGACACCCGGTAGAAGAAAGAACCGGGGATGTCCACAAATCACTATGTACTATATCAAACGGCAAGTAAGTGCATGTATTAGAGTCATGAAAAGGAAATTTGATTTGTTTTCCAAAAACACAAGGTTCACAAATACTAGAAGATTTAACATTATTGGAAAAGGAATGCAAACAAGGTTTTAAACAACGTAAAATATTAATAGCGGGGTGTCCAAGACGTCGATGCCAAGTGTCTTGGGATACGGCTAAGAACGTGGAAACCGGGTCATTAGAAGCTTGAGCTTGGTGTCTTGAGGGAAGAGTGAGTGGATATAAGTCACCGGTGCTATCACATTGGAGGAGTGGCTTCCGTGTGTGGAGATCCTTCACATCAAAACCAAAAGGATCAAATTCAATGGAAACATTGTTGTCGGTGATGAAACGTCGGACCGAAATCAAGTTTTTAACAAGTTTGGGTGCAAAAAGAATATTATTTAATTTGAACTTTGGAAAAGGGTGTGGAAGGGTATGGTTTCCAATAGCATGGACTGGAATATTATTGCCATCACCGACGGTAATGTTTCGAGCAAAAACCTTATTAAAATGAGAAGTGAGATTACTAGAGTTGTTTGTCATTATACATGTCGCACCCGTATCCATGTACCAAGTCTGATCTGGAGGATGTAGCGAGAAAGCATTAAAGGCTTGATCCAGCTCCGTTGGAGTGTAGTTAGTCTCGGATGCTGCATAGGCTTGCTGTGGACGCGGACCTAAAATACCTTGATGTGGGCTATTTGTAGTGGGCCGGGTAGAGGAGGTAGTTGGGTATGGGCAGGGAGGAGCGGCCCAGTAGTAGTTTGATTGGCTGGCCCAAGGTGGTGGGCGGCTATGGAGGCTGGACTGTGAGGCGTTCGGGTAGGGGAAAGGAGAGGGCCACTGTGAATTCGGGTTTGGTTTCCATGGGGACGGTTGGGGCTTGCCTCGGCCGCGGCCACGACCACGGCCACGGAAGTTGGTGGATTGGTTGGGTTTTGTTGTCGGATTTGAAGTGGTGCCGGTCGGTGTTTGGGATGCGTGAAGGGCGGTGTCATTTGCAACCCGATTAGCTTTGGTAGTTTCCTCAAGGATGAGTTGAGAACGTGCTTCATAAAAGGTGGGGAAAGGCTTGGCGTTTTGAAGGACTGAAGCAGCCCCGCCATAGGCGTCGTTCAGGCCCGAAAGTAATTGAATAACTAACGTTCGTTCGTTGACCGGCGAGCCAACATTTGCCAACTGATCCGACAGGATTTTTACTTCCTGACAATAAGCGGACATAGAGGAGAAGGAATCGAGTTTGACATTGGCAAACTTCTTTTGTAGCAAAAGAGCCCGAGTAGCTTGATTATCTTGGAAAATATTCTTCAAGGCCGTCCAAGCGTAGCAAGCAGTAGAGTCTGGACGCATAATAGTGCAAAGAAGATCATTCGAAATGGTGCCATAGATCCATTGAAGGACTATGGCATCAAGACGATTCCAAACAGCGTCCGATGGGGCCGCCGATTTTTCTTTATCGGTCTCTTTGGAGGCAGCGGGTGGTGGTTCATCTTTGCGTGGGGAAAGATGATCAAGAACTTGATATGCGCGGCAATGTATTTTGAAGAGCTTAGCCCAAGAAGCGTATTGGCTGGTCTCCATTTCGAGAGTAATGGGTATGAAATTTTTGATGTTATTGACAGTTATGGCTGGGTGTACTATTGGGTCCATGACTGTGAAACAGTTTTAGAGAAGACCAGATGAGATTGGAAAAAGAAAAGAAAGAAGGGTGGAAGCCGGCACTGTGAAGGGGGAAAAAAAAGAAACAGGATCGTAGGGTTTAGCAAATATGGTTTGATACCATGTTAGTTTTTGGGAATATTTTTCCGTGTCCTTCATTCCATGAATGGAGTACAATATATAGGAATACACCAGCAATCATGACCCTATCATTCTGTCAATTTACAGTCAATCACTTCCTATAAATAATCACAATACAATATATACCATATATACTAATAGTGCCTACGGGCGGGTGGGTTACCGGGTTTTCTCCGGAATTGGTGGTGGACTCGGGTTACTATCGGAGTACTCCGTTTGTCCAGTGGGTGCCCCGAGAGTGATCGGGATTAAGTTTGTTGGCCGTTCAAAAAAAAATACCATTTGTTACATCATTTTTAGCAAACTAGTGAAATGTATCGCGCGTTGCGACGGTTCTGTTTTGAATATCGAAATGTAGATAGAAAAAGCAAGTCGCTACTGAGATAATAAAAAATTTCGAAAATCGAGAAAAATGTCACGTCTAGAAAATGAAAGCGTATTTTGAAAAAAAAAAAAGTAAAATTATATCATATATAACCCTACTCAGTTTTGATTAAAATTTACATCAAAATGTAGATGATCATTCAAATGTAAAAAAGAAAAATTCAAATATAAATAGAAAAAGCAAGTTGCTTCTTAGGAATGAAAGCTTATTAAAAAAAATAACATATATGACCCGACTCTGCTTTGATTAAAATTTACATCGAAATATAGACAACTTGAAAATGAAAGCGATTGAAACTTAGATACAAAAGGTACTACGTACATTCGAAGATCAAGAAAAATGTCACGTCGTAAAAATAAGTGTTAAAAATGGAAGTGTATTAAAAAAATGAAATAAAATATACCAACAACTCAGTTATGATTATAATTTACGTCAAAACGTAGATTGGCACACTTACCGAGACGTTGATATCAGTAAGTACGTCGTGGCATTTAAAGTGTACAAATCTTTAAAGTCATAATGGAAACACATCATATGTGCAATATTAAAAGTTGAAATAATAATATAAATAATTAAAAAAACCAAGTGTTTATGTGTGCGAGTGAAGGAATTAAAAAACAAAACCACAAACTGAAAGTAAAAAATTAAGTAGTGTATTGTATGTGTGAGAATGAACTATGAAGAAACTAAGAAAAAAGGAAAAGTTATTTGAGAAACAAAGAAAAATTCTTGTGAGTTGTGACCGAATGAAATAATGGCAATAATGTAAAAAAGCTCTAAATTTTAGGTAATTCTTGCACTGTTCACAAGCTTCAACGTCAATTGTTATATATAAAAATTGATGTATTGCTTTAAACTAGTCTTAACCCCCTACGTTGCGGGGTAGGGGGTGTAAAACTATGCTACCAGTGTTGCGGGGCGGGAGGCGTAAAGTCGTGCTAAGTAGCAACTAAACGAAGACCAAAACCGAGAAAAATTGTGAAATAAAATCATGAATGTTAACGCTTAGTGACTCAGGTGACGTAAACCATAGACGAATTTGAATATATACCGACACATATTAAAATTTTGAGGGGGTAAAAACAGACAAAATGTGACCAACAAACATTGTGCTATGTAGCAACCAAACAACAACAAACCCGAGGAAAAACATAAAACAAAATATAAAAAAACTAAACTAATTTAATTTTTGTTACAAAATTATAGCAAAGCCAAAGTTTTGTTACATAAATATAATCTTAAAAGTTTATATATATGAAAAAAGAAAAGCAAAAAAGACAAAACCATAATAAAACAAAAAAAGAAGAAAGAAGTTACTGTTGCTCATATTCTTATGAATTAATACATACTAGTTTTAAGCCCCCGCGTTGCAGGCAGGGACGTAAAACCGTGCCATCCATGTTGCATTGCACGAGGGGGAGGGGTAAAACTATGTTAAGTAGCAACCGAACAACGGCGAAAACAATAATTTCTAAGTAGCAACCGAACAACGACCAAAACAATAATTTCTAACACTAAAAGACTCACATGAAGCAAATTGTGACGAAGTCGAATTTAAATCGCATATTAGAAAGTCGAGAGGGTAAAAAACATGAGAGACCAAATATGAATACCATACACCGTGCTAAGTAGCAAGCGAAAAACGACCAAATCTGGAAAAAAAAATGTAAAATAAAAACTAATAAAAGACTAAACTCATTTAGTTTACAATGTAAAAAAATTAAAAAGAAAAAAAAAACTCCACAACAGACAAATGATGTACTATTCATCCTTTTGTTATGAATTAATAATAACTAATAAAATCACTGCCGCGTTGCGGCAGAATATATGTCGGTGTTAGTTTGCTGTGTTATCTTAAAATTATAGTACCGACATTTGTCATAACTTGGCACATATAACAACACTCGACGACTATGGTTTATATACACATATATGTATATGTGAGCATATATTGACACATGCATATATCATGTATGATCTATGTTTGTGAGTTGCGAAGGACATGAACGCAACCGGAACGCAATTGGAGTTATATTATTAAGCAATCGGATTAATATTATTATACAGCTACATATTTTATATTTAGTAAGATGTTTTCATGTCTTGATTTAACCATTAAACTAAAATAAAGTCTTCTAGGTGTTAAAAATGTGGGTGTCAAAATACTCAATTTTTGAGTTTTTGAAAAGGAGCAAATGAAATATATGTGGGTGTAAAAATACTCAATTTTTGAGTTTTTGAAAAGGAGCAAATGAAATATAATCACGTCGTACTTTCCACAAACTTATTGCTTTCCTTCTTTTTAAAGATAACATAGTGAAATTATTTTACAATAATCAAAATTGTTTTTATAAAGTAAAAATAATAAAAATTGACAGTTTTTCTGTCTTTAATTAAGTTCAATTCAAGGTAAAATAACTTTTTTATAAAATGAGAAATGAGTACTACTTTTGTTTGGGTAGGGAAGCACACGTAGAATTTAGAGTGTAAGGTGTAGGCACAAGCAAGCATGAGTCAACTTGTACCTTATGCGTAAAAGGAAATAGAAGTTTGAAATAGATTTTTGACCATTCAAAAGTTCACTGGTAAAAATTCAAAAGACAGAAACATTACTATTGCGCCGACTTTTATGAATTAATACATACGAGAAAATATGGTAAAAAACGCAATAGACTATTAAAAAATACGAAAAATATAGAGCTAAAAAACTCAAAAATAGGGTATAAAAAACCCGAAAATAGGGTATTTTAATAACTGGTTTCTTAAGAACCGGAACCGGACACATAGGGTATGGTTTTTTGGTCAAATAACCAGAACCGGAACTGAACTGGTTATAGCAATAACCGGTTCCGACCTTTAAAATGTGAAACCGAAACCGATTCCATAACCAGAACCGGTTATTAAGAATACCCGGTTTGTGCACCTCTAGTTGCAATGTTGCATGAATAAAATTATAGCAAATTTAGAAAAAGCTTTTGGACTGTTAACAAACATAGGCCCAAATTTAAGAGTTGGTCAAATGCATGAGTTAAGTGTGTATATTTCAATTTTTTATTCAATCTAGTTTATAAACTCTTTCACATCCGCCCTACATCATCTGTGCATCTCTCTCACTCTCCACCAAGAAGGAGCTACAGTCACCACCACCGGAATGTGCCATCACTGCGATCACATCTATATTACCATCGTCACAGCACTAGTTGCCATTACAGCCACCTCCACAGCTGCCACACCCCCTTGGTCGCGGGCAGTGACTGACGACGGCAAGATCTAAGGTTGTGGTGGTGGTTAGGGTGACATGTAGCGGGGAATATGTCTACATCAACCGTTGTTCAGCGACGGTGAGGCAACGTTCCAGCTAATTTTTTCGTTAGATCTGAGGCCAGGTGGTGTTGACACCACCGGAGGAGAAGTCGTCTTCTGGCAACGGCTAATCGGAACTAACGGAGGTGGGAGAAAGAGAAAAGAAGAGTAATGGTTTTGTTGTATACTTGTATTAACAAATAAATGAAAGTTCGGTGGTCAAATAAAGAAACTTTGATAAAGTTACTATTGCACCGACATTATTATATATATCAAATGATAACACCACTTTGCTACAGTGGTGTTATCATTTTTTTTTCCTTTTTGTTTTCTTTTGCCTTTCTTTTCTTTTTGTGGTTTTTTTTTTTTTACTTTTACCGTTTAATTTTCAGCATTTACTCTTACAACCCCTTAATTTTTTAAATACTTTTTAATCGAGTTTTACGTCTTTATTTTTATTTACGTGTCGATATAAACTTAAGTTGATTTACATTTCGACATTATTTTTTTTTGTGTTTATTTACGATTTTGCCCCCAGTATAAAATTTGTTTTAATATTTTTTACAAGACTGTGGTAGTGTTTTATTTTAATTGGTTGGCTCGATTTAATTTTTATTTGTCATGCCAAGCGGTAGTTTTTCCATCGTTTTAGTTTTTTTTTAGCAAAAGTATGGTAGTATTTTGTTTCACTTTGTTTACTCGATGTAAATTTTTTTGAGATCGTGTTATGAGTAGTATGTACAAGTAACTAAAACACAGACGTACATGCTATGAGAAAGAAATATTCGGCTTAATGCCCCGCAACACGGGCGGACAAAACCTAGTTTGTAAATTAATACATATAGACAATATAGTTATACAATGTGATGGTTTGGAAATGCATAATTCATGTACCAAGTGTGTCTGTTATTTCGGCTCAACAGCAAGGCCCAAAAGCTGTTGTTGGGTTTTGGGTTTGTTCCTTTCGGCCCAATAAAAAGGTTATCCAAACTCCATGTCCTAGCACCCATTTTTCCTTTCTCTTCTTCGTTTTGGTAAATTTTCCAGACATTAACAACTTCCTAGTTCATTTTCTTAACAAAATAATTATGAAGAATAAATAATGTGAGGAAGAAGTAAGGTGCTTTTGGAATGAATTATGGGGTCTAATTCCTAAGAAGTAAGAACTAATACAAAACCAGACTAATGTGTATAACCATAACGAACATGACCCATATCTTGTGTAGTGTCTCCCTACACTATACTCCTATCACAACAGCAGGATAATCAAATTTTAACAATAGTTCTATTGTTTAATGTAGCCCATCATGTGATTCTTGACAAACATCTAGGATTATGACCAAATTGCTTTATTTTTGGTTAATCGGTTGCAACTGATAATGTTCGAGTCCTTTTTCTGCTTTTGTATTGTATTGTATTGTATTGCAGGGGTGGATGTAGTGTTATGTTCGGCTATGGGTGTGGGGGGCATGGGTCGAGACAATATCTGTCACATAGGACCATTAATCAAATGGTACACCATCCCCCCTTGATTGATAGTGGTTCACGTTGATTGAACCACGTTTACCACAACCCTCCCATTTGATTATTTTGAGACAAAAATAAATTAAATAAATAAACGGGATAGTGGTTTGGGTCATGACCACACCCTTATGGTAGTGGTTTTGGATGTGGATTAGAGGTGGGTGACATAACGCCTATGTAAGAGTCATAAGAGTCATGACCACACCCTATAGCCTTAGGGGTAGCACCCACTACCCCTTAACTTTTTCGGAAAATGTAATTTTTTTATCTGTTTTTAAGATTTTAGTATCACGCTACCCCTAGAATAAAATTATGCTACTCCTCAATGAAAAAGATGACAACCTGTTAACCTACAACATGTTTCTTCTTTCTTCTCTTTGTACCCTCCAGGCTCCATCTAGCGGTGTTCTTTTCTCTTTTGACCGATATGTTTGGGTTTATAAGTATATTGGGCTTTCCTTTTCTTTTTACTTCTTGTTTTGACTTGAGCTTTCCCTTTATTTTTATTTCTTATGTTTGACTTGGGCTTTTTTTTATCTACGTGCTTCAAGTCTAAACCTATTTGTTAGGCTTTCCTTTTTCTTTTTCTTAGTTTTTTAACAACTTTTATTTTTCTTATATATATTGAAATTTGATTATATATGTAAAAAGAGTATAAATGTAATAATTGTTGATTCCTATTATTATATATATTATAGACAGCGTAGAATTCAACTGCTATGAGAATCCATCTTGACCGTCAGATCTGTTTAAAAATAAATCATGACCGTGTAAACTCAAGAAAATAACTGACCCAGGCGGTTCAGACCTTCTCTCCTAATATGCTAAAAATCCGGTACTATCTCTCTCACGTTCCATCGGTTTCCCTTTTTTCCTCTACACGACGCAGACCTCTGTAACTGAAGTGGCCTCCGCCTCCATTACACTAGAAAAAATAACTGCTTTTTGGGCAGTTGCTGGAGGTTATGTGCTCTCTCTCCTAAAAATTGGCAGTTTAGAGTGGTTAGCTACTTTCTCTCCAAAAATCATGGGTATATCCCGTAAAAAACCACCCATGATCTACAAATCTACAACTGCTTCTACGATTCTCTTATATCCCACTGCAATTCCCTTTGGAACACTTGAAACGCCCAACATTGATGTGTCTCCGACGACGGCCTTAACCCTAATCAGCCCTTCGATCGGTGGGGGTCGACTTGCACAGATTTAGGGTTTCTCAGGCGAGTTCAAGGTAAAGGAATTCCCTTTGGAACTGTTTTATCTGCTGAAGGAATTGTTTGTTTTCATTTCTCTGTACACAATTTCGTTATATCAAATAATTAGAAAAAATGAATCTTCATGTTTACAGGAATCAAAGAATTATAATTATGAGATTATGACCATGAACAACCCCTCACCCAACCCGCCAAATGGTAATAGTCTATATATCGTTTTATTGCACTTTCAGTTCTGTATGTAGATCTTGGTGTTTATGAATTATTTCGATGATTTGGTTGCAGTGAAAAAATATATGGAACCTGCTTTTTGTCAGATTTACCATAATCTCTGCAACGGTTAGGACTTTTGTTTATTGTTCTTCTTCAATTTGTTATGATTTTGTTTTTTTTCCCTAATAAATGAGACATTAATTGCAGCTTGTGCCAGGGAGCACAATGTATGTGCTAAATGCTCATGTCAGGTTGACCGTATCGTTGGAAGGTATGATGATTTTTCGTTTTCTCTTGATTTGTAGAACAAAAAATACCTCCAGTATGTAGTTGTATGTGTGTAGATAGCATAAATTTCTCCATGGGGTTTATAACTAAATATGAAAAGGGATAAGAAATGAACTTACAATTTAAAAATTTTAAATCTTTTTTCTTTCCTTCAATTTTTAGTGTTTTTATTTCTTAGTCTATTTAGTTGACTATTGTTGAAACAGGCACAAAGATGGAGTCATCTTCCAAAATATATGGAGATGGAACAGAAGAATGAATGTAAAAGCAGTAAATTTGTTTTTGTTTGAATTATGTTCAGGCTGATTGTCTATCCATTCACTTCAACCTGTATGATGTTTTCTTAAATAACATAATTACCTAATTCTTTAACGATATGGCCTGCAGGAAGTAGGGGTGAGCAGAACATAGTCGGAAATGTGAGAACCGTCAACCATGGAACCGAACAGTGAGTACCACATAGTCTGATCCGTTTCATAATTAAGGTTCGGGTTTGGATTCTGTATTTCACATTCAAACGGTTAAGTGGTCGGTTCTAGGTATGACCTGACAACTAGGTTAGAACCTCGAGACCCGAATATGAAATATGCCGATAATCACGTGTGTTCTGAGTAGCAGGTATGTATCCAAGGGCTCACATATATATCGGATGTATATATTTGGATATGTGTGTGCTCTGGTGAATGTGTGATTTTGTGTTCCTATGTGTGAGTGTATATATATATACACACGCGCGTAAATGGTTCCGACACGGTAATGTAATTGCCCGTTTCTGCATATGATTTTGGTTTTTGAGAACCACTTGGAACCTACCCTTTGGACCCGTTACATATCCAAACCAGACATGTTCTAGACGGTTTGGTTGTTGTTTTACTGCAAAAAATCATATGATTTTGACAATCATTCGTATCCAATGCAGCTTCAATAATGAAGCATGGGTGGATACATGAGTTTTTTCAATCTAATGCCTTGCTGGAGATTGTATTTAGGATTTGGATGGATTTTGCTAGTGTTTCACAAATTTTGATTATATAAGGAATTGATTGAAAATAGGACCAAAAGGACATTTTTATATGTTATTGTCTTTATAGTAGCATGCTTTAGGAGATAAAAAGTCATCTTTGGAATTTAACAAGATGAATACATCAACTACAGCTAAAGAGACGGCCAATTCATTTCATAACCATGGTAATGCTTTTACCTTTGTGCACATTTTAGTTGCTTTTGTTATGCCCCTTTATTGTTTTTTAAGTATAGTGCTAATGTTCCTAATTTACATTTCAGAACGGGAACTGAAAAATGTTTTTTTTAGGTTTCTTTTTTTTTTTTTTTTTTTGTGATATGTACATACTCTGGACAAAATGGGTGTGTTTTGTGGTTGCAGATGTTTAATCTCAACCCTTGAGTACTGAAGAACATGGTTGGAAAGTGAGTCCTCCAACACAGCAAGTATGATTCTATTTTAGAAATTGATCAAGCCTTTTTTTACCAGGTTAGTTGAAACTCAAAACCAAGCGCAAGCATCTGGCAATTAATCAGTACTTTCTGCACAGAATCAGATTAACTTGTATAATTATTTCCCACCCGAATGAAGATGAAGTTTAACGCACGTATCTCTTTTGTAGGCTATCATTGGAGTTGCTATCAAGTCAAGGTCAGATAAAATTTAACCCAAGTATCTCTTTTGTAGGTTATCATTGAATTAATACGATTCATGGTGAGATTAATATGATGGGTTGACTTTGCAATGTTTTATCTCTGAAAAGTAGCATGGGTGAACATCGAAAACTTAAAAGACTCGATGCAATCCGAGTTATTGAAATTGTCTTCAACCTTGCTTTTTCGTTAATAATGGGTTCATATTATACGTATAAATGTAAATAAACACTTTTGTTATTACAACACTAAAAACCCGTCCACCGGACGGGTATACTACTAGTTAAACTAGCTCAGAACAAGCCTAAAACATGTCTAGTACTCTGAAAATGATATTTTCATACTATACGTCTTGCTTAAAAAAACCCTTGTTTTTCTAGCGCCTTACGCCTAGGCTTCGGGAGAGCCCTATGTGCCTTGCGCCTTTGACAACATAGATTCAAATATTGTTGATGATGGGCAATAGTGATATCTTTTGTGAAAAAAAAAAGACAAGATTGAGATGTTAGATATGATGGAAAGTTATTGTAGTCAAAGAAACCGAAAGACAGTCATTACTAATCGACATCATTTTGAAGTTGAAGTTTTTAATACAGTTTTGGATATGTAAATTCAATAACTTGGAATTCGATTCAATGAGGTCTCAACTAGTTTGATAGAAAATATGCCTGGTTTAAATCCTTGTGATTCGTTTTCTAAATTTGACATATCTAAGATAATAACATTTTCTGAGATGTATCCGTGTGATTTACTAAAGAAGAAAGAGAGTGTATTCTTGGTGATCTTATGGTCTTTTATCTCACTTTAAAGGAAGATGATACATTTGCAAAATTGAATGAAATGTGTAACCTCACTCATGTAACAGTGGAAAAAACATAATGCTTTTTCTTTGAGTGAATTTCAAGGATTGTCCTTTATCTTTATACCCATTTTCAGGCGATGTCCTTTATGTTCAAAATTGACGAGTTTTGTCCTTTATGTTTTCATATCATATACGTTTTGTCCTTTAGACCTAACCCAGTTAGTTTTTTCAGTTAAAATTGGTCTTGTGCTTTGCACATGAGGGCATTTTTGTCAATTCAAAGGTTGCAGAAGCTTTGAGCTGTAAATCTGCCGTTGAACTTACCTTTTAATTGACAAAAATGCCCTCATGTGCAAAGCACATGACCAGATTTAACTGAAAAACTAACTGGGTTAGGCCTAAAGGACAAAACGTGTATGATATGAAAACATAAAGGACAAAACTCGTCAATTTTGAACATAAAGGACAACGCCTGAAAATGGGTATAAAGATAAAGGACAATGCTTGAAATTCACATCTTTTTCTTTGGTTTATCGGATATTGAATCTAGCATTGGTTTTATTGGTTGCAACCGTAACTGTTGAAAGATGGTTTTCTAAGATGAAGCTTATCAAGATGGATTTACGCAATTGAATGGATGAGGAGTATTTGAACAATGCTCTAATTTGAGCGGTTGAAAGAGAAACCTTTGATAAAGTAAAAGAAGAGAATGTAATGGCTCGATTTCAAGTTTTTAAAAATTGAAAAGAGGAAATCTATTAAGTATAAGATGCTACCAAAAGTTAGCTTTGTACTTCAGATAATATGCTTTAGATAAATCATTTGTTTTAAAAAAGAAAAAAAAAAGGTTAAAAAGTTAGGCATATGTTGACCCTAGATGTAGTGTGCAATTGTGCATACATTCAATTCTATTTTGAGCAAACGCAATTACCGGTACCGGATCATTGTCCTTGTAAAAAAAGAATGATATAAAAACTTCCAACTAGCAATCACATATTCACATATGCCTACACCACCTGTAGCCACATGCTCTGTGTGTACTATTCATTTTTTAATGCAAAACATAAATCAAATAAGTAAATAATTGATAAATGGTGGATGCATGGTTATTTGAATAATATAATAATACTACAAATTATATACCTATGGCTATCCTACTCATGCTACATTGAATGTTCCATCGTCAAAGTTCAACGTTGCATGTGCATCATTTGTTGAAACGGAGAGGGACTTGTTAATTACTCTTGATCACAAACATTAAAGATGCATGCATGAAATGGGTGGTTATAGTAAACATCATTCAGTCACACAAATTTTCTTTTCATAGATTCGTTGGACCAACATAGTAGAAAGTATAAACAATATATTGTTATACTTCTAGAATTTTAATATGAACTCAATAAAAGGTACATAGATTTAAGAAGATAATCTTGCACAAAGTATAAAGTATTATACATTATCCTATATATTAAAAAACAAAGCTAATGAATAGTAGTTGTCACATCATAATGAATAGTAAATTTTCCTTATTGGTTATCATGAATAGTAAATATACATAACTTCAAGTCATCTTTTGTTGACTTTTTTCTCCTATACCCTTTTTAAGTGTGTATATATATCCATTTTCTTCAAAGTTAGGTAGATTATTCATCATGGTGGAGTGGTTTTGTGGTTGTATGTGTTTTAAAGAGACTCAAGTTCAAATCATGGGGTCTTTTTTTTTTTTTTCTTTTCCATTTTATGCTTACATAACTTCACGTCATCTTCCTTTTTCTCCTCTTTCACACGTTTTTCTGATTGTATTTATACAATTCTTATTCCTTATTTGTTGGGTTAGTGGATGCTTAGACATCGCAATAGTCGCCATCGCCAGGAGTTACTAACTCGCTTGCTACCAACGGCTCTGTTGTATGAAAACTCCACTTGTCAACTTAAAAATAAGACACTAAATAGCATAGCTTTAATAACAACCAAGTATTTAGTCGCAATAAATAGTTTTACAATGACTTAGTTTTGCCGCGCCGCAACACGGCGCGCAGCATTAAAACCTAGTACATATTAAAACCAACTTCTCATGAACAGTACTCAACTATTTTTATAATATTATTAATACTTTTAATTATTTTATTATTTGTTTACTTAATTGATTTCTATGATTTTTATTATATATACTTCAATTATTATTTTTAAACTCTACAAAAATAATTAGATTTTGGAACCAAATATACATCTAATATAACTTAAAGCGTTAAGTTTATAGGGATAAAGTGATGATGAGTCGACAACGGTGATTTAAGTAAACAATGGTGATGACGAAGAAACTCCATGTGCTGTGGAGACACAAACGGTGTAACGATATAACATTGGTACATGTACCGATATTCATTTTTAATAGTTTTTTTATGGATATAAAACACATTTTGATATATATCTCTTTCGGTTGCTATACCGTTTGTCGGTACCGTAACACACTGAATAGATACCGATCGAAAAACCAATGAATTGAATCGATACTAAAGGAACCCAACCAATACCGACTGAGTTCCCACCGCCTAGCGGACCGATACAGATCGAATACCTGCCGCATCGCGCAGGGAGAATCACACTAGTTATATACATATGAATACAAATTGGGCATGAACAGTAAATCTATTTTTTTGATGATATTTGATTTTTTTAAATTATCATAGATTTTTTTTTCTTTTCCTTTTACTACTCTATTACGTATTATATACGTTAGTAACCCATTAAATTTTTTACTAATCTGTCTTTTATTCGATGACTTGCCTTTGTTGGTTTAAAATACTAAATGCGTAGTTATGTTTGATTTTATATATTTGATTGAGAATGAGACTTGTTCGAAATAAAGTCTTTTTTTAGTATCAAAGAGTTGTTTAAGTGCCAATGTCATAACAGTAGTACAGTACCTTGTCGAACAAAACAAATACTGACAAGGTTGATACCGGTATCGACGTATACTTTAAAATATATATGTCTTTGCCCAAATTAGTTTTTAATTAATTTGATTTTCCTTCGATAACCTGCGTTCATTATCTTTTTTATAAAGCTAAATACGCGACCGTGTTTAATACATTTTTTCACCGTTCATGTACAAACTTTCTTGAAAAAATAGTTTTATTCAAAATAGTACCGTGATGAATTACCGGTATTCGTTTTTATTCTAAAAGGCATACGAACATATCATGACTTCGAGTGTAGGTCCTATACCGATACCGAATCGTTACCACCCGAATCCCCTGTCTAACGAATCGAACCAATACGGACGACTCCCCGCCGCATCGCGCGGGCAAATCCCGCTAGTTATAATTGTAGGAAGTGTAGGAAATAATATTGGATATTATCTAAGAATTTAATGATCGAGAAATAAATAGCCCCAAAAAATTGAATCACGTACAAAAACAACGGGAAACGACAAGATATGAAGATACACTATTTTTTACTTTTGAATCTACTTCCCCTACTATTTGTAAACACACATAACTTTTTTATATGTTAAAAAAAAATTACACCATAAAAATAAGCATTTTATTATCTTTAATTTGATTAGGCTATTGTTATAATTTTTTTATTTTTTTTTAATTTACAAGTACGTGATTACGTCTTTGAAGGGGTATGGTCCCAAAAACCTTGCGCAGGCGCATTGGACCATACCACAACCTCATCCCAAAATATCTTGAATAAAGACCCTGTGCGGCTGCGTAGCAGTCCTAAACAGGATTTGGGAAGAAACAGTACAAAGACAAAGGAATATGGTCTAGGAAACCTCGCGCAAGATCACGAGAACATACCTGAGTCCTATTCCAAGAACACCTTTAACAGAACCCTGCGCGACTGCGCAGCGGTTCTAAACAAAGATATAGAAGAAAATAATCATCGATAACCGTGCACCGGAGAAAGGGTAAAACTAACATTCAACTAAACCTTGTGCGGGCTCGCGCAAGGGTACAGTTAAACTTGAAGACAAGATCCTAAACATCTCCGCACGTCTGGAATCAAGACTTGAACAAAAGTGTTTTTTCTATTATAACAGAATAGACACGTGGCAGGGGCAGAAAGGTTTAAAGCTGTAGATCTTCTAGAAGGATGTTAATGCTCATCGTGCACAGCCATTCAGTTATAACTAACTGTGACGTGGCATGATCCGGAACGCTTATCTGATCATGGTGATGGCACTCCTTTGAAGATCAATCTATAACAAACCCACTTTCCACGTGGCATCTCCCCAGCCGTCGATCACACTCACGATACATGTGCATGGATGTGACGTTAGTAATTGACGGAAAAGAAAATAACCGCCGACGGAAAATACTTTCCGTCACTATCTCCGTCAACAGATTTCCCGCCCAAATCCAGCTATAAATAAGTCATTCCAGGTATGATCTCACAAGTTACACTCACTTCACTTTTACTACTTCTTCTTCTTCATCAAGATCATTGTACTTATTCTCACGCTGGAGGGTAGTCACGGAGAGAACCCCCATTCTCCCCGTGACGAGTCTAACGGCTTTCTATTTTGCAGTGATCACCGGAGAAGGAGCTCAGTCAAACCCCCGAATCAAGCGAGAGGATTAACCCCTTTTATGCAGAGACTAAACCCGTGGTTTGATTGATTCCACTTATTTCGATCGTTGTTTCTTCATTGGCGCCCACCGATTCTTCAATTTTCAATTTCATCTTCTCGTTTGATTCATTTCTTTTCATTTTCTGTTTTCTATGACAGAAGTTCCGACAAATTACCATCAAGTCCTCGATCGGAAAGTAAGGACGTTCTGGTCCATGCTTTTCAAATCGACAGAACCATGGGGAAATCACGTAACAACAAAATTAATCATAAGGTAGACAACCCTGTTGTCTCAGGAATGCAATCTGGAACTCAGATTAGTCCAAATCTACTTTCGGAAGAAACTCCAGTTTATTGGTTTACCAAATTCCAAAATACCATAAACTAAATTTTCGTATAAAAATCTGCCACTCAGGTGCAAATCATAGACACATCCAGAGGATCTCATTATGACTCCTCAAACCTATCGACTAAAGTAACAAAGGTATACCCTCAGACAAACACCGAATCTGAATCCCTCCATCTCAGATCTGGTTATCAGGAGTCTCAGGCAGAACACATGTCTCAGAAGAAATCCGATAGTACAGTGTTGGGCCCACGTTCACCACAACAGTGGGACACCCAGCTCAACTGCGGAGGTTATCTGAAAACATTCAGGTATATGAGACAAAATATGGAAGACGACCACAACCCAAAAACCAGTATGGAACAAACATACATGGTGCAAAGGGACCCTCGCGCAAGCAGAACAAACGAAGCCACAGTCAACACTGGCGTGAACAACAAGTAGTCTTCCCTGTTGTTCCAGGAGGTCCTCAGGAAGAGCGGTCGGTTATCATCACTGGTATTTTCAGCCATTATCATACAGATTACATGTTCATTGATCCGGGTAGTTCTATGGGTATTATCTATGAACAATGCTTTAAACAATTAGACCCAGAGGACAAGGCGCGCTTGAAACCAGTCGATTTCCCTTTAACTGGCTTCTGCAATGAAGCCGTCTTTCCGCTGGGTCAAATCGCCTTTCCTGTAACACTCTCAGACGGAGAGCACTCGCGCACCGTTACAGTCAATTTCATGGTTATGCCAGCCACATCACGCCATGATGTACTGCTGGGAAGACGTTCACAATGGGAGTTTAGCATGATTACCTCCATACCACACGCTGCTTGCGGTTTTCCAATAGAAACCGGAGTAGCAATCTTATATTCAAGCAAAGGGGTGATGTATGTAGATGTCGAGCCACCAGTAAAATCCACAAAGCCATCACCACCTAATGAACCAGAAAAATGGGTACTCAACAGTGAATACCCCGAGCAAACCATTTTATTAGGGCACGCCATCTCACCAGTAATCCGCGCAAAATTAAAAAAAGCTTCTATCTAAGAACACGGATGTTTTCGCATGGTGCCCAGCAGACATGACCGGCATGCCAAGAGAAATAACGAAACATTGCTTGAATGTTCGACCTTCCGCAGAATCAGTCGCACAAGGGAAGCGCAGTCTTAGTACAGAAAAGGCTCGCGCAATGAATGAGCAAGTAGCCAAATTACTTCAGGCTGGAATCTTGCGCGAAGTACGGTATCAAACCTGGGTAGCTAACCCAGTAATGGTACAGAAGCACAACGGCGGGTGGCGCATGTGCGTTGATTTCAAAGATATCAACAAAGTCTGCCCAAAAGACTGTTACGCCCTCCCAGAAATAGACAAGAAGGTAGATTCCTTAGCATCCTTCCACTGGAAATGTTTCCTAGATTGCTATAAAGGATATCACAAGTACAAATGAAGGAAGAAGACGAAGACAAAACAGCTTTCCGCACGGACAAAGGCACGTATTGTTACACAAAAATGCCTTTCGGTCTCCGTAACGCGGGAGCTACTTACCAACGTCTAATGGATAGAGTCTTCGGAGAGGATATCGGCGTAACAGTAGAAGTCTATATGGACGATCTTGTCATTATGAGTCATGAAGAAGAATCCATGCTCACAAACATCCAGCGCACTTTTGACTCTCTGCGCAGAGTTAACCTAAAACTGAATCCTGTAAAGTGTTCGTTCGGAATGGAAGAAGGCAAGTTCTTAGGATTTATCATAACCAAAGATGGTTTCAAAGTCAATCCTGAAAAAGTAGAAGGTATTCAACTCATGCCATCACCGGCATCCATTAAAGAAATGCAACGCCTAGCGGGTCGGCTAGCTGCGCTTAACCGATTCTTAGCAAATCATGCCGCTAAATCATACCCATTTATCAGCACACTACGCAACTGCGTAAAGAAAAGCCAATTTCAATGGAGCCCAGAGGCAGAGAAAGCTTTCCAACAAATGAAAGAATGCTTAATCCAACAACCTACTTTAACAGCTCTGAGAACTGAAGAACCACTAATCTTGTATCTCGCCACATCAGAAGTAGCAGTTGGCGCAGTATTGATGGTCGAAAGGGAAGGAGTCCAAACTCCAATTTATTACATCAGCAAAATGTTGACCGGTCCGGAGACGCGCTATTCCATCATGGAAAAACTTGTTCTCGTGTTTGGCTATGCATCACGAAGATTACGAAGGTACTTTTCTGGCCAAGTTATAACTATCCTTACCAACTATCATATCGGACAGATCTTGTCCAAACCAGATGTCGCGGGCAGATTAGCAAAATGGGCCATTGAACTGGGCGGATATAACATTTTCTATAAACCACGCCCAGCTATCAAGGGTTAAGTCCTAACGGATTTTGTCACTGAAGTGCCCATCGATAAGATCCAAGAATGCGAAGCCATTCAAAATCCTACCCCAGTTTTCAACGACAGGGTCTGGACTTTACATACAGATGGTGCTTCCAATGACGACGACGCAGGAGCTGGTCTCCGTCTAGTTAGCCCCAATAACCATGAACTTACCTACGCCATCTGGCTAGATTTCAAGAGCACCAACAACGAAGCGGAGTATGGGGCATTCCTCGGAGGTCTCCGCTTAGCGCTCAAAATGGGGGCAAAAAATGTTGAAGCACATGTCGATTCCAAGTTAGTAGCGGAACAAATTAATGGCCGCTACGACGCTAAGGGCGAAGCAATTGCCCTATATTTCGAGCAGGCAAGAACTCTGATCAACCGGTTTCGGACCTTCAAAACAATCCGCATCAACAGAAGCGAGAATAAGAAAGCGGATGCGCTAAGTAAGCTAGCCGCTACAAGCTTCAAGCACCTAGCAAAGGAGGTCCGCATTGAAGTTCTCTCAAATCCATCTGTTCCTCTAAGACACGTACACGTAATAGAAGTTAGGAATCCATCTTGGATGTCCCCAATCATTATGTACTTACAACATGGAACTCTCCCAGAAGGGAAAACAGAAGCAAGAAAAATTCAACACAAAGCGTTAAATTACGAGATGGCGGATGGAATTTTGTATCGCAAGTCTTACATGGGTCCTCTCCTAAGATGCTATTGGGATTGAACCCTACAAAGGAACAGATGATATGCAAAGCCAAAACTGGTTCAGAACAGTGGATCATCATAAGCAGTGCTTGTACAAGTCTTTTCCCTTGACAGTGGCTTCAACAACTGATAGACTCAAAGCACTGTTCATTACAACTGCTGACAAAACAAGCACTGATGAAGATTAAAGTACTGAAGCTCAATCTACTGATGTGTCCCAAGCACTGTTAAAGACTAAAGCACTGCTCTTCTAAAAGACTGATCATCCTTTGAAGAAAGCAGTGATGCTCAACATCAGTGCTTAGGCTACAACAGTGGAAGGAAGAATCAGTGTTTTATTTATGTATTGTCTATGTAATCAGTAGTTTAGTAATCAGTGGTTGTATGCATCAGTCCTTAGAGTTTGTTAGGAGGTTAGATGTCACTTTCATGATGACGTCAGCCGAAGATGCTCAGTGGTTGAGCTGTACTATAAATAGAACAATACTTTGTACTGTTCTATGAGCTCTTTTCTTCTAAGTCATTCTGTACGATCAATTACTGAGTTCAGGTTGAGGGGGAGACTTGTGCATGCCTTGATTATTGTAATTAAATACAATCATTCGACTCAATGTTAAACATGTTTGCTTAAACTTTTCTTCCATTGATTGTGTATTCAAAGTTTACTTTCATATTCCGCTGCAATTCAAATCTCTGTTTTATCTCAATTTAATTAAACAAACACAATCTAAGAAACTCCGATCCTAACAGATGCGTAGACAAGCACGATGAGCAGTATCTGGTATGGGAAATCCATGAAGGACTGTGTGGAATCCATGCAGGCCCACGCATGTAGTAGCAAAAATCATGAGTGCGGGCTATTACTGGTCTGGCATGCATTTAGACGCCGTAGAGATCTTGCGCAAGTGTACGTCATGCCAACGTCATGATCCCAAGACACTCCGCCCAAAGAATCCTCTGGCTCCAGTAACTGCAGTGTGGCCCTTCCAGCAATGGGGTATCAACTTAGTAGGTCCCTTTCCCGACGCGCCTGGCGCAGTAAACAATTAAAATAATCACTAAGGCTCGGATTTGACAAGTGATAGATGATTGAACGAGCGTATGATTAAGAGTTTTTTATAAGCATAGATCAGCATTCATAGATGTTTTAAGGACCATTAACAACCGAAGGTTACATCATATGGAGGCTTTCTTTGATTTCAACTATTTGTATTCCAATTATTTATACCATACTTGTTTAATCATATATGCACAATACGTATACAATCACGAAATACACATCTTTAATTCAAACCGATCATACATCGAGATTATATTTCTCTTTAAAGTGATATTCATACATGTTTATTCATTATGCATGCTTTCATATACCTTAAAATACGTAAAACATGCAAAACAATGTGTTTGTAGCACTAAATAACCAACCCAACAACTCAAAGGACTAAAAATGAAAAATTTTCATCTCCCCAACCACTTTCTTTAATGTTCTAACTCACAACCACCTTCAATAACTATCAAACCCTAATCCTCATTTATAAATACAACTTTCCCCAACTCCTAAACCACTTCCATACTCTCTCAAATCATCAAGGAATCCTCTACTTTTTGGCAGAAAATTCTAAGTCCAAAAGGTGAGTTTTGAGCTTGTTCTTACACATTTTTTCTTCTTGTTTTTCTCCTTCTCCTTCCTTGGATAATCTCTAAGAGTATTACCACATATTTACCAAGGTAAACAAAGATGCTATATCACCATTTGGAGATCCAATGCTAGGATTTTATCAAACTTTTAAAACTAGTCTTATCTTTACTTTGTTTCTTGGAACTTTTGCACACCAACCCGAATACCAACAAGTTCTATTTTTGAGAGACTTGTGTTAAGGTTTTGTTCCAAAAACTTTGAGGTTCATATGCCTTCATTTCATTCATTCTAAGTCCCTAAGTAATCTCTAGGCAACAAAGCGAGCAAAGCTACACCAAGTTTCCAACCATACAATGTTGGAAGCACTCATCTAGTTATCCTCACTTGGTTACTTAATTAGTGAATTAGATATTTTGCTTATGTTCTTCATACTTGTATTCATGACCATTCGTATCGTCCATGTGATGATTTGTGCATTGGTGAAATATTGAAGTTAGTTGATCACCCTACCTCTAATACATGACAAACACATGACTATAATATACCTAATATTTTTTCCAAAAACCAAACCATAATATCAACTGAAACCATGGTTGAAAGTTATGTGTTAAGGTGGAAATTATCTTAGTTTTGGACTTCTAATGGGTGTAAGACTCATTAAAAACACAAACTAAAAATAGTGTCCAAATAAGTATATAGGCAAGATATGTTTTATGTATTCTCATACTTATAAGTTTTCCCATTTATATTCCAATCCTAAAATCCTCATACTCATACACCTTTGTTTACCATTTTAGGGTAAACTTTTGTGACTACGTCCTTCAAAGACAGATTACTCGCTTTTATGGAAATCTTCGCAAACCGTGAGTTCATACTTAACCCATTCTACGCTTTAAACACTATTTGGGTTGCAACATGTGTCCATATCAAATTCACAATTACACATACAATTAATCTTATGCAAACACTCAATTCTTGAACAAGCTTACTTGTTATGTTACTTGTTTATACATACTAGGACAATCTTATGCATGCTATGTATCATTAACTTTAAAAAGCATCCCTTAACATGTATAGCTCTATAGGATTAGCACATCGCCCCGTTTGTTAGGTCGTTGTTAAGTATTCAATCTTTACAGTCTTATTCACTCTGATGATAAGGTTACGCTAGTGGAAACTTTTGGTTGATGTTTAGTCTTATATGCTAGTATGATTATATCACTTGGTGTACAACTAACATGTGGATTTAAGATTTCATTCATACGTATGCTATGTAGACAAGCTAGTATGCTCACTGACATAATTTGTGTTGACGGATATTTTATACATGTTGTAGGAATATTTGATGATGATTTCGCAAGAGAAGACTTGGGGTGGATTAGATACTCACCTAGTTTTAATTTATGCATTTTAATATTGTTATTTTTAAGAATCCGATTGTCGTACTTTCCATTTTCATGAACAATGTAATGCTTGATTTAGTGAAATGAAATGAAATTTTAAATTTTAATTTATGGTCGCAAATTTAGTGTTATGTTGTATTTGAGCAATCTATTACGTCTCGCCTTGATATTTCCGCCATCGGTTGGGGTGTGACAATTAGGTTTGAATAATTCTAGGTGTACCATACAAGAAGAATCCTAAGATCGAATAGTTACCTTAGTTAGCAATGATGATGGAAATGGGCTTACTCTAGCCAATAACGTGATTTGGTTATTGCTAGTGCCGATCAAGATACAAAACAGACACGAGAGACTTGAGAGGGTGATGGTATGTGTGACGAACCATGAACTGGCCATAGGTGCAATGATTTGGCCAATCTTAACTCGGTTTCAATTTGTCAAATAATTGCCATTAAACTGGATCGGTTACATGATGGTACATTATCTCTATTTCACAGTTGGAATGGATCATAATGGTTTTCCTACTAGCTTTTTAGAAGAGGTAACATCTAGAGTACTAATGATATGAATAATAAACCTTATGGTTTGATTTGAATTTTATTAAGCACTAAAGTTTTACAGAGTTAGGATATAATAGGAAGTTTATTTGGCTAGGAAGGCTAGGAAGTAATCTTGATCATCAATTGATTTAATCAAGGGTTTAGATTAAATAAGGGAAATTGAAGGAAAGAAAAGAGACGCGTGGGTTTGTGTAAGGACATTGTAGTCAATCCAGGACAATAGTTTCTCTCTCCTCCAATACCCCCCCCCCCCCTAATTTTTTAAACGTTAATAACTTTTTCATACGACGTTATTTTTTTTATGAAAATTGCACAAAAAAGGAGCGTTTTTTTTTATCTTTAAAACGAGTATACTATTGCTATATTTTCAAAAAAAAATCGAAAACCCAGTTGCGTAAAACACAATGGAAAAAAAACCAGTTGCGTAAAACGCAATGCAAAAAAAAACGTAAAAAACACTTTTTTTTAAAGGCAATGCACCAAAAATACAAAGAAATGTCTTATATGTAAAACACAATTGCCAGAAAACACTTAAAAATGTCTTTTTTCTAAAACGCAATGGACTGAAAACACATAAAAAATGTGTTTACCTAAAACGCAATGCACCAAAAACACAAAGAAATGTCTTATTTCTAAAACGCAATGGACAGAAAACACATAAAAATTTGTTTTACCTAAAACGCAATGCACAAAAAACACAAAGAAATGTCTTATTTGTAAAACGCAATGGCCAGAAAACACTTAAAAATGTCTTTTTTTCTAAAACGCAATTGGACTGAAAACACATAAAAATGTGTTTACCTAAAACACAATGCACCAAAAACATAAAGAAATGTCTTATTTCTAAAACGCAATGGCCAGAAAACACTTAAAAATGTCTTTTTTCTAAAACGCAATGGACTGAAAACACATAAAAAAGTGTTTTACCTGAAACACAATGCACCAAAAAACACAAAGAAATGTCTTATTTGTAAAACTTAATGGCCAGAAAACACTTCAAATGTCTTTTTTCTAAAACGCAATGGACTGAAAACACATAAAAATGTGTTTTATCTAAAACGCAATAGCTAGAAAACACTTAAAAATGTCTTATTTCTAAAACGCAATGGGCTAAAAACAGAAAAGAAAGTGTTCTCTCTAAAACGCAATGGACTGAAAACACATAAAAATGTGTTTTATCTAAAACGTAATGCACCAAAAACACTTCAAAAACTGTCTGAACCAGAAAGTAGAGATCAAAAACTGTCTACGAAAATGAGCCAATTTCCAGAAAATTAAATTTTCTGATCCAGCCAGGGGCTCTGCAGCTTGGACCCTGCTCCTAGGGCTGTAAACGAACCGAACGAACACGGACAAGGCCTTGTTCGTGTTCGTTCGTTAAGGAAATAAATGTGTTCACGAACGGTTCATGAACACTTACCGAAATAGATTTTATGTTCGTGTTCGTTCATTAAGGAAATGAGTGTGTTCGCGAACGGTTCACGAACACAAACGAACACAAATAAATTTGGCGAACGCGACGAAAGATAAAGATAGATAGCCCAGAGAGTAGCACTCGCACTTGAATCCCTTATTGTGGAACAAAGGTCGATCGTATTCGCCGATGTAAATAATGAGAAATGAAAGGGAAATGATGCATAAACAAGGTGAAAATGGGTTTCCTTGTTTAATTGTTAAGGTAATAAAATAAATAAAAGTTTAATAATATAAAAAGTACAAATAAAATATAAGAAAGTACAAAGATCTTCAATTGAAACATAATTATACGAACATAAACGAACGCAAATCAACGAATGTTCACGAACACGTTCACGAACACCTTACCGAACGTTCACGAACACAATCGAACGAGCGAGACCTCTGTTCATGTTCGTTCATTTAACTAATCGAACGAAATTTCTTGTTCATGTTCGTTCGTTTATTAAACGAACGAACGAACATAAACGAACTTCCCGCCGAACGGTTCACAAACTGTTCGCTGAACGTTCGGTTCGTTTACAGCGGCTGCTCCCAAGGGCGGTGCCCCTGGACCCCCGCCAAGATTGTAAAACGCAATGACTCAATTCAAAAACCCAGATCGTAAAAATGCAATTTAAGAATTTCTTACATAATCGAAGCCGATTTCTTCAACGATTGACGAAATTTGAATGATAGAAACACTTATCAACGATCGAATCGAACGGATCAAGTGATTCGCTTCAAAATCATGGGAAAAAAGAGATATTGTATGAAGTTAAACTGGGTTTCTTCAAAAAAGTTGAAGAACACGTTGATTGGGTGTTTGAATCATTGATTGTTAACGAAAATCGCACTATAATGTAGTGATTATTGAGATAGAAAGCGAAGAAAATGTTTAAAATTGTGGGTTTTGAAAATGGTGGGTTTTGAAGTTACTGGGGAGAAGAAGGAAGAAGAAAGGATACGATTGACTAAAATACCCTTCCTCTTTATTTTAAATTTTGTCACATGTCATAATCCTATTGCTTTCTATCATTCCTAGCCAAAATAAACTTTCTATTTGATCCTCACCCAAGTTTTATAATCCAATTAAACTAATAACTAGGTTAGAACCCCATGTATTACACGGGTTGAATAAATATAATTTTATATACTAAATAAAAAACAATATTTTTTTTAAAAACCTCATTTATTATACGTGTTGAGTAAATATAATTTTATATATTAAATAATAAAAATATATCTTTAATAACCTCGTTTATTGTGCGAGTTGAATAAATGTAATTTTATATATCAAATAATAAAAATTTATATTTTAAAAAAACAGTGGGTATTCACGGGTGGAAGAAATATAATTTTATATACTAAATAATAAAAAAAGTTATATTTAAAAAAAACTTTGTATATTGTACGTGTTGAATAAATCTAATTTTATATAGCAAATAATAAAAAATGTTATATTTTTAAAAACCATGTGTATTACACGAGTTTATCTATTGTTAAAAAAATCTTTAAAATTATATCTTTAAAAACCTCGTTTATTGTGTCGGATGAATAAATGTAATTTTATATACCAAACAACACATAAGTTATATTTAAAAAAAACCTTGTGTATTCACGGGTGGAAGAAATGTAATTTTATATACTAAATAAAAAATTTATATTTTAAAAAACTCCGTGTATTGTACGGGTTGAATAAATCTAATATTATATAGCAAATAATAAAAAATGTTATATCTTTAAAAACCTTGTGGATTATACGGGTTTATCTATTGTTAAAAAAAATCTTTCTAAATCAAAATGGATTTATTATTTTTTAAATTAGGTTATTACTATTTTAAATTTTTGGTTTGATTAATAAGTTGTTTAATATAATTTCTCATAGTTAACAATAATAATATTAACAATAAATAATATACTAAATAATAAAAAAATTATATTTAAAAAAAAAAAACTCTGTGTATTGTACGGGTTGAATAAATCTAATTTTATATAGCAAATAATAAAAAAATGTTATATCTTTAAAAACCTTGTGTATTATCTATTGTTAAAAAAATCTTTCTAAATCAAAATGGATTTATTATCTTTTAAATTAGGTTAATACTATTTTAAATTTTTTGTTTGATTAATAAGTTGTTTAATATCATTTCTCATAGTTAACAATAATAATATTAACATTAACAATAAATAATATGCATGTTTATCTACTATTAAGTGAAAAAATACTTTTTAGTTTAGATAAGACTTTACGATTTGAGCTTAAGTTTATGCCAATAATTTAGAGTTGATAAAATTTAATTTAATTTAATTAATATTTAATAATTTAAATTAAATAATAATTTTCTACAATTAACGATGGTCTAGAATAATGACAAGTGTCGATTTATTGGTTTATTTTATTATATAGTATAGATATAGATATTTATTAAACGAGACATTTCATATTCTTCGGTAATCATTTAATCAATTTCAAGATATTTTATGTTTCTTTAAATCTTACATAATAACTTAAAAATAATTTAATATTTATTATTTTAGGGTTTTCAAAATTTACAAGTATTACATGTCTGATACTTATTAAAAGTCATCCACTTCAAATAAAGTGATAACTTATGCAAATCTTGTATCGTTTAGTTATGTATAATCTATATCATAGATATTGGCTACAAGGAATGTCTCATCTCAAATATCACCAATAGGTTTTAAGCGTAATGGATATGGATGAGAAGAAAAGTGCACAGTAAGTGTGTTAGAATGATAGTAATCCTCAGATTCGTGACCTCCTCGAAAGTTTCCACTCAGAAAACTAAAAAAAAATCCGTAAGCTCCTACTGGCAAAGTGGACAGTATCAGTTGATACGAGACTGGATGTTAAAGATTCCAATATAAAAAGGGGTTGAAAACAACGAGATATTCTCTAACTAAATATGTCTATATTCGATTGATTTGCAAAGGATTCACGTATAGAGAAAGAACCCAAAAGGTGCTTTCTTACATGGGAAACGTGGAAAATGTATCTATAAGCAGAACCCAAAAGATTGTTGCTCAATGTAAAGAAACTAGTTGACGTTACCCGCGTGTTGCGGCGGGGGTTGATTAACAAAGTTTTTACTATAAAACTAAAAAAAAAATTGTATAAAGAAAACAATATTCTAGCTTAAGTTTTTGGTGCTAATGAATTTTAACAAAATTTTGCACAATTATTTAAACAAACATTAATAAGCTTCTTAAGTATTTTTGCACAATTATTTAAACAAAAATTAATAAGCATTTTAAGTAATATTGTGACACGCATATATAAACAATATCTTATATAAAATATCCTTTGTCATACATATGAACAACAGTAATGAATGAGGTGCATCAAAATTTACAGGGTTGAAACATAGCATAGGTAATGTTCGATAGCTAGCAATTTTTTGGCGTCATAATGGTATAAAAAAGTGCTTCGTTTGTTGGATATTGCATAAGTAGGACCTGCGCAATGAGAAGAAAATTATAATGTGTTAAAATGAAAACAACTTATTATTATTATATAATTCATAAAGCTTACATGATTATACTAAAAGATAGCATAGCGTTCTCTCATTTATATGTTACCGAACTCCTTAAACTCTCATATGTAGCAGTTTGCGTAATACTTGGTTTAATCAAGTACATCTTTTTGAATATCCTTAAACTCTCAGTCCCTGTAAAGCAATGAAGTGACAAAATATTTGTTGTGTTTTTAAAATGCAATTATAAGTTATATAAATAAATAAATATATGCATATTATATTATTTATTTTTAACATACCTTTATTTGAAGTATTTGTTTTAAGAAGTCAGAGAAAACAATATTTTTTGTTATGTTAGTAGGGTCATTTTCTTGTGGTTTGATGAGTACTTTTAAGGCATCGGGAGAGGTGGCTCTAGAGAAAGCAACATATAGTTGACCATGGCCGAAGATTGGTTCTGGAAGATAAACATCGATTTTGCTTAAAGATTGGCCTTGACTTTTGTTAATTGTCATGGCATAACATAATTTAATTGGAAATTGTTTTCTTTTGAAAACTAAAGGCAGATCATTATTTTTGTAGGTTAGAATAATGCGAGGAATATACACTCGATGACCAGCTGCAGTTCCAGTGATGACCCTTGCCTCAACAACTCTTGGTAATAGTTGTGTGATTATATGTCTTGTTCCATTGCATAGACCAGCTGTTTGATTTATATTGCGTAGTAATATTATAGGAGCATTGACTTTTAATTCAAGTCTATGCGGTGGTAGCCCATTAAAGTTTAGGAGGTTTAGATATTCTGTAGGATAAAGAATGTCTATGTCTCCTATTTTTTTGCATGAGGAACGATAGAGTCTGTGCTTAAATAAGTGGCATTGGTTCCAGTAATCATGTTAAGAACCAATTCATTTATTTGGTCACATGTTTCGTTTTTAGGACATACTATTGCTTTTTGAGATAAGTCTGATGTCGTTGGATTATTGAGGGTATCATTATCGTAAATAAAATTGATGAGTTCATTTAGAGCCAAATCATTGTAAGGTATTAAAAAGTTTGATGGTATTTCAATTTTTCTTGTGTTAAATGGGTCATTGCTATCAAGTGTACCCAATATGCCATCACCTATCCAGAAGCCAGGATCAAAATTTGGCAATTTGTGCTTTATGAGTTGGGTTTAGATTTGGCCTTTGAAGACGCATATTCTCGGATAGTTTGTAGATTGCGAAGTGTTTCCATAAGTATGATTTTGGAAGCGATGATGCAACTATTTCGGCCTTTGAAGCCTTAGGTATAACAGGGAGTGTTTGTCTGAAGTCACCGCCTAGAAGTATAGATTTTCCACCAAAAGGATCATTAGGATTATCGAGAACATCTCTAAGACTTTTATCTAGTGATTCAAAGCACTTGCGATCATTCATTGGTGCTTCATCCCAAATAATAAGATCTGTTTCTATCAATAAATGTGCAAGATGAGTGTTTTTTTTATTTCACAAATAAAGTCATTTGTAAGCTCCAAGGGTATTTTAAAGCGAGAATGTGCAGTCCTTCCTGCTGGTAATAAAAATGATGCTATCCCCGAGGCTGCAACAGCTAAAACAATTTTTCCTTGAGAACGCAGAGCAGCCATTAATGTTGTCCAAAGGAATGTTTTGCCAGTACCACCATGTCCATATACGAAAAGGAGCACTTGTCTTGAATTAGCTAATGAGTTAGTTACCAAGTCATAGATTGTTTTTTGTTGTGGGTGAAGACATTTTTGAAATGATTCGTTATCCAAAGCTAATTGTTGCCTATCGTAGTTTTTTTCTTCCATTAGTAACCTATTCTTCAAAGTTGCAAGTAAGTCGGCACGTGGCATGGGTAACCCATATGTCAAAAGTGAGGATGAAGATCCGCTAGTATTAAGAAGAAGCTCGATTTCATATAGCACACATTCTTTTAAATCGTCATTATTAATTTGTGTATATGTAGTGGTATTTGGAAGTGTATGTTTCATTATAATATCGTCAGCCATTTTGTGCCAATGTTTATTCCATAATTCCATTGGATTTGAAATGTCACAAAATAGAAGCATATGAGTAAACAAAGCTCGTAGTTCAGTAGGGGTAGCCCAAACAGCAGCTTCATTAAATGCATCTACCCATTCTTTATCGTCTCCAAGTAAACCAAGTCTTTCGCAAGCCCCTCGATAAGTTGGGAATATCTCCCCAGAAATCGTTCGTATATCAGCAAATGATTGACAACCCCTTTGGTAACTTAACAACATTCTAAGATAGAAGGTTTCTCCACATGTAGGATGGACATATATTAACCTTCCTATAGCTGGAGTCTTTTTTGTAGTTCTATGAATCCAATATTTATCAGATAAGTCCCATCTAAATTCAGATAGATAATCAATGTATCGCAGGTGACAACCACTTTCATCAAGTTGTTTGTTTCGTAGCCATTCTGTTAAAGTTGTTCGTTTTATGAGAGGATTGTTTACTAAGTTGTGCAATTGTTGTTGTTAGGATCGGAGGCTCTCATGATTGTGTTTGTTTGGATAATTTGAACAATGAATGAATATGAAATAATGTAAAGTGCAACGGAAATGGAAACAAACTTTATAAACACAATCAAAAGGGAGAATAGTTTTGATAAACACATGCTTTTCATTAGGTCAAAAGATTACAAATCAAATCAAAAGATTACACTGCAGGCTTACAGCAAAACTCCCCCTCAGCCTGATGCTCCCATGGTTGATCGCACAAGATGAAAGGATTGGACTAGAGGAGAAGAACTCACTCAGTCAATCAAATGTAACAGTACAGGGTACTGTTCCATTTATAGGCAGTTCAAACCACTGAAGCATCAAAGCTGACGTCACCATGAAAGTGACATCTAACAACCTAACAAATTTTAACCATTGTTCCTATACAAACACTGCTAATCTTAACCACTGACTTTATACAAAACAGGTGACACACTAAACTACTGCTTTCTCCTTTCATCAGTGCTTTCCTCAAGGTTGATCAGTCCTTGAGTGGGCAGTCCTTTAGCATCAGTAGTTTGAACCAGTAGTGTTTACTTCTTAACAGTCTTCAGGGCTTCATCAGCAGTTTGAAGGACAGCAGCTGTTGTATACGGACAGTGGATAGAGGACATCAGATGTTATAACCACTTTCAAGGGGAAAGTTTAATGCAAACAGTTGCTTATTATGAATCCACTGTTGTGATCCGGTTTTGGCTCTTATTATCTGTTCCTCTGATAGGGTTCAATCCCAACAATCTCCCCCTGGAACAGATAATGCCAAAACCCTTCATTATTCTGGATCTTTATTGTCTCATCAGAAGTTCCCTAACTTGTCCTTTAAATTGCAATTCAAAATCCATAGAACTTGTATCCTCCTCATCCCTACACAGTATAAGCTCAAGGAGATCTTGTAGATCTTCAACACTCAGGCCCAGTGCTTGTTTCCCTTGATATGTGCTTTACTTCTCCATTGGATCTGAACAGGGTCAATACATGGGTCTTTTGATCAGACATCTATTTTAGTATTTTTTAACCCAATGGGTTTCTTGGGAGAGGTTTATTTACTGATGAGGAGTTTGGTGATGCTGGCCTTGTGAGAATTTGTTGATCAGTACTCTGTGCTTTTGCTGGTTCAGAGTTTTCAGCCTGATCATTACTCTGAGCTTTTGATAGTTCAGAGTTTTCAGCATGATCAGTACTCTGAACTTTTGCTACTTCAGAGTTTTCAGCTGACATTTGTTTGAAAGCCTTTTTTATGATTTCATTTGCTGCAGCTATGTCTTCTGTAGTTTCTTTTTCAATCTGCTCTTGCCTTTTTCTTTGTTCTAGCTCAGTGACTGAAACATCTGCTGATGTGATCAGTGGTTTAGGAGCACTGATCTGTTTTGGCTCTTTGTGTTCAGGATTTTGTGATAAACTAGAATCTGTCATTCTTCTTTTCTTTAGCCTTTCATAAGCCTCATCTGTATACTGCTTTGTCCATTTTGCTATGGCTTTGGCAGTTCCCACCTTTGCATCCACCAACTCCTGCTTCTTTCTTGTGTATTCTGAAGTAAGTTTATCAATGGCCTGTTTGTATTTGCTCCAGTTTGGAGCTGTTCTTTTCTTACTTGGATCATTCTTGATTCTCTTGATTCTGTTTACCTCATGCTTTAATGCAATGAGTGGCCATTCACTGAATTGTTCTTCTTTGGCTGGATAAAACTTTTCTTTCATGATGTATTCAAGATATTCCTTTCTCATTACCTTTTGTAGGGCAGCATAAGGTAGCATATTTGACATGTCTTTGCTCAGGTCTCTTGCATAATCTTCCATTTGTTTGACCTTAGTGAGGAAAAATTCCATTTTTTTAGAAATGGCTTTGTCACCTTGATCTTTACATTCAATTCTAGCTCTTATATCTGCTTGCCTGGCTTTGAGTTTTAGATACTCATTCATATTTGTTGGGTTCCTGAAGCCAGTGAGAGAAGGAAATTTTCTTTTTAAAGGATCTTCTTCTGTATAGAATTGTCTCATCTCATCCTTTACAGCTTCCAATTCTAGTGGATAACTTTGAGCAACGGATACAAGGTTAGCAGGGTTTATTGGTTTGACAAGAGTTGGTGGAGTGGATGGTTGTGGCTCAATAACATTGTAAGGTGTGGAGGATAAAGGAATAGGTGCTGGTATATCATCATTATTCTTCTGAGATTTCCTTTTCCTTGTATAGAGCTTTTTAGGTGAAGGTGGTTTTGATTGTGATGTAATGATGGTGAGGGCAGTGGTGGATGGTGGCTGACTAACAGTTGTTGAAACATCTGATGTCTTCTGCTTTTTGGCAGGTGGTGATGGTGGTGAGGTTGTTTTTAGTGGTGATTTGATGGGTGGTGGTAGAGCAGTGGTTGTAATGTGTTTTAAAGTGGTGGCAGTTGTTTGGCTAGTAGTTTTTGAAATAGTGGGAGGGGCTTTGCCAGTAGTGTTCAGGATGTGGGCCTTTATAGCCTTGATATCTGCTTGAGTATCTCTAAACCTTAACTCCATCATGTTTCTCAGCTCTTGAACATGTATAGCATGCTGCTGATCAGCCATTTCTCTTTGTTGTTGGAGCAGGGGTTGAAACAAATTCCACAACTCATTTGCAGCAGATGCTTGTGGTGGAGCAGATGCTTGAGTTGGAACAGCAGTGGTTGAGACTTTTTGAGCTTTCAACAACTGTTGCATCATATCTTTTATTTCAGCAACAGATGTCTCAAGATTTTCGATTCTATCCGTCAATTCCTGATATTTTGAATCATCTCCCAAGTTAATGGGATCATCTGAATCCCCACCAGCAGTGGTTGTATCCATGTGTGACTTAGGAAATGAATCCCAAAAATCATCCATTGATGCCCCTTGTTCTTGGTTCTGGGGTCTTCTTTCTTCAACACTTGATAACCTTTTGAAGGTACCGGTGGTTAAAACAAACTCACTAGTGGTAACCAGAGGTGCTATAGAAGAAATTGCCTTCAAGGGAGTCTGATTGATGAAACAACTGGCCAAATGTAGATCTGTTGATCCAACACTTGTAGTTGCTGCTCCACTTGAACTACTGTCAGGAATTACTTGTAACTCCTGCAGTGTAACCTCCTCAAATGTTGCTGGGATAGCAGAGGTATAAACATCAGACCCAATCACTTGTTGAAGTATACTCTTAGTGATAGGTGATAGAGAGGAACTGGTTTGTGTCTGAGCTATAGCAACTGCATGCAACAAGGGTATTATGGATTGTGGTAATGTGAGGGGTGAAGATATGGGTGTTGAAAGAGACATGTCCTTGGGATTAGGACTGCGGAAGATGGATCCAATTGAATCCAGAGCTTCATAATGTGGGGTCCTTGTGCTTACAACCTGATCCTTTTGTGAAGATGCAGGAGGAGTTTGAGGCAAGGGTGGAGATCTTTCTTCCATCTGCTGTGAGGAAGTAGCAACAGTGGTTTTTGGTGACATTTGTGTTATCACTGGCAGTGGCTCTGGGATCTCATCTTCCAGAGTTGCCTTTATAGTGGGTTTGGGGGGCTTTTTGGATGATTTCTTTTTGGGCTTTTTGGTGATAGCAGGTGTGGGTTTCATAGCAGTGGGTGTGCTGCCATGATCACCTGGAGCAGTGGGCTCAACAGCAGATACCTGAGGAGCAGTGGTAACTGCTAAAGTCTGCTCAGGCACCTCTGCTTGTGTTTTTGCAGGTGTTAACATTCTAGTAAATGTTTCAGATGTTAAACCATGTATTTGAAAAGATTTACCTTGGATGAGCAAATTTTCATTCTCCTTTCCAAATTTTTGTTTAAAATAGTAGCTTAAGAACCTTGGAAAAAGTAGAAATGATTTGCTATCAACATTTTTTACCAAATCATCAAAGATCTCCCGGGAATAGTTAAAATTTTCATTGTGTAAGATAGCAAAGCCCAGGTTTTGGATCTTTGATGGTATTTCATTAAAAACATTTGTTTTATTTGATACACACATCAAAAGGGTATGAAATAAAAACCTTGGTGCAGAAGGGAAGAAGCCTTTTTGTAAGGTGTCCCTTTTCATTTCCGCACCATACCCTCTTTCTAGAAAATCAGTTTTTAACTCGTTTTTAGGGAAAGAAGTTTTACCTTCCTGATCATCGAGTGCAAAGACTTCTGAAATTGATTGTGGAGTGATTTGGATATTTTTGCCCTTTATGGAAGAATTAATGGCTATAACTTTGTCACCTTGATACTCAAGTGTGGCATTTTTCCAAAATTCTCTCTGGGTTTGTTCGTAAATAGGAGCATCAGCAGTCAACAAGGTTTTGTACTTTGAAGCTGCAAGAGTGTCAATGATGGAATCGAAGGTTTTGGTGGTGGTGGGTTTTGTGAGTAGACCCAAGTAGTTGTGAGGTACTTTGTATGGTATTTCACTGGGTTCAACGGCCTTTTCAGCGACCTTTTTGGATGATGAGGATGATTTTGATTTTGATTTTGTCATTTTGATGAAGAAGAACAAAGAATGATTTGAGACGGAAAGTTGGAAACTGCTTTGAGAAGAGAATTTTGGAATTCAATTTGACAGTGTAAAACCCTGTTTGGGGGTTTTGATCAGGGTTTTATAAGGGAAAAAGTGAATGCTGATGTGGCAGCGGTTTACAAAGATCTGATGGCTAATAACTGACCACGTGCCAACCTCTGATGGAAAGATGGATAATGGAGGACAGTTGTTTAGAGAACCACTGATGAAGCAAATATCAGTGGTAGCAACGGTCAAAGTGAAAACAGTGGATAATTTTAACTATCAGTGGATAGCTTTATCAGTGGATAAAACACTGATTTTGAACAACAGTGCTTATCAAGGAAATGAGAAAGCAGGGGTTGGCTTTCAGTAGTGGACAGTATTTAGGAAACAGATGTTTGAACTGAACAGTGATTAGGATAATGGTAGGGATTTGAGGGTTATTATGTCAGCAACTGTTAGTGCAACAGTAGATAGGCTTTTGACAACTGTTTTGAACATCTGCAAGATTGCTATCTTCAACAAAATACATTTTAGATGCAAATTGTCAAGTTTAATATGTCAGCAGTTTTTACAGGAATTTGCATTCAAATTTTTGCCACATGTATATTTCAAATTTTGAAGCTTTTATAAATTTCTGACAGTGGTTTAGTATCCCAGATGATGGAAATCTTTCTACTATGGCAACTCATTTTGTGTCATAATATTTAAATTAGAACATGAGTACCAAGTATTTTAAGTTCTATTAGCAATCAATCTCTGATCAGTGTTAAAACAAACTTGAGTTTGATATGACCTCAACACTTATACCATTTCCTTTTGACCTATTTTCAAGGATAATATCACCAAAAATAAGGGTTCTATATCCTGACAGGTGTTTGAAACTTTTACTATAAAAAACAAGTAAAAGTACAAAATATATCACTCTTAAAGAAAAATAAAGAATAATATATCATGCTTTATTTGAGAAAAACCTTTTCAAGAAAAATAATTAAAGGTTTTTCTGAAAACAGCATTAAAAAGGATCTGGTATTTTTTTCAATTAAATTCATAATCACATCACTCTCAAGCTTTATGAAAATGGTCAGTAGTCTGAAATACATTGTAGTAACCACTGTTTGAGACCATTTTCTTGTCTAATTGATTGCAAAAATGAGGAGACATGTTCACATAGGTTTTGAAAGTCCTGTTATAAACTTTGTTACCATGTGATGGCTCTGAAAAACTTGTCTAGTCCTCTTGTAAGTTTAATCACTGGTGATACTATAGTTACCTGATCTTTCCTGAATCACTGAATGCACACAGTTGCCTGATGACCATTATTCACTCAATTTTGGACTCTTAAGTGTTTTACATTTATGCTCTTTTCCTTTGACTTCAAAGGTTTTGAGATAAACACACTTTTGAGTTTTTGTGATTTTTCTTCTTCCCTTTTTACCCTTCCCATACATAAGTACTGAAATACTTACTGGGAGTTTTTATTGAAGGAATACTTATTCCAGAATCATTTTTGTAGCAATGTTTTGAGAGATCTGGTCATATTTATACATGCTTATGTCAAATCTCACATCACGTATGATTTGGACAATTTTAACATCTGATTTTCTTAATGTGTTTTTAACAAAGTTGATTCGGTCCTTTTTAACAGGATTCCCAACATGTTTTTCAACACATAAGATCTACTAACTAAAGTTTTAATTTCCCTATTTTAATGTTAACAAAAACACTAATGTTTTTACGAACATAGGTTTTTGTCGACCTGAGGTACATACTTTAGCTGCACACATGATGGTTACAGAACAAAACTTCATACCAACAATTGAAATCAATTTTGAAAAGAGAATGATTATACCATAGTTATCAGACATATTTTCAGATCTGAAAACTATAGGTGATTTATGCATGACGTCACTTGTTATATGAAATTTGTGTGTCTTATGACATCTTGGTTGTTTTACAGAGTTTTTTAATAGCTACTTTGAACGTAGTTACTCTTTACTCTGTTTTTCAACTAAATACGATCAACCTTAGCATCAATGAATTTTGAGCTGAACTGTTATGTCAAATTGATTGTTAGACCGAATTTGACTGTCCAAGCTCTGATACCAATTGTTAGGATCGGAGGCTCTCATGATTGTGTTTGTTTGGATAATTTGAACAATGAATGAATATGAAATAATGTAAAGTGCAACGGAAATGGAAACAAACTTTATAAACACAATCAAAAGGGAGAATAGTTTTTATAAACACATGCTTTTCATTAGGTCAAAAGATTACAAATCAAATCAAAAGATTACACTGCAGGCTTACAGCAAAACTCCCCCTCAGCCTGATGCTCCCCTGGTTGATCGCACAAGATGAAAGGATTGGACTAGAGGAGAAGAACTCACTCAGTCAATCAAATGTAACAGTACAGGGTACTGTTCCATTTATAGGCAATTCAAACCACTGAAGCATCAAAGCTGACGTCACCATGAAAGTGACATCTAACAACCTAACAACTTTTAACCATTGTTCCTATACAAACACTGCTAATCTTAACCAATGACTTTATACAAAACAAGTGACACACTAAACTACTGCTTTCTCCTTTCATCAGTGCTTTCCTCAAGGTTGATCAGTCCTTGAGTGGGCAGTCCTTTAGCATCAGTAGTTTGAACCAGTAGTGTTTACTTCTTAACAGTCTTCAGGGCTTCATCAGCAGTTTGAAGGACAGCAGCTGTTGTATACGGACAGTGGAAAGAGGACATCAGATGTTATAACCACTTTCAAGGGGAAAGTTTAATGCAAACAGCTGCTTATTATGAATCCACTGTTGTGATCCGGTTTTGGCTCTTATTATCTGTTCCTCTGATAGGGTTCAATCCCAACAGTTGTGTATCCTTGAAGCTAATGTTCTGCATATTTTCTAAATGCACCGATAACACCTGGACAGGAGGATTTCTATTATGAATAGGGAAGTTAAATATCCTCCAAGTAGCTTCATGTGGGCATATTAAACGACCATCTAGGAAATTTTTAATTTCGTCTACTTGGGGTTTTTGGTAACTTGTCTTGTCATTTGAAGTTGACGGTGTTCTTGTAATTGTGAAATGGATACGATCACAACCCTTGGATATATACTTAAACAAATATTTAATTAGCGTACTCCACCCGCAGTATTCCACATTGATATATGCATGAAATACAAGACAAAGGGTTTTGTTGTAAGGTACTACATAACCATTATCTAATGTAACACCTTTCTTAATAATTTCATGTCCACCTTGACGTCTTTTGTAATGCACATATCCATTTTTATCAAATGTTGTTGATTGTACATAATCCTTGGGAAACTTCTTAGAGCAATAACCCTTAGACATACATGGTGCATTTGGTTTTATAATGCCATACGGACCGTGCATCATAAGATTTGTTACGATTTTATATAGTTGGGGTTCTGCAATGGGGTCAGGTATTTCAGCTGATATGAAGTTATCTAGTTGTTCGGCAGTATGTATTCTATGTGATTGTGTGACCCATAATAACATATGGCAATGAGGAAGTCCCTTTTTTTGAAATTCGATTGTGTATAAATCTGAAATAAAAGAACGAACATGATTAAAGTGAAAAAAATGTAACAGAAGGGCAAAGTTATTAACAATAAGTGAGGGAGGATATTGTTAGTTACCTGCAGCAACTTTACCAAAAGGACGATTTGTCTTTAAGAAGTGAATTAAAGCATCTACTTTAATTTGGAAAACTCTAGCAATAATATCTGGACGATCTTGGGCATTAAGTGATGGGAATTGGCTTAGATACCTTTCAATTTCCGGCCATTTTACATTACATGTAAATGTAATAAAATATTGGTGGTTCCCGTGTACCCTACAAATTGCTAGAGCATCTTGATAATGTTTATACATATAGCGAGGACCACCAGTAAAAGAAGAAGGGAGGAAGGTCCGTTTCCCAATGTCGTGTCCTTGAGTGTCACCTTTTTGTAGTGCGTCATGTATACCTTGTAGAAATTCTGATCTAAATATATTTTGATGTGCTTTTATGTACTCAAGGCGATTTTGTTCAATAGAAACATATGCATCTACTAAATATTATTGAAATAATCGGCCAGCTCTTAACAATAGTGTGTATAAGCCATCACGATCATGAAGTTGATAACTATAAAACATATTCATTGTTAATTGTTTACCACTGTTGTTGTCGTTGGATAATTGTCTAAGTTTTGGAGACCACCCACTTTCCCCATTGAGTAGTAATAACGGGTATTGCAACGTCATGTATAGAGGATGTAATATGCTTATTCTTTGAGGAATACCATTTTTTAATCGAATGATAATGTCAAATTCATTAGATGAAGATTCATTCTCATATAAAATAGCACCTATGCAACCAGGTGATGGCATGTCATAGCTGTGTTTATTTTGAGAGCTATAAAGGTTAATTTTAAAGTTGGGTATGTTGCTTTCGATAAGAAGGTCTCTAGTAGAACGAAATAGTTTGACTACTGCATCTGTACTTTCTAATATACTGATGAGTGCTTGCACAATATCATCTTGTAATTGTGAATGTGCATTTCTTTCGAAAAATCGAAGCCTATTGGAGATCTCATTTTCAGTGTCATATATATACATTTGTAGAAATCGAGGCGTTTCATTTGGAGGTGGACATAAACTGCCTAGCCAATGGCATATTTGACCTCCAACTTTAAAAACGTATGGGCTTGAACCATTGTTAATGGATTCATCTATATGTGCACCAAATGATGTCATGGAAAACATGGAATTATAACAACGTATATTTTCAAGGAAGTCTTTTCGTTCAAATAGTTGTTTAATCAATAGAGGTGGCTCCTCTGGGTGTTGTTGTTTTACGCGACCTCCTTTACAACATTGGTTGTATTTAGGGCGTTGTTTAGTAGAAGAGTGACCTATTCGTTCAGCATACCAAAATCGTGCAAAACAATGTTCACATACTTGATCGCAATCACCAGAGTCTAAATAGAAAGACGTATTGTTAGTTGGCTGCAAAGGTCCACCTAACACAAATGCATCTGAAGACATTTGAGGGCAAGTGGTTTGTAGATAGCAATTACGATTTTCAAGTATATTTATGTCACTTTTTTTGGATCGTCTACGTACTTGTCGCAACACTTGACCACCAAATTTGTCGTATAAGGAAGCATGACAATTTGAAGTGCTAGTGAGAGGAGCAGGTTCTTGTAGTTTTCTTTTACCCTTTCTTTTTTGTGGAGTAAACATATTGAATTCGGATTAAAATGTTGTGTAGAGTAGTGACAGTATACTAACTGTATGATGTAAGGAAGAAGATTGTGTTATAATGCAAAGAAAGAGGATTTTTCAAAGATTTTACTATTAAAGAAACTCGTTAAAAAATACCTTATAATAATGCCAGACAATAGAATGTGGAGCTATTATTAAATGCTTTCAATTAATTGTCTTTATATAAGTGCCAAAAAAAACAATAATTAGTATACATGGAAACATCATTGGTAATAAAAAAAGAATAGTTACTTGAAACAATAACAAAAATATCATGATAGATTATAACCTAAAATACGTAGGAATTTATGTGATATTAGAGTTAGAATAAAGGTTAATCGAATTTATAATAGAAATCAGTTACAATAAAAATTAATCGAATTTCAATGAGAAACCAAAGGTCCAAAACTTGTTTTTTTGTGTGTTAATAGGATTTTGAAAAAATATAGTACCGTACCGACATATTTCGTTATCGGTATCGGTACCCAGTTTTGGCGAATTTCGGGATCGGTATTTTCAAGGTCGGGACGGTATGGGACAGGATCGGGATCGGTAGTTGATACTAAATGCTCATCCCTAATTACCATTACTATTGTCTAATTATTTGTGGAACAAAAGATTTATTTATTTCCTAATGTAAAACAAAAATTTTATTAAAGTTTGTTATAAATTTTTTTTGGGTGGCTTGCTAAATTTCTTTATGGAAGACAGGGTTCATCATATACGTATGATTTTTTTAGATCATAAATTGTCCAATTCATGTAATTAAAGGGGAGTTTTAACAAATTACTGGTTTCGTAACAGTTGCGCATTGAATGGTGGATTAAAATTTCAACGCATTTATAATAGTTTCGGATTCAATAAAGGACTAAAGTTTTTGTCATTCAAAATGACCGAGTGAATTGATATTGATCTTTTAATGACATTAAAGAATGAAAAAAAAATACAGTAACATGGAAAAAACGTTAAATGTTTAGATCAATTGAAGTAAGATTAAATTACTTTACCTTGGATGTCATGCATTTATGATGTGCGGTTGCGATGTACGTTGTGACATTGAAGAACAATACTTGAATAATCAGAGGCGTTGTCACTTTTCCAAAGGATAAAATGTTGACAGATTAGATAGGATATCAAATTTATTCAATCGATTAAGTGTTAGTGCCGGGATATAGGTTTAATAGCCATATATATCCTACAATTTAATACTATTTAATTTGTGTATATTAAGGATAATAATATTAATCTACAATAATATTATGGGATTATGTGAAAACACAATTGTCGGGTACAATAATATTTTGGATGCTCTTTGTGGAGAGGGATCGGTGATCGCTTGCGGGTTGCTTAGGGCTATTTCTGAGGTGGTTAACTTGTGCTTGGGTGGGAGGTGCCCTAGGGTTTTGGCGGAGTTTGTTGCTTCTGCGCCCCTCACGCCCTTACTTAAACCAGACAACGGGATTAGGCCGATTGCCGTGGGCGCAATTTGGAGGAGGTTAGTCTCTAAGGCGGCTATGAGGGGGGTCGGGAAGGAGATGGCTAAATATCTCGGTGATTTTCAATTTGGGGTGGGTATTCCTAGCGGGGCTGAGGCTGTGCTCCATAGTGCGAACAGGTTCTTAAACGCGTTCCACTCGGATGGGTCGTTGGCCATGATTACTGTTGATTTCTCTAATGCTTTCAACCTGGTGGATAGAACCGCCCTTTTGTCAGAAGTTCGGACCCGATGCCCGTCCATTTCTTTATGGGTGGATTTTCTATATGGACAGCCGGCTAGATTATACGTCGGAGACGATCATATTTGGTCCACCACCGGGGTTCAGCAGGGAGACCCCTTAGGGCCTCTTCTCTTTGCCTTAGTTTTGCATCCCCTCATTCATCAGATACGAGATAGATGCAAGTTACTCTTCCATGCTTGGTACTTGGATGATGGTACGATTATAGGAGACGCTAAAGAGGTGGCTAAAGCTTTAGAAATCATCAGGACTAAGGGGCCTTGTTTGGGGCTTCAACTTAACGTCAAGAAAACAGAAGTTTTTTGGCCATCGTGCAATGGAGTTAAGACGCAAAAGGGTTTGTTTCCTAGTGGGATTGGAAGGCCGGAGTCGGGTGTCAAACTCCTCGGGGGCGCTGTTAGTCGGGATTCGGATTTTATCAGTAGGTTGGCCGTGAAAAGGGCAACTTGTGCAGTGGATCTGATGAGCTATCTTCCTCATCTGCGGGACCCTCAATGCGAGTTCCTCTTACTGCGCTCTTGCATGGGTGTTGCTAAGTTGTTGTTCGGCCTCAGAACGTGCCAACCCACGTTTGTTGGGGAGGCTGTTTCGGTTTTTGACAAAGGCCTTAGGAGAGCTATCGAGGATATTGTGGTTTGCGGGGGTCCATTTTTTGGGGATCTTCAATGGAGGCTTGCATCCCTTCCGACCCGTTTTGGGGGTTTGGGTTTATGTTCGGCTGAGGATGTATCTACGTATGCTTTCGTGGCCTCGAGGGCACAATCTTGGAGTTTGCAGGACCACATTCTTCGGGACTGTGGTATTGTCGGGTTACATTCTGATTATGTGTGTGCGTTGGATTGCATGCATATGTCCCTTCCGGATTTCGATCTTGGCGGTTTCTCTAATAAGGACACCGCCCCTCCTAAAGCCCAGAATGCTTTGGCGAGTGCCCTATTTAGTAGAACTGTCCAAAGTTTGGGAGAGAAGTTTAGTCTATCCCCTCATCAGAAAGCCGTGTTCGATTGTCTCCGGGCTCCTCATGCTCAGGATTTCCTGACAGTCATCCCCATTGAAGGGCTAGGCCAACACATGTCGGCAGTGGAATACCGGGCAATTCTTAAGTACCGGCTAATGATCCCTCTGTTTCCGGTTGATGAGCCTTGCCCAGTTTGCCGCAAGGTTTGTTTAGATACTTTTGGCGAGCATGCGGTTCATTGTAAGGAGTTGCCTGGTTTTAAATACAGACATGACTTGGTAAGGGATATTCTGTTTGATGTTTTAAAGCGGGCGGGGATTTCGGCAAAAAAGGAGGCTCCGGTGAACTTTCTGACGGATCCGCTCGATGGGAGGTCTACTCTTCGACCAGCTGATATTCTTGTGTTTGGGTGGGCCAGGGGAAAACACGCTTGTGTGGACCTTACAGGAGTGTCCCCTCTTGTTGGGCTCAGGGATAATGGGTTTGTTGCTGGCCAAGCTGCGTTGAAAGCGGAATCAAGCAAAGTCGCTAAACACGAGAAGGCTTGTTTAGAGAATCAACATGTGTTTATCCCATTCGCTTTTGATACATTTGGTTCCCTAGCCCCAGAGGCTGTGGAATTTCTAAACAGGGTCCAACAGGTTGTGAATAGTAATCTCTCAACCTTTAAGGGTCGTTTCGTCTTTAGTAGGATTGGGTTTGCAATTCAAAAGGGGATTGCGGCGCAGCTTGTTGCCCGTTTACCTGCCACTTGTTTGTAAATTGCTACTTTGGTTCATATATAATATTATCAATTAATATTCAAAAAAAAAAATTAATATGGAATAATATGATGGGATTATGTGAAAAACAATTGTCGGTTCAAAGTGAATTGTTAAATGAGTCAGTAAGTTTGCATTAAATATATTGATTAATTCAAAAAAGAATTTTTGGATAACCTTAGCGTAAGACTATGGGGTATGGGGCAGGGGTTGGGGCGTGGGTTGGAGAGAAACGCCCAAGTCACAACCCCGGGTGGGGTTGGGTTTGGGCGTGGCCCCTTGGGCGGGAGTTTAAGGCCGTGCGTGGGGCATGCTAGCGATCCTATGTGGATGGCTCTTATTGGCTTGTTGGCTAGGGCATAGCGGCCATGTTTAAATTTTAGATTTTTTTTTGTTTTAATACACCTGGCCAAGCCACGCCGGGCTAGCCACGCCCCGCCATACCCCACGGACACGTCACTCACCAGGGGCCGCCCCACCATACCCCATGGTCTAAATGGGTCGGTAGGATTGTATGAATTAATTGGTTAAGGGGATAAGGTGTCTTCAAATTTATTTTGTATAAATAGTTATTATTTTTGTGTATAATTTTTTTACTTTATATTCTACCGACTGTATATACATTAATTTCTATCATTTATGGGTATTAGGCTATGCGGTATGGTGATGGCTCATCCTTGGAGGATGATCCGTCACGTAAGCGCCACGTAGATCGGGTGTGAGGATGGGGTAAACTGGAGGAAGGTAAGGAAATGAGGGATGGGCCTAACATATATACATGAGTTGTATGTATATGTGTGTGTGAGTGGAGTTTGTCTTGTAGTGGACCGGCTTGAACAACTACACTCCGACGAATTGGACGCCACTTGGGGGGGGGGGGGGCGAAATGGGCGGACGTGCGGCGCCGGTGGAGGATGATCCAAGGCTAATCCCCACACCGTGCAGCGTTATGAATTTTAATGTTTGTAGGATAAAAAGTTAAGAATATTTTTTTTCATTGGCAAAATAATACATGTCACTTTTATTAACTTCTACATATCATAAATCTTTACACGAATTATAAAGCTTTACAACATCGACAAAATAGAAAAGGTTAATAGCACGAACCATTAATCAAGTTGATCTAATGTCTTCAAATTGAGGTTCTACCTTTAATAGGGTTGAGGTCATGTGAATCCTCTATTAAACAACAATTTTATTAATAGGGTCGTGGCCGAGAAAAATGCCAAGTTAATATTAATTGTTAAGATAAAAACGTAACCAACATCCTGGAACTAATTTCTAATTATTTGGTAATCATATAATCAAAGTCTACACAGCCAAATTCATATGAGACATAGTAATTTTATAATTTGTTCAAGATCAAGATCTTTTCAACCCATGTAATTGTTGAACTAAACAATATATTGCTGGACGTACATGCATGGACAAAAAAAACAACATATGCATCCACGGTTTCGGAATACAATAATATATAAAAGCATAATATTATACAATCCCATTTACAATAGTATTATTACATTGAAGAAAGTTATAATTCTAATGTGGCCTAAATTTAATGTCTGATACATATGCCTATATGTACAGTTTCTAAGCATATGAAATACATTGTTTATAGTATTATATAAGTTACTGATAGATACATGGTGTTAGAAGCTTGCTTGCCATTTCCTATAGCTGCATAAAAATTCAGGAATGAGTTGCATGACATGCGTACATAGCATCGGCCAAAAGGTACTTATTGTATGCGTTGAGTTTACCTTTTTTGGTCATAATGTTGGCAATGATAAAAAGATTTAGTCTATTTGTTTCTTTTTTGCAGCGGTTCCAACATCTGATTAAAAAAATGTTAAAATAACAAAAATCCAACAAAATGTTATGCAAGAAATGTGTAAAGACAATTGGTAATCTACATATGTAAATGGGTAAAGTGAAATACCGGCCGATCGCTTTATTTGTCTCTTTTTCTGTTTTGTTGATGGCCCAGATGAGGTGCTTGCGATATCATTGTTGGTGTTTTTTGGATCGAAAATCTTGTTTACTATGAATGAGATTTTGTCTCTGATTTCTTGGCCTTGGAACAGTAGTTGGAATATTTTTGGTTTTCCTCGTATAGCTCGTAATGGTGTTGGTAAAATAGTTGGGCTTGAAAAATCTTCTTTAACTACCATATCATGACAATCAATTCCAAGTAAAGATGTCACCACATCATTGAAGAGAACCACGGCTGCTGAGGAAGTGTCATCGACAATGGTTGCATTAACAGCGTACCTAATTGATAAAAAGTTAAATTTATGTGTAAAAGAAAGTAATATTTTTATGGTAAAGGCGATTTACATGTATCTTGGTGTTTGAATTTCACCGTGGTCTGGGCATGCAAACTTTTCTTCTTTCGGTATAACTTTTTTTCTACACTCGGTACATGATTTGTAGTACCATTTGCGAGAGCTATCAATCTCCTTTATGCTTGCAAGACATGTGAACTTGATTCTCTACATATACCGAGATGTTATATTTATTATATAAGGTAAAAAAAAGTATAATTTTTAGGTGATGATCTTACATGATTTTCTTTCGGAGGTTTACGTAGAAGTTCTTCAAGGGTTACTCTGTTTATGTCTTCCTCTATAGATATTTCAGATATAGAAGTACTTGGGTTTGTTGTAGGTGGGTATGTCCTTGAGCGCCTTCTAACAACTTCGAGCCTAAATATAGTAGTTCACATACATAAACTGCATTAGATTAGGTTATATGGCATAGATTAGGTTAATGAATGGTAATACCTGGTAATGATATTTTCAAGATCTTCAATATCAGGATTAATATCAATTGTCGTTGCGTTTGTAGATCCAAGTTGAATTGTTCCTGTTATTATATATGATATGATTATGCAATAGTAATGCTAAATAAAAGGTCTATATTTATGTCTACCTTTATACTCAGTGACTTTCAGTGATGTCATAGCTATTATCACAGGTTGAAGCTTTCGTAAAGCAGTCTCTCTGTTGAAAGAAAACGCAATTTGTTCCCATAAAGTCGCTCCAATAAAGTTTCCGCTGTAGAGAATTTGATGTTATTAGATATATATAGATTTTCAAAGTAGGTGGTTGTTAATAGTAAATACCTTTGATCTTGAAGTGTTATTTTCAATAGATTGTTGCCAGCCTTGTTAAGGATAGGTGATGCTTTCTCCATACGCCCAATGTAATCTACAAACATAATGATTGTGTTAAACAATTAAACAAAATATTTTGAAAATATGATTGAAGTAATTACCATTACCTGTTAGCAAAAGATGGTTATTAATGCGAGGCCTTAAGCGATCGTAGTTGACAAAGTTGTAGTAGTAGTGGGGGATGGTGGTGTTGTCATCAATTTGTAGAAAAGATGTTCTTAAACCAAGTCTAATGCATGCAGTTTGAGGTACAACATTCATATACGATCTGGCAGTGTCAGATAGATAATCGCTGACATTGTAGCAAGAGTCTAGTGTTATAAGCGACTCAAAATGTGACTGATGGTTTAAGTCAGCTATTGCCTCTATTGCATCACCCTAGTAAATAAGAGGGGTTCAAATGAGTGACGAAAATAACAGCATAATATATTAAATAAAATATATGGCAAAAAAGTTTACATGAGTATCTACAAAAAGATAGCAGAGTTCTTGTTTTCTGTATGGTGTCCATTTTCTTATAACTCTTATCTGGAGCGAGTCTGCATTATCATGTGGTCTAATGGCTGATATTGCAATGAACAGCATTCTGAGATTCTTGTGTGATGCAATTAAATGGTGGTAAAAAGACTAAATAATGGTTAAATGTAAATGATCAAGGTTAAGAGACATAAACCACATAGTTATTAAAAATTTAAATAGAGACATTACATTACCCTAATGATGAGAGTTGAGAGTATGGAACAATATGAAAAATACAATGATGTTAATAAACACATAATAAAGAACATATGGGGATTAGATGCGATCTTTACTCTAATTTAATTCATATAGGCAAGTAAAAATTTTGTTTAACATAAGTATGAAAGTAGAATGAATGAAACAATTTGTAAATAATAAAGTAACATTATTAAAGACATAATCGTAATCAAATGGAAAATGCGCTGCAAAACAACGAAAACGCTGAACAGAATGGGTGTTTATTTTTATATTTTCCTGGAATGCTCTTGCTGCCTCTGTTTTTCACTTTTTGACCGGAAAATCTTTATTTTAATGGTTTTGTTTCAACAATCGCCACATCCAACTCCAAATCACCAAATCCTATATCCCCGAATTTACTATAAGTGTAACCCTAATTTTAATGTGTATAGGTATATGAACAAAGTTACCCTAAGTGTAAATCAATAATAAAGCACTGTGAAGCAATAATAAGGGAGGAATGATAAACTTGAAGCAATAGAAGAGATTCAACTTGATCCAGAGGGGATCCAATTAAGTGATGGTAGTGGAATTAAAGAACAGGGGATATGATGAACATATATTTGGTTATATCAAGAACACAGTCAGGGAAGTGTACCTTTAATGGCGTAGATTTTCTTTGGATGATGAGCGGTTGATCGCAGGATGATGAAGATTGGAATGGTTGAAGTTGGCAATGGTTTTTTGGGGAAAGGAACGTAAATAGGGTTTGGGGTAAACGATCAGTTGTGGGGAAACGAAACGGTTATATATTGTTATTAGGAATATGTATTATTATATTTGTATATTATATAGAAATGAAATGCATATGATATTATATTAGTATACTATATGGAAAATGGTGAAATGCATATGGTAATGATGCTAAAAATAAATGAATATATGTTACTGATTCTATCTTGGAAAAGGTGTTACCATCCATTCATTGGACCAACCTAAAACATTAAAAAATTTAATACATGGATATGGATGGTATAAATGCAATCATTTTACATGGTGGTGGAATTTTGACGGTTATCGTTAACCGAAATGGGGCGATTACATATCTGAAGCGGTGGTAAATATATTGGTGGTTGTTTGACGCAATGGTTGGGGTGGAGGTTTTTTTTTTGGTGCTAATCATTTAAACGGTGGGAGTATGGTGAAGATCTAAGCGGTACATTAAAGGGGTGTAACCAATCTAACAACCTCTCTCCCCCCCTCCTTTCGTCTTTCCCTCTCCGGCTACGCCGGCGGCTCGACGAAGGCTGCGTGTCTAGGTTAGCGTGGGTGGTCGTCTTCCATCGGCTTGACCTGCCACTCTAACCCTCCGCGTCGTTCTTCCATTCGCCTCCGGGTCCGGGTGTCTTTTCCTCTTCCCGTCTCGTCGGAGTCTCCGAGGTCGGTCCTTCTCTGGTTGGCTTAGCGGGTCTGATATCGGTCGCGTCTATCTTGTATAGCTCAGCTTGATTGATTCGAATCCCGTTAACACTTCCTCGAGTAGGTTTCCGGTCGGAGTGCTCGTGTTCTTTTCCCAGCGTCCTTTCCATGGCTGGTTGTGGCCAGCAGCCCGGGAATATCCTTAAGTTGTTCGTCACCAATCTTCCTGAGGGCTGTTCTCCATGGGAGCTCAGGAAGTGCATGGAGTGTTATGGGGCTATTACCGGCACCTATGTTGCTAAGAAAAGAGATAAAAACGGCAGTAGGTTTGGGTTTGTTTCCGTCAAAGATGTTAGAGATAGGCAGGAGTTCTTGAAGTCTCTCGGGGGGGTTAAGATGGGTGATTTCAGGTTGAAGATTAACGTGGCGAGGTTTGCGGTGGAGAACACGGGTGTCCCTTTTGATATGGAGGTTAAGGGTCAAAACGTCAGAGCTGCTGGTACCATTTTCAATGGTGGTACCTCCAACCTAAGGGATGTTAGAAGCTACAGAGAGGTGGTGGGCTCGTCCAAAGCTATGGGAGGTCACAACCCAGTTCAGAATATTGCAGTGGAGGCAGATACGAGGGCGGGTGAGATCTCGATCGTGGTGCCGGATAGAACGGGGGCTCTCGATAACCTGATTGGGCTGGCATTGGTGGGTAGAACCGTGGACTTAGAGACCTTGGTTGATTTTGACAGACTTCTTAAGATAGCCAAGCTCACCGTTGCGAATATTCAGTATCTCGGTGGATTATCTTTGCTTATCACGTTCCATGATAAGGAGTCGGCCAAACAGTTTCTGGAGGTCAAGGATATTTGGGGGCCGTGGTTCTCCAAATTGGATCCTTGGAATGGCCAATCGCTCCCACTCGAGAGGGTCGCATGGTTGAAGTTGTGTGGTATTCCAATACATTTGTTAGACGCTGATGTCTTGGGTTTGATCGGGGAAGCGTTCGGAAAAGTTGTTCATGTGCCGAAGGGTTTTGAGGAGGACCAGGATCTTTCTTTAACTAGGGTGGGAGTGCTCGTCGGCCTTTCGAGCAGGATTAATAACGTAGTTTCTTTGCGTTGGAGGAGCAGGACTTTTCGTATCTGGGTTGAAGAAGACCTTGTGGATTGGGTTCCGGATTGTCTAGGCCGAGACGATGACTCTGAGTCGAAGGGTACACAGTCGTTAAATTCTGTTCCGGCTGATGACATGCAGGTTTCCGGCACCGGGGAGAAGGAGGAGGGTCAACCGTTGGATATTGGTGGGGCTGCCGAGGAGTCGCCGACCCTTAAGGATCCTCCTACCCAGACTAATCAATCTCAGTTGCATGTGGAAAGAGAAAAAGGTGGCGCCGACTTTTTTAGGGACTCAGAGAATGTGTCACTCAATGATGAAGTGTGTTGTTTGGGATCAGCGGTGGTGGGGCCCGAGAAGTCTGGGGGTTTCAAAGTTGGGTCAGGAAATAGAAGCAGAAAGACTTTTAGGAGGGGTGTGTTGGGACCTTTTTCAGTCAAGGCCCAAAATCAGACCAGTGGTAACAAGGTGGTTTCGCCGGGTGAGGGTAGGCCCAAAAAAGGTCTAGAAGCTCAGAAAAAGACGTTGAGCCTGGATTTGGTTTCGTGGGTTTTACTTCCAGACCTAACACCCCCTTGGATCTTAACATCAGAGCTCAATCTTCAGGCACCTTGGCAGAAGACTCGCTTGTACAGGAGAATCGGGATCTCGAGCCTATCCTTCGGAATCTCGATCCCCTTCTTCGGACTCAGGGACCTGTTTCAGAGGAAGAAGTTGAAGCAACTATTCAGATTGGTGCTCAGGTGGGAGTCGTTTTTGGGGACTCGACAGATCAGGTCAAGAACAACATTGGATCTTCAGGTATTAATGTTGTGGACCTATGAATTTTTTATCTTTTAATGTTCGTGGCCTCGGGGGTTTGGAGAAGCAGCGGTGGGTTAAGGATTTGAAACTCAAACACGGAATTAGTTTTATGGCATTCCAAGAATCAAAAAAAGAATCAGTTTTAGCTGAAGATGTCATGGGTTTCTGGGGAGACAAGAAGTTTGGGTTCGAGAGTGTCGAGTCGGTGGGGTTGTCTGGAGGGCTGGTTTGTATTTGGGATCTGGCTGTCTTCCGTTTGTCTAGTGTTGTGAAGAATAGAACTATCTTCTCATTAGGGGTAAGCTGGCGGGGTGTGGTTCGGTTCTTAATTTGTTAAACGTTTACGCGCCTCAGAGCGTTTCGGCCAAAAAGCTCCTGTGGGATGAGTTGCAACAGAGCTTATCAGAGCTAGATGGTCTTTGGGTGGTTACAGGCGATTTTAATGCGGTCCGGTATCGTGAGGAGAGGAAGAATTGTAATTTCAAACAGTCGTGTGCTAACAACTTTAATAATTTCATTTTTGAGGCTGGGCTGCTTGAGTACAATATGAGGGGCAGGAAGTTTACTTACGCCTCGGCTGATGGGAAAAAACAGAGTAAGTTAGACCGGTTTCTTGTCAATTTGGATTTTTTTAACTCTTGGCCGGAGGCGAGAGTTGACGCGGTGTCATCGTTTTTATCCGACCATTGCCCGATTATCTTAAAGACTGTGTTAGAGAACTTTGGGCCCAGGCCTTTCAGGATTTTTGATTCATGGTTCGACAGACCGGGTTTCATCGACACGGTCACTTCGGCGTTGGGTAAGGACATCGGGCAGTTCGCCCCCCCGGATTTATGTCTTTTGCGCAAGCTGAGTGTTCTTAGGGCCGATCTTAAAGTTTGGAGGAACGACATGCTAGATAAGAGCTCGGAAGAGGTGTCCTCGGCCCTGTCGGAGCTCGAGAATATTCAGACAGCCATGGAGGCTAGGGACCTTACGGAAGAAGAGGAATGAACCCTCCTAGAATGCAAGAAAGTTTTAAAAGAAGACGCGGAGCCGAAAACTAGTGATCTTAGACAAAGATCAAGGATCAAATGGGCCAAGGATGGTGACGAAAACTCAAAATTTTTTCACGCCTCGGTGAACTGCAGGAAAGCTTCTAACTCTTTGCATGGTTTGGAGATTGGGGGTTCTTGGGTGTCCAAGCCTTCGCTTGTCAAGAAGGAGGTTTTTAGGTTTTTTAAATCTAAATTTGTCGAAGAGGGGGGGTCCGTCCCCGATTGTTCTATGCCGGCATTAATAGGATTTCGGCTTTGGACGCTGAGAGGCTGGATTCGCGGTTCAGCAAGGAGGAAATTAAGGCCGCTGTTTTTTATTGCGGTGACGACCGGGCTCCGGGCCCCGATGGGGTTAACTTTGGTTTCGTGAAGCGTTTTTGGCACCTCCTGGAGCCTGATTTCATCAAGATTATGGATGCTTTTTACTCTAACGGGACGATTAGTATGGGCTGTGGATCCTCCTTTATCGCCTTGATCCCTAAGGTTATTGACCCGACTGACCTTAAAGATTTCCGGCCTATAAGCTTGGTAGGGATTATTAACAAGGTGATTTCAAAAATCTTGGCTAATAGGCTCAAAAGTGTGTTGAATTCGATCATTTCGTCTTCTCAATCAGCCTTTATTAGTGGGAGACTCATCTTGGACGGGCCGCTTATTATCAATGAAATTCTGAATTGGACTAAGAAAGTTAAGAAAAGGATTTTTATGCTCAAGATTGACTTCGAGAAGGCGTATGATAACATCAATTGGAAGTTTGTGCTTGATGTGCTCGGTCAGATGGGCTTCTCGGCCAGGTGGGTTTCTTGGATCAGGGGCGTTTTGTCTTCGGCCAGGGCTTCGGTTTTGGTCAATGTATCTCCCACGTTTGAGTTTCAATGCTTTAAAGGTATGCGTCAAGGTGATCCTCTATCCCCGTTCCTTTTTGTCATCGCCATGGAAGCTCTTTCGGGTATGATTAAGAAAGCTTGTGGTCTGGAGATTTTCAAGGGCATTTCTCTCCCCAACGGGGGTCCTATTGTTTCTCATTTATTGTATGCGGACGACGCGATCATTCTGGGAGAATGGTCTATGGAAAATATCCAAAATATGGTGAGAATTCTGCGGTGTTTTCACCTTTGCTCTGGGCTCAAGATCAATTTATCTAAATCGAGTTTGTTTGGGGTTGGGACGTTGCCCAGCGAGGTTGAAGAATTGGCAAAGGTCGTCGGGTGTAGCGTGGCCTCTTTTCCGTTCAAGTTTCTTGGTTTATATGTGGGGGCTAATATGAACAGGATTGTAAATTGGAGACCGGTTTTCGACGTGCTTGAAAAGCGTCTCTCTCTTTGGAAAGCTTCGTTGCTGTCGATTGGTGGTAGGGTGACTTTGATCCGCTCGGTCCTTGAAAGCCTTCCTAACTATTATTTTTCCTTGTACCGCGCCCCGGTAAAGGTGTTGCAAGATTTGGAGGCCTTGATTAGAAAGTTTCTTTGGGGAGGGTCGACGGAGATTAAGAAGATATCATGGGTGGCGTGGGATAGAGTGGCCTCTCCGGTAAATATGGGGGGTTTAGGGCTTCAGCGGCTCAAAGATGTGAACATATCTTTATTAACCAAATGGGGCTGGAGATACAAAAACGAGCAGGATAGTCTGTGGGTGAAGGTGGTCAACGCTGTTCATGCTGGCGGTTCGGCATGGGATTTCCTTCCTTTAAAAAAAAAATTTAGTGGGGTGTGGAGCAACATCGTTTCAGTCTTTAGTCGCCCTTTGATCGGTAGTTCGCCGATTCGGAATCTGTTCAAAGGAGAGGTGAGAAGTGGCGACAAGATCTTTTTTTGGTTAGACCCATGGCTGTTTGACGTCCCTTTGAAAGTGAAATTTCCTACTTTGTTCAGTTTAGAAGTGGTGAAAACATGCAGCGTTCGTGATCGCATCGAAGGGGACGGTTTATGGCTTTGGAGGCATGATCCGGCGTCTAGTGAGGAGCTGTCCGAATGGCTCCTGTTGGAGTCAGCTTTGGGATCGGTCAGCCTCTCCTCGGGAGAGGACAAATGGTCTTGGTTGGGTCGGGGAGCGAAGGAGTTCTCGGTAGCGGCGGTCAAGCGACACATCGTCTCTTCGCGTGACTTCAGCAATCGTTACGTCATGAGGCGATGTAAATGGGTTCCTAAAAAGTGTAATATTTTTGCGTGGCAAGCGGAATTGGATCGAATCCCAACGGTTGACGCTCTCGGAAAAAGGGGTATGGTGGTGCTCGACGACTTGTGTAATTTTTGTCATGGTGATATCGACTCGGTGGCTCACATTTTCACTGCGTGCCCGCTAGCATTGGGTGTGTGGGAGAAAATAAGTTTTTGGTGCCGTATCCCGAGGTTCTTCATCTTTTCGGTTAGAGATCTTCTGGAAATGTATAACGTGGGCAACAAAGGTCAGTCGGAACGTGATGCCTTCCATGGCGTAGTGTTGACGACGTGCTGGCTGTTGTGGAAGGCAAGAAACAAGTTGAGATTTAACGGCACTAGGACTAGTGTAGAAGAGATTTTTAGTGAAACCAGGATTCTTAGTTTCTTTTGGTTCAAACAGAGAGCTAAAAAAGGGGTTTTTGAGTGGGGGGATTGGTGTAAATTTGTAAATATGTGAGTTTTTGTTTCTTTTGTCCGTCCCGGTTTTCGGGTTCGGCTGTGTTTAATGAAGTTCTCCTTTCAAAAAAAAACATTAAAGGGGTTTGGTGACCAGTTGTTTGTGTTGATGCTAGGGTGGTTAATAGTTGGTAGGTTTTTTGGTTGCTAATTGTATTAGGGTATAATATATGGTGTGTAAATTAAGAAAAGCCTTTGTACAATTTTAATTTATTTGGTGTTCATCGTTTGTTTATATGAATTCCTAAATGTTAAATAAATATGATTTTCTTTCCTAATTTTAATTTAGGTTCATTAAATATTACTTTAGGTTTAGAAAGATGAAACATTCAAGGATTTATCTTGACATTTTCATTTATTATATACCAATAATATATATTAAGAATTATATTTAATATTCATGTAGAAAGATAATTTTTCCCTCTTACTAATTTGTCAAGTATTATTCCATAAGCATCCTCTTACTAATTTAGTCAAGTATTATTCCATAAGCATAACATGTTATAAGTAGTTAAATTTTGTTGAAATTCTTCCCAAACGCGTATAATATACTATAGATACGTAGAGTTCTTAGAAAGTGGTATTGAACTCGGTTTCATTAAAAGTTAAAACGCCATATAATAGACTACAAAAGAATAAAATTGATGCTGAAATAATATTTTGTCATTAAGGTAAACATAGCTATGAATAAAAAAAGAAAAAAATAGTTATTTTAAGGGTCCTAATATTAACACATGGGAAAACTTATTTACACATGGTGTATACGTGTCGTATACTGTTATACGGCCCGTATGGAATAGAAAAAACTTACAAAGTCTGTTGGTCGTATACAATGTATACGAACGTGTATACGGGCTGTATACTCTTATACGGCCCGTATGGAACGAAATTTTGATTTTTCAAGTATTTAAGGGATTTAAGGTGTAAATCACACTAGATATTTTACAGTCGTGAGGTGCTCAAACCTTTCTAAAAGTAGAAAAAAATAAAACATTAACAAGTAACAAAGATTGAAGAACAAGAAAACGTGTCGTATGACTGTAATAAAACGGAAGCTATCAACGCGGGATTACGGGCATGGTGTTATTCTTTATTTAATATTTATAGAATAAAAGGAAGGGTGAGGCATTTGATGAGAGTTGTAAGGAGTCTGAATAAAACGGAAGCTATCAACGCGGGATTACGGACATGCGTTTAATTCCCAACATATTTGTTTTGTCACGTACATTTCGTAAGAAACTTTTCGTGCACTGAACCTTCACCTCCAATCATTTCCTGGTCAAATCACACACTATAAAGTTTAAACTTATCGTGTGTTGTAGTTTGGAAAGATGACCGAATAGAGATCTGAATAACAAACTGTGGAGAACTTGTTTGCGTTATCCACCAACAATCTGTTAATTATCTGTTGTTGTCTAAAACAATATCAATTAACGTTCAGTTGTGTACACAAATTCATCACCGGTTTCTACAGCACAAGCACAAGCACAAACACAGGGAGAATGTTCTCGAAATTGAAGGAAAAGAAAAAATGGTTGTTGATGTTTTTCACTATCAGGATTTTGTTAGTTTGTTTGAGAACCAGATTCCAATGTCCTACTACTTCAATCCTTCCTACATTATTGAAAAAACATTCCCTGCGCATTTTCCTATTCAAAAACATTCTATACGAGCCGTATAATTGTATACGGCCCGTATACAATAGGGGATGTGAAAATAAGATATAGGGTATGTGGGAATAAGGGACCCCTATTTTAATAGATAAAATTAAGTAAACATACCTATGAATAAAAAAAAGAAAAAAGTCAGTTATTTTAATAGATAAGAATATTATTTGGCATATATAAATTTGAAATTATTATCCTATATATTAAAAAACAAAGCTAATAAATAGTAGTTTTCACATTATAATGAATAGTAAATTTTCTTTATTGGTTGTCATGAATAGTAAATATACATAACTTCAAGTCATCTTTTGTTGACTTTTTTCCCCTATACCCTTTTTAAGTGTGTATATATATCCATTTTCTTCAAAGTTAGGTAAATTATTCATCATGGTGGAGTGGTTTTGTGGTTTTATGTCTTTTAAAGAGACTCAAGTTCAAATCATGGGGTCTTTTTTTTTTCAATTTTATGCTTACATAACTTCACGTCATCTTCCTTTTTCTCCTCTTTCACACGTTTTTCAGATTGTATTTATACAATTCTTATTCCTTATTTGTTGGGTTAGTGGATGCTTAGACATCGCAATAGTCGCCATTGCCAGGAGTTACTAACTCGCTTGCTACCAACGGCTCTGTTGTATGAAAACTCCACTTGTCAACTTAAAAATAAGACACTAAATAGCACAGCTTTAATAACAACCAAGTATTTCGTCGCAATAAATAGTTTTACAACGACTTAGTTTTGTCGCGCCGCAACGCGGCGCAGCATTAAAACCTAGTTATATATAATACACATTTTTTTTGAAAGGCCAACGAAATTTATTAAAACTTCTTATTAACCCACTGTTAAAGCAGAAGGATTCACCAAATTATACACCATAGACCATACAATTCATACACCAAATACATTTTATAACCTCATACTAATCAAATCAAAATGGCACCAATTCTCCGAGGTGAGACTAAGGGCGTTTGCTCTACTCTTCTGCCACATGTATCCAAGCATTTTTATCTCTTCTTTCATCCTTGTCAAATTCTCTTGTTTGGCATTGAAGGTAGCTTCGTTAAGAAATTAACATATAAATAAATTACAAAATGATAAATGTAATAAACTAGTGGGATTGCCTGCATGATGCGGTAGAAATTCAGTTTGTTCAATATCGGTTCGGTTTTTTATAGTATTGTTATTCGATATAGCAAGCAGAAGAAAAAATCCAAAAAATACAGTAGTGATACGCCCCAAGAATATTGACACATGTTTTACATCAAATGAAACCATAAAAACGAATTAAGTCATGATGGTAAACCTACATCGATATGTGAATTAAAAAAAGCACGTCAAAATCACTTTGAAAAAACAAGTGAGGTAGTTTATAAGTTTAGTTATAATTGAGGGGCTATATGGTACTTATAAAAAATGAATAAGAAATAAAACCTTTGTGGTTAAAGTTGAGGGGGTTGTATGATAATTCTTAAAAAAGAAAAAAAAAAAAAACCTTTGTAGCTGTTATAAAACTGTAACTACAAAGCTTTAAGATCTTGAGAATAATGGAAGTAACAATATGCTTAATTGTTGTTGCATACAATAATAGCTGGTGGGTACATGATTTATATAACTGAGGGTGAGTTTATTTGGTCAAAATAAAACAACGGTGGGTAATAATATAATGAACAATCTAGTTGGTTGTCATCCATATTTTTTGAATAATTCATAACACTCCCCCTTGGATGACACTTTGCAAACTTTGGGGTCATTAAGTACTGCCTCATTAAAAACCTTGCTAGGAAAACCCAGTGGGACAAAACCATAGCTAAGGGAAAAAGAGTGCAGTGTATAGTCTTCTCCTGATATTTCTGGATCATGTATGTTGCCTCATTAAAAACCTTACTAAGAAAACCCAATGGGATAAAACTTAGTGAAGGGAAAAAAAGTGCAACTTGTATAGTACTCCCCCTCATTTTAATATGTATTATTTATGTGACTTGTCTCTATCTTTCTTGAAAGTTGATCAAATATTTATAGACAACAATTTTTCGCTTGATCCTTAGGTAGGCAATCTTTTTTCGATTAGTGTTATATGATCTTCATATGAGACTTCTGGTTCCTTTTTGGAAACAAATATTATAAGATCCACAACTGTGTTTTGTTACATTACCTGCATTTACAAAACTAACCAAACTTGTTTCGATGGGTTAGTAAAAATATAAATTATACCTTACATACCTCAAGTGTATCAAAAATTTCGTTTCACCTTAGGAGAATAAGAAAATGGAAAATATAATTCATCTTGCAACGTGTTAATGAAAAATTTCTAAAATTGTATGGTAAAAATGGTGAAACTGGCCGTCCCCTGGATTGAACCCGGGTCTAGGCCACACCCTTTCGCGCACCTAGCCAACCGAGCTAGGTGCCTAGTTTGTGAAATTTCCGTTTTTTGGTTAAATATAAGCACATGTATAATAACTTCCTATTTTTTATTTAATGTTTGAAAAATCAAATGGTCTATTATGCTTCAAACTTTCTATTTCATCTTGATTCCATAATATATATGTATGACCATAATTGACCGACAATTCTATGTTGGAATCATTTACTTCTTCCTGAGACAAGGTATTATCATTCACTCCTTCCTAAGGGAATGTTTTATCGTTTACTCCTTCCTGAGGTAATTGAATTTACCATTTTTTCTTTTATGGTCAATTTCCCTTTCAGTGTCTTTTCTTTTTCGAGGATGTTTTATCCTTTGAACCGACTGGCCTCCCATGTTTCAAACGGGATTCAATAGCCATAATAATATTATCCCTTTGCTTGTCTGTAATATCAACTCGAGCTAAAGCATTAGCATCTGGTATATAAGATTTTCAATATGTCTTTGTCCAATTTTCAATATGTCTTTGTCCTTCTTGGACATTAATTTTAACTGGAGCAATTCAAAACCTTTTGGATGAATTTCCTTCTTAAAATATCTTCTAGATATTTTACTCGATGATACAGATAATACAATGATAACTTCAAAATTTATTTCACTTTCAGTTGTTTTCTATCTCCCCCTCATGTTGGGATTGATAATCAGCAAATGAAGCCCATAAGAAATCTCCCATTTATGGCTATATATTTTATTTATTCCCAACATGTCATTAAAACTCATCTTTGTGTGTTGTGTTGTAACAATTTCAGTATATATATATATCGCACACCCAAAGATGATAAATATTTGGTTTCTAAATAACTGTAATGGGGAGTAAATGTTTCAATAATAATACTTGTTCCAATGATCATTGATAATTAAGAATTTATCAAAGAAAAAAAATTTCAGTCTGGAATAATATTCTTGCTATATTAGCTAAGCCATATGTGCAAACTTCAAGTTGCGAATTGATAACCATTTAGACGATGCATCGATTTAAATACTAAATGGTATCATGCTAGGATATGTGTATCCTTTAATCCTATTTAGGATTATCATATGATATGTGAATCCTTTTCATCATAGTATATCCTTGATGGCTTAATCTGTCATGCCATCATATCCTTGATGATATATATATATATATTCTTGAAACTCAATAAGTTTCTTATTGATTTTTGGGAAAAATAGAGCGTCCTCTATTTAAAAGCTTTGTACTATCAGGTAATTAGCTTTTCCCATTCTTTCTATTAATTTTGAATGTCCCAGGCAAAACCGTTATTTGCATTATTCGTCTAATTTATGAATAATTTATATATACATATGTTTGTCATTGTATTTCCACAAAACATTTGTATGTGTGTATGTATGTACAACCCAAACTTGTATGTTTATCATGTTTCGTCTTTACCATTTAATATATTTTGTAAATATAAACTTGTTTTTATGAATCAAATAAACCTGACAGTTTTCTAACTTTCCAAAAATAACATTTCCTTAATACATCATTTATTATATATACATATATATATATATATAACCGGTGTATATATATAACCGTTGTACAACGGCTATAAAACGGTAATATAACCGTTACAAAACGGTTATAATTTACCACTATAAATAACCAATTATCAATCTCATTTTTTTTTCACATCAAACCCTCTTCTTCTCAAAGTTATTCAAGAAAATTTTTTCGAAGATGATTCACCCGGTTTTAATATTGACCGGCATAATGTTAATATTATTGCCGATATTAATGTATGAGCTTCCGCCTCATCTATTTAGTACTTATGTATTCATTTATTTGTTCATAGCTGTACCTTTGTATGTTATCTCATTTTTAATGAGTATTTAGATTTTAATATTTATCTTATTTATGTTTTGTAACAAAAATTGGCAACCTATAACTGAAGTAATTATTAATATGGTGGTGGGATCCATCTAACGGTGATGGGAGTTGCTGTTGAGATGACAATGCTCGTGTGTCATCTTCCATATCAATGTTGTATGTAAACATGTTTCAATTCATATGGCTACTTATCCAGATATGTAGCCTTTAATTTATGTTTATTCACAGACTTACGAATGGTTTACTTTCAGCTATAGCAAGTAAGTCTTTTAGTTTGTACGTATTTCCCAGATACTTTAATAAAACCAATATACCAAATGAAAGAACCTGTCATGTCATATGTTTCGTGTCCCATGTCCTCTTTTCAAAATTCATGTCCTATCTCATGTTTCATGTCCTATTTCGAGTCCCATTATTATTTTATAATAATAATCACTTAATAAAATAGCATATTTACATATAATAAAATAAAAGAAAAATCAAAAAATAAACATATGGATATAAATAAAATAATTGAAACGTAGTAAAATGATTCTAGTATATTGTTATGTTTGCAGACCTCTGTCTGTGTATACAACTGAAATTAATCAGAATCAAAATCATGAGGTGATGGTGGTGGCGGAGTAAATTGTTTTGAGATAATACTAGCTACTTGTCTTAGCATTTCTTCCTGCCACTCATTCTTTTTCGTCAACCACTCTATTTGTCTGGACATTTTCCGGTTCTTTTTTATTACTTTATCAACCTTCATTGGATCTAAAAGTGGATTTATTAGAGGCACCGTACTTGGTCCGGCTTCAACAATTGACTGTTGTTGTTGCTCCGGATATAGTGAAGACTGTTGCTGTAATAGTGGTGATATGGGTTGTTCTGGTGCTAACAACTCTTGGAATGTCATGTTATCATTAAATATGGATTGTTGCATCATTTCTCCTTGCCCAAAAGATAAGGGTGAAAGTGCCTGGTAGATGCCTGGTGTTTGTGGTTGAGTATGCTGTGTTTGATATGTGTTAGTTGAAATATGTTCAAACACGGGTGGTGTTAGCTGCTGTTGAGACAACAGATCATGCTGATAAAAAGATGATTGAGGAAACTGCAACAGTAATTGTTGTAGATTTTGTGATGTATTTTCTGGGATAACCGGTGCTGCCTCAGATTGAAACGATTGTGTTTGTGTAGGAATATCAATAGGTAGTATCTCGATATTTGTAAAATTTATCACTCCAGGTAATCATGGTGGGGATAATTCTTGAATAATCTGATCGTTTATGACACCTAGATATTTGGCTATTTTTGTTATGTATGATCCTCCCATAAGGTTTTTCGGGGGACGTGTTTGGTATTGCTCAAAGTACTTAGCAAGAGAGTAAGCAATATTACAATGGACTGACTCGAATATACTGTATAAGTGGAAGAGATCGGTACCACTAACCCTGTGTAGATTAGACGTGCGCCCCCTGATCGTGTTGGCTAGAACACGGTGCATATACTGATAAAGAGGATCTCTAAATGTTCTTGAATTATTATTTTTACTCCATACTACTGGTGTAAGTGTAGACCAATAATCTTGTATGCGATCAGGATATTCTGTTAATGCGTTTATAAATATAGGTGATCTAACCTCTTCTTCTGTATAAATACCTAAATGTACTGCGAACTCAGATAATGACAATTTAAAAATTTCTCCATCGAATCTAAAATCGATAGAGGGCTCAGATAGGTCTTTATTTCGTGTGAAATGAAAAGTAGACCAGAACTCATATACAAGTTCATCGTATGAAGGTTCTAAGATGTCAAAGAAACGACGCCATGGTGAACCAATTGGTAGTAACCTCGTCAGTCGATCATCTTTGTCTAGAATTCCCGTTATGTTCCAGTCGATACTATTAATAGTATTAACTTTAAGCCTCCTGAGGGTTAGACATTTCGTATGGGTGCGTACATCCTTAAACTGAAGAAATTTATGGACTTCGATCTGGGCACGAATTTCTGCTGCGTTTGAAGATTCAGCGTGTGCACGAGTAGAAAATTGAAGACTCATGATAGTAATATTGGGCTTTGTCTGGGCTCAAAATATAATTTGAGTATGAGTTGTTTTGGGTATGTGTCGAACTATATCAGAAGTTCAGTTGGTTTGAGGATTTACACGAGTGGTGGGTTACTTATATAAATACAAATTAAGTTTACACAATACGCTTGGTTAAGGCTTCCTGATACACCTTGAAAAAAGTTTTACTGTATTAGGTTTGAAAATTTCGGTAACAAACAAAATGTTTAAACTAATATTAGATTCGGTAGGTATCGTGGGTAACGTGCTGATTATTACTGCTAAAAGGTTCTGATAACAACAGTGATGATATTAATAATTGGTAATTTTATAGTAAAATATGCATAGCCATTTTTACGGATATATATATATATTAGTATGCACAATAATAAATAAATTATTATGAATAGTGGATGACAACGACGCGCACAGTAAAGGAAATAATTATTACTCGAATTATTGTGCACAGTAAAAGTCTTGTTTTCTTATATATGTAAACATACACCACACACGGATGTATCCATCTTTTGTTTCCTATTGTAATCTTTTTCTTTAAAGAAACTGTAATAAAGGAGCTCAAAAGGAGCCTAAGTTTCCATCATACAAAATGCTTTTAGGCTAGTTTTATAACATAAATAAACGTTATTAAACATTAGATTTTATAAATAAATGTTAGATAACATAAATATAAATGTTAGGTGCATAAATAAATGTTAGATTTTTAGTAGTCCCAAAGTTATTATATATATCCATAGTATGAGGTCCTCTGCACTAATTTAGATTGTTAGTAGTCCCATAGTTATTATATTCCCATAGCAAATAGGTACCTCGTACTCATTTTTATTCTTAAGTATGGGATTTAGATGTTTTTATGATAGGAGTGTCTGGATAACTGGGTCTCCTAAAGGAAAACAATCCCACGGTATAAAAGAAATATTACGTTTATCATAACAATTATAGTTTATATAAATTAATCAAACACTTACTTTGATTATAATTGCTTGAACTTTTCCTTGGCTAGAGCCTCGTTCTTGGCTAGAGCTTCGTGCTGATAACGTGTTATAAAACTGTAACTTCAAAGCTTTAAGATCTTGAGAATAATGGAAGTAACAATATGCTTAATTGTTGTTGCATACAATAATAGCTAGTGGGTACATGATTTATATAACTGAGGGTGAGTTTATTTGGTCAAAATAAAACAACGGTGGGTAATAATATAATGAACAATCTAGTTGGTTGTCATCCATATTTTTTGAATAATTCATAACAGTAGCAAACTTTAAAGTAAAAAATAAAGTTGTAGTTAACATATTAAAAAAAGCTATACTAATCATAGTGTCAAATTTAAAAAAAAAAATAACTTCAAAGCACCAAACTTTTGCTGTTAGTTAAAAAAATGAAAAGTAAACTATTAATAATGAACTGCCAAACAGAGTATTAAAAATAGTGTATTAGTCATATCGGTTTTTAAATTAGTTGTTTAGGAGAGTAACATAAAATATAGATTGTGAATAGTTTTACATTTATATTGATATATTTTAGAGTTAATTATATAAATAGTTAATGCGGTTTGACCATAATATTTGAGACCCATGTGAGATTAAATATATTATTAATATAATATTTAATCTTTTAGCCATTATAATCATTTATATTATATTAGATCAAAATATATTAATAACCTATTAATAATTAGTTGGTAATTGTTGATGGACCATATTACCCTTATTAACTAATTGGGTTTTCTCTTGGGTGTATAAATAAGGAGATTATTAGAGAGTTTAAGGGTTACACAAGTTACACAATTTAGTGAATCAACCAACCCTCATAACATCACAATCGGCTCTCTCTCCATAACCGAAACCCTCCCTTGTTTCGGTTCATCACCATCATAACCTTACACCCTAAGGAGGAACCAGATCATCCTGACAAGTATGTCGAACTCAATGGCTGCATCTCTGACTGGATTCTCTGCTGGCCTGTCTGCTGTAACAGGTATGTTATTCAAGTTTTCCATTATGTTTAAACAGAACTGATCAACATGTGGTATCAGAGCATATGTTGATAAATCAGTTCTGTTTTCGTATCCATTATTCTGGGATTAAAAATCTGGAAAACAGAAATTTTAAAGCCTTTAAATGTCACGGCTGTTTCGAGTCCCTTGTTACCGAAATCACTGTTTTCGGAAAAGTATGTTTAATAAGTTGACTCGAGACTATAATGGGCAAACCTAATATCCGAAATCTGTTAACAAAAGTCTTAAAATTTAGATTTCGGAACCCAAAATTATGTTTTTATTTTTAGGGTTCATCACTTGTTCTAAGTAAAACTCGAAAATTCCTTAAATTTTGGAATATAATTTGGATTAGTGGATGTTTTTTTACTGTTTGATCTGAATTTTATTTATTAAAATTTTTGAAAACTGTTAATAGATAATAAGTTATAATTTTCGAAATATTTTGATAAGTTTAGATAACAATAAAACAGGAAACACTATCCCACAATCCCTAAAATTTCGAGTTTTCAGTTATTATCACAATAAACAGCTATTAACAGTGGGATCGAGTGTCACGGACCCCGACCCGGTTTGACCCGTTTCAGGAGCCGCGGGACAGAAATCCCGTGGTATTTATTTAATTGAGTTTAACAGCGGAAGTTTATTATCAGGATCTTTTTAAAACTGAAATATTTCCCGATTATTTTATTTCACAACTCGGGATAAAACCCGGTAATTTACAATCTTGAGATTTCATGAAGAAATCTTCTATTTTACAAAACATGTTTCTTTATTTTATCTTGAGCCACTTCCTTAAGCTTGTAGTGCTGTATGGCACTTTTCCTGGATCATAACAGATCACCTGAAACATGTTTGAAAAAGGTTTTGTCAGCGGGAAATACTGAGTGAATCATTCTATTTACATAAAATGATGCTTAGTTATCAATTACAGCATAAGAGCGATTACAATGGCTTCTATCTTATTTTTAACTGGCGACTTGTCACAATGGTGACATGTCACTATGGTGACGATGGTCATACCACTATTAGATCAATGAACCTAAATAGTGATGATTATCCCTGTAGGTCAATGAACCTAACAGTGATTATCCCGAGTAGGTCAATGAACCTAACTGGGAGAAAATTAGTAATGTGCACAATACCCCACTAGCCAGTGATTCAAGATATCCACGACTTAGTCCCTGTAATTATAACTTTTGAAAATAATTTGAGGTATTGTAAAATAGTTGATAAAAAGAGAATGACTCACATTGCAGATTTATACGGGCAAAGTTTAGCCTACTGATTAGCCTTTTAACCTAAATTTAATAACAGGCACACAATACTGAGTTAATAATCAATACAGCATTTTACGATAACTCACGAGATCAACCCTCACAACGAATGACAAAGTGCTATGCTTAAACATCCATCGAATTAACGACTAATGACAAAGCATCACCCTAATGTGGGCAGCACTTAAACATCCATTGAGTACATTGATCGATCGGAAAATGAATCGTAATAGCGATCGAGTTATTACCCTGATTGCGGCGTCGATTAGTGATCCGTGTGTGTTAATTGTGGTAAACAGAGCATAACTCAGTGTATATTTGGAATTACTTCGTCGAACGAACAACAGAATGCAAGTGCCAGGCCCTTCTATTTATACCCAAAATTTGCACCTCCCGCTAGTCGCGAAAGAATCCGTGTCGCGTGCCGCGTATCGCCTGGGATGACATTTCTAGAATAGAGTAGGCACGTGTCCAACTAGCTCAGGTGAGTCGACGTTGCGTGAATTTTCCAATTTGACAGCGTTTTATAAAGATAATCGTAACTAGGGTTTTACCCCCCTTAGTTTTAGGGGCCCTAATCCTGATTCCAATTATTCTGAAAATATTAGGGATTATGCAGAATCACTTGGGTTTCTCAATTAGGGTTTCCTATTGGTCAATTAAAATAATAATTAGTACTTTTTAATGAGAGTTGTTACATTCTCCCTACCTTAATAAAAATCTTGTCCTCGAGATTTACTGGAATACTTGAGGATACCTTCACTTCTTTTCTAATTCCAGTTCCCAAGTGTATTAGGGTCCTATCTTTGAATCCCACTTTAATTGAACTAACACTAATCGTTTGTGTTTTGAGAAATTCGATCTTTCTATCTTCTATCTGAAGAGGTTTCTCCAAAATTTTTAACTTTTCGTTTACCTCTATATCTTGGAGAGGTACTACCAAAGATTCGTCAGATAGACATTTCTTGAGATTGGATACATGAAATACATCATGTACTCCAGCTAACTCTCCTGGTAGTTGTAAGCGATAAGCAACTGGTCTTATACGTTGGATCACTGAAAATGGTCCTACGTACCTTGGATTTAGCTTTCCTTTCTTACTGAATCTAACAACTCCTTTCCAAGGAGAAACTTTCAACAATATTCTGTCTCAAACTTGGAATTCTAACGGCTTTCGTCTATTATCTGTATAACTCTTCTGGCGATCTCTAGCCGTCTTCAACCTTTCCTTCGTGATACTAAATATCACAGTCGTAGTCCCTTAGGATTTTCATCCATCTCCTTTGCCTCATGTTTAATTCTTTTTGACCAAATATATATCTTAAATTCTTATGATCCGTATAGACAGTAAACTTACTTCCATACAGATAATGTCTCCAAATCTTAAGGGCAAAATTATGGCTCCTAATTCTAAGTCATGAGTGGTATAGTTTTCTTCGTGCATTTTTCAAGTGCCTTGATGCATACGCAATTACCTTTTTGCGTTGCATTAACACACCTCCAAATCCTAGCTTTGAAGCATCACTGTATACTTTAAAAATCTTCTGTTCCTTCTGGTAAGGCTAGGATTGGGGTATTGGTTAATTTCTGTTTCAAGATTCTAAAGGCTTTTTCTTGTTTAGTCCCTATTCAAATTTAACTGTTTTACAGGTTAGCTTAGTTAATGGTATAGCTATCTTGGAAAAATAAACCGTCTATAGTATCCAGCTAAACCTACAAAACTCCTAATTTCCATTGCGGATTATGGAATCTTCCATTTGGTAATTGCTTCAATCTTATCAAGATCTACATGAATACCTTCATGATTCACCATATGACCTAAAATTTGCACTTTTGGCAGCCAAAATTCACACTTCGAGAATTTGGCGTAAAGCTTCTCTTTTCTTAAAGAGTGCATGCAAGTGCTGACAATGTTTTTCCTGACTTTTGGAATAAATAAGTATATCATTGATGAAGACAATTACAAATTTATCCAAATATAGTTTACAGCTCCTATTCATCATTTCTATGAATGCTGCAGGGCATTCATTAATCCGAAGGGCATGATTGTAAACTCGTAATGACCATACCTATTCCTGAAAGCAGTTTTAGGTATGTCTTCCTCTTGTACTTTTAATTGATGATATCCGGAACGTAAGTCGATCTTAGAAAAATATCTATTTCCCTGGAATTGATCGAATAAATCATCAATTTTAGGTAATGGGTATCGATACTTAATTTCAATTCCCTATAATCAATCAAACCATCCTTTTTCTTAATAAACAACACTGGTGCCCCATACGGGAATAAACTAAGTTGTATGAAAACTTCACTTAATAATTCATCTAATTGCTTTCTTAGTTTTAATATTTCTGTGAGTGCTAACCGATAAGGTGCCTTGGCTATCGGTATAGTTCCTGGAATTAGATGAATCCTACTTCCCTATCTGGTGGTAATCCTAATAACTTTTCTGGGAATACATCTGGGTATTCTGAAACTACAGAAATTTCCTTAAGTTCTTTATCTTTAGTATTAATGATTACTGAAATCATATATACTGTTCCTTGCTTTCGTTCATAATTAGCAACTTTCATTACTGATATGAACTTTATGGTTTTACATGGCTTATCTCCTGTAATCATTATTAATTTTCCAGTGGATGCACAAATTTCTATGGAATTCTTATCACAGATAATTCGAGCATGGTTTGTTTACTAACCAATCTATTCCTAACACAACATTGAATTCAACTAATTTCATATATAATAGGGTTGCAGAAAATTTATGACCTGAAAGTTCTATTTCTACTTTTTGTGAAACCTGATCTATTTTAACTGAATTTCCATCTGCGGTTTCTACTGTATAAATTTTCCTAATACTGATTAAAGATAAGTTAAGAGTTTTGCGAAATGAAGTATTTATAAAACTTTGGTTTGCACCAGAGTTAAATAATACTTTTGTGTAAACGTTGTGAACTAAAAACGTACCGGCTATCACATCTGGAATGAGTTCTGCTTCCTTAGCAGTTAGTTGGAAGGCTCTTACATTCCTTTTTGCTCCTTCTGCAGGTTTGACTTTATTGTCAGATGGTTTGTTCAGTTTTGGACAATCTGGCCTAAGATGTCCAGCTTCTCCACAGTTGTAGCATACCGAAAATTTCTTCCTCCTGCAGTCTTCTTCTTGGTGCCCCGGAATTTTGCAAGAATTGCAGAATGGACTAGTGGAAGATTGCCCATTCCCTCCTTTCTTGAAATTATTATGGTTACCCGGACGGAATCCTTGGGTAATCTTTTGGGCTACTTCCTTCCTTCTATTTTCTTCTCTTGTCCGTACTAGTTCGTCAGTCAGAGTATTGGCTAAATCTACCGCATCATCAATCGTGCGAGGTTTCGCAGCTTTGACGATATTACCTGATTTCGGAAATTAATCCCCAAATATAACGAGAAATAAGTACCGGCTCTGGCGAAGCCAGGGTTGGTACTACTCGAGCATATTCGAAGAATGTTGAAGTATACCCTCGACAATCTACATCCACCATCCGGTGGGTTAGAAACTTATTTGTCATTTGTTCCTTTTCATACTCGGGACAGAATTTTCTTTCTACAAAGCTCTTAAATTCTTCCCAGTTCATAGCATACGCCATCCTTCTTCCTTTTGCTTGTAACACCGTATTCCACCATTCTAGCGCCCCTTCTTTGAAAAGGTTTGACGCGTACATGACCTGATCATCCTGAGCACATTTACTTATGGCAATTACTGCCTCGGTTTTCTCTAACCAACGCAGTGCCGCAGTTGCTCCTTCATTGCCTGCAAACTCAGTGGGTTTACAAGCAAGAAATTCTTTGTAAGTGCAACCAGGCGTTGCAGCTTTTATTTTCTTAGGAGGAGGAGCTTGCCGTGGTTCATTCTCATGATTAGTATGATTATTGCCTCCGTTTACGCTATTACTGAAGTTATCTTCAGAAATACGTTTGCTAGGAATGATTTGTTGCGGTTCGATTGGATTTTTAATAGCAGCAACGATTGATGGAATAGCGTTGGCTATCCCTTGAGTAACTATTGCTGGAATAGCGTTGGCTATCCCTTGAGCAACGATATTTTCTATATCCTGCCTAGTCATATATTGATCCCCCGGTTGTTGCTCAGATTGGTTAATCTCATTAACTGGTTCATTATTAGCGTTTTCCATCTGATATCTAATTTATAGATAAATAATTAGTATAAAAGAAATAATCCAATGTCACAATTAATTGCACATAATCACATAAACGAATATACAAACAAAATTTGTAAATTTTCTAAAATTTTATTTGTTTTATAGATTATAGCATGCTTCTATATACAACCATTGTATTATTTATTTTACAAATACTGATTTTACTATTACTATTACACCACCATAGTTCCATAAATCCCCTATCCTTTGTCAGATGATATTCTAGTAATGGCGTTCCCTCTCATCGTATTTCCAGGAGATCTTGTCACACCCCCAAAAACCACACGCGGAGTACCACCGCTTGGAGGCGTGACTGACCAGGATCAAGCCACCAATCGTATTGAACAACGTAAATAGTAAGTGTAAATCAACCAAACAATATGAAAGGTGTTCCAAAAACCAAAGTATAGTATCAAAGTTTAGCGGAAGCATAAGTATGTAAACCCAATGTAAATCATAAGTTCAAGTGTTTAAATATTTAACATGGCATCCTCGATCCATGTCCCACAACGACCTGCTCCTTCCCTGTGCAAGCTCCATATGTACCTAAGGTCCTGCAAGGCATGCAGCAGAGAGTCAACAACTAGTTGAACGAGTTCACAGTTAATAGTTCAGTAATTGTAATAGTATAGTAAGCCTTGTGTTCGTTCATTAAGTCATGTATCGTATTAGTTCGTATCGCGGCCCTCTAGGCATGTATGCGAAGATTAGGGAAAACTTCCCGAGTATTCTAGACTAGGTATATTTGTATCGCTGCCACCCGGCATGTGTGCGAAGTTTAGTGTATAGTTCGCAGCCTTCCTAGGCATGTGTGCGAAGATTAGTCATATTATCGCGGCCAACCCTGGCATGTGTGCGAAGATCAGTCATATTATCGCGGCCAACCCCGGCGTGTGTGCGAAGATCAGTTCTATTAGTATCACTAGTCTAGCCGTATCTTATCAATAATCCTTCCTCTCCCGAGGACCATATAACTAAGTTTCATAAGCTAGGTAAGTACAAGTAAATAATCCAAACCCATTCCCACCCTGGGAACCCCATGCCTTGGCTGTGTGAACTCACCTTGGTTTGCTCGGTATGCTAGGTTATGTGCTCACAGTTAATCAATCACGTCCTAGAGTATGCACGTATACAATAATCAGTTTATGTTTACGAAGTTGGCACGTAAGTATAATCATAGTGGACAACGCATCAATAATTACCAAGTAGCACATTGCACGTATTCAGGATCATACAAGTCATACATAACATCTAACGGAAATTAGTTAACTCAGTTAAGTATTAACAGAGATAGTTACTGTGCATATTATCCAAATCGGCGAAACACCTTTTGTTTCGCCGTGAGCCCCTTCGGTGAAACACTCTTGTTTCGTCATGAATGATTTTGGCGAAACACATTTGTTTCGTCAAGTTTGGTTTCGACGAAACATATCTGTTTCGTCATGTATTGCGTTTCGTCTAAATGTCTGTTACGTCGTGATATCAGTTATACAGAAAAACCCTAACAGCCGTCAACATCAAACACGGATCATACAGCAAACATCATACAGAAAATCATCATACAATAATCGCACGGTATTCTTTCAATCGCAACAGGATCACACATGTTAATCCTAAACCGTCTATTCATGTGATGATCAAGCTCAAAGATTTACAATATTAACCATCCTATATCATTGAACAATACTCCAAACAAATTAACAACAAGAACCCTATGTGCTAACTATGATTACTAATCGATGACATTAGTGGCAGGCAATTTGTATTTCCCAATCAATTCAAATAATTATATCACATGGCCATCATTTACATCGGAATCATCATCATCAATAAAATAACCAACAATAGCCGAAAATCTAATAGCACCTCAGGATGGTATTGGACCGATTTCATATAATATTTGTGTAGTGGATCAATATATTACTAATATCATATCACCATCACAAGCAATATATCACCATGGCCGACAACTATGAAGTAATTATCATACATGTCATTCATAACAAACATTCTAGATCCATACTTTCACATGAAAACACATCGGCTATAAATAATTATCAGCATGAAAAGATTATACTAACCGAATAAAGAACAATCAACCCAACAGGATCTAACTTCCGATAAGAGAAGGGCAGTCGTCGGGTTTCAAAGAAAAGCGAGAGAGAGAAGGAGAGGTGATGTGATTAGGGTTTGCCAAAATAACAGACTTCGTGCAAAGGTTATGAACAATAACAAAACCCTATCTCTAATCACTACTGGGCCAAAGCCCATTTGTTGTTTTCGTCGTGAGAGACTAGGGACGAAAACACTTAGTGTTTTCGTTGAGCATGATTGTGGTGAAAACCCTTTTTGGTTTTCATCCAAATTCAGTAAAGTATATTAATTTATATACAATATTAATAACACCTTATATATAGTTCACAAAATCCATCACTAGCATTCAGTCAATTCATCACTAATTAGTAATTATACAAAATAGATAATCGGTGCACACATAACAAAATAAGAAAACGTAGTTGTTAGGAAAGACCCTGGAAACTCGGGTTGTCACAGATCTGTCCCCCAATCTCTTGGATCCTGTTCTCAGCATCCATTAGTTCTTCGCCAAAGTGGCGGAGTTCAGCCATATTCTCGTTACTCATTGGTGGATTTGGTAAAGGTTCTGGATTGAACTGAGGAAAAAGCTTATAGGGATTGTTTTGTAACTGTATTTCATTAGTCAACCATTCGTCTATTTGCGAGTGGATTGAAGGGTTTGGAATAGCTGGTTCTAAGTTCAGTGGTAGTTGTGTTTCAAGAGATTGAATAAAAACATTTTCATTAACAGGTTTAATAGTATTATAGCTTGCCATTATAAAATCTAGCTCTTCCTGAGATGGTAACCCCTTAATTTGTCCAGAGCTTTCCCCAATTTCCCTTTTCTTAGGCTTGGGTTTCTCAAGAGGTAAAGCGTTGAATTCTATAGGTTCTTCTATGTCTGGTATATACCTATTGAAATCTCTAGAAACTTCTATTCTTACTGGATAGAGATTTAAATTCTGAAAGGCTTCCGACAAATCACTCATGCTGTTATGAAAAATACCCACAAATACTAAGTTAAAAATTATATCAAATTTCATAGAAAACCTTTAAATATTATTTCATATTGGGTAACTATGAAACAACCGAATATGAAAACATACTAGGTTTTATTTGTAAATTTATTTATTTATTTACTGAATCAGGTTTCTGACTTATATTTAATAAGGGTGCTAAAACTTAAATCAAAATATTTAAAGATTTGTATTTATTGCTACAGTGGTTAACATATAAAGATCTGCCCATACTGTACAAAATTAGTCAGATAATAAAACACATAATCACAAAATAGTAATTAATAAAAATTATTAAGTATTTCTAAATACTTAATTGGCTTAAATCAGTAGCTCGATCAGTGGCTCTGATACCACCTTTTTCTGTCACGGCCCCCGACCCGGTTTGACCCGTTTCAGGAGCCGCGGGACAGAAATCCCGTGGTATTTATTTAATTGAGTTTAACAGCGGAAGTTTATTATCAGGATCTTTTTAAAACTGAAATATTTCCCGATTATTTTATTTCACAACTCGGGATAAAACCCGGTAATTTACAATCTTGAGATTTCATGAAGAAATCTTCTATTTTACAAAACATGTTTCTTTATTTTATCTTGAGCCACTTCCTTAAGCTTGTAGTGCTGTATGGCACTTTTCCTGGATCATAACAGATCACCTGAAACATGTTTGAAAAAGGTTTTGTCAGCGGGAAATACTGAGTGAATCATTCTATTTACATAAAATGATGCTTAGTTATCAATTACAGCATAAGAGCGATTACAATGGCTTCTATCTTATTTTTAACTGGCGACTTGTCACAATGGTGACATGTCACTATGGTGACGATGGTCATACCACTATTAGATCAATGAACCTAAATAGTGATGATTATCCCTGTAGGTCAATGAACCTAACAGTGATTATCCCGAGTAGGTCAATGAACCTAACTGGGAGAAAATTAGTAATGTGCACAATACCCCACTAGCCAGTGATTCAAGATATCCACGACTTAGTCCCTGTAATTATAACTTTTGAAAATAATTTGAGGTATTGTAAAATAGTTGATAAAAAGAGAATGACTCACATTGCAGATTTATACGGGCAGAGTTTAGCCTACTGATTAGCCTTTTAACCTAAATTTAATAACAGGCACACAATACTGAGTTAATAATCAATACAGCATTTTACGATAACTCACGAGATCAACCCTCACAACGAATGACAAAGTGCTATGCTTAAACATCCATCGAATTAACGACTAATGACAAAGCATCACCCTAATGTGGGCAGCACTTAAACATCCATTGAGTACATTGATCGATCGGAAAATGAATCGTAATAGCGATCGAGTTATTACCCTGATTGCGGCGTCGATTAGTGATCCGTGTGTGTTAATTGTGGTAAACAGAGCATAACTCAGTGTATATTTGGAATTACTTCGTCGAACGAACAACAGAATGCAAGTGCCAGGCCCTTCTATTTATACCCAAAATTTGCACCTCCCGCTAGTCGCGGAAGAATCCGTGTCGCGTGCCGCGTATCGCCTGGGATGACATTTCTAGAATAGAGTAGGCACGTGTCCAACTAGCTCAGGTGAGTCGACGTTGCGTGAATTTTCCAATTTGACAGCGTTTTATAAAGATAATCGTAACTAGGGTTTTACCCCCCCCCCCCTTAGTTTTAGGGGCCCTAATCTTGATTCCAATTATTCTGAAAATATTAGGGATTATGCATAATCACTTGGGTTTCTCAATTAGGGTTTCCTATTGGTCAATTAAAATAATAATTAGTACTTTTTAATGAGAGTTGTTACATCGAGACCATCAGATTACGACTCGAGACCATCAGTCTCGACTCGAGACCATAAGGTCTCGACTCGAAATCATCAGGTCCTTAAATCTTCACAACTCGAGACCAACAGATCTCAACTCAAGACCACAAGGTCTCGACTCGAAATCATAAGGGCTTAAATCTTTATAACTCGAGACAAAGGTCTCGACTCGAGACCATAAGGTTGCGACTCGAGACCATAATCTTCACAACTCGAGACCGTGGTTGCGACTCGAGACCTCATTATGACTCGAGATCTCATAAAATACAGTAGTTGAGACCATGGTTCCGACTCGAGACAAAGGTTGCGACTCGAGACCTCATAACTGACTCGAGATCTCAAAACTCACTCGAGACCTAACTCGAGACCTGACTCGAGACCTGACTCGAGACCTGACTCGAGACCTCACTCGAGACCTCACTCGAGACCTAACTCGAGACCTCACTCGAGACCGCGTTAACAGGTGGTTTGTTATTAAATACTTGATTTTGTTAACACTTAATTAACTAATCAGAATCAGATAATTTTTACAAAACCAAAATAGCTTAACTTGAATGAGCTTCTGATGTATCATTTCTGGCCAAAGCTGATTTAATACATCTATTTATTGTTCAAGTATTATAAAAGCTATGTTGAGTATGCATTACAAACGTGAAATGTCTTAATTCTGGCCAAAGCTGATTTAATTCATTTATGTTTAGCATGCTTGACAAGTGCATAACTAAAGTGATTGTCTCATTTCTGGCCAAAGCTGATTTGTCACGATTACTTTGCACACATACTTACATGATTACACTTCTGGCCAAAGCTGATTTGTCTTTGTTTAAGTAGAATTTTACTAAGTCTATTATTTTGATGTTAGTAATAGACAATATCACAACTTCATAATTAAAATGGTCATTATTTATGCCTGCCTTAGTATAACATGCCCTTAGATCACATTAGGACTTCTTTCTTAGTATCATAACTTGCTCATCTTATTTCCACTATCAGCACCCAATTGCGGGATTCCACCTTTGACTGGTGATAACTTTGCTGAATGGAAGGATGCCCTCATGCTTACACTAGGATTGCTAGACTTCGATTATGCTTTAAGAGAGAATAAGCCAGCGGACCTTACTACTCAAAGTACTGCTGCTGAGCAGATAGTTCATGAAAAATGGACTAGGTGTAACCGCATGTCTCTCATGTTCATGAAGCAATCCATACACAATGCTATTAGAGGAGTTATTCCTGATTCTGATGAGGCTAAAACCTATCTGGCTTCTGTGGAGGCTCAGTTCAAAGGAACATCAAAAGCACACGCTAGCACTCTTATCCTCAAGCTGGTGACGACTAAATATGATGGGAGGAGCGGCATTCGCGAACACATCATGATGATGCATGACATGGCCAATAAGCTGAAAGGGCTAGATATGGAAATCAGTGATGGTTTTCTTGTTCACTTCATCACTTCGCTTCCTTCGTCCTATGAAGCATTCAAGATCAATTACAACACTCAGAAGGACAAATGGACGATGGGTGAGCTGGTCGCTATGTGCGTACATGAGGAAGAGCGTATGAAGATGGATCGCACTACTGATGTTGCTAACTTCACTACCTCCAACTCTAAGAAGAGGAAGAACAATTATCAAAGAAAGGATGCTTCCAAAGTCCAAAAGCCAAATCCTAATACAAGTGCACCTTCCAGCTCTAAGAGCTCCTTAGGCAAACCCTATTGCAAGTTCTGTAAGAAAACAAGACATAAGCAAAAGGAATGCCCTGACTTCAAGGAGTGGCTGGCTAAGAAAGGTAACGATTTTTTCATGATACTTGAGTCCTTTAATTTAAATGTTCCTGCTAATTCTTGGTGGTTTGATTCTGGTTCTATGGTTCATGTAACTAACTCTACTCAGGGATTCCTTACAATCCGGAAGCTGGGAAGAAACCAAAGAACACTTAAAGTTGGGGATGATCGGGAATTAGAAGTGAAGGCCATAGGAACATTACAATTATTTTTGAAAACTGGTTTATGTATTAAACTTTATGATACCTTATATGTTCCTGAGGTAACTCGGAACCTTGTATCACGACCAAAGTTAGACATGGACGGTTTTGTCGTTTCTCATGGTCATCGCAAACTCTCTATTCTCTATGATTCCGTTGTTTATGGTACTGGCATTCTGGATGGTGGTCTCTATAGATTAGAACTAGATGATAATTTTTCCAAATCTTTGTTGTCATATAATATTAATGAATCACTCACAAAGATGAAACAGATTCGAGACTTAGAGACTTCATCAATGTTGTGGCATCAACGTTTAGGCCACATCTCAAGAGAACGATTAAATCGTCTCGTAAAGGATGAAGTCTTACCTCCTCTCGATTTTACTGATTTTGGAACATGTGTCAAATGTCTTAAAGGCAAAATGACATTAGCGAATAAGAAAGGTGCCACTAGGAGCTCTAATTTATTAGAACTCGTTCACACTGACATTAGTGGTCCTTATCAAATTGCTGGTATAACAGGACATACTTCATTTATCACTTTCATTGATGATTATTCTCGTTACATGTACTTGTATCTTATTAAGGAAAAATCTGAATCTCTTACAACTTTTAAAGATTATAAAGCTGAAGTTGAAAAGCAATTAGATCGTCAGATTAAAGTTGTGAGATCAGATAGAGGCGGTGAATATTATGGAATACATACTGATGTGGGTCAAGCTCCTGGTCCATTTTATGAGTTTTGTAAGGGCCAGGGGATTGTGAACCAATACACCATGCCTGGTACACCTCAGTAGAACGGTGTCGCTGAACGAAGAAATCGTACCCTTATGAACATGGTGCGCAGTATGTTAGCCAACACTAATTTACCATTATTTCTCTGGACTGAAGCGTTAAAAGCAGCTGTTCATATACTCAATAGAGTTCCTTCTAAGTCTGTCCCTAAAACTCCTTATGAACTTTGGACAGGAAGGAAACCGAGTCTTAAATATATGAAAGTATGGGGCTGCATTGCTGAAGCAAAACTCTATAATCCTTTCCTAAGGAAACTTGACCCTAAAACAGTTACCTGTTTCTTTATTGGGTATCCTGATCATTCGAAGGGTTATCGTTTCTATTGTCCTTCCCATGTCACCCGTATTGTTGAAACCAAGCGTGCTGCGTTCCTGGAGGATTTCAAGGTCAGTGGGAGCAGTACTAACCCTTACGAAGAATTGCAAGAAGTACAAGACGCGGGGGGGGGGGAGACTCGTCGCTTACCATTACTCCGTTTACTTCTCTTGTACCCCATGCAACTGCACCTGAAGCCACTGCACTAACTCCATCTCCACAATCAGAACCCATTATACCTCCTAACGAAGGCACATCAAACGCTCAAAACCAAGACAACGCTGAACCCGATAATCAACTCAGGAGGTCATCTAGGCAAAGAAGGCCTACTAATTGGGATGATTATGTTACCTACCTGACTGAAATGGATGCTGGAAAGCTCAATGATCCTATCTCTTATAATGAAGCCATTAGCAGTGATCAGTCTTCTGAATGGAATAAAGCAATGATTGATGAGCTTGAATCCATGAAGAAAAATGATGTTTGGGATTTAGTCGAATTACCCAATGGTGCCAACCCTGTAGGTTGTAAATGGGTGTTCAAAACAAAACCGGATCCGAATGGGAACGTTGAACGCTACAAAGCAAGATTGGTTGCAAAGGGCTACACTCAGAAAGAGGGAATCGATTATCAAGAGACGTTTTCACCTGTCTCTCATAAAGATTCATTAAGGATCGTTATGGCCCTAGTAGCTCATTTTGATTTAGAGCTGCATCAGATGGACGTCAAAACTGCTTTCCTTAACTGAGACTTAGACGAAGATGTTTACATGAAACAACCTGAAGGCTTTAAACCTGAAGGTCAGGAGCATCTAGTCTGTAAGTTAAAGAAATCCATTTATGGGTTAAAACAAGCATCACGTCAATGGTACCTCAAGTTTGATGAAGTCATGAAGAGACAAGGTTTTATGAAGAATCAAGTGGATCAATGCACCTACCTCAAGATGAGTGGGAGTAACTTTACTATACTTGTCCTTTATGTAAACGATATTCTATTGGCAAGTAATAGTTTAGACATGTTGCATGAGTCGAAGCGGTTACTCTCGCATAACTTCAACATGAAGGATCTCGGAGATGCTTCTTACGTCATTGGCATCGAAATTCACCGAGATAGACACAAAGGGATCTTAGGATTGTCTCAAAAGACTTACATAGATCGTGTCCTTACACGTTACAACATGCAACAGTGCAAACCCTCCGTCACTCCAGTAGTTAAGGGAGATGTTTTCGGCTCATTCCAGTGTCCGACAACGGAGGTTGAAAAGGAGCAAATAAGCCAGATACCTTACGCGTCAATAGTCGGGAGCCTGATGTATGCTCAAGTCTGTACTCGCCCAGATATCGCTTATATTGCTGGAATGCTAGGCCGTTATCAGACTAATCCTGGTCTAGATCACTGGAAAGCAGCTAAGAAGGTCCTTAGATATCTGCAAGGGACAAAAGACTATAAACTGACTTATAGAAGAAGTGATCACTTAGAAGTGGTAGGTTATTCTGATTCTGACTTTGCCAAATGCAAAGATGACAAGAAATCCACTTCGGGCTACATCTTTATGTTAGCAGGCGGACCTATCTCATGGAAGAGTCATAAACAACAGTTAACTACAACTTCCACAATGATAGCAGAATATATTGCTGTTTACAACGCAACCTGTCATGGAATGTTGCTTAGAAATCTGATCACTGGACTCAAAATCGTTAATTCCATTTCTAGACCATTGAAGCTTTACTGTGATAACTCAGCTGCCGTTAGTTTCTCGAATAGTAACAGTTCGACTGGAGCTGGTTTATATCTCGATACAAAATATTTGTTCGTACGCGAACGAGTTGAGGAAAATAATCTTTGTATTGAGTATATTAGTACTAAAGATATGCTTGCGGATCCGATGACTAAAGGTCTCCCACCTAAAGTTTTCGAAGAACATGTATCGAATATGGGACTTACTAAAGACCTTATTTAATGGCATATTGTACTAGTTTATGTTTTAATTAATAAAATTTCCTCAGTTTGATTTTGTATGTCTCTAACATATGTTCTGTCAGTGTAATGACATATAGACAAATATAAATACAAATCAGACGCTAAAGGGCTTATGCGTATTTTGATCATAACTATTAGGTTTTAAATTGAGGCTATAGTATGATTAATGGGGGTCCTGAGTCGAATGATGATTCAACGGCTGTATTTCTCTGCTATAGTTCTTGGTTTAAGGCTAAAATGAGTGTTAACTCCTGGCCAGGCTCATCTAATACTCATGATAAATGATTACTCGGCTAAGTGGAAGAATGTGAGATTAAATATATTATTAATATAATATTTAATCTTTTAGCCATTATAATCATTTATATTATATTAGATCAAAATATATTAATAACCTATTAATAATTAGTTGGTAATTGTTGATGGACCATATTACCCTTATTAACTAATTGGGTTTCCTCTTGGGTGTATAAATAAGGAGATTATTAGAGAGTTTAAGGGTTACACAAGTTACACAATTTAGTGAATCAACCAACCCTCATAACATCACAATCGGCTCTCTCTCCATAACCGAAACCCTCCCTTGTTTCGGTTCATCACCATCATAACCTTACACCCTAAGGAGGAACCAGATCATCCTGACAAGTATGTCGAACTCAATGGCTGCATCTCTGACTGGATTCTCTGCTGGCCTGTCTGCTGTAACAGGTATGTTATTCATGTTTTCCATTATGTTTAAACAGAACTGATCAACAACCCAACTTTAAAAAGTTCTATTATTAAGATATGTGGCTTTCAATTGTAACATGTTTTGGTTTCACATCAATCTTTGTTAAAAATCTGTTAAGTTTGTGTAAATATATTACCTCTTTAGATAACTAAATAAAAAAATTTAGAAAACACTAAACCTGACTCCTTTTGCGCTCCCTTTTATTCTTTAACACTCTCAAAATTCACAATAAAAGGATATATTGGTCATTTCGTTATTAATTTAACATAAAGTTTAATGCTCGTTGTTGTTTGAACCTAAACTTATTACAAATGAAAAATTATATATTTCAGAAACCTGTGTTTGATTGTATTCGGGCTTTCTCATGCTTAAGATTTCTTAAGACTCATCCCTATTGAAGGATTGGGCCAACACGTGTCGGTTGTGGAGTATCGAGCAATTCTTAAGTACCGGCTAATGATCTCTTTGCCCCAGGTTGATGAGCCCTGCCCAGTTTGTCGCAAAGTTTGTTTAAATACTTTTGGTGAGCATACGGTCCATTGCAAGGAGTCACCTGAGTTTAAATACATGCATGATTTGGTTAGGGATATTCTTTGTTCTAAAGCGGGCAGGGATTTTGGCTAAAATGGAGGCTCTGGTGAACTTTCTGACATATCCGCTCGATGGAAGGTGGACTCTTCAGCCAACTGATATTCTTGTGTTTGGGTTGGCAGGTGGAAAACACGCGTATGTGGACCTTACAGGGGTGTCCCCTCTTGTTGGGCTCAGGGATAATGGGTTTGTTGCTGGCCAGGCAGCGTTGAAGGCGGAATCATGCAAAGTCGCTAAACACGAGAAAGCTTGTTTAGAGAATCAACACGTGTTTATCCCATTTGCTTTTGATATATTTGGGTCTCTAGTCCCGGAGGCTGTGGAATTCCTGAATGGGGTCCAACGGGTCGTGAACAGTAATATCTCGACCCTTAAGAGTCGCTTCGTCTTTAGTAGGATTGGTTTTGCAATTCAAAAGAGGGTTGCGACATAGTTTGCTGCCCGTTTACTTATTGTTGGTTTGTAATTTGCTCTTTTTACATTAATGAGATATATATTAGAATTGTGATATTTCAAACATTTACCCTTTTGAACTTGAAACCCCAAAGCCATGTATATGGACTATATAATCAACATTGCATTTTACCACTAACACAAATACCTTAAGATATTATTGAGCATACATATATGATAATGTACTTGTTTAAAAAAATATTATGTGTTGTGTTATATTAAGAAAAAACAAACGTGTATGAAATAAACAAGATAGAAAACGATATATGTGTATAGATTTGGTTAGTGTTTGGTTTTGTCTGGGATTTTAGGTATGCCTATGTGTGTGCTTTTTCGAATAGGGTTTCGAATATGGTTTTAGTTAGGTTAAAATGTTTCGATGAAGATGACGGGTTAGGTTAGATGTTTGTTAGGATCTTAATTCTTGGTTGACATTGTATCTTATTGTGGCTAGAATTATTCGATGATGTAGGCAAATATTGTTTCCATCCAAATGTGAATCATAGTAGTTGTATGACTGTTGATAAAGGAGAATGTGACAGGGATTGAGATGATTCTCTCATGTGAAAAATTGAGGGAAATTGTAATCTTTTTGTTTCGAATTTACTCGTGTGTTAGGCCAATTTCTACTTAATAAAATTAATTTCTCAGGTCAGATAAATGAGTACTATTTTGATGTCTCTATGATATGATGATAACATGTAGGAGTTCACACCTTCACACATTAATTTTTGGGTAAATTACATTTTTTTTCCTTTATGTTTATATATGAGTGTAATGGATCTAGATGTCTTTTAACTTCAATAATTACAGTTACATTTTTTTTGTAAAACTCATTATACCATAGGTCCTTTAACACAGATCAGGTTAAAATTTTCAGTTAAGTCTATTCACTTATCGGTATTTGATAGGGATGGCAAAAAAGCCCAAGCCCGATGTGGATACCCGAAACTCGAAACATATGGGTCGGGTATACCCGAAGCCCAATGGGTATGGGCCGGGTACGGGCTTAAAAAAAGAAAAAATTCGGGTACGGGTATGGGATTTAGTGATACCCGCCCGATACCCGGCCCATTTACCCGAATAATACCCGAAAGTATTTTTTATAGATTTCTATATATATATATATAGGGTAGGGATATGGTAAAAAGTGTCTAAAATGTAAGAAGGGTAAGAAGTGTTTTAAACCATTGGATATTTGATCTAATGGTTGAGATCAATAGGGTATAAAATGTAAATTGTGTTTTAATTAGAAGGACCTTATGTAAAAATTGAAGGGCAATAGTGACTTTTCCAACATTTCAAATATGGTAACCGTTTCAAAACCACCCATCAAACTCCTAAAGATCAGCGAATTATATGGTAACCGCCATCAATCTCCAAAAAAAATCAGCGAATTTCTTCATACTTTAAAACATTCCCAGATTTTTAAAACGTAATCGCAGATTCAAGTCATGGTGTTTTATCTGGAGACATTGTTGATGGCGTAGTGTTTTATCTGGAGACATTGTTCATGGCGTAGTGTTTTATCAATACAAAACATTCCCAGATTTTAAAACACCATGACTAGGATTCAAGTCATGGTGTTTTATCTGGAGACCTTGTTCATAGTGTGGTGTTTTAAACATCTATGATTCAAGTCATGGTGTTTTATCAGGAGACATTATTCATGGCGTGGTGTTTTATCAACACAAAAACATTCCCATATTTTAAAACACCATGACTATGATTCAAGTCATGGTGTTTTAACATCTGGGCAATCAAATACAAAACATTCCTAGATTTTAAAACACCATGACTATGATTCAAGTCACGATCAGAAATGAGAATGACGAAGATGAAAGACGATGACGGTGAATGATTTGTGGAGACGAAAGAAATTGGTGACGGTGGTCGGAGATGCAGACAGTGGTCGGAGAAGATGATCTGAGAATTAATGGCGATTTTATGATGAGAATTTACGATCACCATCCTAAAAAAACTCATCAGCGGTTATTTTTTTTTTTAGCAATTATCTAGGAAATCAATTAATTGATAAGAATGGACAATTACTAATATACCCTTTTGAATTAATTAAGATTAGGGACACTTGTCATTCTCACATTATTTCTCACACTTCTTACAAAAGTTGGACTTTGTACAGGATCCTTTACCTATATATATATATATATATAAGCTTAGTACATGTACTTATTACCTTGTCTATAGTCATATGTGTATATGTATTTGGTAGGTGTGTAGTGAACATATAACTTATTTTTGAACATGTATATTGGATATGGAAGCTATAACTCTTTATTATGTGGATGTTTATGCAATTAGGTGGTCTTGATACAATTACTTAATTAGGTAATCGTTTTGATTTAATTTGACATATGTGGTCTGAATATGATATATAAGTTATTAATTATATTTTCATTTTTTATAGTCATTAAAATAGTAAATTATATAAACATCAAAGTAAAAATGACACATTTGTCCCAACGGGTATTTTTAAGAAATTAACGGGTATACCCGATACCTGTGGGTATACCCGATACCCGACGGGTAATTACCCGATAAATACCCGACGTGTAACGGGCCGGGTATGGGACAAAGAATTACAACCGGGTACAGGCCTGGGATTACCAATACCCGGCCCAAGCCCGGCCCATTGTCATTCCTAGTATTTGATCAATTCACACTTTTATTTAAAATGTATCTTAATAAATAAAAGGGTAAATTACACTTTTCGTCCTTTATGTATGTACCTGATTGCAACGGATGACTTTTAACTTCAATAATTACAGTCACAGTCCTTTATTTGCAAAACCGGTTACACGCTACATCCTTTAATACTAACCAGGTTAAAATTTTCAGTTAAGTTAATTCACTTAAGGGTATTTTGGTCAATTCATGTTTTTATTTAAATATTTAATAAATAAAACTAAAAATTGCAAATCCACTTCATCTTCCCAAACATCCTACCCCAACTTTGTCCCCAACTTTGACATGATCTGCTTCTCGCAAATATTTTTCATAGTCAGAAGCACAAGTTTGACATGATCTGTGCACGATCCCACCAAACATCCAACCCCAATTTTGAAATTTCTGAGTAACCGGGTAGTTGGTTAATACATCTTCGTTCTTGACATAGTGAAGATCTAAATGACAGATTCTGTGGTAAAGAACCTTGAATCTGACATCTGTCTCCCCAGTAACCCTGTAAACATACAAGAAATAAGATCAAGAACATGAACCCAAAAAAAGAACCTTCGAAAAACACTAGATCTGTGGTTAGCGGCGGCTGAGTAGATGGCCAACACTTCATCACCACCAAAAAAAACCTCCAAGAACACTTCAGGTTTTGTGGTTGGCGGCTGAGTAGATGGCCAACAACCGCCGTCGTTTTTTTCCGGCCATCGGATCTGAAATCCCTTCTCTTTCTCTCTCGCCGGAATCAAAATCCGCCAGATTTGGGGCTCTGGTTTGATGAAAAGCACTAGATCTGTACATATATCTCTCTTCCAACGGTTTGGGTGTTTGTAGATCCGGTTGTGGTGGTGTTAATGAGGACATGCGAAGACGCCGATGGTGTTCGTACAACCGGTTGTGGTGGTGGACTTAGGCGGTGATAATGAGTTTAGAGAGAAAGATAGAGTGGCGGTGGTGGTGTTATGAGTTTAGAGAGAGAGAGAGAAAGGCAGTGGTGTAGCTCCGATGATGGTGGCGGTCATGTCTTAGGCGGTGGCGGTGGTATTTCAAGGTTCTTTACCACAGAATCTGTCATATACGTATTCATTTGACTGTGAGAATGAAATAAGGAGCATGATTTATATATATATGTTATATTTTGGTTTTATTTATTAAATATCATTTAAATAAAATATGAAATGACCAGAATACCCTTATGTGATTAGATTTGACTCAAAATTTTAACTTGGTTAGTGCTAAAGGACCTACGGTGTAATGAGTTTTTCAAATAAAGGACTATGACTGTAATTATTAAAGTTAAAGGTCATCCATTGTAATATGATACAAACATAAAGGACGAAAAGTGTAATTTATCCTAAATAAAATCAATAAAATTACGTATATACATCATCTTCCTCAATTCCAACTCTAGAACCCTAACCACCACCACAACTACTTCTTGCCACCGCCACCATCATATGAACCCTAACCATTTTACAAAATAAGTCACAATTTGATCCTCTAACCCCATCTTCACAAACCCATGCGCAAAGAAACACGATCTCGTCAGATCTGCAACGTCGGATCCTTTGCAGATCTGCAACCCAGCCGCTAGCCACCGCCTAATCTCGTCACCACCACCACTCCAACCGCTGACCACCACTTTCAATTTCCATTCTCTGTCCATCACCACCCCAAACAACCAGATTTGCAAAAAACCACCCTAGATCTGAAGATAATGAGTGCCGCCACCACTTCCAATCTCCATTCCATGTCTCTGATCACGAAAAAGCCCTTTGACTTGAGATTGTTTTGGGTCTTTCGGTTGACAGAGCATTAGGGTTTTAATCACTATGAACAAAGGAATTTTTTTTTTGTTAGTGTGATTCATTAAGGTGTTTTGGCTTAGTAATTTTGGGGATTTGAGTATTTTATTGAAATGTCGTTAGGGTTTTGATCTTATTGTTTCTCTGTTTTTTAACAACCTCTGTTTGATAAATATGTGTGAAATGTTGTTGTAACAAAACAAAAGATTTGACCTTTTGTGGGTGGCAGTTGCTCGATACGGATTTGGTGGTATTGGGGAATTGGTGGACGGATTTGGTGTTGGTGGTTACTGGATACAGTGGTGGTGGATGGATTTAGTGGTGGTAGTGGTGTTTTTGGAGGTTGGTTGAAGAGAAATAGAGAGAAAGAAGGAGAGAGAGATGGCTGAGAGAAGAGATAGGGTCTTATGGGTAAACAAATGAGTAAAATTACCAATATACCCTCATGTGATCAAACTTAACTAAAAATTTTAACCTGATTAGTGCTAAAGGACATAGAGTGTAATGAGGTTTAACAAATATAGGAAAATGTTTTTTTTCCTATTTTGGACTACAAATAAATATAATAAAATGAGCGGGTTTTATATATTTATTTGCGGGTTTGTGTTCTATGATGGAAGAGCTTCGCAACGAACTAAACCACGTCCAAAACGGAGCTAAGATGAATGAGATATCGATGCTCAAAGTTGGGTGTTTGAAACATTGAATGCTGAAACAAAAGGGAAAGTAGCACCTTGTCCCACATCGGAGGAGAGATGGAACTTAAATGGGTATTTAAGTGGGAACTCTCCATCCTTATTGTTTCAGGGAAGCACACACTAAGTGTACTCGTGAAGGGTGCGGAGCACCCTAACACACACTCGCGCACGCGCACGCGCGTGGCGTGGGTGATGAGGCGCAATGTGGCGCTTTGATGGCGCACTTTGCACTTTGCTAGCTCGCATCGCCGCAAGCCGCTTGAGAGCCGCCTATGTATTTTTTACCACGTGTGCGTGGTGGATCACAGAGGCTGCAAGGACCAAGTGGAGAAGTGGCATGCGGGTTCGAGGCACGTGACATGCGGGTTCGAGGCGCGTGACGTGGCAATCCGCGCGCGAGTACATGTGGCACGAAGGCGCGCGGTTGCGCATGGTTCATGGGTCCTGATGTGACGTGCGCGGCGCACCAAAGTGAGCCAAAACGGCGCGACTGTGTGGCGTGCTCGTAGAGGTTCCCAGGTGACGTGGCGCACGCGCGCATAGCTATGAGCCAAATGGACGCAGCGCGCATGAGCGTGCAGACCCCCGCGCGCAGAAGCTTCCAGCATTAAATAACAGTGCAGTTACAGTTCAGCTTTGAAACTAACGACTTAACGGTCTTTGACTGAGAATTAAATGATGTATTAAACTGCATTGAAGACGTTTAATGCAATTTAAACCTCTCCTTTAATTCCTTTTTGACGGTTTCGAATCTGGAGCTGTATAAATTCAGCTCTTGGTCACTGCAGAAGATACACCACGAACACCAGCAACACAACAACAATATCACTTTCTCTCTACAGTTTTTATGATCTCTTTCTTGCAATCTCAAGGTAACCTTCGGGTTGTAGGTCATCTCCGGCAGTACACTGCTCCGGCTGTTGTACCCTGGGAAACAAAACGAGTACTCTTGGGAGACTCGGAATTTGTTTAAGGGAAGCGTGTAGACACGTGCCTCAGCCACTCTGCTTCTACCCCTTTCTTGTATTTGTTTATTTCAGTTGTAATTGTACAAGAATTATTTAGCTTTCTTATTTTTGTATTGTAATCAAAGTAATAAAATTTGTTTATTTTTTAATTAAATTACGCGAACGGTTCCTACAATCTTAAAACAAATTTTTAAAACCGTTCGTGTAATCAAAACCATCCTGTTTGTGATTCAAACCAGTTTTGTTTCACTCAGTTTGTGTTTTAAAAACAGATTTTTTTTTTGTGTTTTCATCTTCAAAGGAGCGACTTTGGTTGAAAACATTTTTGGTTACCTTCAGAATTGTCCTAAAAATTGTTAAAACTTTCTGTTTTTGGTCTTCAAAGTTGGACTTAGAAGCCGAAACAATAAGTTTGGGGTAAAATTAAAATTTGCTAGTTTACTTCTGGTTTTTGCGTAAATCAGACCTTTTTGGACTAAACTTTAAATTTTAATTTTTCAGAATGTCGAACGAGAATGTCAACGTTAACAACTCGAATGTTGTTGTTGAAACCCCTGCCAACACTGTGGGAGCGTCCACAGTGGCGAATCATGCTGAACGACCTGAGAAGTTCTCGGGTCTCCACTTCAAAAGGTGGCAACAGAAGATGTTCTTCTACTTGACCACCATGAACCTTGTGAGGTTCTTGAATGAAACTGCTCCCCAACATGCGGAATGGGAGACCGACGCTCAGGCTCTGAGCGCGGTAGAGGCTTGGAAGCACTCGGATTTCATTTGCTGAGGCTATGTGTTAAACGGGCTTTTGGATGCATTGTATAATGTGTACTACAATGTCAAGACTTCCAAAGATTTATGGGATGCCTTGGACAAGAAGTACAAAACGGAGGATGCTGGCACAAAGAAATTTGTGGTAGCCCGTTTCTTGGATTTCAAAATGGTTGATTCTAAAACAGTTATGAATCAAGTCCAAGAATTGCAAATTATACTACATGACATCCTTGCGGAAGGCATGACACTTAGCGAGACATTTCAAGTGGCAGCGATGATTGAGAAGTTACCTCCTGGTTGGGTGGATTTTAAGAATTATCTTAAACACAAACGAAAGGAGATGACTATAGAGGATCTTATTGTTCGTCTTCGGATTGAAGAGGACAATAGAATTGCCCTAAAAGGCAGCCATGTGCAAACTTCTGCGACCGCAAATTTGGTTGAGCATGGGCAAACCTTAAGCGTTCCAAAGGACTTGTTACAACTGTGACGAGCCGGGGCATCGGGCTAACCAATGCAAGAAACCAAAGTGTGAGCTCGCGCACATGGTGGATGAAGATGGAATGCCTTTGGTGGCAATGATTTCTGACAAAACCGCAATGTTGGATAAGGTCAATGGTGTGACCAATACTCCAAAAGGATGGTGGATTGATACGGGAGCGACCCGTCATGTGTGCCCTGACAGGAGCCTATTTACCACTTTCAAAGAGCTTGCAGGAGATGAGAAGATGTACATGGGAAATGCAGCCACCGCAGACATCAAGGGTGAAGGAACGGTGATTTTGAAGTAGACTTCAGGGAAGGAGCTCACTTTAAGCAACGTGTTGTATGTTCCAGACTTGCGCAAGACCCTAGTCTCGGGATGGTTGCTTAATAAGTTTGGATTTCGTTTAGTTTTTGAGAGCGATCAATTTGTACTTACTAAACGAGGAATGTATGTTGGTAAGGGCTATGCCCAAAATGGTATGTTCAAATTGAATGTAATGGCAGTAAAAAAGAACATGAATAAAATTGCTACTACTTCTACTTATATGCTTGAGTTTTCTGAATCGAATAAATGGCATGGTAGATTAGGTCACGTTAATTTTAATTCAATACGCCGTTTAAGCAATTTAAATTGTATACCAACATTCCATATTGATTTACATTATAAATGTGAAACCTGCGTTGAATCCAAACTTACAAGACCATCATCGAAATCGGTTGAACGAAAAACTGAACCCCTTGATTTAATTCACACCGATATTTGTGATTTAAAAGCGGTACCCACAAGAGGTGAAAATAAGTACTTCATCACGTTTATTGATGATAGTACTAAATATTGCTGTGTATATTTACTAAAAAGTAAAGATGAAGCAATAAGTAAATTTATCTTGTACAAAAATGAAGTTGATAATCAACTTCCAAAGAAGATAAAAGCTTTGCGAAGCGATCGAGGAGGCGAATATGTTGCACCTTTTGCCGATTTATGCGCAAAAAGTGGCATTGTACATGAGTGTACACCTCCTTATTCTCCACAATCAAATGGCGTGGCGGAATGAAAGAACCGCACATTGAAAGAAATGATGAACGCCATGTTGATAAGTTCTGGGGTGAGCCAGGAAATGTGGGGGGAAGCCATTCTCTCGGCTAACTATCTTTTGAACAAGATACCACTCAAAAAGAGAGACGAAACTACATATGAGTTATGGAAAAGGAAGAAGCCTTCATACAAATACTTGAAAGTGTGGGGGTGCCTAGCAAAGGTGATTGTACCACCTCCTAAGGCTCTTAGGATATGACCCAAAACTGTTGATTGCATATTTATTGGGTATGCGCATCAAAGTAGTGCACATCGATTTCTTGTACATGAGTCCAAGAATCCTGATGTACACGTCAACACTATCATGGAGGTGAATCCTAACGTTGTGTCTTACTTTGAAAATGTGTTTCCTTTGAGAAGACAAACACATGCAACGTCATCAACACCTAATTTTGAAGTAGGTGAAAGCTCATCTACGCCAGTTGATGAGATAGTTCATGATAAGACACATGAACGACCTGAGGTTGAAAAAACTGATCGTAGGCGAAGTAAAAGGCCAAGGGTTGAAAAATCCTTCGGTCCAGACATCGTTAGCTATATGGTTGAGGGCGAGCCCAATACATATCGCGAAGCGGTTTCCTCTTCAGAAGGACCTCAATGGAAAGAAGCAATAAGGAATGAAATTGATTCTATATTGCAAAATCATACTTGGGAGTTAGTAGATCTTCCACCTGGTTGCAAACCACTTGGATATCGTTGGATATTCAAAAGGAAGATGAAAACTGATGGAAGTATTGATAAATATAAGGCTAGGTTGGTGATTAAAGGATTTAGACAAAAGGAAGGTCTAGATTACTTTGATACCTACTCGCCTGTGACGCGCATAACCTCGATTAGATTGGTTCTTGCTATAGCGGCTTTAAGAAATTTGGAAGTTCACCAAATGGACGTTAAAACCGCATTTCTAAATGGCGATTAAGAAGAAGAGATTTACATGGAGCAACCTGAAGGTTTCTCTACCCCAGGTCAAGAGGGTAAAGTATGTAAACTCGTCAAGTATTTGTATGGCTTGAAGCAAGCACCAAAACAATGGCACCAAAAGTTTGATCATGTTATGATTGACAATGGTTTCAAAATAAATGAGTGCGACAAATGTGTTTATTTCAAAGACACAAATGAAGGTTATGTGATCTTATGCCTTTATGTAGACGATATGCTTATCGTTGTGAGTAATGATAAAATTATCAAAGCTACTAAAAGCATGTTGAAAGAGAGATTTGACATGAAAGACATGGGTTTAGCGGATGTGATTCTTGGAGTAAAGATCATAAGAACCCAAGATGGTCTTGTGTTAAGTCAATCTCACTGTGTGGATAAAATTCTTGAAAAATTCAACTCGGGAGATACGAGTGTAGCTCGAACTCCAGTTGATACCTCCCAACATCTCAAGAAAAATAAAGGAGATGGAGTTGCTCAGTTAGAGTATTCAAGAATTATAGGCAGTCTAATGTATCTAATGACATGTACTAGACCCGACTTGGCTTACGCGGTGAGTAGACTAAGTAGATACACCAGTAATCTGTGCGCGGATCATTGGAAAGATATCACGAGGGTGCTTAGATACATTAGATACACAAGAGATTATGGACTGCATTATACCGGACAACCAGCAGTGATCGAAGGATACACTGATGCAAACTGGATATCGGATAATAAAGATTCCAAATCAACAAGTGGTAACGTGTTTACACTTGGAGGAGCTGCTATTGCTTGGAAGTCTTCTAAGCAAACGGTCATAGCAAGATCCACATTGGAATCCGAATTTATCGCCTTGGATAAGTCAGGCGAGGAGGCGGAATGGCTACGTCAATTCGTGGAATATATTCCAAGATGGCCAAAGCCTTTGCCAGCCATATGTGTACATTGTGATAGCCAATCAGCGATTGGTAGAGCTCAAAGCTTGATGTACAATGGCAGATCAAGGCATATGCGACGTAGACATAACACGGTACGACAACTACTCTCAACGGGTGTTATCACAATTGATTATGTGATATCAAAGGATAACATTGCAGACCCGTTTACAAAAGGCTTAAGCAGAGAGTTAGTAGAAACGTCGTCAAGAGGAATGGGACTAAAGCCCGTGATAAATGGGAATATGAGGGAAACCTAACTTAGTTGACTGGAGATCCCAAGATCTAAGTTCAATAGGACAACTTAATCATATTACCAAAATGGAGTCACTGTGGGGGAGTGCCCCAAACTAAATAAAAAGGGAGTTATATACACTTCCTAGTCTATTCCAATCAGTGACATTGAAGTAAGGCTAAGCATATTAAGGTTAACGATTTCGGGAAATCAAATAACCATGATGCTTTTAATGATTCATGGGAATCACCTATGTTAGAGAGAAGTAGGGTCGCTTCGAATGGATTTGTGGGGTGCGCAAATCCTAGAGCTCTCGCAGAACCAGGCTAGTGTTCCAGGACCATAATAGGACACGACAATGAGGGGTTGGCCAAACCAGGGAGAGTATTGTGTGAAGTGTATTGTCGTTTAAACAAATGGGGGTATGTTCAAGGACATCGCGTCTACAAACCGCTAGTAAGCTAAGTATGCTTCACAAAAGAAGTGTAACGACTCACACAAAAATGTCCTAAAAACGTTCTGTAAGTATAAACCGGACATTGATATAACAAACCTCATTAAAAGTCCTATTTATTTTTATTATTTTATCCAATAGGAAACCATAATTAAGAGACTCAAGTGATTCTACACAAACCCTAAAAATATCAGAACAATCAGAATCAGGATCAGGGTCCCTAAAACTCAGGGGGGGGGCATTCCCTACTCAACGATTATCCATATAAATCGTTAAATAATTCGAATTTATTAAAAATGTCAACTCAGCAAGGCTAGAAACACACGCGGCAAGTATATAGTGAAAATACAAACCATACGATGCGCAGGGGTTTTTGGCCTACGATGCGCAGGCTTGATAAAGTTCCCTACGATGCGCATGGGTTATAGTGCTACGATGCGCAGGGCTGGACAAAATTCAGCTATAAATAGAGGACATTGGCACTTACTTTCTGGTGTTCAAACGACGAAAGAATTCGTAAAATTCTTCGAGTTATCATCTGTTTACTTCAATTAACACACACGAAACTCTAATTAAGTATAGCGGGGTGCTGCAGAACAGGGTATTAACTCAATCGCTATTACGATTCATTGTCCGATCGATCAATATATCCAATGGATGTTTAAGTGCCGCCCACATTAGGGTTATACTTTGTCATTTGTCATTAATTTGACGGATCATCGTTAATTCGATGGATAAAGTATTGTACTTTGTCGTTCGTCATTAATTTGACGGATCATCGTTAATTCGATGGATGAAGTATTGCACTTTGTCGTTCGTTGTGAGAATTTGATCTCGTGAGTTATCGTAAAATGCTATATTAAGTTACTTACCTAGTTCATGTGCATTAGGTTACAAGGCTAAATCAATAGGCTAAGCTCTGCCTGTCTAAATCTGCAATATATCAAGGCTTATCTGTAGACTAAATTCTGTCCGTATGAATCTGCATGATTATCTGTGAGTTATTCTCTTTTTATCAAATGTTTTACAATACTTCAAATTATTTTCAAGGTTATAATTACAGGGACTAAGTCGTGGATATCTTGAATTACTGGTAAATGGGGTATTGTGCACATTACTAATTTCTCCCAGTTAGGTTCATTGACCTACTCGGGATAATCACTGTTGGGTTCATTGACCTACAGAGATAATCATCACTATTTAGGTTCATTGATCTAAATAGTGGTATGACCATCGTCACCATTGTGACTTGTCACCATTGTGACAGAATGCCAGATAAAGATAAGATAGAAGCCATTGTAATCGCTCTTATGCTGTAATTAATAACTATGCATCATTATGCAAAATAGAATAATTCACTCAGTATTTCCCGCTGACAAAACCTTTTTAAAATATTTTTCAGGTAATTACAATAGATGGAAGTAAGCGTTGGATACGGCACTGAAAGGCATCAAGAAGTGGCTTATTGTAGTAAATAAATCAAATTAAGAAATATGGTTTTATGTAATCAAATTATCTTAATTAAAGCTACCATTGTAAAACATGGGTTTATCCCATCTATTTAATAAATAAAATCCGGTGTTTCTAAACTCTGATATTTTTCCTAACTCACGGTCCTGATGAAATTTCCGCTGCAATGTTTTATAAAATTAATCACCGGTACCACGGGCTGTTCGCGACTCCCGATTCCGTCCAGGGTGGGTCGGGGGTCGTGACAGAAGGTGGTATCAGAGCCAAGCCACTGCTTTAAGCCTTTAGGTGTTGTGATAATAATACCTAAATTTATATAAAAGAGTTAGGAGATTGCTATTAACTGGTAGCACACAAGATAGCATTTAGACTTGAACTTAAGAAAAGATGCCTTAAGTATTAACTTCACGATAAGCTAAGTACTTGGATTTTGGTGTGCCATAAGTAATATATTTGATAAAGTAATATCACAGGATAACTAAGTCCAGAATTACTAGTTGAGAGACTGATCAACAGTAATATGACCTGAGTCATTATTTGAAAGAATGATCAATAGTAAATTGACACTGTCACAGGAATCGTCTAGTGATCAATATAATAATAAGATATGTTATGGAAATACAAATTTCCTTAAATTCTGAATAAAAGCCCTAATAAAATAGGCACTTTTAAAAAAATACTATTTATGGGAAATAGAAAATTTTCTCTGGCAAGACTGGGTATGGCGTAGTAGACTCTCCAGTTTGTCCAGATATACTGAGGTTACCGCTCCGGCGCAAATCGGATAAGACGGGATAGATAATATGTCAAACGAGTGACAAGATTTCCCTAAATAGTATCATGATCTGATATCTGACTGGTTTTTGGAAATATGAATCTGTTAAATACATTGACCTGATAGATGGTATGTTTAATTCAGTATGTGAAATATATGATTTAATAGATATGTATATCTATAAGGAAATTCAAAAACCATAAGGATTGACAATTTGGAATAAAGCACAAACATCTGTGTCTAGATTTCTTTATTAGGAATCTCTTTTCCGACATCAAACATTATTTCGTTTGATTATCTGCCTAGTAACTCGAGCGACAATAATAACAATAGAAACCCATTAAGTTGGGATATCATCAAAAGTATAAAGAATTTCTAACACGTTACCATAAACTATTAAAGCAAGTAAGAAGCATGTAAGGTTGTGATAATGTACAAGAAAACACATGAAAATTTAATTATAAATCCACAAAAAGTTGAAGTATATTACACCCAACTTTCAAGGCAAGATCTTTTGAAAATATAAATTGGGCACGATGACACCAATGTTAAATTCCGTCAGTAGAAGAACTAAAAGCAGCACTTTGCCACATGATCCCACAAGCAACATGAAATTTCGCTGAGGTACGTTGTAACAAGATTTCACAATCATCAGTGCACAGTCTAATCAGAGTCATAATTATTATCACTGCAAAAGGAGTCATATACCTTTGCAAATTCCCTATTTCATTTTATTTGACATTCCCTGGTAATGTCATTTAATAACGGTTATCACTCGAAATTCCAGATAGAAGTTCTTATAATTCTTTTGTTGAAAATTCTGACTTCTGCATATAATAAGTTGACTTTCCCAACGGTCATCATACCAGAAGGATTTATTTCATAGTAGCGGATATTGATTCATTTCATTTCTTGGTAAATCCACATGTTACACATGCACCGTTTGTCGCGCATGTGGTTCGTTTAATTTCTGAATTTCCACTGGAGGGCTTCATTCTAATTTGTCGTTTTATCCAAACTCAAATATCCTTTAGTTAGACTTGATAATCCGCATTATTACAAAACAATAACTCTTTGATATCGAGTCAATGAAGTTCTTAAAAAAAAAAAAACTCAAATTTCTTTACATGATTTTTGTTGGAACCATGTCCAACCTTATTAAAACTTATTTTGTTTAAATCAAGTTCAATTGTTTGAACTTGCTCGTAACATATATTCAATACAAGGTTCCATATAATGAATTAAAACCATTATATTCGGAATAATCCTAACAAGCATTTCAATTCTCTTGAACTATAACATGCTTGTGTGATCCTCGACTTCACTAAATCATTTCTGTGATCACAATCTCTTTGTGGTGACATCTTCACAAAATATGAAGATTTTGCTAATCTTAGATTTAATTATTTATTTATTTATATTAAATCCACTTTGTTGATTTATTCTATACAAGTAATCTTAAAACAATCATGTGCTCAGATAATGATACCCAAATTCATATTTCGGTATATCTCTTAATAGTTATTACAAGAGCAATCGAACCTTTCGTAATATTTATTGCTCTATCGAAAAACATTATATATAAATTTAATTGATTACATATGAAACTACCTAATTTACAAATATAATGTTTTTATACTTTAAAACATTGCGGTAAAGAAATTGTATATCTATATATAAACCATGTTTGAGGTATACTCTTATTTAAAAGTTATTGTTTAGTTATTTATTATTGATAATTTTATTATTAATAATTATATATTAATAGTAGTAGTATTAATATTAGAGTATTATCAGGGGCATGTATTGGATAGCCTAGCCCTAGTTATGCATGGACTGATCACCTATGCTTAAACAAGGCAGCACTAACCAATATCCAACCATGATAATGACTAGTCAATATATATATAAATTAAGTCGTCGTATGGATTTAGTAAATTTTAGTTATATATGAAAATATATATACATTGGAGAAAGATATATTTTCATAAAATAATATATAAGAATAGTCTCCGTTTTCACTTATTTACAACAATTGTAAATACATTCATAAACGTTATATGATTTCAAAATGAAAATAAGTAATCCCATAGAATCAACCCATTAAGTGTAATATATGTACAAAAATATTTGTACGAATCTTTTGTATAATAAATATTTTTACACCTTTATTTATAACTCTCATTTAACGTTATAAATAATAATGAGTTCTTTTACAAAATAATATTTTATAAACGTAATAACTTCATTATGATATTTTATAATATATCTTACATATTTATTTTACTTAGTATGGTAAAATACTAAAATAATATTTATTTAAAAGTAGTGACCATTTACATATAGTAAAAATATGTAACAAATAATATATATATTATATAATAATTATATGTGATATATAAGACACGGTTCAGATAAAGGACACAAATAATATATATATATTACAATTACTTTACAAAAGTATAATATAATGGTTGGTCAGGCCAAAATAATTTGTTCTTATTATATTTCAATTTCTAGGAGATAATATGAAAAACATAGTCACTAATAGTGTGCTATTATATTATTTCAACAAATAAAACAACTTGAAATTCTAAAATGATACACTAACTCTATTATCTTTTAGTGTATCTTTGCAATTCACTCCTCTCCACACTTTGATTTCTCATATCATAAATATTTGACAAATCATTTTTCATGCTTTGATTTCATTTAGAAACTGTCAATTCTAAGTTTTCCTCAGTTACCAATCAAAGTAAGCTTTCTTTTGGCAAAGAATTTTATTAATTCTAAAAAGTCCTTCACATTCATTTTAATCATATATCTTTTGGCATAAACCTAGTCACTTTGAAAATTATATCATTTTATCTCATTCGTTTATCATTGATTTCTCGAACTAATTCAGTTGAACCATTGAATCCTACTTATGATACAACTTGTATTCACAAAATTCGATATTTTAAATCTATGACATTTACCCTAATATTATTCTTATTAACTAAAAGGTGACATAATTTTTAAAAGAAATATCATAACCCAAATACACCTGGGAGCTAGAATCTAAGAAGAAGAAAAAGTATTCCTACTTATTCCAGTAAATCTCGAGGACGAGATTTTTATTAAGGTGGGGAGAATGTAACGACTCACACAAAAATGTCCTAAAAACGTTCTGTAAGTATAAACCGGACATTGATATAACAAACCTCATTAAAAGTCCTATTTATTTTTATTATTTTATCCAATAGGAAACCATAATTAAGAGACTCAAGTGATTCTACACAAACCCTAAAAATATCAGAACAATCAGAATCAGGATCAGGGTCCCTAAAACTCAGGGGGGGCATTCCCTACTCAACGATTATCCATATAAATCGTTAAATAATTCGAATTTATTAAAAACGTCAACTCAGCAAGGCTAGAAACACACGCGGCAAGTATATAGTGAAAATACAAACCATACGATGCGCAGGGGTTTTTGGCCTACGATGCGCAGGCTTGATAAAGTTCCCTACGATGCGCATGGGTTATAGTGCTACGATGCGCAGGGCTGGACAAAATTCAGCTATAAATAGAGGACATTGGCACTTACTTTCTGGTGTTCAAACGACGAAAGAATTCGTAAAATTCTTCGAGTTATCATCTGTTTACTTCAATTAACACACACGAAACTCTAATTAAGTATAGCGGGGTGCTGCAGAACAGGGTATTAACTCAATCGCTATTACGATTCATTGTCCGATCGATCAATATATCCAATGGATGTTTAAGTGCCGCCCACATTAGGGTTATACTTTGTCATTTGTCATTAATTTGACGGATCATCGTTAATTCGATGGATAAAGTATTGTACTTTGTCGTTCGTCATTAATTTGACGGATCATCGTTAATTCGATGGATGAAGTATTGCACTTTGTCGTTCGTTGTGAGAATTTGATCTCGTGAGTTATCGTAAAATGCTATATTAAGTTACTTACCTAGTTCATGTGCATTAGGTTACAAGGCTAAATCAATAGGCTAAGCTCTGCCTGTCTAAATCTGCAATATATCAAGGCTTATCTGTAGACTAAATTCTGTCCGTATGAATCTGCATGATTATCTGTGAGTTATTCTCTTTTTATCAAATGTTTTACAATACTTCAAATTATTTTCAAGGTTATAATTACAGGGACTAAGTCGTGGATATCTTGAATTACTGGTAAATGGGGTATTGTGCACATTACTAATTTCTCCCAGTTAGGTTCATTGACCTACTCGGGATAATCACTGTTGGGTTCATTGACCTACAGAGATAATCATCACTATTTAGGTTCATTGATCTAAATAGTGGTATGACCATCGTCACCATTGTGACTTGTCACCATTGTGACAGAATGCCAGATAAAGATAAGATAGAAGCCATTGTAATCGCTCTTATGCTGTAATTAATAACTATGCATCATTATGCAAAATAGAATAATTCACTCAGTATTTCCCGCTGACAAAACCTTTTTAAAATATTTTTCAGGTAATTACAATAGATGGAAGTAAGCGTTGGATACGGCACTGAAAGGCATCAAGAAGTGGCTTATTTTAGTAAATAAATCAAATTAAGAAATATGGTTTTATGTAATCAAATTATCTTAATTAAAGCTACCATTGTAAAACATGGGTTTATCCCATCTATTTAATAAATAAAATCCGGTGTTTCTAAACTCTGATATTTTTCCTAACTCACGGTCCTGATGAAATTTCCGCTGCAATGTTTTATAAAATTAATCACCGGTACCACGGGCTGTTCGCGACTCCCGATTCCGTCTAGGGTGGGTCGGGGCTCGTGACAAGAAGGTTCAAAGGTTACAACCTACCTATCTTGCAATACTCAACTGTCGAAGTTTATCGTTGAAAAGTGTAAGGAAAAGATCGATTTCCATACATGTGGGGGATTGTTGGAAATTTGATGAAAATAACATTTTTCATGTGGGGGATTGTTGGAAATTTGATGAAAATAGCATTTTTCATGTGGGGGATTGTTGGAAAAATAGGTGAAAATAACATTTTTCACAAATATAGGAAAATGATTTTTTCCTATTTTGGACTAAAAATAAATATAATAAAATGAGCGGGTTTTATATATTTATTTCCGGGTTTGTGTTCTATGTTTGAAGAGCTTCGCAACGAACTAAACCACGCCCAAAACGGAGCTAAGATGAATGAGATATCGATGCTCAAAGTTGGGTGTTTGAAACATTGAATGCAGAAACAAAAGGGAAAGTAGCACCTTATCCCACATCGGAGGAGAGATGGAACTTAAATGGGTATTTAAGTGGGAACTCTCCATCCTTATTGTTTCATGGAAGCACACACTAAGTGTACTCGCGAAGGGTGCGGAGTACCCTAACTCACACTCGCACTCGCGCACGCGCGTGGCGTGGACGATGAGGCGCAATGTGGCGCTTTGATGGTGCACTTTGCACTTCGCACGCTTGCATTGCCGCGAGCCGTAGAGGTTCCCAGGTGACGTGGCGCACGCGCGCATGGACGTGAGTCAGTGTGGCGCACGCGCGCATGGCTGTGAGCCAAATGGACGCAGCGTGCATGAGCGTGCAGACCCGCGCGCGCGCGCAGAAGCTTCAAGCATTGAATGACAGTGCAGTTACAGTTCAGCTTCGAAACTGACGACTTAACGGTCTTTGACTGAGAATTAAATGACGTATTAAACTGCATTGAAGACGTTTAATGCAATTTAAACCTCTCCTTTAATTCCTTTTTTACGGTTTCGAATATGGAGTGTATAAATTCAGCTCTTGGTCACTGCAGAAGATACAACACGAACACCAACAACACAACAGCAATATCACTTTCTCTCTACAGTTTTTCTGATCTCTTTCTTGTAGTCTCAATGTAACATTCGTGTTGTAGGTCATCTCCGGCAGTACACTGCTCCGGCTGTTGTACCCTGGGAAACAAAACGAGTACTCTTGGGAGACTCGGAATTTGTTTTAAGGGAAGCGTGTAGACACGTGCCTCAGCCACTCTGCTTCTACCCCTTCTTGTATTGGTTTATTTCAGTTGTAATTGTACTAGAATTATTTAGCTTTCTAATTTCTGTATTGTAATCAAAGTAATAAAATTTGTTTATTTTTTATTTAAATTACGCGAACGGTTCCTACAAAAAAAAGATGCACTTATATGTATTTAAAAGATAGATATTAGAATCATGCATCAGGTATAGCCGGGTATAATCGGTTCCGGTTCCAGGTATTGAGATCAAAATGCATACCCTATCTATACCCTACGGATATGGTCGGTTTCAGGTATTGAAAAACCTAGGTATTAAAAAAACCGATTAAGGGTATTTTTATTAGGTCTGGTTTTTTTGTGCACTCTAAATGTAAGGAGAGACTTGTGCATCTTGCTCATATGATAAAGATACCATCTTTAACTCCTTCCATTGACATTTTTTGCTACATATAAATAGAGTTTTAAATGGCTTAGAGGTCAATGCTATGATGAAACAAGCAATGTGTATAATAATCAATTAGTTATGGATTTGAAATAACAAAATACAAGAAGAAAATACCTAAACATATTATGTGTAATAATCTTCTCATCAACTTCCATTGACATTTTTTGCTACATATAAATAGAGTTTTAAATGGCTTAGAGGTCAATGCTATGATGAAAACAAGCAATGTGTATAATAATCAATTAGTTATGGGTTTGAAATAACAAAATACAAGAAGAAAATACCTTAAGATATTATGTGTAATAATCTTCGCATCAACTTTAGTTAGTGGCTATAACGATTGGAATTAAAAATATATGTGTGTTGTGAAATTCTTTGATAAGTGGTTAGTATTTCTGTAAACAAAAAATATATATAGTCTAACGATCCTTTAAAAATGACACTTTTCGTGAGAAGTGTAAGAATGCATAAGAATTGATATGTATGCATTATGTTTTGGACTTGGACATAATGTTTTGGGTTGTTTTGACAAGAAAAACACCAAACGTAACAATTTAAGACACAATGCAATGAATTATAAGCTTAAAAATTAAAACACTATGCCAAGAACGTGAAGTAGTGTGTTTTAAGTGTTAAGCAGTGTGTTTTGTTGTTTTTTAAATTTCATGCCCATAATACATTGCATTGTGTTTTAAATTGTTATATTTGGTGTTTTTCTTGCCAAAACAAACCAAAACATCATGACTAAGTCCAAAACATGATACATACATGTCAATTTCTATGTCTTCTCACACTTCTCACGAAAAAGGTCTTTTTTAGAGGAACCTTACCCTATTATGCTAAAGAAATTGATGAAGAGATTATGTAAAAACACATTGTTAGTGGTACAATCAAATTTAAAATTTGAATTGAACAAAGTGTTTTATGACATGAAGATTTTCATTTGTTATTAAGGTGCTTCAAAATTTCAAATACGTTGAAGCCAATGGTTCTTAACAAAATAAAATAATTAGTATTTTGTTTTTTAATTGCATTTGCTACACATTCTTAGTTTATGTATGTTTTGTGATAGATCCATAAAAAGGTCAAGACACCCTGGAAGTGTTTTCATCGGTGGATTAAACCCTCCAAATTGCAAAATTCCAAATAGAAACTGATTTTTTTTCCACTTTAAAAAAAATATATTGCTTTTCGTAAGAAAAAAATAGTACACAAATTTTGAGCATGATGGAAAATTATGTAAATTTAAGAAGTCTAATACAAAAGGACACCATCACCACTCCAAATTATTGAAAGGTTAGATTAGACTTTTCTTAATAATGTTTGTGGAAATTGCTAAACAAGGTTATCATCAAATTACTTAAGAATATGGTGGATTTGAATCCACGTAACTAGTTTGGGATGTTTGACGCATAAAAAAAGATGTTTGACGAGTTTTATCTATATCATTGGTGATGAACGGAAAAGATAGCTTCAGAGCATCAACTTCACTTGTACCATCATAACATGCCATAAAATGAAAGACTCACCAACTTGAATGGTATCACTGACTTTGTTGGGCGAGGGTAAGAAAAATGAAACATCTTTCTTTTCATTTAGACCATTATCACTGTCGTTAGATTTTCGTGTTGCAACCACAATATTTAACTTATCTGTCTCGGTGATGATGCTTGTAAATCCATATCTATGCAATCAAAGTATTGATTGTTTGTGTTGAAGAGCAATAACCACTTTTTGGCGTTATGTATGAAGATGTAATATATTGTTTTAAAATAGAGTTAATAGCCAAAATGGTCCCTGAGGTTTGCTCACCTTTGCCACTTTAGTCCAAAATCCAAAATTTTTAAATCTGGGTCACTGAGGTTTGCATTTTGTTGCCATTTTAGTCCAAATTTCAAAAACCCTCTTTTTTGACTGTTACAACCAGCCTATTTTGTCCTTTTGTGCAGGGGTATTTTGGTCCTTTTTATGAGTTATTATAACTTACCCAGATCAAGAACCCAAATATCTCTCTCAAAGAATACAGATTTCACAATCACCAATTTTTGCCATCGCCATTGTTCACCACCACCACCACCGTTCCATCAACCACCACCATTTCTGCCATTTTCACCACCACCACCGTTCACTATTCACTGTTCACCATCACCACCATCACCATCCTCCACCGTTCACCATTCACCACCATCACCACCGTTCACGGTTCACCATCACCACCATCCTCCACCGTTCACCATCACCACCCAAATCTGAAAACCCCATATCCAAAAACCCTTAACCTCAAACAAAAAACCCAAAACAATATACAAATTGCAGATCATACCACAATCTTCAATAGGCGAAGATGAGCGACGGTCGGAGCTTTCTTGGGGCGGAGAAAGGGTGGGCGGTCGGAGTTATTCTTGAGCGGGGAAGGAGCGGCAGCCGGAGGGGTTCCTGGGCGGAGAAGGGGGCAAAAGGCTGAGTTGTTCTTGAGCGGAGAAGGGGGTGGTGGCGGAGGGTCTCAGATATGTCTTTGATTGATTAGGGTTTTAGGAGGTTTCAAGTGGTGCAGATTCCGTGGCTAGAAACGAAGTCGCCGAAGGTGGTGGTGGTAGTCCACCGGAGGAGATGGTGTGTAGAAAACCCTAGCCGCGATTTTCGGCGACGACGGCTAGGGTTCCGGTGGGAACCGGTGGTGGTTTTAGAGAGAAGACAGATGTGTGGTTTTAGAGAGAAGACAGATGTATAAATAATTGTGAAGATGATGATGATTCAGTTGTTTATGATTTGTGTGGGATTCTTGATCTGGGTTGCAACAGTAAAAAAATTACAAAAGGACCAAAATACCATTGCACAAAAGGACAAAATAGGCTGGTTGTAACAGTCAAAAAATGCGGTTTTTGAAATTTGGACTAAAATGGCAACAAAATGCAAACCTCAGGGACCCAGATTTAAAAAATTTGGATTTTAGACTAAAGTGGCAAAAGTGAGCAAACCTCATGGACCATTTTGGCTATTAACTCTTTAAAATATGAAAACAAAAATACACAAAAGACAAATGCAAGCTATAATTTGTTAATCTTTAATTGTTTTAAGTGGTATTTTGGCTTTATTCTAACATAGTAAATGTGATTGTTCCTCTTCTCCTACTAAATCCTCTAATTCACCACTTGTGTTTGGGGTTATGTAACCAACTGGGGTAGCCAGTTGGCAACCGACACCCACTCTTCCCAAAGGTACCGGGTTCGAGTTTTGGGAGTGGCATATGTAGCCCAGGGTAAGAACTCGACATGGGGAAGTCACCGCGGAGCTAGCTTGGTCGGGTAGCGGCACTCCGGCGGTTGGAAGGACCGTGCACTATCCCCCCACCCCCGTGTTTGGGGTTATGTGGTGACTGTTGTTCACATTGGTGTACGAGACTTAACAAATTAAAATGATGCTCAATGTGGTAGGAAACTACACATTAATTGTAACTAGTGATATTTCCCCCGCGCTTCGTCGCGGGATTTCGATCGGCATCTGTTCAGTTAGTTACGGTATTGGCACTCGCAATAGTAATCGAAAGAAAAAAACCTTACATCGATAGAAAACAATAAAAACAAATATCAGTACCGATGTTTTTCAGTTGAAATCGATTTAGTTGATTTGCGTTCTATGCTTATTTGTTCAACATTGACATATAAACTTTATTGAAAACAGCTATCGTGACACTATCGTACCAAACAAAATCGACACCGAATGAGTTCTTCGGTACCATTATTTATTTTTATTTTTTATTTTGCTTTCGATAAACTAAGATCGTATCTCTACCATACCGTACCAAACCGAACAACATCCATACATGTATGTATTATTTTTTATGGTTTTTTGTTTGATAACATATATCGTGCCGCTACCATAGTGAACCGAACCCAAAGCGAACGAACAACATCGGTTCGGTACCGATATTTGTTTTTATTGACTTTTCTTTTGATAAACTGACATCACGTCGCTTGCGTATCTTACCAAACAACATCTATACTGATACCTGTATTCATTTTTATGGTTTTTGGTTTATTTTTTTATTTATACAACTCTGTCTATGATGATAAATAAATATCGGTATCAGTACCGTGACAATTTGAACTGATCGATACCATTCGAATAACATCGGTGTTGATACCGGTGTTTATTTTTACCATACCGATATTGTAATGAACCAAACCGATATCGAATTGATTGCTAAATAAAATACTACTAACTAAAAAAAAAAACAAATACCTAAGAATTATTATTTACTCTTTATAACTGAAAAATCAAAAAATAATAAATTAATTACTATTTATTACTAAAAGAGTAAACAATAATAAATAAATAAAATATTAAAAAAACAAATACTATAATTACTCGAATTGATTGCTAAATAAAATACTACTAACTAAAAAAAACAAATACCTAAGAATTATTATTTACTCTTTATAACTGAAAAATCAAAAAATAATAAATTAATTACTATTTATTACTAAAAGAGTAAACAATAATAAATAAATAAAATATTAAAAAAAAATACTATAATTACTGTTCATGAGAACTATCCTTTAATATGTATAATAGTGTTAGTAATAATGACAACTAGGGTGTATGTCCGCCGCGTTGCGATGGGCGTTATCGTTGGCATTCGATTGATATCGGGGTTCAGTTCGTGACAATACTGGTACCATACATACACTTTATATAGAAATCAACGCTTGTTTGCATCGATCGAAAATGATAAAATAAACATAGGTACCAACACCAATGTTGTTCCAATGGTGTCGATCGATTGAGATCGTCATCGTATTCATTTTCAATAAAATTTATATGACAATGTTGAAAGAAAATAAAAATAGACTGCAAGTTGCTAAAAAAATCAAAGACATTGTCGGTTTCAGTTCGGTTTTGTATGATAGCCGAACGATATCTATTTTCAGTAAAACTAATTATACAACAATGTTGAAAATAATAAACATAACTTCAAAGTTACTTTTTTTAAGTTATTGAGTGCAAGTCATAATCAAGTTAAAAAAATAAGTACTTAGAAAGTTTAATCGCTATTCATCATTTAGAGCTTGATAAAACTAATATAATTACAAAAAACATAATTATTTTGAAGATCACTACATGCGACAATATTCGAGCTTCTTGGTCTAACCACGTTAAAAAATGATATTTTTTAAATAAAATTACATATAAAATTTATGTTATTTTTCATGTCATTTGTAAAATCGTATATATAAGTTAATGGGTTTTTTTTTCGCGCTATCATGACGGGATTTCGGTTGTTATTGGTTCAATTTGTTACGCTACAGATACGATATGATACGATGCATGCACTCGGTATAACAATCAACACGTGTTTTACATCCATTGAAACCAAAAAAAAAACGAACATCGGTACCGATGTTTTTCGGATGATATTGGTTCGGTTCATCATGATATCGGTAAAGATATCGGTTTAATTATCACAAACGAAGTTGTATTATAATTATCAAAACCCATACCATAAGAAAATATGAGTTTGTTTTTAATGTGTATAGAAGAACTAAATATTTACAAACCATATTACATTAATAATTTTACAAATATCATATTCATGGAAATGTATAATAATTTATAATGGTTTATTATTAAATATAATTTGAATTACTATTTACGAAGACTACTTTTAGAAATATCATATTCATAGAAATGTATAATAATTGGATAATGGTTTATTATTAAATATAATTTGAATTACTTATTCATGAAGACTGCAAATTAATATGTATAACTAGCATTATTTCCCCCGCGCTACGCGTCGGGAAATCGATCGACATACGATATCGACACTCGCTAGAGTAATCGAAAAAGAAAACTGAAAAAAATAAAGTCATGACATGTCCAAAAATATTTTACCTCTATAAAAACTGTATAAGCACATATTGGTTTCGATTATATCGATACCGGTACCGTTGGTGTTCGGTCAGAATTGGTTTGATTAAGTTCATCACGGTATCGATTCGTACAAGGACTCTTATAGCTTACGATAATACAAAAAAATAACACTTTATTTCGCATAAAACTCCATTCTAATCAAATTTATGCCGGAATGTCAAAAGAGAAGAAAAAACAAAGCTATGCATGCAACTTTTTTAAAATATTAATAAACATAAATTAGTAGAAAAAATAAAGCTAACAATAATGATATATCATATTATATATAATATAATAATAAAATTATATATATATATATATAAAGTTAATTAAATTATCATTATTTTATGTTAATACATAACAGTAGGATTCTCCCACACGTTGCAGTGGGAATTGGGTTGGTATAAGTTTGATTTGTTATGCGGGGGGAATTTAATGGTATGATACCGGTACTCGGTATATTAATTGAAAAAGAGAAATCAACACTTGTTTTACATTGACCGGAAACGATAAAAACGAAACCAGTACCGTCACTGATGTTATTCGAACAACATCAATCAGTTTAGATTGTCACGATACTAAATATTCAGTTACCATTGTAGAAAAAGTTGTGTAAATGAAATATTATCGACACCGAAAACCATAAATGAAAAATTATCGACACCGAAAACCATAAAGTTGATATTCAATGTTGTTCGGTATGATATGGTAGCGACACGGTACAGTTATTCGAAAAAAAAAACAAAAAATTAATAAATACCGGTACCGATATCGATGCTATTCGGTTGGTTTCACTTCAGTTCACTACGATAGCTACACGGTATCCATTATCAAACATTAAACTATAGAAAATAATACATGTACCAAATAAAAAAAATCAAATTTATCTTAGTGTTTGAAAAAAACAAACACGTAACATAATTCATTAAAAATATCAAATTAAATAATGATTAAAATTAAAATAATTACTTAAGAAAACAAAATCACTATTTATGGTAAGTGTAATTTCATATGTATAATAATAATAATAATAATAATTATTATTATTATTATTATTATTACTTAAGAAAACAAAATCACTATTCATGCTAAGTCTATAAATTCATATGTATCATATAATAATATAATAGTGCAATTCCCTCTCGCTTCGCAACGGAAATTCAGTTGATATCTGTTTGGTTACGGTATCAACACTCACTATAGTAATTAAAAGAAAAACATTACATCAATCGAAAACAATAAAACGAATATCAGTACCGATGTTTTTCAGTTGATATCGGTTTAGTTGGTTTGCGTTCTATGCTTATTTTTTTTTCAACTTTGTCATATAAACTTTATTGAAAACGGCTATCGTACCAAACCAAACCAACACAGACTGAGTTGTTCGGTACCGTTATTTATTTATTTTTTTTGCTTTCGATAAGCTAAAATTGTATTGCTACCCTATTGTACTGAACCGAACAACACCGGTACAACTATGTATTATTTTTTATGGTTTCTTGTTTGATAATAGATATCGTACCACTACCGTAGTGAACTGAATCGAAACCAAACGAACAACATTGGTTTGGTACCGGTATTTATTTTTATTGTCTTTTATTTCGATAAATTGACATTGTATCGCTATCTTACCGTACCAAACAACATCTGTAGCGATACATATATTCATCTTATGCTTTTCGGTTTCAAAATCTTTCTCATTTATACAATTTATATAACTTTGTCTGTGACGATATATAAATATCAATACAAGTACCGTGACAATTTGAACTGATTGATACAGTTAAAACAACATCGGTGTCTGTATCGGAGTTTGTTTTTATCATTTTCGATCGATGTAAAAGACGCGTGTTGACTTCTATACTGAGTGTATGAATCGTAACGATATTGTAATTAACCAAATTGATACCAAACTGATTGCTAATTAAAATACTACTAAAAATAGCTAAGAATTATTAATTACTATACGTTACTAAAAAATCAAACAATAATAAATAAAATATTAAAAAAGGAAATACTTAAAATATATTGATGTATTCATATATATATATATATATATATATATAGGTAGAGGATCCTGTAAAAAAGGCCTAAAGTGTGAGAAAGATAAGAAAGAATCTCAGCCAGTAGATCTTTGATCTAATGGTTGAGATCATTAGGGACCAAATTGTAAAATGTGTTTTTATTTTTGGACTAATTTGTAAATTGTAGGGTTAATATAGTCTTTTATATCCACTAGAATTTAGGAAACTGCAAATCATAATCCTACAATTTCGATCCTCTTTCTTCTTTCAGAATTTTACGAACAACATCTCCGCCGGTTGTGATCTCCGCCGATCTCATCCGCCGGTTGACATCTCCGCCGATCTCATCTCCGCCGTTCTGATCTCCATCGTTTTCCTCCACCGATCTGACATCTCTGCCGATCTCCGCCGATTGAACATCTCCGCCGATCTGAATCATCGACGTCTCTGCCGCTCTGAATCGTCGACGTCTTCGCCGGCACTGGAACGATGGGTTGTAGTGTTATACAGAGTTAGAAAATGGTAATATGGTGTTATATACCATTCATAGTGTTTTTATAGTCATTTATAGTGTTATAAGTCATTTGTAGTGTTATATCTTGTTTATAGTGTTATATAGTTATTTTGTGTTCTGAATGGTGTTATTTTGTTTCTGAATAGTGTTATTTTATTTCTGAACGGTGTTATTTTTTGTTTACTGAATGGTGTTATATCATGTACTGAATGGTGTTATTTTGTGTACTGAATAGTGTTATATTTTTTGTTTACTGAATGGTGTTATTTTGTTTCTGAATGGTGTTATTTTGTTTCTGATTTTTTCGTAAAAACACCATGAATTGAACTATTAATTTTTTAAAAACACCATGTCATGAACATGGCTCTGATTCTGTGAATGATGCAAAAAAAATTAAAATGAATAATGTTATGGACGGTTATATTCCTTAAATCAAGGATTTTCTCTCTCCAAATCCTTAAATCAAGGATTACCATATTTGAATTTGTTAATGCATTTACAATCTTACCCTTTTCAATTAATTTAGATCTAATGGTTGAGATTCTTTCTTACCTTTCTCACACTTTTGGTCTTTTTTACAATAACTCCACCCTATATATATATATATATATATATATATAAATATAAATATGTATAATAGATGCTATTTGTGAATATTTGAAATAATATAATGTGCCATGATTTGATGTTGTGTAGGCTTATATGAATGTCACATCAACATAAAATAATACAAAAGCTAAAAATAACGAGTTACATATCAAACGCAGGTCATTTTTTTTTGAAACAAAATGATAATAAAATAAAAAGTAAGTTACATGTCATAACCTTTGGTTAAAATTTATAAGAAAACGGATGATACTTGTTTTGATTTTTTTCAACAAAAGAATACACGAATAGTGTTTGTTTCATTCAAATGTTATGACATTTACGTAAACTAGTATGTGTTGGAAATCAAGTCTTCTTCATAATCAAACAATGAATTAATTGGTTAAAACTCTTTGATTGAAATTGAAAGTAACCTATTTTTATAAGGAAACCAAATAAAATAAAACTAAATCTTCCTACTAAAATAAATTAAATCATTTATACCATCCTCTAACTTTTGAGTATTGACAAGATTAGTTCCAACAATCACCCCCTAATCTTGTCAAGTTAATTTTAGGTCTTGAATACTAAGTAATACCCGAAGTTCTTCCACCTTAATACTCGGTGTCTTGTGTTCGCTTTGCATCAACACTTTTGTTGCAGCCGATATACTACCGCACCCCTTGTTTCCTGACTCATTTAGCTTCACACCCAAAACTTGTCCAAACAGTTGAATCATCAACCACAAACAAGGCAACATCTTTTCTCTTCCACCTTGATCAAACTTGCTACTTCACAACCTTTGAAGCCTGTTGTTGATCTAATCTAAAAGTGCACTACACCTCTTAATCAAGCTTGCAATCACTGCTCCTTGATTGCTATGGTCTTGCTGTTGTTGATCACAACCTTGATCACTATAACCGTTTGATCAACAAACCCTCTTGCACCTACCTTCTTGATCGCTACAACCTTTTTTCGTCCCTTTAACCTCCCAATTGATAAACCGCTATGATACCAATTGTTAAAAATCAAGCCTTCTTCAACATAATTAAACAATGAATTTAACAGGCTAAAACTCTTTGATTAAAATTGAAGGTACGTAAACCTAAACATATAACCCCTATTTATACTAAACAACCCTATTGGAGAACAATTAACTTATTTCTATAAGGAAACAAATAAAATAAAGAGTTAAATGCCCGGATAGTCCCTGTGGTTTGGCCTTTTTTCACCTTTAGTCCCTAACTTTCTAAAATTACCTCTATAGTCCCCAACTTTTAAATTTTCATTCCCGGATAGTCCCTGACGCGGATGGGGGTTAGTTTTTGGTGTTAAGTGGATGTGATATTACAAAATTACCCATACTATTAAAAATACAATAAAACATTAAAAATCATACAATTTATTATTAATTCTTTAAATCTGTTTTTTTCTTTAATTTATTGATATTAAATTAAAAATATATAAAACCTATCTCACTTTACATAATTAAAACCCATCTCTCTCTCTACAACCCTTCTCTCTCTACCAGATATGCACCATCAGCCACCATCTCCAGCCACGACCACCTACCGAGCACTGCCACACCACCACCACCCCAGCATCCGGTAACCACCACCTGCCATCACCACTGGCCCGCCATTACCATCCTCCACCCTTCTCATGTAGAACCTATCTAGCCTGCAATCACCAACCACTGACCTACCACCACCGCCACTCTCTTTCTCCCTTTAAACATATCAACAAAATCCCTAAAGCTATTTCCTTGTCAAGGGATCTGAGCCCGTCCAAAAAAGTGTGTTTGGTAAACAAAAGAACCCCAAGTGAATCCTACTTTCACCGTCTCTCTCTCCCATTCATACTAACCATCACCAACACCACTAAGCCAACACAAGTCACAACCACCATCAACAACGCCACCATCGCCCACCTACAAACCTGCAAATCGAACCAAACCGCCACCATCACCCACTTATGAACCTGCAAATCGAAGCCTTAATCGTACCTGGCAGAAAATCCCTTCGTCTCCACCGGTAGAAAACCCCATGGAATCATTGGAAAAAACGGTTCCATGTCACGGTGTGAATCAATTCCGTCGTCTACACTCGATGGTCGGATTTCAGATATGTTTCAGAAGAGATGAGGGGTTAGAAGAGGGTTGTGCGGAGATGATGTCGGGTGTTGACGGGCGGCGATTGAGGTGTTGGTGGCCATCGAGAGATCGATCGAGAGGGAGGGAGGGAATGAGGGGAGGGACGGTGGGTGGGTGGGGTTGGTCAGCTAGTGGTTGTGATAGGTGGTGATGGTGACGGGTGAATATGGTAGAGAAGGAAGAGAGAGAAGTGGTGTTAAGTGGGGGTTGTGGCAAGGGTGGTTGTGACGATGGTGGTGGTGGTCAATGGTGATGGCAGCGGTGGAGGTGATGGTGGTGGTGGTACCAGAGAGAGAGCAGGGAGAAAGAGAAAGGGATAATCTGTGTGTATGTATTTACATATAGAAATATATTATATATATATATGTTTTATAAGAAGTGGGTCTTATAAAGATATATTTATTTAATACTTATTTAATTTATTTTGTTTTGTTTTATGATAAGGGTATTTTAGTCATTTCACACCCACTTAACACCAAAAACTAACCCTTATCCGCGCTAGGGACTATCCGGGAACGAAAATTGAAAAGTTGGGGACTATAGAGGTAATTTTAGAAAGTTAGGGAATAAAGGTGAAAAAAAACCAAACCACAGGGACTATCCGGGCATTTAACTCCAAAATAAAACTATAATAAATTAAATCATTTAGTATCCTCTAACTTTTGAGTATTGACAATATTAGTTCTAACAATGTGTTCCATTTGATTCGAAACAAACAGATCACATTAAGTAATGTAGGGCTACACCACTTGATAGAGGCACATATCTCATAGAAAAGATATCACAAATTTAAATCTAGATAATGAGAATATTTTAGCATAATTGGTTTAAAGTAGAATAAGGGTAACATTTCTCAACAATGAAACATAGTTGTTATCATTTAGACTATTGTATCACCATTAGGTTTTCGTGATTAAGTGATATATTTAGGTAGCGAAGCTTGAAAATCCATATTACACAATCTAACTAGTGATTAATTTCGAATGTTTGTGTTGAAAAACAATAAGTATTTGTTGGTGTTTTTGTTGAAAAACAATAAGTATTTGTTAGTGTTACGAGTGTTTTTGTTGAAATACAATTAGTATTTGTAGTGTTACGAATGAAGATGTAGTAGACGTTTTTTAAAATATGAAAAAAACATAAAGTACAAATGCAATTTCTATTTTGTTACTCTTTAATTGTTTAACATATATTTTTGGGCTATTTTGATTAGGTTTGTAAACGAGCCACACCAGGGGCGGACCTAGAGTATTAGAAGGGGTAATCTCCGTTGCCCCTTGACGCTCTGACAATATGTAAAACTTGGAAAAATTTGACGTTTTTTTGATTTCGTTACCCTTTTTTTGAAACGTTACTCCTAAGCGAATTTTCTAGATCTGCCACGGAGCCACAAAAATATGAATGGAGTATGTCCGTTTTTGTGCATTTAATTTTAACCAAACATGAACAATTAAACGGACATGTTTTCTTGTTCGTTTGTTTAGAAAATACGTATATTTGTGTTCGTTTGTTAATAATATAAACGAATGATTTACGAATAAACATGACTAAACATAGATGAACGAACGTAACCAAGCTGACACCAATTAAAAGTAATCATAAACGTCAATTTGTCTGGATTATAAATAACAAAACTAGACTAATACGTAATATTTTAATTTGATAAAATTAGGGTAAATTGTGATGGGCCTAAAAAGTTTAAATAAATATCTACATGAGCGTAAACGAACAAGCTTAAACGAGTGTAAACTAACAAACATAAACAAAGGTAAACATAAGTTCACGAAATAGACATGTATTCATGTTCGTTTGTTCATCTAACTAAATGAACAAAAAAAATCTTGTTCACAATCGTTCGTTTATTAAATAAAGGGTAAATTGTGTTTTACGTCCTTTAAATTTAAGCAAATATGCAGACACTGTCCTTTAACTAACGAAATTACACTGGATATCTTTTATGTTAGAGTTTTTCATCATACAATGTCATTTTGCCCTAACCCAATTAATTTTTTCGGTTAACTCTTAATACCTGCCACTCACATGAGGGCATAATGGTCATTTTCACTTAATAACTAAAACAGAAAAAATAAAAATACCCGTGAAACTTCAAGAGGAAGATATGTTTTAACTTTTAAGTGAAAATGACCATTATACCCTCATGCGAGTGACACATGTTAAGAGTTAACATAAAAAATTAACTGGGTTAGGGCAGAGGACACAACATGATGATAAACTGTAACGTAAAGGACATCCAGTGTAGTTTTGTTAGTTAAAAGACGACGCCTACAATTTTGTTCAAACTTAAAGGACGCAAAATGCAATTTACCCTTAAATAAACAAACGTTATTGAATTTCTCATCGAACAATTCATGAATTGTCCTCTTAACATTCGATTAGTTTACAATTCTAAGGGGTTGCAGCGCAGCTTTTTCCCGTTTACCAACTATCTCGATGTAAATTCGTCTTAAAAAAAATTATGTACACATTTGTTTATTTTCCCTCCTCTCAAAGTAAATTTCCTAAACCATCACTAGTGTCTGTGGTTATAGGGTCGTTGTGGTTCACAATGGTGTAAGAGACCTTAACAAGTTAAAGTGATGTTTAACAGAATTAATAGTAGTATAAAAAGTACTAATATTACAAAAATAATATGATGTGACATAATTTGATGGTGTGAAGCTTATGTGAATGACACATCAACAGATGATTTACAAGATAAAGAGCTAATTAAAAGTAATCATAAGCATCAGTTTTTTGGGGAAAAAAATAACAAAACTAGACTAATATATAATGAGTAATATTTTAATTTCGTAAAACTAGACCAAATTACGATGTACCTAAAAATGTTTAAATGAGCGTAAAGGAAGCGACTTAAACAAATGTAAACTAACAAATATAAACGAATAACACATAAATAAAAGTAAACATTTAAATGAACGAACGGGAGACGTGTTTGTGTCTATTCATTCATCTAACTAAATGAACCAAAAACTTATTCACATTCGTTTGTTTATTAAATAAACGAACATTAATGAATTTCTCACCGAATCATTCATTAAACATTCAATTTGTTTACGATTCTATTCTTGATGCGCTTAAAGTAACTATCCCTCTTCTCAAAGTAACTTCCCTCAATCACCACTAGTGTTTGGGGTTATGTGGTGGTTGTGGTTCACAAAGGTGTAGGAGACCCTAACTCAACAAGTTAAAGTGATGTTTAACAGAATTAATAATACTAGTAGTAGTATTAATATTCAATAATTAAACTAATATATTACAAAAATAATATGATGTGACATGATTTGTGATGGCGTGGTCTTATATGAATGATACATCAAAGCTAAAAAGATAACAAGTTATACGTCTAATACATCATTTTTTATGTCTTGATAAGTTGGTCTAGTGGTTAGTCACTTACTTTATTTACTTGAGGTCCCAAATTCAACTCCCATTAGCATTACTTTGAAGGACATTGGTGATGACAATGAAGTTTAGAACTAGGCCTCTCTAGAGGTCGCCAGTTCGAAACAGAGCCGAACCGGGTTTTACCGCAGTGGGCCTTCGGGCGACGGATTTTCTCCGGAACTGGTGGCTTGATGACTCGGGTATGCATCCAACTCTGACCGTTATGGAGGAAGGAATGTATTTGCTCGATTAAGTGCATCCCAGAATGCTTATCCGATAATTTAGTTTGCCATTAAAAAAACATCATTATATCAAAAGATACAAAATTAAAAGTATGTTACGTACCATGCCATAACTTTTGATAAATTAATAAGAAAACAAGTGGTAATTTTTTTGAACCTTTTCAAATTTGTTCAACAAAATACTAAAATTAAAATTAAGAAGAAAAAAAAAATCAATTTGATAAAGACTTTGATATTGGCAGTTTCTCTGATAAAGACACCGCTCCCTCAAAGCCACAAAAAACTTTGGCGAATGCTTTGTTTAGCAAAATCACTCAAAGCCTGGGGGAAGTTTTTGATTTGTCATCCTGTCAGAAGGCGGTATTTGAGTGCCTGAAGGGTCTCCGTGCTCATGATTTTTTGAGAGTAAATTGTCATTTTAGTCCCTGAGTTTTGTCCAAATTTGTCATTTTAGTCCAAATAGTTTTTTTTTTGCCTCTGGGTCCCTGACTTTTACATTTTGTTGCCATTTTGATCATTTTGTCTAACTCCATCCAAAATCCCAGTTTGTAACAGGGGTATTTTGGGGATTTCCTTAAAAAAATGTTTCCAGTTGCCATTTTGATCCAATTCCAAAAAATTCAAAAAAATCTAAAAAAAAAAAAAAATTCTAAAAAATCATAAAAATTCTAAAAAATTCTAAAAAATTCAAAAAAATCTAAAAATAAAAAAAAATTCTAAAAAATCATAAAAATTCTAAAAAATCAAAAAAATTCTAAAAAATCCAAAAATCATTAAATGTTTCGGCACGAACTGTTTCGACCCGTACCGTTTCGAACCAACCCGTTTTGACCCGTACCGTATCGAACCGAACCGTTTCGACGCGAACCATTTCGAATCCGTACCGTATCGAACCGTATCGTTTCGACGCGAACCGTTTCGAACCGTACCGTTTCGACTCGTACCGTATCGAACCGAACCATTTCGACGCGAACCGTTTCGAGCCGAACCGTTTCGACACGAACCGTTTCGACCCTTACCGTTTCGAACCCGAACCGTTTCGACGCGAAGCGTTTCGACCCGTACCGTTTCGAACCTAACCGTTTCGACGCGAACCGTTTCGAACCGAACCGTTTCGACCCGTACCGTATCGAACCGAACCGTTTCGACGCGAACCGTTTCGAACCGAACCGTTTCGACGCGAAGCGTTTCGAACCGTACCGTATCGAACCGAACCGTTTCGACCCGTACTGTGGTTCGAAACGGTTCGCGTCGAAACGGTACGGGTCGAAACGCTTCGCGTCGAAACGGTTCGGCTCGAAACGGTTCGGGTTCGAAACGGTACGGGTCGAAACGCTTCGTGCCGAAACATTTAATGATATTTGGATTTTTTAGAATTTTTATGATTTTTTAGAATTTTTTTATTTTTAGATTTTTTTTGAATTTTTAAGAATTTTTATGATTTTTTAGAATTTTTTTGATTTGTAGATTTTTTTGAATTTTTTGGATTTTATTTTTATTTTTTTGATTTTTTGGAAATGGATCAAAATGGCAACTGAAAACATTTTTTAAGGAAATCCCCAAAATACCCTGTTACAAACTGGGTTTTTGGATGGAGTTAGACAAAATGATCAAAATGGCAACAAAATGTAAAAGTCAGGGACCCAGAGGCAAAAAAAAAAAACTATTTGGACTAAAATGACAAATTTGAACAAAACTCAGGGACTAAAATGGCAATTTACTCATTTTTTGATGGTTATCCCAATTGAGGGGTTAAGACAATGCATGTCTGCAATAGAATATAGAGCCATTCTCAAATACCGGTTGATGATCCCTTTGTACCCGGAAGATGAAACATGCCCGATATGCCGTAAAGCTTGTATGAATAAATACGGGGAGCACACAGTTTATTGTAAAGAGCTCCCTATGTTCAAATATCGGTCTGACTGGGTGCATGATGTTTTGTGGGACATCCTGAGAAGAGCTGAGATTTATGCTAAGAAAGAGCCCCCTGTGAATTTTCTTACGGACCCTATGGAAGAGAGATCTACTCTACGATCCGCGGATCTGCTTGTCTTTGGCTCGGCTGAGGAAACATGCTTGTGTGGACCTCATGGGGGGTTCCCCTTAGGTTGGTTTAAGGGAAAACACGTTTGTAGTTGGACAAGCATCAAGAAAGGCAGAATAAAAAAATGGATAAGCACGCTAAAGCTTGCACAAAAAACCAACATATCTTTTTTCCTTTGATACCTTCGGCTCCCTAGCACCAGAAGCTATCCAATACTTGACCAGGATCCAACAGGTCATCCACAGCAATTGTGCAGCCCCAGGTGGACAAAGATTTGTCTTTGGAATGTTAGGATCTGCAATTCAGAAAGGGTGGTGGCGCAGCTTGCTGTCCGTCTACTTTCTGTTTTAATGTAAGTTGATTAAAACTGTAATAAACTTTGTTTTAAGATTAAAAAAATAAATAAAAAAATTAGCAAGAAAACAAATGGTATCTGTTTTGAACTTTTTCAAAATTGTTCAACAAAATTAAAATTAAAAAGAAAAATAAAAAAGAATACAAAGAATAGTCTTTGTTTAATTCAAACGTTATGACATTTGCGTCAAAGGGTATATTCCACTAGATTCGAAACAAACATAGCATATTTAGTAATTCGTAATTACTAATTAACAATTTCTACTCTTTTTCCACATCACGTGCTCCTCACGTGACCAAAACCCTCCCTATAAATACAAACCGTGTTCCATTTACTCACCGCGTCCACCGTTTCTCAGTTCTCACCGTCTGTTTTTTTAATTCTTCACAAAGCAAACAAAAAATCTCCAAAAAAAAAAAAAAAAAAAATTTCTTTTGAAAATCGTGTTTCACATAAAAATAACCCTCGAAATTCACCGGTGTGCACGCTCGATTTGAGGTTAGTATTTCATGTTTGTTTAGTGAATTTGTAGTGATTTATTGTTTGATTTTTTTTTTTTTTGAAATTTTGTGTTGCTTCATGTTTGAAATTGTTCAGATTAGTTAGAAGTTAGATCTAGGGATTTTGTTTGTTTGTTTGTTGTTAATCGCTGAGTTCTTGGTACTTGTAAAAGTTTTAATTTTGTAATTTTGGAGTTTGTTTTAGTTTTTTTTTTTAATTTTAATTTTATGTTGATTGTTTTGATTTGGGGTCTGACTCACTATTCATTAGGCCGGTAAACGAAGTAAGGAAACCGAAACATTTAGCGAACTGTTCGGTGGGAAGTTTGTTTATTTAATAAACAAACATGAACGCCTGTTTCTTTGGTTCATTTACGTCCATATATGTTCGTTTGTTTAAACCTAAGTAGCTAATGTGGTAAAATATCAGATATCGATCAAGGACCGATATTTGAGATATCGGTTATCGCAGTGGGATATCGGTATCTTAATATCATGCTAAATTTATATAGTGTAAATTATTTTTTAAGTCCCCGTGTTTTAGTGGTTTTAAGCATTTAAGTCCAAAATCAAAAAGTTTAATGCCTTGAGTCCCTAACCGCTTATCTTATAATATTTTGAGCTGTGTTTTGGTGATTTTAACCACTTGAGTCCAAAATCAAAAGTACAAGTGTTAAAATTTGGACTCAAAACGTTATAAAATGAGTGGTTAGGGACTCAAGGCATTAAACTTTTTGATTTTGGACTTAAGTGGTTAAAACCACTAAAACACAGGGACTCAAAAAGTAATTTACTCATTTATATATATAGCAGTTTAGCACTAACAATTTAGTATACTCTCCTACCATTAACAAATTAACCTTTTGCAACATTCCAAACACTAACAATTGTAGCAAGCAGGAGCTGACTAAGACTTAAAACACTAACAATTAAGACTTAAAACACTAATAGCAACAATAAGAAGTAAGATGAATGGTAGAAGTAACGAGCGTTAAAGGTGTGTGCAGGTGGGGCCCACCTCTTTTCAACCAATATTTTTTTTTTGTTTAATAGGGGGCTTTAAACCATTGCATTCAAGTTAAAGGGAGGGGCTTTAAAGCCCCCCATATGACGTGGCACCTAGGTGGATCTGACGTGGCGTGATAAAGCCCCTAGGGGCTTTATACCATACCCTCTAGCCTTAGTAGGTGTCTTAAATCGAAGTGAAATACCAATTTTGCCATAAAGAGTTCTTATATAAGGTTGTATATCTATATGTGTGTATTTATATATGTATATGTATAAATGTTTAGTTTTATATTTTTTAATATAAAAGTTCATTTATGCTCATTTACATTCGTTTGTGTTTGTTTAATATACTGTTACAACATGATGAATGGTTTAAATTAGTGGAATATGTATTGTTTAATCCTAGAATTCCATGAATAAACTGGCAATTTTCTGCTTTTATAGTCTATACCGCTTTACGTATCTATTTTGCGTTTAAAATTTGTGGTAGTTAAGCTTGAGATGGGCTTGATGAATATAACCCTGTAAGGCTCTTTAAGTCTGAATGGGCTGCTTTCATTCTACCGTAAGAAAACCGGCTCCTGGACATGAGAACCCGATAATACTTGCTTCTCAAACAGCTTGTAAGATGATCATTTTATCATCAAACATGTTATTTGACTCATTTTGCTTATGTTAGCCTCTATAATCGTCTTTTGCATTTTCAGTTAGTGTCAGTGAAGTTGAAGCTCTGTTTGAGCTATTCAAGAGCATAAGCAGTTCTGTAATCGATGATGGATTAATTAATAAGGTAACCCATGTTTCCATTAATGTTTTGTTACCCTTCACTCATTTTCTTCATTTATCATTTGCTACATTAAGGTCCACTTTTGATATATTTGACGGCCTTTTATATAACCTTTAACAGGAAGAATTCCAATTAGCTTTGTTCAAAAACCGAAAGAAAGAGAATCTTTTTGCAAACAGGGTATGTTGCTTCTCCATTTTATTTTTAATCATGTAAAGAATCTTTGTTATTTATTATCCTTTTATTTGTCTTTCTCACTTTGGAGCATTTATTTACTTGTTTTTATGGTGCGTAAGTATTCAACTTTACAAAAGTGGGGTGGGTTCAAATCTTTGCAAGTGCAAGTTTTGGTGACATTTAGGCAATGTTTTCAGGACCGGACCAAACGTCGAACCGGTCTTCTTACCAGTTCACTGGTCAGGCCGGTCGAACCGGATGTAAGACGTGGGTGATAGTGTGATACCATAAATATTATAAAAATAAATAGGGAAAGTGAAATCTTTTAATCAAAATCCGGTTCAACCGCCTGGTTTTCCGGTCAGATCGCCGGTTCCCGGTCTCTCAGCCGTTCGACTCAAAACAGGTCTGATAGGGTGAACCGGACTGGCCAGACCCTAGTTCTCGGTCCGATTTTCAAACACTGTATTTAGGTGTAAAATTGTTGTTCAAATTTCGTGATCAAGTATTAAACTTTAGTTACAAAAACATAATTAGGGAAGACAGATGGTTTTTGTTTAAGTTTCGAAAATAACTATAATTTAAGGCACATCTCTGTGTTTCTAAATTTATTATTAATCAATGAATCATATTACAAACACTTTCGACATACTATATGCAAAAATATGGAATATTTCTGGAAACGGCTACACGACTAATATCTATATTAAACACTCAATTTTGGATACAGATTCATATAGATATACACATTTACCGATGTTCTTTTACTACCTTTAATGCATTTCAAATTATTCAAATTACTTAATTTGCATAAGACCAATGGGGTGGTGGTCAATTGGCAAAGGCAAAGCCTTTAAACACCTTGGGTGAGGGAGGTCTTGGGTTTAAGTCCCACAGACGACAGGAATAAAAGAAATTTGCCGTTCGAAAAAAACTTAATTTGCATATGAATATTGGATAGAAAGGGAAATACATAAATATTTTGCATTTGTTTTTCTTTTCTTGAAGCTTCAAAATTTCGTATGCAGATATTCGACCTCTTTGATGTGAAGCATAGGGGGGTTATCGATTTTGGCGACTTTGTTAGAGCAATGCACGTTTTTCATCCCAACGCCTCTCAAGAAGACAAGATTAGTTGTAAGTTGTTCGTGTTGGTCAACACTAGATTACCAAAATGCCCATGGATGATCTTATAGTATAACACTCGTTTTTTTTTCTGTTTCAGTTTCTTTCAAGCTTTATGATATGGACGGGACAGGATTCATAGAGCGTCATGAGGTAAATCTCTACTATTTATATCTTAAATAATTTTGTTACTTTTCAATGAAAATATAAATAAGAATCCACGCAATGACCATAGATACTGTGTATCATTTTTATGGATGCTTTTTGCAGGTTAAGCAAATGTTGATTGCGCTTTTATGTGAGTCTGAGTTGAAGCTTGCTGATGAAACCATTGAGACAATACTTGATAAGGTGATTTTACATTTCTTTTATTGTGACATTAACACTCTAAGTACGCCACGAATATTAATTACACAAAAGAAAAAAAGAAGATAAGCGATTTTTTCTTAATTTGGCTCATGTACAGATTTACTATCACAAATGTTATGTGTTTAGCTGATGTAAAGCAAAATGTCTGTTATAAGAGAGTGATGTTATTATTCATCGAAGACAAATATTCGGTGAATGTTGGATTTTCGCAAAAAAAGCAGCCATAACTAATATTTTTTTATTCTACTTTGCAAGGGTAGACAAATGTCATTTATATCATTTTAAAAATTTTATAATACATTTACCCTTTCAAAACACTAAAATATCGTATTACTCATTCCATAGTAATTATTCCATATATAAGTTAGTAAGTTTTTTGTGCATTAGCACTTGTAAGTTGTGCTTAGAGAGTTTTCCAAAAAAAAAAAAAAACTTACTTTTCCACTTTCAACCCAAAAGTTTTATCTTTTACGTTTTAACCCCTTTTAATTTTTTTTTACTTTTAACTCAAAGTTTTCCATCTTTTATAATTTAACACAACACTTTGTTATTTACAACTTTGGTCCCCCTATGCTTTTTATCTTTCGCAAGTTTTTCGTTTTACGTTTCGTTCTAAATTTTGCGAGTTAACATGTCGTAGCGTGCATGTGAGGTTCAACGTTTTTGCTCTATTTTTTCATATTTGACAGACCCATCGTAACACATCCATTTTTCCTCTTTTGAAAAGTTCGCCGCAACGGGCGGGTCGTAGATCAACTAAGTTATTATTTTCTACGTTTTATGTTTCTGCTTAATTTCTTCGCATTAAGACACTGTAACGGGTGTGCGTGGTTCAACGATTTTAGTTTACTTTTCGTTCTGTGTAATTTTTACCATTTTATCTATTTTATTTTTACGATGTTGGGAGTCGATGTCGTTGTGGCATTGGTGCAACTTGGCACGGTTTTACGAACGTTTTTAACCTATTAAATTTTTTACTAATATTTTCTTTCGGTTTACCCCTATTCTTTCTTTACTTAAAAACTATTTTTATGTGCATATTTTATGTACGGGTGTGTATAAATATGATCTGTTCTATATTCCGACGTAAACTTTTTTTATAGACGAGTCAGGTCAAATATATTACGTTTTCGTTTAAAGAAACCATTTTTACGTGCATATTTTTACGTACGTTTTGGTATAAATTCAAGTTGTTCTACGTTTTGATGTAAACTTTTTTGGGAAATGATTTAGGTCAAATATAATATGTTTTCGTGTTTATTTTATGTATGTTTCGTAAAGTTTGTTTCGAACCGAGTGGAGTCAAATTATGGTTTCTTTTTCTCCCTTTTTCTGAAAGCTCTAATTAATCCCTTTCGATTACATGTGCATATTTTCCTTCATACCTGTTACGTTTTCTATGTATGAGTTGGGTCACATATAATACGTTATGATTGTTCGATATGAATTCCATTTACTTTACGTTTGATCCAATCACAATGTTTATACAGGTTACACTGAGTTCAACTGGATACGTCGAAATGTGTGTTTTCATATGGTTAATGCATCATATAACATTTGGACTAATCCATTCAATATTTACGATGTACCCGCACCGCAACGCGGGCGGGTCTTAACCCTAGTTAAAGTAAATTGGCTGCCGGTCTATTTACAAATAGGATACACATATGACAAGGAATGGATAAATATGGCCTTTTTAGTGTTTCAAAGGGCTATATGATGAAGTTTTGTAACACATGAAATTGTCTTGATTTTTGGCTGAAATGTGATTCGTATCTCCTTTTTTGTTTAAGCAGACATTTTTAGAAGCGGATGTTGACCAGGACGGGAAAATAGACAAATCAGAATGGCACAATTTTGTCACCCAAAACCCTTCCTTGCTCAAGATTATGACTCTTCCATATTTAAGGTATAAATTACGTTATGGTAGCACATTCATTTCGGAACCAATAGATAAGAACACATAATGCACCTGTACCTAATGCGTAAGAGGATAGTTGAAGTAGTGGGAGAGAGAAAGTGGCCGTTATGTAACAGTCTTATGTATCATATTCAGAACATTTTAGTAGTTCTGAAATGAATGCCCCTCTATACATATATGTATGTTCACATATACATAAATACCATTGTGCATATAACATTCAGAGCAATAGGTACAAGTGTATCATACGTGTGTATGTATTAATGGTGTTCAGCGTCTTACTAATCAAACGGATGTCAAATGCAGGGACATCACAACAACTTTCCCAAGTTTCGTGTTCAATTCTGAAGTTGAGGAGATCGCGACATGAAGAGAACAGATTAGAAGTTGCGTCGTTAGTTCTTTTGATCATTCTTTTGATCAGTTTATGTGTTGAAGATTGATGAGATTAGTGCCTTCTTATTTTGAGCCCTGTTTTGGTTTGGCTTTCTTGAGAAGAAACATCAATAGGGTTGATATTGCTGAAGTGTTTGTCTTTTTTTTTTTTTTTTTTGCTTCATATCAAATCATGATCGGTGTTTCAGAAGTTGTTGATTCGATCTGTTTAGATGTTAGTGATTGATCGAAGAAATGATATCATGTAAATGACATTCGATCAGATTTATCATCTTTGATTTTATTATAAATTTCTCAATATAACGACTGCATGTCACCATTTCATGTCTTCCTTTGAAGTTGTAAACAATTAAATTCTTTTTTTATAAAGTTGGGTTTCTTTTTTGAATGGCATAGAGACTATTTGCTTTACCTCAACTTATCGGAACGCCATCCCACTGTCACCTCTACTGGCTTCGCTGGCGTCGACTCCACCTACCAGTCACCAACATCACCATCATCGATCCTATGTCCATAATCACCACTAGCAACCATCATCAGTGCATGTTCATAACATGGTGTTTTAAATAAATTTATAGTTCAATTCATGGTGTTTTTAGAACTTGCGTTGCAGAAGCTGCTCTTGGTATGGTGTTTTTCATCATTTACAAACATCAAAACACATTTATAACATGGTGTTTTAAGTTAATTCGTAGTTCAATCCATGGTGTTTTTACGACCTGCATTCCAGATGTTAAAACACCACGCTTGAATCTTATTACAGTTCTTTCAGATGTTAAAACACCATAAGTCGAATAGCAATACAATTAAACACCATGTCTTGAATCACCATACAAATGTTTTCAGATATTAAACACCATTCCCTGAATCACCATACAATGTTTCCAGATATTAAACACCATGCCTTGAATCTTATTACAATTCTTTCAGATGTTAAAACACCATAAGTCGAATAGCAATACAATTAAACACCATGTCTTGAATCACCATACAAATGTTTCCAGATATTAAACACCATGCCCTGAATCACCATACAATGTATCCAGATATTAAACACCATGCCTTGAATCTTATTACAATTTTTTAAGATGTTAAACACCATAAGTCGAATAGTAATACAATTAAACACCATGTCTTGAATCACCGTACAAATGTTTCCAGATATTAAACACCATGCCCTGAATCACCATACAATGTTTCCAGATATTAAACACCATGCCTTGAATCTTAAAATATTTCTTCTAGATTTCAAATAAGGAACACTTGGGTGAACACATGGTGTTTTGTACCCAAGCACAATAAAGCAAGAAACAAGTAGGTCATGGCTAGAAAGAAATCGTGGATATTCGTAGAAGGAGGTTTAGATGTTTTTTTTTTGCGGTGGCTGGAGATAATGATGATTAATGGCGGATTAGGGTGAAGAGAGAGATAATATCTGGTTTGTGTGGATGAGAGAGAGAAAATCGTGATTTTAGGGAAGGAAGTTATACACTTTCTTAATTTAATTGATGTTTATTGACACTTATACCCCTATCAAGACAAATCAGTTATTAAAAATTCAAACAAAATTTACATTTTTTCCATTGTGATCTCCACCATTAAAAATCAGATCTAAGGGTGTAAACCCTTCCTACACTTCTCACATAAAAGGTCCTTCTTACAGGATCCTTTACCTCATAATATATATATATATATATATATATATATATATATATATATATTATAGGATTCGGATCAAGAGAGAAACTCATACTAGTTGTAAAAAAAGAAAAAAATTCAAAGTGGTGTTTTTCGGTCTTTTACGAAAGCATTTTATGACATCACCATGACATAAACTTTTGACAACATTTATGGTTGTAAAAAAACTAGGTTTTTCTTAAAAGTTGTTTTTTTTAGAATTTTTGGTAAATCTTTTTTGAGAAACCTTTCACAATGACCAATTCTTTAAGTTCTCACAATTCGTAGGGGTTTTCATTTTACCCTATATAAAAAGGGTAAGTTCAAATGAAAACCACTAGTAGCACATGTGTATGTGTACTACACATGTGAATTATTACACATGTGCACTATAAAAAAAACCTAAAAACCATACCATTTTTTTGCATACAAATTTTCACTATTTTAGGTATATAAAAAAAATCAAAAAAAAAATTTGTAGTGCACATGTGTATGTGTACTACACATGTGAATTATTACACATGTGCACTATAAAAAATGTTTTTTTTTAATTTTTTTTATATACAAAAACTAGCGATTTTTAATAAAAAAATTGAAAAAAAATTTTTTGTGTGTTTTTTTAGGTTTTTTTAGTTAGTTTTCGAGTTTTCGCGTTAAAAGTGGTTTACATTTGAACCATATATATATATATATATAGGGAGAAGATCATGCGAGAACCACCTCTTATTGTGAGAACCGCGAGAACCAATGTGAACACACCAAAAAATGCCTAAAAATAGCTAAAAATCACACAAAAATTTTTTTTTTGATTTTTTTAATATTTTTAAGGTTAAAATCGCTACTTTTCGACCAAAAAAAAAAAATATTTTAAAATTTTTTTTTTAAAAAAAAAAATTTTTTTTTTGGCTTCGAAAAGTAGCGATTTTACCTAAAAAATATTTAAAAAAATCAAAAAAAATTTTTTTGATTTTTTTTAGATTTTTTTAGGTTTTTTGGGGGTTTAGTTTTTTAGCATTTTAGCTTGGGGTGGGGGGGGGGGGGGGGGGTTTTAGGTTTTTGGGGGGTGGGGAGGGGGGTTTAGGTTTTTGGGGGGTGGGGGAGGGGGGTTTAGGTTTTTTGGGGGGGGGGGGGTGGGGTTAGGGTTTTTTTAGCTTGGGGGGGGGGGGGGGGGTTTAGGTTTTTTTGGGGGGGGGGGGGGGGTTAGGTTTTTTTTTTTTGGGGGGGGGGGGTTTGGTTTTTTTTGGGGGGGGGGGTGGGGGTTTAGGTTTTTTTTTGGGGGGGGTGGGGGGGGTGTGGGGGTTAGGTTTTTTTAGGTTTTTTTTAGGTTTTTTTAGCTATTTTAGGTGTGTTCACATTGGTTCTCAAGGTTCTCACAATAAGGGTGGTTCTCGCATGAGCCCCTCCCTAATAATATATATATATATATATATATATAGGGTTCGGTTCAATTAGGAACCACCACGAGTTGTGAGAACTATGAGGACTCTTACTTCCTACGCGAGTCGGGCCACAAGTTTTTGCACAAACGGTAGATAAAAATATCATAAACACATCTATAAAAAACAAAAAAAATTGTCGAGTCGGTAGTTATGCTTGATGTAAGTTTTGTTTACACCTGATGTAAATTTTGTTACGACGATGAATTTTTTTTACACCTGATGCAAATTTTTGCATGCGACATTTTTTTTTTTATTTTTTTGCTGAAACAAATGATTTTTTTTAAAGATTTTTGAGAATTTTTTTTTTTTTTTGTAAAAACCTTTTGAAAGGCCTAGTTCTCAAACTCAATGTGGTTCTCAATTTACTCTTTCACTATATATATATATATATATATAGGCCGGTTATTGTACAAATTGCCTTAACGTATGCTGCGTACGAGATGCAGTATCAACATGCGATTTTGGTTTTTTTCAGCAACATGTGATTTTTTTTAACAAGAACTTTTTTTTAACATGCGATCTTTGGGGTTTTTCAACATGCGAGATTTCCTTTCTGAGCTTATAACATGCGAACTTGCCATAGCGTACGCTTCATACGTTAAAGTATTTTATACGATACACTTTTTGTATATGTATATATATATATATATATATATATATATATATATATATAGTCTTAGGATCTTGTAAAAAGAACTTTTTTTTGTGAGAAGGCATGAGAATTGATATGTAGGCATCATGTTTTGGACTTGTGCATAATGTTTTGGGAAGAAAAACACCAAACATAATAAGACACAATGTAATGAATTCTAGGCTTAAAACTTAAAACACCATGCCAAGAACGTTAAGTAGTGTTTTTAAGTGTTAAGCAGTGTGTTTTAAATTTCACGCCCATAATACGTTGCATTGTGTTTTAAATTGTTATGTTTGGTGTTTTTCTTGTTAAAAAACCCAAAACATCATGCATAAGTCCAAAACATGATGTATACATGTTAATTTCTATGTCTTCTCACGAAAAAAGGGTTATTTTTACAGGAAACGAACCCTATATTGTATATATACAATAAAAAAATAGCAACAGGGTATTAAACATTGCCAATTTGCCATAAAAGCTCAAATGATTAAACAAAAATTCACGCGAACATGTAAGTTGAGGTTTCTTCGTAATGGAAGTCATCTTAGTGACTGGTTCTCAAATATTTTACACTTTAAGTATTCTACAAAATAGGGAACCTTACATCTCGGAAGTTTCATACCCTTTTCAATGAATTTAATAATAAGTAAAACAGGTTACCAATATCCATATAAATAGAGCTTCTAAATCCTATAAACATATCTCAAAATTCAAAAGTTTGAACATAGTCTTTCTAATGGCATCTAAACTCTCATTTTCATGTATTGTCTTTCTATTTCTGTTTTTGCTACCTGTATTTTCCCATTTTCAATACCAACCAAATGGGTTACTAGATACTAGCACTGATCATTCACCTTTTGGGTTTCTGAAACACATGCAAGGGTGTCACAAGGGCGAGAAACTCAAAGGCATTCGTGACCTTAAACTCTATCTTAGTCATTTTGGATACCTTAACTACCAAAGCAACCCTAACGTCGCAAATCCTAAAGAAGACTATTTTGACAAGGAGCTTGAGGAAGCAATCAAGTCGTACCAAGTCTATTACCATCTCAATGCCACTGGAACGCTTGATGCGCCAACAGTGTCCATGATGGTCATGCCTCGTTGTGGATACCCTGATAAGGAAACTCATCAACATAGTCACAAAACTTTACATACCGTCTCTCATTATCAATTCCTTCAGGGTCCACCAAAATGGCCCGAGGGAAAAAGACATCTAACCTATGCTTTTGGATCGCGTTTCCCTTCCAGATTCATGCCTCCTGTTGCACGGGCTTTTAGCAAATGGGCTACTGCTTCTCGATATTTTAGATTTTCACAAGCTAGAACTAATCAAAGTGCTGACATAAAGATTAGTTTTGAACGTCAATCTCATGGAGATGGATACCCCTTTGACGGGCCTGGTGGCGTATTGGCCCATGCTTTCCCCCCTTACAGATGGAAGGTTTCACTATGATGCGGATGAAAGTTGGGTGATTGGAGCAGTCCCAAACACTTTTGATGTGGAGAGTGTGGCTTTACATGAAATAGGACATCTACTTGGGCTTGATCATAGCCAATTTCAAAATGCAATAATGTGGAGTACCTTTAACGCAGGAGAAACAAAAGGATTGACTTCGGACGATATTCTAGGGGTTAGGGCTCTATATAGGAATTAGCTTGCTCTGATAAAAAGATAAATTTATGCTTTCAGTGTGCTTGTGATTAGAAGGGAATAAAGAAAAATGATTGATTTTAAGAAGTACAAGTTTTCCTTCATTGTAACATCTAAAAAAAAAAAAATTTGTGTGATGGTTGTTAATTTTGTTGAAGATTCTGGTTTTATTTGTAACGTTGTGTTCACAAAAATATTTGTTTGTCTTGTACGTTGTATTACATCTTCGGTAAATAACAAATATGATAATAAAAGTATATATAATAAGAAACAATATCATATGCACGTTAATTTGACAACGATCTCATTATATGTTTTAGATTTTATTTTTAGATTGCTGTTCTGAGAACTTAATTAGTTTAAACTTATAGTTGTCCTGAGAATTTGGTCTAGTGGTTAATTGGTCTGTCTTTCCTAGTGAAGATATATCTAGGTTCGATTCCCGCTTAAGCCAGTTTTGGTGGACATCTGGGTTAAGGGACAAATCGGGGATTTAATCCCGGGTTCGGACCTAACGGGGGCGAGGGTTTACTGATTCCATCCGGTTCCCGCGCATATAATGAAAGTAAAGGGCCCACGACAATCACTGACCGCCCTGAATAATCGACTCGTTTACCAAGCAGAGTCTCGCGAACTCTTCCTTCTTTGCCTTCAATTACATCTGAAAGCGACTTGTAAGTTCTATTATGATCATCTCTCGTTGGTTGTCCGCAAATTCCATTATCAAGAAGTGCATCCACGGCGGTTTCATGGTGGTCTAGGAGTCGACCTTGGACATAACCCCAAGCAGGGTGGATTTACTTCTTTGCCGTTCAAAAAAAAGTTTGAACTGATAGTTTATATTTTGTAATATTAATACATCTTATTTAAATATGAATATGTATAACTTGCCTACTTTGTACTATTCCACATTGGTAATTCTTGTGTACCACTGTATTAAAGATTTAATAGTATGCATAAAATAATATACATGTCTATGTCTTTGGGTGTGCATGGTCGTCCCAACGATTTTCAAAGCCCTAACGAAAGGCATTTGAATTTGTATAACTTAACAAAAAAATCAACCTGCATCTAAGAATATAAACTAAAAATCCTCCTCCGGATGTACAATTATAAACTAGAAAGTTTATAGTTTTTTTTTTTTTTTTTTTGAAACCTTCAATAGAACCAAACCAACCCACAAATTGGCGCTGCCCCAACCGATATGAAGGCAGTTCCATCCACCTAAACTTATCTTGTTGCAATGTTATCCTTGGCAGGCTATGGATACATGATATGAAGGCAGTTCCATCCACCTATCATCAACGTGTAAAGCTTCCAAGTCCATGGGGAGTGGTGAAAATTGAGAGTGATCAACAAGAAGCTAAGAATTGCTATACCTCATCAATGAAGCCAGCCTCAAGACCAATGGAGCAATAGCAATTAAAGTATCCTTCAAGAGATGTCTTGGAGGCAAGAGAGCAGGATGTAAAAGAAATCCTCATGGATCCTGATGATCCTGAATCTAGGATCTTCATAGGGTCAGGGATCCTTAGCGAAATCGAGCAGGATCTAGTATCCTTCCTTAAGATGAGGAAATCCACCTTTGCCTGGAAACATGAAGACATGACAGGTATATCTAAGGATATAATTACTCATAAGCTTGGCATTGACAGGTCATTCAAGCCTATACACCAAAAGAGGAGGAAGTTTGCACCTGAAAGGAATGCTATTATCCAGGAAGAAGTAGATAAACTACTTCGGGCAGGTATGATAAGAGAGGTTAAGTATCCAAGATGGTTAGCCAATGTGGTTGTTGTCCAAAAGAAAAATGGAAAGTGGAGGGTATGTGTCGATTTTACTGATTTAAATAAGGCATGTCCCAAGGATCCTTTCCCATTACCCCACATTGACTCCATGGTGGATGCTACCGCGGGTCATGAGTTGTTGACTTTTATGGATGCTTCATCTGGATTTCAACAAATTCAGATGGAACCATCTGATCAAGAGGATACAGCCTTTATGACCCCAACTGGTATAAATTGTTATATTGCTATGCCGTTTGGACTAAGGAATGCAGGTGCTACTTATCAAAGGCTAGTCAATATGATGTTCAAGGAACAAATTGGACACACTATGGAAGTCTATATAGATGACATGGTGGTTAAGTCCAAGAAAGCTGAGGATCACCTTAAAGACTTGGAGGAAGCATTCAATATCCTTGATAAATTTAATATGAAACTAAACCCTTCCAAGTGTCATTTTGGTGTTAAGGCAGGTAAATTCTTAGGCTATATGGTGACAAAGAGGGGCATTGAAGCAAGTCCAGAGCAAATCAAGGCTATCGTGAATATCAAATCTCCTGCCAATGCTAAGGATGTGCAAAGATTGACAGGCAGGATCGCAGCCTTGAACAGGTTCATATCCAAATCCTCAGAAAAGTGCAAGGAATTCTATGACATCTTGAGGAAGAACAAGAAATTTGAATGGACTGAGAAGCATGAAAGTGCCCTCAAAGCTCTTAAGGATTACCTATCCTCAGCCCCCGCCTTGATGAAACCAGAAAAGGGGGATATATTATCCTTATACCTAGCAGTATCCTCAAAAGCAGTAAGTGCGGTCCTTGTTAAGGATCACCAAGGTACACAACATCCTGTTTATTATGTAAGTAAGAGTTTACTTGATGCTGAAGCCAGGTATTCACACTTAGAAAAACTTATCCTTGCATTAATTATGGCATCTACTAAATTAAGACATTATTTTGAGACTCATGCCATTATTGTTAAGACTAATTTTCCAATTAAGAATGTTCTCAGGAAACCTGAAATGTCAGGAAGGATGGCTAAGTGGGCAGTGAAGCTTAGTGCTTATGATATAAGATATGAGCCTAGAACTGCCATTAAATCCCAAGCCTTAGCTGACTTTGTGGCAGATTTCAGTAGTGACTTGCAAAAGGAAGTTGAGTTAGAAGTCCAACAGCTTGAAGAAACTAAGGATCCTTGGATACTCTTCACTGATGGTGCTTCTAATGTCAAAGGAACAGGGCTTGGAATACTACTAAAATCGCCACAGGGGGACATAATACCCCACTCCATAGGTTGTGAATTTCAAACTACCAACAATGAGGCTGAGTATGAAGCCTTGATAGCTGGTTTGCAAATTGCTAAGCATATGAGGATCAGGTATCTTGAGGTACATGTAGATTCATTTCTAATCACTAATCACTTTAATGGATCCTATGCTGTTAAAGGTGAAAAACTAATCAAATATTTAGAGATAGTAAAAGAATTGGCACTCTCTTTTGTTTTCTTTAGTTTGACACAGGTACCAAGGGAAGAGAATGCAGAGGCTGATGCATTAGCTAATCTAGGATCATCCTTGAAGATCCCAGAGGATATCAAGATCCCTATTATCCATATCCTGACCCCTGCTATCGAGGATCATGTGGCTATGGAGATAGGAGAGGATTCTGCAATCATCCCTAGTGAGGATACTCAATCTCATTCAGGATCATGGATCCTTCCAATCATGAGATACATACAACATGGAGAGATTCCTACAGGAGAAAATCCTAGGGCTTTCAAAATCAAGGTATCCCAATTTACAATATTGAATAATATGTTGTATAAACGATCTCTTGCAGGACCATATCTAAGGTGCATTGAGGATCCCGAAATCCAAGAAGTCCTAAAGGATTTCCATGAAGGAGATTGTGGAAACCACACTGGGGGCAGAGCATTGTTCTCAAGGATCCTAAGGACAGGATACTATTGGCCTACTATGAAGAAGGATGCTGTGGAATATGCCAAGAAATATGATCCTTGTCAGAGACATAGTAATATCCTTCATCAACCCGCAGAGCTTTTACATCCTATATCCTCTTCATGGCCCTTTATGAGATGGGGAATGGATATAGTTGGTAAGCTTCCTAAGGCACCTGGTGGAAAAGTATTTATGCTTGCTATGACTGATTACTTCTCCAAGTGGATAGAGGCTGAAGCCTTTGCTCAAGTCAGAGAAAAGGAAGTTATATCCTTTATTAAAAGAAACATTATTACTAGATTTGGTATCCCTTCTGAAATTGTTTGTGATAATGGATCCCAATTTATTGAGAGTAGAACTACTAATTTTTGTGACAGCTGGGGGATTAAGATGATAACATCAACACCAGTCCACCCACAAGCTAATGGTCAGGCAGAATCATCCAACAAGATCATCATCAACAATTTGAAGAAAAAGCTTGGATCCAAGAAGGGAAAATGGGTAGAAGAACTACCTTATGTACTATGGGCTGATAGGACAACTCCCAAGAATGCCACTGGCCAAACTCCATTTTCTTTGGTATTTGGGGCAGAATCAGTGATCCCTACAGAGATGGTGGTTCCAACTGCAAGAACAAGCATTCGTGATCCTGAAGAAAATGCTGAAAACTTGGTTCAAGACTTGGATACTATAGAAGAAATCAGGGATTTGGCAAGGATAAGGATGGCCAGTTATCGACAAAGGATGGCTGGAGCTTACAACAAAAATGTCAGGATCAGGAAGTTCCAAGTTGGTGATATGGTGTTAAGAAAAGCATTTCAGAATACCTCCAATCCTGCTGATGGAAAGTTGGCACCAAAGTGGGAAGGCCCTTACTTGATTGAAGCTGAGGCAGGAAAGGGGGCATATCGGTTGCTAACAATGGAAGGTGATTTGCTACCAAGAGCTTGGAATGCTGTCCACTTAAAGAAATACTTCATGTAACAAGGATTTTTGATCCTTACCTGACAAGTGTCCTTGAAGGATCCTCACATGACAGATGATCCTCATTCTGGTAATATTCTGATCTCTAACTATTTCATTCTTTAATTATCTTATATAAGGGTAAGGATCCTGCATCCTTTATCCTCCTTTCACTTGATTCTGAGTTTTGAAGGTTCAGGTATCCTTAACAAAGGATTGAGTATCCACAGAAGTATCCAGTTATTTGGGCTTGACCCCAGTTATTTGGGCTAGTCCCCAGTTTGGGCCTGTCCCCAGTTTCGCCAGTAGCGCACGATGATCCTGGTATAGTTCATAGCAATGGGACCAGTACTCGCTTTAGGGGCTAACAATTTCATTGTACTGGCTATATTCAGGATCCTACGTATAATGGTAGACGTACCATACATCCGTTCCTAAGGTTTCTAACGTTTTCATGTTAGCTAAGGTTTTGGCATAGTCGCCAGTGAGGGCCATACTCCAGTTTACACACGATCCTTGGGCTTGTCCCCAGTTATCCTTGGGCTTGTCCCCAGTTATCCTTGGGCTTGTCCCCAGTTATCCTTTGGGCTTGTCCCCAGTATATTGGGCTTGTCCCCAGAATTGTTGGGCTTGTCCCCAGTTGCTAACTTTTATCTTATATTGGCTTAGTCCCAAGTTGTATCCTATTTCAGGTTTTTGAAGCTAAACGATCAAGGATCCTTAATCCTTACCTTCTACTAAGGTTTGTCTTTTGGATATCCTGATTATAAGTCTTAGAGGTTAGGATCCTAACTTGGATTCTCAGGTATGATCCTTAACTATTTTGATTTTATTCATTATTCATCTGAGTTACCCTTATCCCTTGACAACTGAATTTATGATCCTTCAACTACATTACTTTTCAGAACTTGTCGACTATAGGATATATGATCCTTGATTATATTCTAAACTTTTTGAAGATATTTACTTAATAAATTCAGACAAAATATATATCTCAACAATTGAAAAGTAAAGTCTTTACAAGGATAACAACACGGGAGATAGCCAAAAAGTTAAAGTTATTTTATTCACAAGAGATTAAACCCTTTAAGGTTGTCAAAATTGCCAACCCAAGTTTCTACCAGCAAAACGTGGCTCGTCCACATGGGTTGGCAAAGGGTGTCCATTGTTTACGGGTCTTTGTGGTGCAGGAAATAAAAGACGGAAGGATAACGAGTGGCTTCATCCCCCAAACAGAGGATCCATCCACCACCCATTATCCTGCCTATTGTTCAAGGATCAATGATCCTTCACCCTAGAAGCTATTGTCTAAAGTTATTACAACCCATCATTGTTTCAAAACACCATAACCAAAATAAAACTACCAAGTCCTAAAAAATGGGCTCCGGCTACGTCTAGAAATGTCCTTCATCGCCCATTCCTGCAGCTTACACGTTTGCTGCATCACCATCTCCTTCAGCTCCAGCATCCTCCGCATGATCCTTACCACTTCCACTCGCCTCAATTGCCAAGACCTCATCAGCCTCTTTTTCATCATCCAGCTCAGCCAATCTAGCCTTCCAGCCCTCTACGTCCCAGCTGCTCTTGTCAAAGTCAGGATCCAGAGCTTCTTGGGCCATCTGTAACTGGGTCTTGTACATAGCTATGGCAGCGGAGATTTTAGCATCATTGGTGATCTCATTTTTCTCCTGGTCAGCAGTAATGTGAGCCAAGACAAGTTCCCTCTTCACCAAATTGATATCATTTTCAAGGGAGGCAATCTTCTTATCCTTGGCCAGCATCATCTTTTGGAGATCCACACACTTTTGCTCAATCTCTTCAACATTGCCTACGTAGTCATCGATTTCAGCAAATTTCTGCAAAAAGACAATGTAAAGCTTAGGATAACATGATCCTCAAGTGGGCAGGATAACTATGCTAAGTCAGTGATCCTTACATCAGCAAAGTATTCAAGGAACTGGTGGCGGATTAGAGGCAGGCCTTCTAGATTATCAGCCTCAGAGGGTTTCCTCTTCTTTCCCTTGGAGGTAGTAGCCTTGGGGATGGCAGTACTTGGGCTAGCAGCAGCTTTTTTCTTCCCGGACCTGGGACCAACAACGGTGAGATCGGTGACACTGAAACGGGTAGCAGACTTCGATGATTTTCCAGCACCTACACATTCAAACATAGATAAGTATCCTTATTTCATCTTAATTTAAGCATTTAATTACATATAAACATGGATACTTACTTGACATTGTGACAGAACCTGAGGATACCTCTTGAGAATCCTGGGTATTTGCTTTAAATGATCTTATTTCAGGATCAAGCCTCCGAAAAGCAGCAAGCCTTTCCTCCGTTGCAGATGTTGAAATAAGATGTGCAACAGTGATAGTTGCAAAATAGAAACAAAAGGATGTTAGTGATCCTCAGCAGAAACAAGGTCATCTGGTGATCCTTCTAAGGATCCTCTATCCTACCATGGGTGGTCCATTTTCTAGGCATATCCTTTCCATCAGGGAGAGAATCCCTTCTGACAAAGAAGAATCGCCGTTTCCAGTTGGTGTCATTCTTAGTGGCTTTGAAGATGGGGTGTTCTTTACCAGGTTTATGTTTGAGTAGATATCGGTGGGATCCATGGCTAACAAGGTCATACATCTCTGCAAACTCCGACATTCCCAGATCAATTCCTTCATGTTCAATGATCCTTTCAAGGGTATATAAAACCCTCCAGATCATCGGCATCGCTTGAATGTAGGAGATGCCGATAAGAGAGAAGAAGGATTGGGTGAAATCTGGAAAAGGATACGAGTATCCTATTGTAAATGGTGTGACCGGAAAGGCTACCCAAGTTTCAGAAATATAGTCACTTAGGACGGTGGGATCAAATGGTTTGAAAACGGTGTTCGCCGGGAAACAATGGCGGATTCTGTCTATCTGTGGATCGGTAAAGCAGCATCTTTCTTTCGCAGAATCTTTGATGATCTCTTGGGACTTCAGGGGACTGTCCTTACGGTGATCCTTAGCCGGCGAAGATCTCAACATCATCTTGATTGCAGATAAAGATGAGGAAAGAAGGAATAGAGAAAGAAGATGAAGAGAGAAAGGAGAGAGAATTACCTGATCAGATCTTCGAATGAGGATTTAAAGGAGGAAACGCACGGATTTAAATGCTCTCTAACCCTTATCTCTAACTTCAATTTATAATGATGATCTTCCAGGGTAGTCACTTCAGTGACGTCAGGATGGCAACGGATAGTTCGATTGCAACGACTATATATCCGTTAGTTGGTTACGGATAAGCACGAGAAAATATAACTCGTTATTTTACATATTACTCCTTATATTTTGGGGGCAATTGTTAGGGGAGGATTTTTCAATGATCAGTGATCCTCATTTACTGTTGGGCTTAGTGATCCTCAATTCTGTCTAAATTAGTGATCCTCAGAAAGTATTGTAGGATCAGGATCATGGATCATCATCAGGATCCTTATACTAACGATTGTCTGCTTTGAATATGAAGTTGTTTTGCAGGAGTACGAGCTTGGACTTGGTCTTGGCGATATTCCTGGAGCATATTCCATATTTATTCCGCACGTGAATGGCTGAAATGGACGTTATGGAGGTCGTGGAGGACTTGCACAAAATGCGGACAGTTTGTTAGCTTAGATATTTTCCATTTTTAAAAGGGGATAGCGAGCTAAATAGAAACACTTGGCTATTTTTAGCTTAACACACACTCTCGCAACTGCTCTCACCAGCTCTTGACAATTCACTTGGCGATTACACACTTTTTTTACACATTACACTATAGTGATCCTTGTAACTAGCTCGCTATCATCCGAAGTTGTAATACATTTCTTGTTTAATCTGAGTTGGTGATCGGTAGTTTCCATCACCTGAGGTTTTTTATGCCGGAGATCATTCATTGATCAAGGGCTTTTTCCTCGTACAAATCTTTGTGTCACTTGTTCATTTTATTTCTGAGTGATCCTTAGTATTGTTCATTGATTCAAGCATCACACCTCACAACAGAAAGTTTGGTTACATTATCTTGGCTTGATTTTTTACCAAAACAACCACCATCACTTTTCCGGCACCACTTCGTCTCCTCGGTCTTCATCTCCTTGAAACTTGAAAAATACGGTTAGTTTTATATGTATTTTTTTTAAGTTTAGAAATTGTATAATTTTTTGTTTAGGTATGTAAATGTGCATGTAAGGATGAATGTTTGAATGTCAAATGTATAATGTAGGTGTATTTGGTGAAAATGTGTATATGGAAATCTATGTATTTTTGTATCTAGGTGTATGTAAGCATGTATGTGTGTATGTAAGTCTATGAATTAATGTATGTATGTAGGTGTATGTTAGTATGTCAAATGTATAAAGGTCAATAGCGGCGACAAATTTGACCAATACCGGCGACACCTGTCGCCGCTAAAGGTGGCCAGTTCTTGTAGTGTGTATGGAACAATACGGCCCGGCCCGTATTTTCTTTTTCGACCTCCAATATACGGACCCTCTACGATAACATTTGATCTGGCAGCCTGAATTTATTAACTTTTGATTATGATATGATCTAAATCTTTTTCCGATTCATTGTTTACTGGTTTGTTGTATGCCTATATCTTCATCTGATTTATCTCATTTTCTTTTTTAATGTTTGGGTTTACAGTTTTGCCACAACAACAACCAGGCCCAGCCCATGCCACAGAGGCAAAAATTCGGTTATGGGTTTAGATTTCCTACTCCTCGTAATGGTGAACGTTTTGTTTCTGAGCTCAAGTTTTCAAAGAGTGAAGAAACATTATCCAGGTATTGCATAGCATTTCAAGAGGTAAAATATTGAATGTCGAGTTTAAAAGGGTGGTTAGGTTGATCTCGAGGGGTATCAAATAACAGATGTTGACTATTTGGTCCAAGTTGTTCAGAAAGACCAGATTTCAGAATATATGATAGGTCATAACTAGGTGGAAGAACTTTCTTATTGACCAAAGTCCAGTTAGGTTGTATAATGTTTGTTGTAATATTGAATGTAATAGTTGATTGTGGAAAGATTATAATTGGGGTACTTGGCTTAGCGGTTTTTGCGCTAAGGTACATGAACATTATTTCTTTTGGGTCCGGGCTTGAATGGATTAAACTATAATATTGGATTGTATTATAGAAAGGCTGAACACAATTTAAAGAAACTTTAGCTTTAGAATAATTAATGAAACGTTTATTTCATTTCCGAGTTCTGTGTAAACACCAATAAATAATATAATTTATTTTGAGACCACCTGTGTAACACACGGGTACTTAAACTAGTAATAGGATAAATAAAATTTACGGAAATCGTACCAACCAGAAAACCCCCGCCACTTTTTTCTTTGCTCGATCGCAAAATTGACCCAACCAAATCTACCCACCCTAACACTCAAAATAATCCCAACCAAATCCCCCCCCCCCCCCCCCCCACCCACCCCACTAAACACCTAAATCGATCTAAAATCCATCTTTAATGACCGCGCCTTAATATCGATTCCTTCGGCCTGAGGTTGCACCTTGGTCAAATGGTAAGGGATTGAAGAGAAAGATCGCGTTGGATTTTTTTTAATTATAAAGGGTATATTGGCCATTTACTTGGTTACATACGAGTGAACTATAGGTACCATCAAGACGAAAAATCCAATATACATAAACCTTGTGGACTACATGTGTAATAAAAATGTCAGAATGAAGATGAACCATGTATTTAAACAAGTTGCATGCATAGTACTAGTTCTGGTCTACTTCCCCTACATTAGGGGTAGGGGTGGTCATCACTCATCACCAACTTATCACTCACAACTTCCAATCAAGTTCCGTCACGTCATCGAGCTTTATTCCATCACTCACAACATTTTTTAGTGGAAATGACCATCACTCACAACAACGCTCGAAACCCAACAAAGCAATTAAATAACACATGAAACAAGACCCAAATATAACGCGTCAAAAATTTAATGCGTTGAAATTTTCAACGAGTGATGAATTGTGGTGGCAGTGGTGTTTTGAAGAACTCCACGCGTGATAAATATATATCACTGACAAATTCTTCAGCACCCCGGGTGACCTTGTATAACCAAACCCCAATAATGTCAATAAGTGGTCCACAAAGTTATCTTTGTATAATAAGCCCTTCTACAACCCATATGTAATTCTCTTAGACCAAACACTCGGTGAACATTGTGATGATGCCTCAACCAAGCCATGATGCACATGTAATCGGCCCTCAGTTCGTTGTGCCATATGAAATTAATGTTGTAGTAAACAGATGTTCCACTGGATATCTTGAGATCACAGACATCCAGAACAATATCATGTTCACAATAAGATCGTGTAACACACTTCTCCGTTGTCAGCGGTTGATGCGCGATGGGCGTGGAACACCAATTGCTATGCTTCGGGCGAAGGTGATTTAATATCCAACACTTGAAATCTTAATTATGTTCGTTAGTTTGTTTAGTTGCTTTGCTACTAAATTTTATGTTCAAATGAATATATTTTATTTCCAGAACCGGACCGCCCATGATCGATGGAACGTATTTAGGGGTCAAAGTAACGCTGATTCAGATATGATATTTACCGCTACCAAAAATAACATGATCCAGAATCAAACCCGTGTAAACGTGTTCTTGGGGAATAAAACGAGTCACAATGTTGCTTGTGATTTCCATATCGAAGGGAGCTGGTCCATTTAAAGGGGGAGGGGAGGTGAGGGGAGGGGAAGGAAAATTTTCTCTCCTAATCTCTCCAATTTGGGAGGATGGATATATGGTCATATTTGGTCATATTTTCTTCCCTTTTCCCTCCCCACCCCCTGTTAAATGAAACTCGGGAACATGGTTTTTCATATTTTCATCTCTTTTCCCTCTCCTCCCCCTGTTAAATGAAACTCGGGAACATTGATATATATCTATTAATTCATCATGTTGTTGAATAGTAACATACTTTTGTGTTTTGTGTTTTGTGGTTTTGTATGTGTGTGTGTTTTCCTTTTTAACTTTAAGGTTTTCTTTTCATTTTTGTTTAAAGAAGTTTATTTCTTATTTTTTTCTATAATTTTGTCATAAAAAGTTAAACAAGATTAGTTTTTTATTAGTTTTTGGTTTACGTCTTTTTTCTGAATTTGATCATCTTGGTCTGTTTGCTACTTGCACTACTTGAAAACTGCCTACTTTGTGACAGCCAAATTTGTAGCAAATTTGTAGGAAATTGGTCTTACATACAAATTTGCTACAAAAAAATCCATGCAAAATAAACTTGTCGATAATCAGGTTAGCTACAAAATTATGACATTTGGTCCCTTAGTTTTTTTTTTCATTCGGTTGCTATTTAGCACGGTTTTATGCTCCCGCCCCGCAACACAGGGGGCTTAAGACTAGTTTTAATTACATGTACAAAGCTGACAAACCATTTGGCCAGTTAATGCTAAAATGAAGCTAATCAGTATATATGACATGCTCTTGTAGATGCGTCTAGCGCAACCACCAGAGGGATTTATGGTGACAATTAGTCCTTATGTGGATTATGCATTTGTGGTTGCACTTATTGGCACTATTGATGCTATGAAAAGTCCTGGTACAATCAAAGCTGCTGCCCATGTTGCTGTCGGAATTGCTACTGGTGCGGTTCGATACATTAGTGGAGTTGGGCCTCCCTAGGTGTATTGTACCATACTCGATCCTTATGTAAATTAAATTCACATGTATATCAACCCGTACTTTGCTGCAAGTGGTGTTTTATTTCACATTTTCTCTTCTATTTTATGTCATTAGTACGGTCTCATGACTAGCAAAGCTATAGATTGTAGATTCTCGTTCGACGACACAACATGATTTCATTTAAACAAATACACATGTAACTGAAAGAAATATGAAAGTCATATGCTACATAACGATTTTTAGAAAACATCTTTGTAAAATACACCAATGACTTTCAGTAGTAGTGAAGTGATACAGGGACAAATCACTATGTTTCAACTTTCTATATATATTAAAATTCTTTATCATCAAATATTTTGTTTCCATCCCATAGCATATAATTGGTGTATAGGGTTCATACCTATTCAACTTCCTACCAAACACGTCTTGAATTTAAAGTGACCCTACGTTTTACATCACGATGTGACAGTACTTCACCACTATATGTGACAATCTATGCTCCACGACATCTATAACATTATAAGTTTTCACGTCATTTTATGAGTCTTTTATGATTTCTCTCAAACAATCTTATTGACCACATTAAATTCCATAAACGTACAATAGCTATTTTTCGTCATTCGTGAAATGTAATGGAATTGGAATTTGCGTAGGAATTGAAATTTAATTTGGAATTTATGTGTGTTTGTTTCATAAAATGAAATGGAATTTGAATTTAGACTTCATTCCTAATGTAAATGTCCAATACCAATTCCTTCTTTTGTTGAAACGAACACATAAGAAATTGAATCATCTAGATTTCGTTCTATTTGTTGGTTTGAGCGTGTGTGTTTGTGTGTGTTTTTTGTAAAATAGTTTGCTAGGCAGTGTGAGACTGATGCATCAAATATACAAAACAAGCTATGGTTACGAGTTGGGTTTTACAGGGTTAGTTCATATTAGTATTTGGACCTTATAAGGTGATTTGGGTCATGCCGAAGGCCATGTGGGCTAGGAAAGCCCACGAATAGCGCTTGTCTAGGGTATATAAACTAGTTTTATGTCAAAACTAGGGTTAAGCCTCATTATTACAGAGTTTCTAGAGTGAGTTAGAGAGACGTGATTTGGTTATTGTTCATCTTGTACTAGATGGTTTTGCTAGTCATAGTAATTGAATCGTGTGCAAGTGTTGAAAGTGATTCTCATGTTTATCTTCGTGTTTGTTCTTGAATCACATCTAGGGCTGTTCACGAGCCGAACCGAACCGAACCGATCGGACCTTTACTCGTGCACGGTTCGTTTACAAACCGAACCGAATCGATCCGAGCTTTTTTTCAACTGAGCCAAATTCGAACGAGCGCCTTTCGATCCGAGTATTTTTTGAACGAGCGTCGAGCGAGTATCGAGCGTCACATAACAAATAGAAAAGTTACGATGGGGTTGTTAGTTTTTAGAGTAAAGTGCAATTATCATCCTTAAAATTCTGTCCAATTATAACACAGGAATAAATTTACTAAGTAACAAGGAATAGAAAAAAAACACTCAACCGGTTCTACCGATATCATCTAAGTAGAAAGATGAATCGTTGACGAACAATGATAAGGTTAAAATCGAAAGAATTAATTGAAGCAAATCCTTAGAGAGTTGGTGTCTTGGCGACAAAAAATTCGAATTATGATGGTTGATGCGGGGTTGTAGCTAAGATTATATACTTCTAAATTGAATGACGGATTGACACTTGAGTATCGATCGACACTTCACATTTCGGTGTTTTAACATTTTGACTTAATTACTCTGGATTATTGGGCAATAGACTATTGGTATCAGCCTTCAATTCTATAATTAAATGGGCTCTAGTTGGATCTTGGACCAAACATTATTAATGTGTGCCACTAGTTGTTCTATTAATATATATATATATATATATATATATATATAGGGTAAGGTTATTGTAAAAAAGGTTAAAAATGTGAGAAATGTGAGAAATATTATGGAGGTGACATGTGTCCTCAATCTAAATTAATTTAAAAGGGTAAACAAGTAATTTTATCATTGATTCAATTAATTCAAAACCTTCCATAACCGCCACCTTATTTATAGGAACATGATTTTTTAAAAGATCTATATAAAAACACCACGAATAACACTGCAACCATCATTCAATAATTATATGACACCATTCAATAAGTATATAACACCATTTTAAAGATCTCTGTAAAACACTACGAATAACACTGCAAAATCACCATTCAGCACATATATAACACCATTCAATAAATATATATAACAACATTCAATAAGTATATAACACTATTAAAGACACTACCTCCATATCCAGAATGTGTTCTTAGTATAATGTTCATAGTATGGTTATTGTACATGGTGTTTTAAACCTTCATGCATGGTGTTTTACATCTGCATGCTAGTAGATGTTCCAGATTCCATATGTTAAAACACCATGGAGTTTTAAAACCTACATTCCAGTAGATAAAAAACACAATGCTTTCCAATATGTTTTTAAAACACCACGCTTTGAATCACAATACAATTAAAACACCACTGTATGAACATAGACAAAACATCATGGACTAAACACCTGATCGAAACATATTTTTTTCTCTATATAAGTATAGCAATATGGTACTCATATTAAAGATAAAAAAACGCTCGTTATTATGGTGTAATTTAAAAAAAAGTTACGTATAAAAAGTTATTGACGTTTAAAAAAGACGGGGGGAGTTACATGTGCATTAATGTTAGTTTCTTAATTTAAAAATGTTAAATTACATGTATACCCTTAATCTAGAAAATTAATATGTTTAATAAAAATTATTTACAATTTTGCCATTATGATCTCAACCATCAAAGATCTAATGGTGTAGATTCTTTCTTATCTTTCTCACAAAAAAACCCTTTTTTTACAGGAACCTCTACCTATATATACTAGTCACTTACCCGCGCGATGCGGCGGGAGTGGCAATTTACAATAGTATAATTGTTTACCGTTAGTTTATCCGTCGTCTCGTGATATATGGTATAGTACTTAAGTTAGTTTTCTTATTCGTGATATGATGGCACTGGTTTTTCTGTTAGTTTATCGATTCTTTGGTGATCTTCTACAAGAAGAGTACAAAACAAGGAAGTAGATGTTATACATACATATTATACATACATATATAAAGTTTTATATATTTAATAAAAAATATAGATAGAGAATTTATATGTACCAACAATATCCATTTGAGGTCTCTTGTCGTGCTTCAATTCTATAATGGAAGGGACCAATGGATATAAAGAAGCACCCCTTGGAATCGTAAGCATAAGTGAAGAAAGCTTTGTATATTCGTTGATGACAATTTTTTTCTCGGACCAAACTAACACGTAATTCTGGTACTTTGGGTACTCATGATAGTTGAGATTCTCAATTTGGAAATGATTCAAGGAAAAAAAACCACCCATCAATGCCGCGTCATTATATATGTGTATCAAATGTTGTGGGACGAACGCAACAATTTTTTGTCTCTAAAAAGAAAAGAAATTTAGTGGTGGAAAAACGCTTACTCGTATAACACAAAGTAAATTAAAATAATGTTCTTACGTGTTGATCAAGAAAAATAACCACTAATCTCTTTTCATCGACGTCATGCCAAATAAACTCCACCTTAACAAAGATTATATTATACCATGCTCTATCATTTCTCAATGATGAAAATTCTTCAACGGAAAAATGATCAGACATATCCTATTAAGTGTTCAATGTTAGTTAACTAAAAAAATAGCCCCTTGAAAGCTACGCTCTTGCTTTTCGAGGTTGCTAAAGAGTTGTGTTCTCGAGTTGCATAAGCACCACCATATCAAATCACCACATCATTACCAGAGAACCATTGTGAGATTAAATATATTAATATTATATTATTTAATCTTGTAGTCATTATAATCATTTATATTATATAGATCAAAATCTATTAATAACCTATTAATAATTAGTTGGTAATTGTTGATGGACCATATTACCCTTATTAACTAATTAGGTTTCCTCTTGGGTGTAAATATAAGGAGATTATTAGAGAGTTTAAAGCTTAGACAGTTAGACAATTACACAATACACACAACCCTCATAACATCAATTTCGTCTCTCTCTCCATAACCGATTCCTTCCCTAGTTTCGGTTTCATCACCATCATAACGTTACACCCTAAGGAGGAACCAGATCATCTTGACAAGTATGTCGAACTCAATGGTTGCATCTCTGACTGGATTCTCTGCTGGCCTGTCTGTTGTAACATGTATGTTATACATGTTTTCCATTATGTTTAAACAGAACTGAACAACATGTGGTATCAGAGCATATGTTGATAAATCAGTTCTGTTTTCGTATCCATTATTCTGGGATCAAAATCTGGAAAACAGAATTTTGAAAGTCTAATAAGATCATGGTTGTTTTCGGTTTTAATTATGCCGAAATCAGTGTTTTAAGAAAGGGGTGCTTAATCATGTCACCCGAAACCATAATGGGTAAATTAATATCCGAAATATGTTAACAGAAGTCTTAAATTTAAGGTTTTGGATTAGTGGATGTTTTTACTGTTTTTTATCTGAATTATATCTATTAAAATTTTCGAAAACTGTTAATAGATAATCAGTTATAATTTTCGAAATCTTTTGATAAGTTTAGATTAGCAATAAAACAGGAAACATTATCCCACAATCCCTAAAATTTCGAGTTTTCAGTTATTTTCATAACAACAGCTGTTAATAGTGGACTCGAGACCATCAGATTGTAACTCCAGACCATCAGATTGCGACTCGAGACCATCAGGTCTCGACTCGAGACCACAAGGTCCCGACTCGAAATCATAAGGGTTCTCAATCTTTGCAACTCGAGACAACGTTTTCGACTCGAGACCACTGAGTTTTTGACTAAAGGCTTCAATCTTCACAACTCGAGACTGTGGTTGCGACTCGAGATCTCATTATGGAGTCGAGATCTCATAAAACATAGTAGTCGAGGCCATGATTATGACTCGAGACCAAGGTTGCGACTCGAGACCTCATAACGGACTCGAGATCTCATAACTCAGTCGAGACCTGACTCGAGACTTGACTCGAGACCTCACTCGAGACCTCATAATTGAGTCGAGATCTCACTCGAAACCTCATTATTTTAGGTTGTTTAATGTGAACTAAAATTTAGCTCGGGGCTCCGCCCCGAACCCCACTTGGTTTTATAAACACTTAATTACCTAATCAGAATCAGATAATTTTCCACAAAACCAAAATAGCTTAACTTGAATGAGCTTCTGATGTATCATTTCTGGCCAAAGCTGATTTAATACATCTATTTATTGTTCAAGTATTAGAAAAGCTATGTTGAGTATGCATTACAAACGTGAAATGTCTTAATTTCTGGCCAAAGCTGATTTTAATTCATTTATGTCTAGCATACTTGACAAGCGCATAACTAAAGTGATTGTCTCATTTCTGGCCAAAGCTGACTTATCACGATTACTTTGCACACATACTTAAATGATTACACTTCTGGCCAAAGCTGATTTGTCTTCGTTTAAGTAGAATTTTAACTAAGTCTATTATTTTGATGTTAGTAATAGACAATATCACAGCTTCATAATAAAATGGTCATTATTTATGCCTGCCTTAGTATAACATGCCCTTAGATCACATTAGGACTTCTTTCTTAGTATCATAATTCGCTCATCTTATTTCCACTATCAGCACCCAATTGCGGGATTCCACCTTTGACTGGTGATAACTTTGCTGAATGGAAGGATGCCCTCATGCTTACACTTGGATTGTTGGACTTTGATTATGCTCTAAGAGAGAATAAGCCAGCGGACCTTACCACTCAAAGTACTGCTGCTGAGCAGATAGTTCATGAAAAATGGACTAGGTGTAACCGCATGTCTCTCATGTTCATGAAGCAGTCCATACACAATGCAATTAGAGGAGCCATTCCTGATTATGAAGATGCTAAAACCTACCTAGCTTCTGTGGAGGCACAATTCAAAGGAACATCAAAGGCACACGCTAGCACTCTTATCCTCAAGCTGGTGACGACTAAGTATGATGGGAGGAGCGGCATTCGCGAGCACATCATGATGATGCATGACATGGCCAATAAGCTGAAAGGGCTAGAGATGGAAATCAGTGATGGTTTTCTTGCTCATTTCATCATCACTTCACTTCCTTCGTCCTATGAAGCATTCAAGATCAATTACAACACTCAAAAGGATAAATGGACGATGAGGGAGCTGGTCGCTATATGCGTACAGGAGGAAGAGCGTATGAAGATGGATCGCACTACTGATGTTGCTAACTTCACTACCTCCAACTCTAAGAAGAGGAAGAACAATCATCAAAGGAAGGATGCTTCTAAAGTTCAAAAGCCAAATCCTAATACAAGTGCACCTTCCAGCTCTAAGAGCTCCTTAGGTAAACCCTATTGCAAGTTATGTAAGAAAACAGGACATAAGCAAAAGGAATGCCCTAACTTCAAGGAGTGGCTGGCTAAGAAAGGTAATGATTTTTTCATGATACTTGAGTCCTTTAATTTAAATGTTCCTGCTAATTCTTGGTGGTTTGATTCTGGTTCTATGGTTCATGTAACCAACTCTACTCAGGGATTCCTTTCAATCCGGAAGCTGGGAAGAAACCAAAGAACACTTAAAGTTGGGGATGATCGGGAATTAGAAGTGAAGGACATAGGAACATTACAATTATTTTTGAAAACTGGTTTATGTATTAAACTTTATGTTACCTTATATGTTCCTGAGGTAACTCGGAACCTTGTATCAGGACCAAAGTTAGACATGGACGGTTTTGTTGTTTCCCATGGTCATCGCAAACTCTCTATTCTCTATGATTCCATTGTTTATGGTACTGGCATTCTGGATGGTGGTCTCTATAGATTAGAACTAGATGATAATTTTTCCAAATCTTTGTTGTCATATAATATTAATGAATCACTCACAAAGATGAAACAGATTCGAGACTTAGAGACTTCATCTATGTTGTGGCATCAACGTTTAGGCCACATCTCAAAAGAACGATTAAATCATCTCGTAAAGGATGAAGTCTTACCTCCTCTCGATTTCACTGATTTTAGAACATGTGTCAAATGTCTTAAAGGCAAAATGACATTAGCGAATAAGAAAGGTGCCACTAGGAGCTCTAATCTATTAGAACTCATTCATACTGACATTAGTGGTCCCTACCAAATCGCTGGCATAACAGGACATACTTCATTTATCACTTTCATTGATGATTACTCTCGTTACATGTACTTGTATCTTATTAAGGAAAAGTCTGAATCTCTAACAACTTTTAAAGATTATAAAGCCGAAGTTGAAAAGCAATTAGATCGTCAGATTAAAGTTGTGAGATCAGGTAGAGGCGGTGAATATTATGGAAGACATACTGATGTGGGTCAAGCTCCTGGTCCATTTTATGAGTTTTGTAAGGGCCAGGGGATTGTAAACCAATACACCATGCCTGGTACACCTCAGCAGAATGTTATCGCTGAACGAAGAAATTGTACCCTTATGAACATGGTGCGCAGTATGTTAGCCAACACTAATTTACCATTATTCCTCTGGACTGAAGCGTTAAAAGCAGTTGTTCATATAGTCAATAGAGTTCCTTCTAAGTTTGTCCCTAAAACTCCTTATGAACTTTGGACAGGAAGGAAACCGAGTCTTAAATATATGAAAGTATGCTGAAGCAAAACTCTATAATCCTTTCCTAAGGAAACTTGACCCTAAAACAGTTACCTGTTTCTTTATCGGGTATCCTGATCATTCGAAGGGTTATCGTTTCTATTGTCCTTCCCATGTCACCCGTATTGTTGAAACCAAGCATGCTGCGTTCCTGGAGGATTTCAAGGTCAGTGGGAGCAGTACTAACCCTTACGAAGAATTGCAAGAAGTACAAGGCGCGGGGGGGAGAGATTCGTTGCTTACCATTACTCTGTTTACTCCTCTTGTACCCAATGCAACAATTGCACCTGAAGCCACTTCACAAATTCCATCTCCATAATCAGAACCTATTATACCTCATAACGAAGGCACATTAAACGCTCAAAACCAAGACAACGCTGAACCCGATAATTAACTCAGGAGGTCATCTAGACAAAGACGGCCTACTAATTGGGATGATTATGTTACCTACCTGACTGAAATGGATGTTGGAAAGCTCAATGAACCTACCTCTTATAATGAAGCCATTAGTAGTGATCAGTCTTCTGAATGGAACAAAGAAATGATTGATGAGCTTGAATCCATGAAGAAAAATAACATTTGGGATTTGGTAGAATTACCCAATGGTGTCAAACCTGTAGGATGTAAATGGGTGTTCAAAACAAAATTGGATCCGAATAGGAACGTTGAACGCTACAAAGCGAGATTGGTTGCAAAGGGCTACACTCAGAAAGAGGGAATTGATTATCAAGAGACGTTTTCACTTATCTCTCGTAAAGATTCATTAAGGATCGTTATGGCCCAAGTAGCTCATTTTGATTTGGAGCTGCATCAGATGTGTGACAACTGTCAAAAATCCAGGTATCCGTACAACTTACTAACCATGATTAGTGCTTAATGACTATGCTGAATTACAATTAACTGCATTCTGATCACTGCCATATACATACATGTGCATCATACATTGTTTAATGTCATACCAATATTGCATGAAAGCTTTATTGCCTCAAATGATGCATTAAGTACAGTTAGCACAATTACCTGATAAATCATGAAAATCCTGATAGAACTCAGCACATAGACAGACAGTGCAATGAGAGACAGAATGAGCCAGAAACCAAGTACTACCCTAGTATAGTGTGTAGGAAAGTAAGGATCACAAAACTGCCTTTCTAGTGATAGTTTAAGTGTCGCAAAGTGCCTAAAACTCACCCAAGGTGCTGAATTCAGCAAAAATCAGCATTTGAACTATCTGAAATTATGCAGAAAAATGGTTAAATGGTCCTGAATGCTTTCCTAAGTTTCGGGAATCAAAAGTGTCACAAAAGGTAACATAAAGCACACTAAACTACATGGTTTAGCACTTTAATGAACCAGTAACCAACCAAACAACCGGACACTACCCGAAACATCAAAGTTACACTAGAAGCATTGTTTTAACATTACCAAGCTAGTTATGGTCCCCGAACATCATAACACCCCATACAAAATATCTACTAACTAAAGCATGTAATTAACACTTACATTTTAACCTTAAACAAACTAACTAGTTAAAACCTATGCTAAGACCCCCCCCCCCCCCACTATTTTCGGTCCAACAAGCATGGCCCACTCAAGATTTGTTTACATATTTTATTTGATCTTGTTGCTAGTCCATGGAAAACATTACACAAGATTTAACACTTAAACTTGCTTATAAGTAAGATATGGAAGGTTGTAAGCTCATTCCTTCACACACTAAAACACACACAAATCATCCTTCCCTCTTGTGAGCTCTCGGCCGAACACCCACACTTACACCACCACCATCATTCATCCAATCTCATACATTATATACTCATACAAAGGTGTTAGAGATCATACAAGGAAGCTTAGTGGCTTTGGAGCTTGAAGGACCTCTCTTGCTTGCTTTTATCCACTCATTTTCTACTCTTGAATCATCCCTAGCCTTGTGCTAGTGGTAAGAGTCTTGATCTTTCTATTTTACTTCCATTGTTAGTGGTTAAAGAAGAATCATAATCAAAAACATCAAGAACACTAAAGATCATAAGAAGTAAAACATGAACATAAGCTTCTTTAATGAAGATATCTTGATGAATATAAGTTGTTATGCATGTTGATCTTTGATTGTTTGTAGAAATGATGTTGATCATCATATAATCTTGCTAGATCATGATTAAAAACATAATCTAGCAAGATGAGAGGATGAACTTGATGAAAGTGAATGGATCATCCTTATGAAAATCATGAACTTGAAAGAATAAAATTGTTTTCTTGAAAAACCATGATCAAAGTAAGTTGTTAAACATATAGATCTAAAGATTTATAAATGGTATTTCAAAGAAACCAAGTTAAAAACATAAGTTTCATATAATCTTGGTTCTTACATAAACAAGACTTGTTTTTAGTGATTAACCAAGTGTAGAAACACTTGTATAACAAAAAAAAAAATGCATAAAGAAATATTTTTAGAAAATATGTTTTGAAGTTGTAAACATCCAACTTCCTTAAAAATGAAGTTTTTAAAAAAGTAATCACATTTTAAAGGGTAACAAGACTTACTAAGAATACTAGTAAGTTACTACAAATTTTTACAAATATTCAAGTTCATGAAGTAGTGAAATATGCATAATTTTGGCAAGATTAGTAAGTAAAGGTTGTTTGTTGATAATTGTAAATTGATTGTGATGATTTTTACAAAAGAAAATGATATACTTGAAAGCATGGAAACCTCCATTGTTAGGGGAAACTATGGCAAAATTTTCTAAAAATATTAACACTTAGAAAAATATTTTAAACAAATATTTACAAGTGTATTTTAACCATGAGTTTTCCATATAAACTTTGTCATAATTTTTGTTACAAAAATATAAGTGTTGGAGGTTGGTTTTTATAAATAAAAGTGGCTAAATATATATATTTAGAATATATATACATTGAAGACACACATGTGTGATTATGTGCCTTGTGTATTATTTATATTATTTTAAGGCTTGAAATAGTATAACACACAAAAATACCAAAAATTACCATCCAAAATATTACCAAAATTCCAAGGAATAAATATACAAGTTGTACACAAAATATTGATGAAACCAAACTATGAAATATAAGACTTACAATTATTCCTGAATTTATTCACAAAGCATATTTTGGTAAATAATATTTTGAATGCCAAGGAAACAAAAGTATGATTTTAACAATTTCTACAAAAATATGTCATATTTTTTACAAGGAAAAATATATTATTTTTGGAAAGTATGAAATATATATTTCTTGAAATTTTTAGAAGATATGTTATTTTTAAGGAAATATATATTTTTTTACACAAACAACAAATACAATACTTTTGGGAGAAAAACTATATTTTCTCAAATAAATACAAACATATCATTTTTGAAAGAAAAGTGAGTTTATATATATTTTCTATGTTGGACATGAAAATATATATTTTTGGAACTTATAAGAAAATATAAATATTTTTGCCGAAAGAAAAATTATAAATAATTTTTCTAAATTATATTTATTACAATATATATTTTGGAAGTATATATTGGTGGACCTTTATTAAAAAATAATATTCCGGAGAATTAATACGAAGTTAAGTATACATAATACTTAATGAATACAATAAAAATACGTATTCTTGTACGTAAAATACACACCGGAATACGACCCCAAAACATGGCAAAAATACACATGTATAAGATACCCCCCATCCTTGGGAAGGAAATACAAGTATAAATACTTGGGAAGTATTATTACAATAATATTGTTTAACAATTATTCCAAAATTCAATAAATATAATTTAAGTTAAAATATTAATTATTTTGACAAATAATTATATAACTTGGAATAATATCAAAGGAACGAAGAAACGTAACTCAAAGACACTAATACTAAATCAAGGCACGACCCGTTCGTCTAATAGACATTAGTACGTTGTAGGTAGTTGTATACGCCAGGCGGAGCTTTGAGTTACGGTGCGAAGACGCAAGACTGCGAGTTCATGTTCCCTTTTTCTTTAAACTGTTTTGTTTTATAACTTCGGGGGTGAAGTACATGTTACAAAAGGATTACATACAATTACAAATGGTATGGTTAGCTATGGAAAGTACAGTAGATCATGTGAATGGGTAGGCGCACTCTTAAGACCATTAATCCTCGTGTTAGGACCGAGGGGCATGAGTGATAGATCTATTTGGGTGTAGCGAGCCCACACCCATGTGGACCGGGGTTTGGCCCATGAGGTGACTATGTCTTACAGCCGGAAGCCCGGTACAAAATTTGCTAGGTTTGAGCCTTCCTACGCCGTTGCACGCATGTTAATGGCCTTGCAAACCATTAATCGATCTGTTTCCTTGTTTTGCTTTCATACCAGGATTTACAAACATACATACATACAATGTTTACAAGGTTTATTTCATACACACAAACAAACACATGAACTCGCTCAACTTTTGTTGATGTTTTTTCAAAACACGTGTATTTCATGGAATTAAGAATGTGGATCTGGCGGGCGTTTGGAAGTACCAGTGTTGTTGAGAATAAGAGATGTCATCCATGGTCTGGAGATTTGGGTTTGGGTGTCCTATCCTGGACAAGACACCACTCCCAAATCTTGGTTTAAATTAGAGTCTTTTGATGAGTCCTTGTGAACTCTTAAACAATTCGTATGGTTTGTACACTTGAATTTGAAGTCTATGTTTCAAACAATGATGTTCATGATGTTTTAAACTTAATTAATGGATGCCCATCTATGTTTTTTTATCATATACTTGTTGTTATGATTGAATGCAATGGTATTAAGAAAGTCACACCATAATCACGCTTCCGCAAAAGTCAGGGTGTGACAGCTTGGTATCAGAGCTTCGATTGTAGCGAACTAGGATTCCTTCTCGAGTCTAGACTACAATCATTAGGGCTCTCACGAAAATATTTTTACAACATGTTTTCATTGCATACACGAAACGCCCAGATCCAGGAAACAAACATTTGTTTTTACAAACAAAAGACACAAAATACACTTCAAAGTTTTTTTTTTATGGTTCAGTCTGAGAGACTGGGTGGTTCAGTCTGAGAGACTGGGTGGTTCAGTCTGAGAGACTGGGTAGTTCAGTTTGAGAAACTGAGAGGTTTAGTTTGAGAGACTAGGCGGTTTAGTCTGGGAGACTGGGTAATTCAGTCTGGGAGACTGGGTGGGATAGTCTGGGAAGACTAGGACGGATACGTGAATACATTGTTATTAATTACATGCTTAATGATGGTTGTTGATATATGTGCATATGTTGTGCTTGTTTTGTTACAGACACTATGTCTTCGTCTGAGAGTGGACTGTCTGATACTGTCGACCCCATGGCCATTGTTTCTGACGATGAGATCGTCCCAGAGCCGGAGATCTTTACCTCCGATACCGAGAGTGACCCGGAGATGATGTCAGACAACGACGACGATTTTCTGCCTTTTGCGCTGCCCGACTTTGGCGATGATTTACCGCATGCAGATGGTATCCCCGACGAGGATCCCTTTCTTATTCCTATTCCTGTCCAGGACCATCTCATCCTTGGACATCCCGATGGTGAGCATGTCGTGGCACCGATCCTCGCCCCTTTGCCTCTTGCGGCCTTTCCTTTCGAGGATTTACCTTTTGAAGACTTGTCTGATGATGATGTCGATCTTTTTATTGATGGTCCCCCTGATGATGCCCAGGGTGATGGAGTTTTAGCTGAGGATGTCATTGTTGTTCCACTCGTTGAGGTTCCTATTATTGAGGTTTCCTCTGATCACTCTGTTCCAGATTCCTTTGAGTCTGTGTCATCCTCCGCCTTGCATGCAGTGGGACTGCGACGTTACGCCACTGATACTGATGACGATACAGCCATGTCAGCTGCACCGATTCCTCCACATGACATTGAGCCTGGACTTGAGCTTGATTTTATCCCCATCGATCAGCCTGTTGATGCACCCGCTGATCCTGAGCTGATACCTGCTGATCCTGAGCTGGCACCTGCTCTTAAGCCTCTGCCTGATTTTGATCCTATCCCATTTGGTATACCTGATGTTGCACCACTTATACCGGATCCAGTTCCTGCACCTGCTGACCCTCCTGTTATTGAGCCTGTTACTCCCCCACATGCACATGCACCTGTTGATGTTGCTCCTTTTCATCCGGCTGAGTCAGATGTACACCGTGTCGACTTACCTATCACCTTCTTGTAGGACATACCCACACCCCGTCCAGGGGAAGGCCCTTCTAGCCAACAGCCTGGCCATGACCCACATGTGACAGCAGCTTTTTCTCACATGCCTCAGTATACACCTACTGCTCATTTTACTTCTTCACCGCTAGATGAGCCACTCATATGGTTTCCACCGAACACCATGCCAACTTCTGATCCCTACCATCCCTTGCACTTCACTGGTTATACACGGGATGAGTTACTCTTGTCATTGCAGCTTCAGTATGAGATCCTGTGTCGTAGAGTTTTGGAGCTTGAGAGGACTCCACGTCCTCCACCTTGTTCATGTCCGTCACCTTTTGCGACTCCACCTGCTCCTCTTTTGCCTTATCCAGATTTTGATGTTCGATTTCTCACCATGGAGCAGCAGATCAGCTATCTGTCGTGGCACGTTTATGATCTTGAGGAGGAGCTTGCGCATGTGCGCAGCTTGCTTTTCTTTCCTCCACCTCCTCCTCCATCACCATCAGCATAGCCGGTTTTTGGTTTTATGTATGTAGCTTGCTTTTGATGAGAGCACCGCTATTGAGCTGAGCTAGTGAAGCCTTTTGGAGACCACCTTTTGACTGTGTGACTGTTGTAGACTGATAGACATCTCAGACAAGGGTAGTGTGACCCTGTGTTCCCTTTTGATATGATACTTTGTAAAACATGTAACTGTATTTGTGGTCGATGATTAATGAAAGCTCAATCGTAATGTTCTCATTAAATACGATGTTAAATTACTTGTTTATGCCATGATTGTGATGATACATGCTTACTTGTTATGATAAACGCTACTATATGCATACTACTTATTATATACATAAGACCTGACCTATACAATCTTCTTTTAGAAGATGCCTCCTCGAAGGAACAATCAGTTGCCCACAACATAGGCAGAACTGCAAGAACAGATTTCACAAGCAATCGCACAACATGAGGCCTTACGCTCTGAACACAACGGAGGTACCTCAGGAAACAACCCACCTCACGGTAATGTTTAAGTCATTTAAAGACACATTACGATACGTTTGGACATTCCATGTGCGTTTGCTAATGCTTTCGGTGAATGATGTCGCTTGTACAGGCTGTACTTACAAGCAGTTCCTTGACTACAAGCCTCTGAATTTTGACGGCACTGGAGGTGCTGTAGCTTTCGTTAGATGGGCTGAGAAAACCGATTATGTGCTGCGGATGAGCAAGTGTGCGCCAGAGCACCAGGTCACTTACATTTCTGGACTATTCTTAGACGGAGCTCTATCCTGATGGAACCTTCAGGTTCAGACTCTGGGAGAGGAAGCTGTGTATGCTATGACATGGGATGAGATGAAAGAACTGATGCGCAAGAAGCACTGCTCCAGAGCTGAGATTCAGAAGCTGGAAACTGAATTCTGGAATCTAAAAATGGATGGTCCGAAGATTGCTGAGTATGTGCAAAGATTCCATGACCTGTCTCGCGTGGTCCCCTACATGGTAGAACCAGAATTCAAGCGAATCGAATGTTTCATTTGGGGATTGGCACCCCAAATCATGAGCATGGTAACTACTTCGAAGCCTCCGATGATCACTGAGGCCATTGATTTGAGCGTAGCATTGACTGAAGAAGCGATTAGACTGAATAAGTTTTCAGTCTCTAATGGGAAGAAAAAGGAGACTCATGTTGAGTCGTCAGGCGAGAACAAAAGGAAGTTCTCAAACTTCAAGAAAGGTACCCAAGGAAACAACAACAATGGTAACAAGAAAAGAGATGCGAATCCACCAGCCGAGGTTAAGACTGGTACTGCTACTTCTGGTACTGAGGTTAGAGGAAAAGGATATATAGGCACCTTGCCCAAATGTGATGTGTGTCAATTTCATCACGCTGGACGATGCCGAGCTGGAAAATGTGAGACGTGCGGAAAAGTTGGCCATGCCAAGGAGACATGTTGGTATGGAGCTGGTCGTGGGAATAATGGTCAGAGAGGTGGTGGTAATGGAAATCGAAATCGAAACCGTGGTGGCAACGGTTATGGCAACAGAAACCAAGGTGGAAACAATAATCAAGGCGGTAATGGTAATCGTGGTGGTTCTGGAAACCAAGCCGGTAATGGAAACCGCAACCAAAACAATCAGGGTGGTACTGGAAACAAGCAAGGATGCTTTAGTTACGGAGATGTTGGGCATTTCAAGCGGGATTGCCCGAAGAACAATCAAGCCCAAGGAAGAGTTTTCAACATAGGGGCTAGGGAAGCTCGCCAGGATCCGAACGTAGTGACGGGTACGTTCCCTATCAACCAACACTTTGCATCTGTACTGTTTGATACTGGTGCTGATTATAGCTTTGTATCCCTAGAATTTAAGAATATACTTGGGTTAGTAGCCAATAAGCTAGATATTCCATACTCAATAGAACTAGCTAATGGAAAGCTAGTAGAAGCAAACGAAGTGATTAGAGGTTGTGTAATAGAGCTCGGAGAGCATGAGTTTACGCTTGATCTTCTGCCAGTTGAGTTGGGAAGCTTTGACATGGAAGTTGGAATGGATTGGTTGTCAAGTAACCGAGCTGAAATCGTATGCCACGAAAAGATCATTCGCATCCCGATGACGAATGGAGAAACGATTGTAGTGCATGGAGAGAAGCATGATACTCCTCTAAGGATTATCAGTTGTTTGAAGGCTCGAAAGTTTTTTGCAGAAGGGATGTGTTGCCTTCTTAGCTCACATTGTTGATAAGGAAGCCGATGAACCGAAGCTGAAAGATATCCCAGTTGTAAGGGAATACCCTGAAGTCTTCCCCGAAGACTTGCCAGGATTGCCGCCGCAACGGCAAGTCGAATTTCATTTTGACTTGGTTCCAGGCGCCGCGCCTGTAGCCAAGGCACCTTATCGACTTGCACCTTCCGAGATGCAAGAATTGTCGACGCAACTTCAGGAGCTTCTGGACAAAGGATTCATTAGACCAAGCTTCTCGCCTTGGGGAGCTCTAGTTTTATTCATCAAGAAGAAGGACGGTAGCTTTCGCATGTGCATTGACTACCGCGAGCTAAACAAGTTAACCAAAAGGTATCCTTTGCCGAGGATTGATGACCTCTTCGATCAACTTCAAGGTTCGAGTTACTACTCCAAGATCGATCTTCGATCAGGCTATCACCAGCTGCGAATTCAAGAAGAAAGTATACCAAAAACTGCCTTCAGAACTCGTTATGGACATTATGAGTTTCTGGTGATGTCGTTTGGTCTGACAAACGCGCCAGAAGTGTTTATGGATTTGATGAACCGAGTATGCAAGCCGTATCTCGATAAATTCGTGATTGTGTTTATCGAAGATATTTTGATTTATTCACGGTCGAAGGAAGAGCACGAACAACACCTTAGAGCTATTTTAGAGTTGCTCAGGGAAGGAGAAGCTATATGCTAAGTTCTCGAAGTGCGAGTTCTGGTTGCGTGAGGTACAGTTCCTCGGTCATGTAGTGAATGAAGAAGGAATCCATGAGGATCCCACCAAGATCGACGCGATTAAGAATTGGGAAACTCCGAAGACGCCAACCGAGATCCGCCAGTTTCTAGGTTTAGTTGGGTATTATCGCAGATTCATTGAGGATTTTTTCTAAAATCGCTCAACCGCTGACCTCCCTTACTCAAAAGGACAAGAAGTATGAATGGGGAGACAAGCAAGAAGAAGCTTTTCAGTTGCTTAAGAATAAGCTTTGCGATGCACCAATATTATCCCTACCCGAAGTGTCACGGCCCCCGACCCACCCTGGACGGAATCGGAAGTCGCGAACAGCCAAGTGGTACCGGTGATTATTTTGAAAAATATTGCAGCGGAAATTTCATCAGGACCGTGAGTTAGGAAAAATATCAGAGTTTAGAAAACACCGGATTTTATTTATTAAATAGATGGGATAAACCCATGTTTTACAATGGTAGCTTTAATAAATTTGATTACATAAAACAATATTTCTTAATTTGATTTAATTAATAAAATAAGCCACTTCTTGAAGCCTTTCAGTGCCATATCCATCTCTTACTTCAATCTACTGTAATTACCTGAAACGCGTTTTAAAAAGGTTTTGTCAGCGGGAAATACTGAGTGAATCATTCTATTTACTAAAACGACGCATTTGTTAAAATTTACAGTATTAAGAGAGATTACAAAGTTTCAGATATCAAACCAACTACCCACAGTATTTTGTCACTCGACCCATTAGCCCATTCGTCCAATGGTGTCTGTGACTATGGTCATATCACCCCTTGGCTGCCCCAATGGTGAAGATTATCAAGTAATGTATACAAAACCCCACATACCGGCTGTAACTTGGTGATTACATAAACTTAATCATTGTATTTATAACCTTTGAAAATAAACATGATTTTGAAAGTAATTTGATAAAAAGAGAATGACTCACATTATAAGCATGCAGATTCATACGGGCAAAGTTTAGTCTACAGATAAGCCTTGATAGATTGCAGATTTATACAGGCAGAGCTTAGCCTATTGATTTAGCCTTGTAACCTAGTGCACACAACTAGGTAATTAACTAATACAGCATTTACGATAACTCACGAGATTAAAACCCTCACAACGAATGACAAAGTGCAATCACTTAAACATCCATCGGATTCACAACGAATGACAAAGTATTCCCCGAGTTCGGGTGGTACTCAAACATCCTGTCGGAATCACAACTAATGACAAAGGATAGCACTTAAACATCCGGCCGGATAGTTTCAATCGATCGGATATTGAATCGTAGCAGCGATCGAGTTAATACCCGGTATCGTAGCAGTACCCCACTACTTTGAAAGTAATATTCGAATTTGGACAATATAACTTCGTTTCTAAAAGAAACTTTCGACACCAGAGGACTGCTCGTAGCCTGTTCTATTTATAGCTGGAATTTGGGTCTTACGCGGCCCGCGTATCCGCCTAGTCTACGCGTAGGGTTGCTGAGTCACCAATAGGTCTGCCAGGTGGATGCCACGTGTCCCTCAAGCTTATCCGGAGATTTGCCTTGCTGGCGCGGCCCGCGTAAGCCTCGGCTTATCTTTACGCGGCCCGCCTGAAGACTAAATATCTGATTTTCTTGATTCTTGATATGGATTGGGGTTTCAGGGGTCCGGCTTTTACTAACGGATCAATTTGAGACATTTTTTAATATAATTATATTATAGAAAAAAAGGGAATAAAATAGTGAGAAAAGAGAATGGACCCACTTTGTAACTTTAGGGTTCAACTAGAAAGTCTCCTGGTATAAATTTTGGGTATAACTTCTGAGCTAAAAAATATATATATTTGTAATTGTTTTAAGTATAGTACCCCTAATTCAACCTTTTCCCGATGTCCCGAGACCGAATCCCAACAACTTAGTCGGGCAGAGCCCTGACATAAGTTATGAGGCTCAGATCAATCGGAAATGGTAGCGGTGATCGGGAGTTAAAATACTTAAAACGGGGCAGAACCTTATTATTATTATAAGAGAAAAAAAATAAAAAGAAATTGGATGAGAGAGATATATGGCGAGATATACAGAATAAGAAAGAAGGATGTATACAAAGTTTTGAGACCATCTTCATATTTATAGTTAAAATGATAGTATCTTTTCAAGACACCTTTACTACCATTCTTAAATTTTCAATTGGATGATGTTTGCAACCATCTTGGATGGTTACACGTACAAGTACACCTTTCCATTTATATTAAATATTTTATTATTTTATTTTTGATTCTTATCTCTTTAATCGATATTCATACATACATTTCAAAATATCAATTGTTAACATTAATTTATTATTTTATTTTAAATCGTAAGTTTTTATTATTATTATTTTATTAAATTATATATTATTATATTATTATATATATCAAATCATATAGTATGTTTGCTACAGTGTTTTTATTTGTCATTTTCCTTTGTTTTTCTTTTAATTTGTTCTTTTTATTCTTTTATTGTAATCCCATTTTTATCCTTTAAATAACTTACGTTCGTTTACTTTATAAAGTTCTGGTATTTTATAGGTAACAGAATGAACCGTGTCGATACCGACCGAACAACATCGATACCGGTATTCGGTTTTTATTGTTTTCGATGGTGTAAAATACGTGTCGATATCCTTTTGGTCATATCACAAGTTCGGTACCGTTATCGGTATTCATTTTTATTGTTTTCGATTAATGTAAAACACGTGTCAATATCCTTTTGGTCATATAATGACTTTATTTTTTATCTCTCCTTTGGTTGTTATAGCGAGTGCTGGTACCGTAACGAACCGAACAAATACCGAACCGAATTCACACCATTCACGTTATCAATTAAATTTTGTTAAAAGTCGGGTCGCCCCGCCGCGAAGCGCGGGTGCAACCAACTAGTTATAATTAATTCAACTGCTTCAGTTATTTGGCGCGTATAACTTGTAAAGTATAACGTTCTAGAAAATAATAAATATGTCATTAGAACGAGAATACTTTTGACTACATTTGGGTCTAAGTTTCATTAAAAATATAGTAGGTTCAAAATACAATACATTCTATAATTTAATTATTATACGGTTCCTAGGCCCGTCTAGGAACTTCATATTTCTAATCTTCAACTTACCCGTAATATACCCGTTTAATAAAATAAGTTTTTATATACTTTTATTTTAGTTAGAAAGGTCACCCAGATACAGGCCAATTAATTAGTATAATATTTCAATCAACGATATATAAAATAGTGTTTTAAACTATTTGGATTGACTATTTATATTAAAATAAACTAGTTACTAGTTAATAGTTACTAGTGGTTAATAAATTTAACCAAACCTATAATAAAAATAGGAATGTTACATTCTCCCCACCTTGTTTTAAATCTCGTCCTCGAGATTTGGGTTACGATATTTCTTATGTCATATTTTAGTTCAAGAAATCGATGACAAACGAATGAGATGAAATGATATAATTTTCAAAGTGACTAGGTTCAAGCCAAAAGATATGTAATCAATAGATATTTAAAATGAATGTGAAGGACTTTTAGAGTCAATAAAATTCTTTGTCAAAAGAAAGCTTACTTTGATTGGCAATTGAGGAAGACTTAGAATTGACAGGTTCAAAATGAAATAAAAGCATGAAAAATGATTTGTCAAATATTTATGATATGAGAAAATCAAAGTGTTGAGATGAGTGAATTACAAAGATACACCAAAAGAAAATAGAGTTAGTGTATCATTGTTTAGAGTTCCAAGTTGTTTTAATTGTGAAACAATGTGATAGTACACTATTAATGACCATTTTTTTTTCATACTATGTCCTAGAGATCAAATTATAATAAGAACAAGTTGTTTTGGCATGACCAACCATTATATTATATTTGTAAAGCAAATGTAATATATATTATTTGTGTCTCTGTTTGAACCGTATCTTACATATCAAATATAAATACTATGTAATATATATTATTTGTTACGCATTATTACTATATATAAATAGTCACCACTTTTAAATAAATATTATTTTAATATTTTACTATACTATGTAAAATAACTTATATTTACTATGTAATATATATTACAAAACACCGCAATGAAGTTATTACATTACAAAATATTTTAGTATTATTATTTTGTAAAAGAAATCACTATTATTTATAACGTTAAATGAAAGTTGTAAATAAAGGTGTAAAAATATTTATTGTACAAAAGTATTTGTAAAATATTTTGTAAATATATAACACTTAATGGGTCGATTCTATATGATTACTTATTTTCATTTTGAAACCATATAACGTTGTGAATGTATTTACAAATGTTGTAAATAAGTGAAAACGGGGACTATTCTTATATATTACAATGTTCCCTTAACCCAACGTAGTTGATGACTACCATATTATTCTTATATGGTCATTTTCTTGCCAGAGCGTTACAGTATATAGTTACCACAAAACATGAGATAGATAATTATTTATATAATTTTATTCGTCCCTCAAATTCTTGTATTGTTTTATGAAAATATGTCTTCTCCTTACAGTATAAAGTATATATATTTATATATAAAAATATTTTTATATATAATTAAAAATTACTAAATAAGTATGATGACTTAATTTATATACATTAACTAGTCATTATCATGGGTGGATATTGGTTAGTGCTGCCTTGTTTAAGCATATGTGATCAGTCCATACCTAACTAAGGCTAGGCTATCCAATACCTGCCTCTGACAATAACCTTAGTACCTAAGAATGATACTAACACTACTATTATTTATATATTATTACTAAAAATTATTAATAATAAATAATTTAAACATAAACTTAAATGAGAGTATACCTCAACATAATTTTTATACATATATATAAAAATATAAATTCTTCACCTCAATGGTTTAACAAAATTTATTGACTCGATATCAAAGAGTCATCGTTTTGCAATAATGCGGTTCATAGTGCAAAAAGCGGAATGATATTTGAATTTGGATAAAATAACAAATCGGAATGAAGCCATCCAGTGGTCTTCATGAATTAAACGAACCACATGCGTAATAAACAGTGCATGTGTAACGTGTGGATTTACCAAGAAATGAAATAGATCAATATTTACTACTTATGAAATAAATCCTCATGGTATGATGACCGTTAGGAAAAGTAGAAACGCGAAAGTCAACTTATTATATGCAGAAGTCAGAATTTCAATGAAGAAATATAAGAACTTTATCTGGAATTTCGTGTGATAACCGTTGTTAGGAAATGTCGAATAAAATGAAATAGGGGAGTTATGTGACTCCTTTTTCAGTGATAATAATTATGACTCTGATTAGACTGTGCACTGATGGTTGTGAACTTTTGTTCCAACGTACCTCAACGAAATTCATGTCGTTTGTAGGATCATGTGGCAAAGTGCCTCTTTTTTATCAGTAGTTCTTCTACTGACGGAATTAATATTGGTGTTATCGTGCCCAATTTATATTTTCCAAAGGTCTTGCCTTGGAAGTCGTGTGTGATATACTTCAACGTCTGTAGACGTATAATTTAAGTTTCATGTGTTTTCTTGTGCATTAGCACAACTTTACATGCTTCTTATTTGCGTTAATAGTCTATGGTAATGCATTGGAAATTCTTATACTTTTAATGGTGTCCCAACTTAAAGAGTTTCCATTGTTTATTTTGTTGTACGAGTTACGAAGTAGATGATCAAACGAAATAATGTTTGATATCGGAAAAGAGATTCCTGATAAAGAAATCTAGACACATATGCTTTTGCTTTATTCTTAATTGACTTTTGGAATTCCTTATGGATATACATATCTATATAATCATATATTTCACATGCTGTAATATACATACCCTTTATAAGGTCAATGTATTTAACAGATTTATATTTCCAAGAACCAGTCAAATATCAGGTCATGATACTATTTAGGGAAAACTTATCACTTGTTTGACATATTATATACCCCGTCTTATCCGGTTCGCGCCGGAGAGGTAACCTCAGTACATTCGAACAAGCTGGAGAGTCTGCTACACCATACCCAGTCTTGTCGGAGAAGAATTTTATATTTCCCATAATTAGTATCTTTTCAAGATTTTAAAAGTGCCTCTTTTATTAGGGCTTTTATCCAGAATCAAGGAAATTTATATTCCCATAACATATTTTATTCTAGACCAAGTAATATCAATAAGCAAGAATTAATAGCAATTAAGTGCTATTGCCTGCAATGTTCTAATCGTTATTCTTACGGCATACCAAAACCTACCACACTTTATTTATACAAGTACTTTGCTTATCTCGAAGCTTATACTAAGGCATCTTTTCTTAAGTTCAAGTCTAAATACTATCCTGAGTGCTACCATAAAATATTAAGTTCCTAACTCTTTGTTTAAATTTAGGTATTTTATCACAACACCTATAGGCTTAAATCAGTGGCTCTGATACCACCTTCTGTCACGGCCCCCGACCCACTCTGGACGGAATCGGAAGTCGCGAACAGCCAAGTGGTACCGGTGATTATTTTGAAAAATATTGTAGCGGAAATTTCATCAGGACCGTGAGTTAGGAAAAATATCAGAGTTTAGAAAACACCGGATTTTATTTATTAAATAGATGGGATAAACCCATGTTTTACAATGGTAGCTTTAATAAATTTGATTACATAAAACAATATTTCTTAATTTGATTTAATTAATAAAATAAGCCACTTCTTGAAGCCTTTCAGTGCCATATCCATCTCTTACTCCAATCTACTGTAATTACCTGAAACGCGTTTTAAAAAGGTTTTGTCAGCGGGAAATACTGAGTGAATCATTCTATTTACTAAAACGACGCATTTGTTATAATTTACAGTATTAAGAGAGATTACAATGTTTCAGATATCAAACCAACTACCCACAGTATTTTGTCACTCGACCCATTGGCCCATTCGTCCAATGGTGTCTGTGACTATGGTCATATCACCCCTTGGCTGCCCCAATGGTGAAGATTATCAAGTAATGTATACAAAACCCCACATACCGGTTGTAACTTGGTGATTACATAAACTTAATCACTGTATTTATAACCTTTGAAAATAAACATGATTTTGAAAGTAATTTGATAAAAAGATAATGACTCACATTATAAGCATGCAGATTCATACGGGCAAAGTTTAGTCTACAGATAAGCCTTGATAGATTGCAGATTTATACAGGCAGAGCTTAGCCTATTGATTTAGCCTTGTAACCTAGTGCACACAACTAGGTAATTAACTAATACAGCATTTACGATAACTCACGAGATTAAAACCCTCACAACGAATGACAAAGTGCAATCACTTAAACATCCATCGGATTCACAACGAATGACAAAGTATTCCCCGAGTTCGGGTGGTACTCAAACATCCTGTCGGAATCACAACTAATGACAAAGGATAGCACTTAAACATCCGGTCGGATAGTTTCAATCGATCGGATATTGAATCGTAGCAGCGATCGAGTTAATACCCGGTATCGTAGCAGTACCCCACTACTTTGAAAGTAATATTCGAATTTGGACAATATAACTTCGTTTCTAAAAGAAACTTTCGACACCAGAGGACTGCTCGTAGCCTGTTCTATTTATAGCTGGAATTTGGGTCTCACGCGGCCCGCGTGAGCCCTTGCTCGATCCTTACGCGGCCCGCGTAGCCGCCTAGTCTACGCGTAGGGTTGCTGAGTCACCAATAGGTCTGCCAGGTGGATGCCACGTGTCCCTCAAGCTTATCCGGAGATTTGCCTTGCTGGCGCGGCCCGCGTAAGCCTCGGCTTATCTTTACGCGGCCCGCCTGAAGACTAAATATCTGATTTTCTTGATTCTTGATATGGATTGGGGTTTCAGGGGTCCGGCTTTTACTAACGGATCAATTTGAGACATTTTTTAATATAATTATATTATAGAAAAAAAGGGAATAAAATAGTGAGAAAAGAGAATGGACCCACTTTGTAAATTTAGGGTTCAACTAGAAAGTCTCCTGGTATAAATTTTGGGTATAACTTCTGAGCTAAAAAAAATATGTATTTGTAATTGTTTTAAGTATAGTACCCCTAATTCAATCTTATCCCGATGTCTCGAGACCGAATCCCAACAACTTAGTCGGGCAGAGCCCTGACATAAGTTATGAGGCTCAGATCAATCGGAAAGGGTAGCGGTGATCGGGAGTTAAAATACTTAAAACGGGGCAGAACCTTATTATTATTATAAGAGAAAAAAAAATAAAAAGAAATTGGATGAGAGAGATATATGGCGAGATATACAGAATAAGAAAGAAGGATGTATACAAAGTTTTGAGACCATCTTCATATTTATAGTTAAAATGATAGTATCTTTTCAAGACACCTTTACTACCATTCTTAAATTTTCAATTGGATGATGTTTGCAACCATCTTGGATGGTTACACGTACAACTACACCTTTCCATTTATATTAAATATTTTATTATTTTATTTTTGATTCTTATCTCTTTAATCGATATTCATACATACATTTCAAAATATCAATTGTTAACATTAATTTATTATTTTATTTTAAATCGTAAGTTTTTATTATTATTATTTTATTAAATTATATATTATAATTAATTCAACTGTTTCAGTTATTTGGCGCGTATAACTTGTAAAGTATAACGTTCTAGAAAATAATAAATATGTCATTAGAACGAGAATATTTTTGTCTACATTTGGGTCTAAGTTTCATTAAAAATATAGTAGGTTCAAAATACAATACATTTTATAATTTAATTATTATACGGTTCCTAGGCCCGTCTAGGAACTTCATATTTCTAATCTTCAACTTACCCGTAATATACCCGTTTAATAAAATAAGTTTTTATATACTTTTATTTTAGTTAGAAAGGTCACCCAGATACATGCCAATTAATTAGTATAATATTTCAATCAACGATATATAAAATAGTGTTTTAAACTATTTGGATTGACTATTTATATTAAAATAAACTAGTTACTAGTTACTAGTGGTTAATAAATTTAACCAAACCTATAACAAAAATAGGAATGTTACACGAAGGCACCGACGACTTCGTGGTATACTGTGACGCTTCGCGACAGGGATTAGGCTGTGTGCTGATGCAGCGACAGAAGGTTATCGCGTATGCTTCATGCCAATTGAAGGTTCATAAGAAAAACTACACCACACATGACTTGGAATTAGGCGCAGTGGTGTTTGCATTAAAGATTTGGCGACATTATTTGTATGGCACCCAATGCATGATCTTTACCGATCACAAGAGCCTACAACACATATTTGATCAGAAAGAGCTTAATATGAGACAACGACGATGGGTCGAGCTGTTAAACGATTATGATTGCGAAATCAAATATCACTCAGGAAAGGCAAATGTGGTGGCAGACGCCTTGAGTCGAAAGGAGAGGATTAAGCCCATAAGGGTTAGGGCTTTGGAGATGATCATTCAAACAGACCTCTCGTTGCGCATTCGTGCTGCACAAAGAGAAGCTCTCAAAAAGGAAAACTTGAAGGATGAATACCTCCGTGGGATGGAGAAGCAGTTGGTACCCAATGAGGAAGGAACTTTATGTTTCATGAAGCGAATTTGGGTTCCCCTCTTTGGTGGTCTTAGAAATGTTATTTTTTATGAAGCTCATAAATCCAGGTACTCGATTCACCCAGGATCGGATAAGATGTACCAAGATTTGAAAGATTTCTATTGGTGGCCAAGACTGAAAGGTGATGTTGCGACTTACGTTGGAAAGTGCTTAACTTGTGCCAAAGTAAAGGCTGAGTATCAGAAGCCTTCAGGTCTCCTGCAGCAACCTGAGATACCCATGTGGAAGTGGGAGCAGATCTCAATGGACTTCATAACAAAGCTGCCAAAGACACCCAGAGGTCATGATACGATTTGGGTAATCGTAGACCGTCTGACAAAATCCGCGCACTTTCGGCCGATCAGGGAAAAGGATAACACAGGTAAGCTAGCTGAGTTGTACCTAAGGGAGATAGTTGCACGTCATGGAGTGCCTATCTCGATTATTTCTGACAGAGATGGGAGATTTGTACCAAGAATTTGGCAGTCTTTTCAAGAAGCGTTTGGTTCACAGTTGAACTTGAGCACGTCATTTCACCCACAGACAGACAGTCAGAGCGAGAGAACGATTCAAATGCTTGAAGACATGTTACGAGCTTGTGTGATGGACTTGGGTGGCAGTTGGGACACTCACCTCCCTTTGGTTGAGTTCTCCTATAATAACAACTACCATACAAGCATTCAAGCTGCACAGTTTGAAGCTCTCTACGGACGAAAGTGTCGATCGTCGTTGTGCTGGGCAGATGCAGGCGATAGACAACTTGTTGGTCCCGAATTGGTCCAAGAAATGACAGATAAGATCATACAGATCCGAGAGCGCATTAAGGCGGCTCGTGACCGATAAAAGAGCTATGCGGACCAAAGAAGGAAACCTTTGGAATTTGAAGTGGGAGATATGGTTTTGTTGAAAGTCTTACCTTGGAAAGGTGTAGCACGCTTTGGAAAGCGTGGAAAGTTAAACCCACGATTCATTGGACCGTTCAAAATTATGGAGAGGATTGGTCTTGTAGCTTACAAGTTGGAACTACCTACGGAACTTAATGGTGTTCATGATACGTTTCATGTATCTAATCTGAAAAAGAGTCAAACTCAGGAAACAGTGGTTATTCCTGCTGACGAAGTTCACATTGATGACACACTCCACTTTATCAAAGAACCTGTTGAGGTTACTGACTGGAAAGTTAACAAAACTCGGAGGAGTATTGTTAAGCTTGTTAAGGTTAGATGGAACGCGCGTCACGGCCCAGAGTTTAAGTGGGAGCGTGAGGAACGTATGAAATCAAAATACCCGCATTTATTCCCTAACCCCCCTGCTGCTAGTAGTAAAGCTTAAAATTTCGGGACGAAATTTTTTTAACAGGGGGAGAATGTGACAACTGTCAAAAATCCAGGTATCCGTACAACTTACTAACCATGATTAGTGCTTAATGACTGTGCTGAATTACAATTAACTGCATTCTGATCACTGCCATATACATACATGTGCATCATACTTGTTTAATGTCATACCAATATTGCATGAAAGCTTTATTGCCTCAAATGATGCATTAAGTACAGTTAGCACAATTACCTGACAAATCAGGAAAATGCTGATAGAACTCAGCACATAGACAGACAGTGCAATGAGACACAGAATGAGCCAGAAACCAAGTACTACACTAGTATAGTGTGTAGGAAAGTAAGGATCACAAAACTCCCTTTTAAACAAATATTTACAAGTGTATTTTAACCATGAGTTTACCATATAAACTCTGCCATAATGTTTGTTACAAAAATATAAGTGTTGGAGGTTGGTTTTTATAAATAAAAGTGGCTAAATATATATATTTAGAATATATATACATTGAAGACACACATGTGTGATTATGTGCATACCTTGTGTATTAGTTATATTATTTTAAGGCTTGAAATAATATAACACACAAAAAATACCAAAAATTACCATCCAAAATATTACCAAAATTCCAAGGAATAAATATACAAGTTGTACACAAAATATTGATGAAACCAAACTATGAAATATAAAACTTACAATTATTCTGGAATTTATTCACAAAGCATATTTTGGTAAATAATATTTTGAATACCAAGGAAACAAAAGTATGATTTTTACAATTTCTACAAAAATATGTCATATTTTTTATAAGGAAAAATATATTATTTTTGGAAAGTATGAAATATATATTTCTTGAAATTTTTAGAAGATATATTATTTTTAAGGAAATATATATTTTCTTATACAAACAACAAATACAATACTTTTGGGAGAAAAATATATTTTCTCAAATAAATACGAACATATCATTTTTGAAAGAAAAGTGAGTTATATATATTTTCTATGTTGGACATGAAAATATATAATTTTGGAACTTATAAGAAAATATAAATATTTTTTCCGAAAGAAAAATTATAAATAATTTTTCTAAATAATATTTATTACAATATATATTTTGGAAGTATATATTGGTGGACCTTTATTAAAAAAAATATATTCCGGAGAATTAATATGAAGTTAAGTATACATAATACTTAATGAATACAATAAAAATACGTATTCTCGTATGTAAAATACACACCGGAATACGACCCCAAAACATGGCAAAAATACACATGTATAAGATACCCCCCATCCTTGGGAAGGAAATACAAGTGTAAATACTTGGGAAGTATTATTACAATAATATTGTTTAACAATTATTCCAAAATTCAATAAATATAATTTAAGTTAAAATATTAATTATTTTGACAAATAATTATATAACTTGGAATAATATCAAAGGAACGAAGAAACGTAACTCAAAGACACTAATACTAAATCAAGGCACGGCCCGTTCGTCTAATAGACATTAGTACGTTGTAGGTAGTTGTATACGCCAGGCGGAGCTTTGAGTTACGGTGCGAAGACGCAAGACTGTGAGTTCATGTCCCCCTTTTCTTTAAACTGTTTTGTTTTATAACTTCGGGGGTGAAGTACATGTTACAAAAGGATTACATACAATTACAAATGGTATGGTTAGCTATGGAAAGTACAGTAGATCATTTGAATAGGTAGGCGCACTCTAAAGACCATTAATCCTCGTGTTAGGACCGAGGGGCATGAGTGATAGATCTATTTGGGTGTAGCGAGCCCACACCCATGTGGACCGGGGTTTGGCCCATGAGGTGACTATGTCTTACAGCCGGAAGCCCGGTACAAAATCTGCTAGGTTTGAGCCTTCCTACGCCGTTGCACGCATGTTAATGGCCTTGCAAACCATTAATCGATCTGTTTCCTTGTTTTGCTTTCATACCGGGATTTACAAACATACATACATACAAGGTTTACAAGGTTTATTTCATACACACAAACAAACACATGAACTCGCTCAACTTTTGTTGATGTTTTTTCAAAACACATGTATTTCAGGGAATTAAGAATGTGGATCTGGCGGGCGTTCGGAAGTACCAGTGTTGTTGAGAATAAGAGATGTCATCCATGGTCTGGAGATTTGGGTTTGGGTGTCCTATCCTAGACAAGACACCACTCCCAAATCTTGGTTTTAATTAGAGTCTTTTGATGAGTCATTGTGAACTCTTAAACAATTCGTATGGTTTGTACACTTGAATTTGAAGTCTATGTTTCAAACAATGATGTTCGTGATGTTTTCAACTTAATTAATGGATGACCATCTATGTTTTTTTTTTATCATATAGTTGTTGTTATGATTGAATGCAACGGTATTAAGAAGGTCACACCATAATCACGCTTCCGCAAAAGTCAGGGTGTGACAAGATGGACGTCAAAACTGCTTTCCTTAACGGAGACTTAGACGAAGATGTTTACATGAAACAACCAGAAGGATTTAAACCTGAAGGTCAGGAGCATCTAGTCTGTAAGTTGAAGAAATCCATTTATGGGTTAAAACAAGCATCACGTCAATGGTACCTCAAGTTTGATGAAGTCATGAAGAGACAAGGTTTTATGAAGAATCAAGTGGATCAACGCACCTACCTCAAGATGAGTGGGAGTAACTTTACTATACTTGTTCTTTACGTAGATGATATTCTATTGGCAAGTAATAGTTTAGACATGTTGCATGAGTTGAAGCGGTTACTCTCGCATAACTTCGACATGAAGGATCTCAGAGATGCTTCTTACGTCATTGGCATCGAAATTCACCGAGATAGACACAAAGGGATCTTAGGATTGTCTCAGAAGACTTACATAGATCGTGTCCTTACACGTTACAACATGCAACAGTGCAAACCCTCAGTCGCTCCAGTAGTTAAGGGAGATGTTTTCGGTTCATTCCAGTGTCCGACAACAGAGGTTAAAAAGGAGCAAATGAGCCAAATACCTTACGCATCAGTAGTCGGGAGCCTGATGTATGCTCAAGTCTGTACTCGCCTAGATATCGGTCGTTATCAGACTAATCCTGGCCTAGATCACTGGAAAGCAGCTAAGAAGGTCCTTAGATATCTGCAAGGGACGAAAGACTATAAACTGACTTATAGAAGAAGTGATCACTTAGAAGTGGTAGGTTATTCTGATTCTGACTTTGCCAAATGCAAAGATGACAAGAAATCCACTTCAGGCTACATCTTTATGTTAGCAGGCGGACCTATCTCATGGAAGAGTCATAAACAATAGTTAACTACAACTTCCACAATGATGGCAGAATACATTGTTGTTTACAACGCAACCTGTCATGGAATGTTGCTTAGAAATCTGATCAATGGACTCAAAATCGTTAATTCCATTTCTAGACCATTGAAGCTTTACTGTGATAACTCAGCTGCCGTTAGTTTCTCGAACAGTAACAGTTCGACTGGAGCTGGTTTATATCTCAATTGCACCCAAGATCCTTTTTATAAGAGTAGCATTAGATTTTAAGGAGACAAGTTTTGATAGAACAGTGTCAAGATGGAGTAGTGTCTTGTACAAGAGGTGTAAATTTAGGTAATGTAAAATTTTCACTCCCCCACCTCTTGCAACTATTGCAAGTTATTCTTAGGACACTTAATGCTCCCACTGATCTGTGATATCTCAAAATGCTACAAGAGAAGTTCCAATGAGGTACGTGACGCGGGAACCTATCATATATATGTTAGACTTTATTCGATTTCTTTAATGTCCAGATATCATAAGAAAACTCAGGGACATATTTAATAGAAATCTTATTAAGTATATATATATATAAATAGATTTCTTCTAAGACCGTGGGCCATATTCGACAAAATTTAGATACAAGTTGATAGTCTTTTAAATGATAAATGAATTATGTCTGAATATTCCATTTGGAATAAGTTCCACGAATGTCAATGAATGACTTATGATGGACCCATACTTATTCCTTAAGTCAAGTAATAATTTATGGCTTTTAACATCATTATTTAAAATCACTTAGAATGAGATTTGTTGAATAATCATCCTCATTAACCATGTCACGATTTCTCATGAATTTCGGTTATAATTGATGAAATTTATAGGTCTCATTTTCCTTTTGTCAAATTCTCATTTGCATGATAACAAAAGTTGTGAAAATGTAAAGTATCATCTAGTTTGATCTTAGTAATGTTTCAATCCAGATATTTAGAACAAATAAGATGAGAGTTTAAGGTAAGTGTGACTTTATGTTGACCATGCAAACCTCACAACCTTCATAGCTTAATTATGATACTATTTTCTGACTAATCTTCAGAAAATGTAAGGTATCGAAAAGCTTTGTTAGAAGACTGCTCATTATGGTTCTTATAGCCCTAACAATTAATTTTGTCACTAACTCTCATGTTATTTATTTATCGAGTTCTGGTAAGGAAACGTATGGAACTAGAGTCAACTAATCATGTGTTAATTGGAATATTAAAATTACCAGACTTAAATATCATTAGTAAGTGACTATCTAATTAATTTATCCAACTGTTCTTTAGAATAATGGATAGTCTCGTTGCTTATATCTAGTCTAATGGCATAATTATGCAGTGAGATTTTCCCTTGAAGAACCTTAAAGTTGGAATTTTTACTTGTAATTTGTCTATGGACCTTAGAACAATCCTCTTTTAAAGTTTTAAGTGGTTGTAAGGTGAGTAACAACTTATTTTCCAACTTCAAACATTTATTTCTTTGTACATATGTTGCTTATCAACACACTCATTATACTTTGGTACTTTTGAGTGTTATAGTTGATTTATAAGGCATCAAATTGTACAAGTGAAAATCTTAGTATGTAATATACTGGAAAAATGTACTTATTTCCATGCGTAAACCCTTAACTTTATGGGTCATGGTATTGTACATTATAATGTATTCACATATACCACTTAACTTTATAGTTTAGAATTTTAAATGAAGGCATACATCTTAGGAGTTCTTGTGATCATAATAGATTAGTCTTAGGAAAAACTTAATCTGAAATAACTTTAGTGATAGCATTTATGTTAGAGAGTTCTTGATTGTCATAAGAGACATCATGTTCGATTTATCCTATTAATCATGCTCTAGTTTTCTTATGTAGTACTTATATCAGAAGAGAGCAATAGGATTATCGTGTGTTAAGAGATAATCAAGGATTTAATTTAAGAGCTAATCTTATAGAAACTTTAAATAAAGCAAAACATTTTAGGTTTAAGAATTAGAGTGGATGAGATATTGATTTATAGAAGAAAGTTATAGTGAGTAAAATTATGGGTACTAAAAAAAATTAAGGCAGACAAAATGATCATAAGATTAATGAAGGATCATTAATGTGAGGATCATTATATGAAGAAGTTGTGATATGTCTATTACTAACATCAAAATAATAGTTTTGACCAGAAGTGTAATCATTTAAGCATGTGTGCAAAGTGATTGTGACAAATCAGCTTTGGCCAGAAATGAGACAATCACTTTAGTTATGCACTTGTTGAGTACGCTATACATGAATGAATTAAATCAGCTTTGGCCAGATATTAAGACATTCACGTTTGTAATGCACACTCAACATAGCTTTCGTAATACTTGAACGATAAATAGATGTATTAAATCAGCTTTGGCCAGAAATGATACATCAGAAGCTCATTCAAGTTAAGCCATTTTGGTTTTGTAAAACATTATCTGATTCTGATTAATTAATTAAGTATTTACAAAAACCAATTATTTAATAACAAACGACATTAAACAGCCTAATAAAGTAATGAGGTTGAGATTTCGAGTTAGTCTTAGGTCTCGAGTGAGATCTCGACTCAGTTATGAGATCTCGACTCAGTCATGAGGTCTCGAGTGAGATCTCGAGTTAAGTCTCAACTCATCTTGTGGTCTCGAGTCGCAACCTTATGATCTCGAGTCGAAACCGTTGTCTCGAGTTGTAAAGATTTGAGAACCCTTTATGATTTCGAGTCGCAACCTTGTGGTCTCGAGTCGAAATCTTGGTCTCGACTCGTTAAGGATGATCTCGAACCTTCTGTAAACAGCCGGTAGTGTGATTAGGTTGAATCAGCTAATTTTAAGGGATTTTTATTATAATTTCAAAATATCTTATGTGTATCTATCCAAGTTAATTATTCGATTATAATTAAAATTATATTTTATTCGAAACTTGGAGATAAAAGATACACAATTTTAAAAAAAACATAATCAATTGATAGTCTTATACCAAAATAAGAGGATATTTTTTTAAAAATATTATAACCAACTAAAATATTCGTTGGTTTATGAAACCAAATTAAAGTCTTTGAAACATGAATATCCACAATTGCTTAATTCCATTTAAAATCACAAAGCACTTATAATTCCAGTGGGTTTATTTTGAATTTCAACAAGAATATTCTAAATCTTGAATTAATTCTTTCGAAAGCATTCATCCATTATAATAATTGTTTCCTTATTTACATATTATAATTTATCAACAAGTTATAGCATAGTTGGTTGTAACTCATGCATTGGGGGCTTCTCAAAAATAAAAATTTACATATTATAGTTTATCAACAAGTTATAGCATAGTTGGTTGTAACTCATACATTGGGGGCTTCTAAAAAAAAAATAAAAAAAAATAACATTAGGGTGTAGGGAGTGGTTAAACACTTGAAAAAGTGTTTTTGCAATGGTTAGACACTTCATGAATTAGTAAAAAAAATTTTTAAAACTAGCATATTTAATCATGTGCAAAAGGTCAGAAATCCAAAAGGTGAAGCAGCGGCAAACGTTTACCGCCTACCTTCATTTGCCGATCGGCAAAACCCACCGGCGGCGGTGTTACCGTGCGGTAAACCGCTTTGCCGAGTGGGTTTGTCGCCCACACCGTATACCCTTACATTTTTAACCCATAACTCTTTGATTTTTTTACTTTCAACCAAAAGTTTTCATTTTTTTCAATTTAACCTCACAACTTTGTTACTTTTAACTTTGGTCCCCTATACTTTATATACTCCTCAAAACTTCCTTCATTCTAAATTTTACGAGTTAAAACGGCGCAACGTACGTGTGTGGTTCAACGCTTTTATGTTTTGTTTTACACTACGCTCTAAATTTTGCGAGTTAACATGATGGAACGGTGCATGTGTGGTTCAACGTTTTTACATTGTCTATTTTTCCTGTTTGATAAGTTGTCGCAACGTGCGGGTCTTAAATCGACTTAGTTATTATTTTCTATATTTTGTGTTTCGGTTTAATTTCTCCGCATTAACACGCCGCAACTTTAGTGTTGATGATCGCTGATGGTGGTGTCGCATTAATGCTATTTATCACGGTTTTACGCCCCCGCCGCAACGCGGGGGACTTAATACTAGTTTAAAATCAATTTATAGATTCCATGTTGTTGGGATTGAACCCTACCAGAGGAACAGATAATGTAAAGCCAAAACCAGGTCACAACAGTGGATTCACAATAAGCAGCTGTTTCCACTAAGTCTTCTCCCTTGAAAGTGATTACAACAGCTGATGGACTTATATCCACTGCCCGGATACGACTGCAGCTCAGCATAACTACTGATGAAGCTTAAAGATTGCTGGAAACTAAGCACTGCTGGTACAAACTGCTGATGACACAACACTGCCCAGTCAAGGACTGATCAACCTTGAGTAAAGCACTGACATAAAGGGAGAGCAGCTGTTTAGTAAATTATTTGTTTTATGTGTAGTCAGTGGTTAGGTTTAGCAGTGATTGTGTAAGGATAGTAGATACAGGTTGTTAGGCTGTTAGACGTCGCTTTCATGGTGACGTCAGCTGAGATACCTCAGTGGTTTGGTTTGCCTATAAATGTAACAGTACCCTGTACTGTTACATTTGATTGACTGAGCGAGTTCTTCTCCTCTAGTCCAATCCTTTCATCTTGTGTGCAACCAACCTTGGGGTATCAGGCTGAGGGGGAGCTTAGCTTGTAAACATGCTTTGTAATCTTTTTGATTGACTTTGTAATCTTTCGACTAATGCAAATCATGTGTTTATCAAACTATTTTTCTCTTTGATTGTGTTTACAAAGTTTGTTGTTCATTTCCGCTGCACTTAACATGTTTTCATATTCATTGACTGTTCAATTTACACAAACAAGCACAATCAGTAGAGCCTCAGATCCTAACAATTGGTATCAGAGCCTGGACAGTCAAATTCGATCTAACAATCAATTTGACATAACAGTTCGGCTTAAAATTTATTGATACTAAGGTTGGTTGTATTCAGTTGAAAAACAGAGTAACGAGTAAATCATGATCAAAGTGGTTATTCAAAAACTCTGTACATCAACCAAGATGTCATATGACACACAAATTTCACACAACAAGTGAATTCATGCACAAGACACTCATGGTTTCTAGATCTGAAAACAATATCTGTTAAACTGTGGAATTATTTCTTAATTTTCAAATTGATTTCAACGGTTGTTATGAAAATTGTGATGTCACCCTTTTGAATGCTAGAGTATGAACCTCAGATTAACAAAACCTATGTTCATAAAAACATTGGTGTTTTGCTAACATAAAAAGAGGGAAATTAAAACTTTAGTCATTCAGATCTTATGTGTTGAAAACAGGTTGAATTCCTCAAAAGGACAAAATCAACTATGTGAAAATACATTAAGAAAATCAGGAGTCAAAAATGTCCAAATCATAGGTAATGATGGGGTTGGCATAAACATTTGCAGAAATGACCAAATCTCTCAAAACATTACTGCAAAATGATTCTGGAACAAGTATTCCTTCAATAAATACCCCTCAGTAAGTATTTCAATACTTATGATTTGGAAGGGTAAAAAGGGAAGAAGAAAATTCACAAACTCAGAAGTGTGTTTGTCTCAAAACTTTTGAATTCACAAAAACTCTTGAATTCAGAAGAAAAGAGTATAAACTTAAAACACTTAAGAGTCAAAACTTGGGGTAATAATGGTCATTAAGCAACTGTTTGTGCTCATTGGTTCAAAAAGTTCAGGTGATGTTAGTGTCTCCAGTGATTGAATTTCAAAAGGACTAGACAAATGTCCAAAAATTCATCTATGTGTCCTCATGTTTGCAATCAACTGACAAAGAAAATGGTACCAAACAGTGGTCAAAATGTATTCAAAACTTTCCTACTACTATTGTCAAACCACTGACCATTTTCAATAACTTGAGAATGATATGATTATGTACTTTATTGAAATTAAACCAGATTCTTTTTGATGCTGTTCTCAGAAAATCCTTTAACCATTTTTTTTTTCTTGTTCAAAGGATTTTCTCGAACAATCAAGATATATTGTTCATTTTTTTTTTGGAATAATATATTTGGAACTTTTGCTTGTTTTTGTTGGCAATAGTTTCAGTTCCTGTCAAGATGTAATACCTTATTTTTGCTGGTATTATTCTTCTCATAAGTGGGTCAAAAGGAAATGGTACATATGTCAAAATCATGTCATACTCAGGTTTGCTCCTAAATTTTTATCAAAGGTTGATTGCTAACTATGCTTGAATTACTAGGGTACTCATGTTTTAATTAACAATTGAATATTAAACGAAAATGAGTTGCCTTAGCAATAAAGTTTTCATCATCTGGGTTACTAAACCACTGTCCTTCAAAATTGACTTGTGGCAAAACCTTGAATGAAAATTCTCAAAAATTGTTGCTGGATTACTTGTCCTTAAAATCTGTACCATTTACCCTAACCACTGTTTTTGTTCCAACGTCTGATCTCTAAATACTGTCCACTGCTGAAAGTTAGCCACTGATCCTTCATTATCTTGACAAGCACTGATATTCACAATCAGTGTCCTATCCACTGATAGACTATCCACTGATAGTAAAAATCATCCACTGTCCAAAATTTTTACCGTTGTAACCACTGATGCTTGATACCTCAGTGGCCCTTAAAACAATTGTTCTTCATCCTTCATCCATTTCATCAGTGTTTGACACGTGGTCAGTTTTTAGCCTTCAGATCATAATAACCGCTGCCACATCAGCGATCATTCTTTCAAGAATAAAACCCTGCCCTAAACCCCAAACAGGGTTTTACACTGTCGAATTGAATTCCAAAATTCTCTTCTCATAGCAGTTTCCAACCCTTCTTCTCCAAAATCTTCAAAAACATTCTTCGTTCTTCTCCGCAAAAATGACAAAATCAAAATCAAAATCAAAACCAAAATCACCACCACCCTCCAAAGAGGTCGATCTAACGGCCGAAGAATCCAACGAAATCCCATACAAATCACCGCACAACTACGTGGGTCTCCTCACAAAACCCACAAACAACCATACTTTCGATTCCATTCTCGACACCATATCTACATCAAAGTACAAAACTTTGTTGACAGTAGACGCTCCCATATATCTGCAAACCCAGAGAGAGTTCTGGAAAAATGTTGTGCTTGAAAAACAAGATGACAAGACAGTAGCCATTAACTCCTCGATACAGGGAAAAGTAATCAAATTCACACCGCAATCAATCTCAGAAGTCTTCAAACTCGATGATCTGAAAGGTAAAACTTCCTTTGACAAAAACGAGTTAAAAGCTGATTTTCTGAAAAGGGGATATGCAGAACAATCAAAGGTAGATACCTTACAAAAAGGTTATTTCCCGTCTGCACCCAGATTTTTATTTCACACACTTTTGATGTGTGTTTCAAATAAAACAATATCTTTTAACGAAATACCATTGAAGATTCAATGCCTGGGCTATGCTATTTTAAACAATAAAGATTACAACTATTCCCAGGAGATCTTCAATGACATGGTAAAGAATGTTGATAGCAAATCATTTCTTCTTTTTCCAAGATTTCTAAGCTATTACTTTAAACAAAAATTTGAAAAAGAGGATGAAAATTTGCCCAAACAAGGTGTCCATTTTCAAATAAAAGGTTTAACAATTGAAACATTTTCAAGAATGATGGCACCAATAAAGTTAAAAGCAAAGGTGCCTGAGCAGACTTTAGAAACTGCCACTGATCCTCAGGCAACTTCTGCTGAGCCCACTGCTCCAGGTGATCAAAGCAGCACAACCACTACTTTGAAACCCACACCTGACATAACCAAAAAGACCAAAAGAAAAACATCCCGAAAGCCCACCAAACCCAAAACAAAGGCAACTCTGGAAGATGAGATCCCAGAGCAACTGCCTGTGACAACACAAAAGTCACCACAAACCACTGCTGCTACTTCCTCACAGCAGTTGGAAGAAAGATCTCAACCCATGCCTAAAACTCATCCTGCATCCTCACAAAAGGATCAGGTTGTAATCACAGGGACACCAAACTATTAAGCTCTAGATCCACTTGGCTCTATCTTTCACAGTCCTGATCCCAAGGACATGTCTCTTTCAACACCTATACCCTCACCAATCATAATGCCACAATCCATGTTACCCTTGTTGCATGCAGCTGCTATAGCTCAGACACAAACCAGTTCCTCTCTATCACCTGTCACTGAGAGTATACCCCCACAAGTGACTGGGTCTGATGCTACTACTCCTGCTATCCCAGCAACAATTGAGGAGGTTACACCCCCTGAGTTACATATAACTCTCGGTGGTAATTCAAGTGGAGCAGCAACTACAAATGTTGGATCTACAGATCTGCATTTGGCCAGTTGTTTCATTAATCAGACTCCCTTGAAGGCAATTTCTTCCATAGCAACTTCGGTAACCACCAGTGAGGTGGATCTAACCACTGGTACCATCAAAGGTTTATCGAGTGCTGAATAAAGAAGTCCCCAGTACCGAGAACAAGGGGCATCAATGGGTGATTTTTGGGACTCTGTTCCTAAGTCAAACATTGATATAACCACTGCTGGTGGGGATTCAGATGATCCTACTAAAGTAGGTGATGATTCAAAATATCAGGAATTGACGAACAGAGTTGACAAACTTGAAGATTCAGTTGCTGAAATTAAAGATATGGTGCAAGAGATCTTAAAAGCTCAAAAAGCACAAGCCGTTGCTGTTCCTACTCAAGCATCTGCACAACATGCATTTGCTGCAAATGAGCTTTGGAATATTTTCCAACCCATGCTTGAAAAACAGCAACATATGGCTGATAAAAAGCATGCTATTCAAGTACAAATGTTGACCAACATGGTGGAATCAAGGTTTAAAGGCACTCAAGCAGATATCAAGGCTATAAAGGCTAGCATTCAAAGCGCCTCTGGCAAAGTTCCTTCTTCCATATCATTTCTTGTTAACCCCCCTTCAGATAATGCCAAAAAGGGGGAGAATATCAAGCTGTTGGGAAAAATGAATAAAATGGGAATAAAACATGGCCTTTGTATTGAGCCTGAAAAAGAAAAAGAAAAAGAAAAACAGGTCTCAAAACCTGTTAGTCAAACAGCTGATACACCAGTAGTTACAAAAACTGCTGACAGTAGCCAAACAGCTGCCATGTCATCAACACACACACCTTCAACACACACCACCACAACTACTGCTCTACCACACACCACCACAACTACTGCTCTACCACCATCATCTACAATCACACCATCACCACTGCCTCCTGTCATAAAACAGAAGACAACAGATGTTACAACATCTGTTGTAATGACAACAGCGGTTGAAGCACCAGTTGTTTCAACAGTTGTTTGTCAGACACTCTCCATCATTCAAACCACTGATCCACCCAAAACATCATCTGCCCCTTCTTCATTAAAAAGGAGAAGGAATCTCATATCAGATGATGATTCACCACCACCATCACCATCATCAAAAACTACCTCACCACCGTCATCCCCAGCTCAAAAGCAGAAGACATCTGCTGACATATTAGCAGGTGTACTGACAACAGCAGTTGAAACACCAGTTGTTTCAACAGTTGTTAGTCAATCATCCACCACTGCTCTCACCTTTCCTACATCACAACCAAATCTCTTCAACAGGAAAAGAAAGCCAATCTCTGCCGATGAGGGTATACATGATCCTAATGCTGCACAACATCCACTGGAATTTGAAGCTATCAAAAATGAGATGAGGCAATTCTATACAGAAGAAGATCCTTCAAAAAGAAGATTCTCCTCACTCATAGGCTACATGCCACCAGATGATATGGATGATTACCTCAAAACCAAGGCAAGGCAAGCTAGACTAAGAGCTAAAGTTGAGAGTGAACGTGAACGTTTAAGCGAAGATGGCATTGCTAAAAGACTGGAGTTCTACTTCACAAAAGTAAAGCAGATAGAAGAGTTTGCACAAGACCTAAACAAAGAAAAGGCTGATCAAAAGAAAAAAGTTAAGAAAACAATATCTAGCCTACATCATGAAAGAGAAATTCTATCCTGCTGAAGAACAACAGTTCAAAGAATGGCCAATAGTCGCTCTAAAGCATGAGGCAGAAAGGATTGAGAAAATCAAGAATGATCCTACAAAGAAGAAGAATGCTCCAAACTGGAGCAAATACAAAAAGCTCATTGCTGACCTAACTGCTGAGTATAAGAGGAAGAAAAAGGAGCTGGTGGATGCAAAAATGGACACTGCTGAAGCCATATCAAAATGGTCAAAACAGCAGACTGATGAAGCCTATGAAAGGCTAAAGAAAAGAAAGATAACTGTTTCAAGCACCTCGAAGAAGCATGAACAAAGAATGAAGCTTGAACAGCAGATAGAAAACCTCAAAACACTGTTCCGGTCTACTTTTGTGACAAACCAAGAAGAAAAAGAACAGTTGACCAGTGAAGAGGTTAAAGAAAAGGAAGCTGAGTACTTCACAGAAGCCATCAAGAAAATGGGTCTAAAAGAAGAGAGCTCAGAAAAGCTTCAAAACCTTTTTAAGAAGGTGTTAACCAAGCCTGCATCACCACATAGTTCAGCAGATATCCCAGACAGTGAGCTTGATCAACAACAAAGACAAGAGCTGATTGACAAAGAGGTTGCAGAAGATATAGCTGCAGCAAATGAAGTCATAGAAGAAGCTTTCAAAAGAATGTCTGAAGTTCAGGATACTGCTTTACAATTTTTCTCAAGGCCAATATCCCAAAGCTCATCTCTAAATAAATCTCTCCCGAGAAATCCATTGGGTTCAAAAGTACTAAAGTGGATGTCTGACCAAAAGACCCACGTATTGACTATAGTCAGATCCAATGGAGATGTGAAGTACATATCAAGGAAAGAAGCACTATGCCTTAGTGTTCAAGATTTGCAGGATCTCCTTGAACTTACACTGTGCCGGGATGAAGATGATACGAGTTCCAAAGCATTTGAAGAAGAATTTAAAAGAAAAGCAAGGGAACTACTGATGAGTAATAAAGATCCAGAATAATGACAGGTTTTGGCATTATCTGTTCCAAGGGGAGATTGTTGGGATTGAACCCTACCAGAGGAACAGATAATGTAAAGCCAAAACCAGGTCACAACAGTGGATTCACAATAAAACATAAACCCTAATTAAATAAATTCAATCATGAATAATAAAACATATGTGTACCTGGTTAGGCACCGCATTAGAGAATGAAGTAGACGTCATGTTCGTTAGATTGGTCGAGTTCCTCCTTAGGGTGCAATCTAATGATGGTTATGAAGAAACCGATAAAGCGGAATCGGTTAGGAGAGGAGGCGATTTGATGTTATGTGTTTAATCAAGTTGTCTAACCTTGAAATCTCTACATTAGTCTCCTTATATATGCACTCAATAGGAAACCCTAATTAGTTAATAATGGTAATAAGGCCCATCAACAATTACCAACTAATTATTTAATGGGTTGTTATATATTTTGATCTATTATTATATAAATGATTATTATGGCCATATATAAATAAATACATTATTTATTTATTCTTACATGAGTATTAAGATGTGAAATGATGAAAATACATTTTTTTCTTAGTTAGTTTTAACTGGAGTTGGCCTTAGTACTTTAGGATGTTACAAAACCAAAAATTAATACCCAAGATTATTACTTTAAACTCTTAGTACCCAACCTTGTTACTTTTCACAAACCAAAAAGACCGACCATGTAATTAACTCTAATAATAAAATGTTATATGAAAAGATTGAAGGATAAAACAAGAATATGTTGCAATTAAAACAAGATATCAGTATTTTGCATTGTTGAAATGAAGACGCTAGGAACAGTCTTCATTCCAAAACAACTAAACACTTTAAAAGAAGATTTCAAAAAGTAGAAATAAACATAAAAAGTTTTTAAACATGAAGTAGAGTTGTTCAAAATATTTGTAATGTGCAGTTTGAGTACAAGTAAAAGAAGGGGATGGGATAAGGTTTCAAAAAGGTTCCTCCATCATTCAACCACAACTATACAAGTATGCTTTTAAGTCTTAACTGATGATGACCTTGAAAGGGAGAAACATATGACGTATGAAAAACATGTTGAGGTTACTCCTATTAAATCAGAGTCAGTCACATCTGTTGAAGCAACACCCATTAAATCACCATCTGTTAAAATAATTTTTATTAATATTAGTCAAACTTCCTGTTGAAGCAACCCCCATTAAATCAACACCTGGTGAATTTGTCACATGGAAATTTAAATAACATTATAAGAAACAATTGATATACCCATTAACAATACATATATTTAGTCGTGTGATAGGATTATATATTATTATATATAGAGTTTACATTTATTAATATTAACCCGTTTCATAAAATTCATAAATTATGAATGTATAAAATTAAATATTATTATATTCTTTAATTGTGTGATAAGAATTATATAGAACTTTATGATTAATATTTTTTTATACTAAACTTGTGTAATACAGGAGTGGAGAGACTTTTAATGAACGAGGGGGGGGGGGGGACTTTTAATGAAGGAGGGGTAAAATTGGAAAAAAAAATATATAACTTTTCAAACATTTCCCATTTCTCCATACGTTATCATTTTAAAACAAAAATGACACAATAAGATCACAAATTTTTGTATCTTTCATTCAAGTATATTCGAGCATATTTTTTATGACATAAAAAAAAAGATTTATGGTGTCGTCTTGTTTTCAATACTATTATTATAGTAGTGCACATGTGCAATATAACATGTACTACAATTGCATTACATGCTTAAAATTAGTTTTTTGAGTATAGTTTGGCTTTTAGGGTTAGTTTTTTTTTAGGTTTAGGATTAGGATTAGGTTTTTGGGTGTGGGGGGGAGGGGGTTTAGGTTTTTGGGGGGTGGGGGTGGGGGTGGGGGGGTTTAGGTTTTTTTCGGGTTTATGTTTAGGATTTAGTTTTAGGTTTTCGGGAGGGTGGGGGTGGGGGGTTAGGTTTTTGGGGGTGGGGGGGCTAGGCTTTTGGGGGGAGGGTGAATTTAGGTTTTTGGGGGGTGGGGGGTTTAGGTTTTTGGGGGGTGTCGGTGGGGGGTGGTTTAAGCTTTATGTATTAGTGCACATGTGCAGAACAACCAAAAAAAAAAATTTTTTTTTTTTTTTTTTTTGATATTTTTTTTTCCATACATAAAAAGTAGCGATTTTTCTATAAAAAATTGTAAAAAAAAAAAATTGGTATGTTTTTAGGTTTTTTTTAGGTTTTTTTGGTTTTCTCATTTAAACTAGTTTTCTCATGATCCTTCCCCTATAAGTTAGTTACCATATATATGTTTCCACACATGGGTTTTATCTAGAGATGCTCTAGCCACAAAGAAAAACAATAAGTGGTCTCACTCAAGTGTTTGGATCAGGCTGGGCTTCTCATGCGACACACTAATATTGTAATGGGCCTGGCTATCTAGAAGCTCCTGAAGCCCATATCGAATATTTGTTTTAATCCCTTCAGCTCCTGTGTGGTTCAGCATTTCAGCCAATTCCATCGGCCCCATAACTTGATTTGTTATTTTATTCATCATTTGACTAAATTATGAGAGCCACCAAAAAATATATTACCTGTTCAAACCATTTAAACAAATTAAACACAATTTCTATCAATTACAAATCCATACGTATAACTACTTTTTTTTGTAGTTCAACTAAATTTTCATGAACTCTCATTTAATTTGTTTAAAAAAAAGGGAAATGGACTGTATCACCCTTAACTATGCAAAATTTGCCAATATCACGCTCAACTTTCAAGTTGGCTCCCACCACCCCCTACTCGACAAGTTGGTGTCACTGTCACCCCTTCGTTAAAAAAACACTAACTGAGTTAGTTTTTTAAGCCTATGTGGCATGCAGATGATGACTTGGAAGCATACGTGGACAGGAACTTGATATATCATCTGTTTAACATCAATTTAACCATTTAACCCTAATTCCCAATCAAAGTCATCTTCTCCCCATCAATTGCAGACGAAGATCAATTGCAGGTAGAGGGTCATCGTCGTTCTTGCCCTAATACCTCATCCCCATAGCCGTTCTTGCCCTAATTGCCCATTGAAACATTCAGTTAACATGTCGTCGTCTTCTACCTCTGGTCTAATACGAAAACCTAAAGTCTTCAAGGTCGATTTGGATGGAAATGTGTACTGTCATCACGACATTGTTGTTGTTCTTCGAGTAGCTGGTCTTAAAAGTGAAAGACATGGTGAAGAATTTTACGGCTGTTCTCACTGGCCTGTAAGTTGAATTTGCATATCAATTTGGTGTTATGTAGATATTCCATTGCAATTTCCTTATAGTTGCTGTGTTTTGTAGAGAGGGGATTGCAAATTCTTCCTCTGGAAAGAAGATGTTGATAAGATGTTCGTTGAACGTTCATACGGCACCTCAACTCAAGTGACATTTAAAGACATGAAGATAAAGAACCTTCAATTACACAATATGTTGTTAATAGAAGAGAACAAGAACTTGAAAGCAATGAGATTTGACACAAAGACGAAGTCGAAGAAACCATATGTGCTAACCTTTGTAATTGCAATTGCCATATTGTTGTATTTGTGGAATTAGTATGTATTGATAATGAACTGTTGTGGTATTTAGTGTTTGTAACCATTTGTGCCCACTTGTTATGAAATGAAGTGTTTTGTTACTTTGACTCAACTGGACATCTAAGTTAATGTACATGTTGACCATACTTGCAAGTGATTCAAACTGCATATGAAGCCAAAATGGCCAATGTTTGAACCAAAATTGACAAACTGTGTAAAGCAAAAGTGGCCAAAGTTTGACCAAACTACAGTCAAACTGTAAGTAGGTGCAGAATTGCCCAAAGTTTGACCAAACTATAGTCAAACTGTAACTAGGTGCATAATTGGCCAAAATATGAACTAAAGTGCAACTGCACTTGCAAGTGACTCAAACTGCATAACTAGGTGCAAAATTGGCCAAAGTTTGACCAATTTGTAGTCAAACTGTCACTAGGTGCAGAATTGGCCAAATTTTGAACCAAAGTGCAAGTGCACTTGCAGAAACAACAGACCAAAGTGCAGAAGCACTAAACCAAACTGATGTCAAACTATAAGTTGAATCAAAATTGGCCAAAGTGCAGAATCACTAAACCAAACAGCAGAATCACCAAACCAAACAGCAGAATCACCAAACCAACCAGCAGAATCACCAAACCAAACAGCAGAATCACCAAACCAAAACATACCAAACAGAAAGCATGGTCATCAATTTTTTGAGTCAACCTATTAAAGTGTACACAATGACCATAATGGAATATGTACACCAATGTGTGACTCAATCAACAACAAAAGTCAAACAAACACAGAAAAAGTCAAACAACACTGAAAAGTCATACATTGACTACTTAACTGGTCCCACATTACTAGAAGGTGTTTTTAGACAACATATTAGAGTCATACATAACATTGCCTACTTAAATAAGTCATACATAACAGGGCCACAAACACAAAAGATCACATATAACTTCAGCCTTGATTGGTCTTTCTCTTTCCCTTTTGACTTGACTTGTTGGTTCCCTTTTGAGTAGATTTCTGAGTTGCCTCTTGAGTGGACTGTTGGGTTGCCTCTTGAGTGGACTGCTGGGTTGCCTCTTGAGTGGACTGCTTTGTTGCCTTCTTAGTTGACTTCTTCTGCCTCTTTGGAGCAAAACCACCTGAGACAAACTTTAAGCCATGTAATTAACTAAAGAATAAACTTAAACTTAATAACATTTACCTTCAGTTGTTTTCCCCTTCTCAGTGCAATTTCTTTTGTTCTGACCTCTAGCCCCACAGTTACTACATTTCATTATAACCCCATGCTTTGTGAGTTTCCCAGGCCTTTTTGGATCTTCATGAGGATCCCTCTTCCTATTCTTCTTGGGCCTACCAGGAGCAGATTTAATTGGTGGTGGATCCATTGGCTGATTGATCTTGGTCCAATACCTTTCACTAGGCAATGGAGGTATTGAGAACTCATAAGCCTTCATGTATGTATCTTTGTGATAACACATATCAACATAGTCTTCAGCATTCTTATGTAAAAAACCAGCAACATCACATACATGTTTACAAGGATATCCCCTTAAATCCCATTTTCTACATGTGCAGCTTCTCTTTTCTAGATCCACAGAGACATCATCAAAATCCCTTACTTGAAAAACTTGATATGATGAGGGATACACCTCACATCTATAATAAGCAGCTTTTGAAAATTCAAGTTTTTCCTGGATTTTAGGGCATATGATGACATCTCTGGCAGCCATTTCTGTCCTTTTTGTCACTAACCTACTCATGACCTGAATCCTTATATCCTCTAACATATGAATTATGTGTTTTGACCTTGCATTAATGATAACACCATTAAAGGTTTCTGCCATGTTGTTTACTATTACATCACACTTGGTGTGGGTGTTCAAATAGCACATGTTAAACCACTTGGGATTCTGCTTCAGTAAGGCCTCTACTGCATCAGGATTGATTACTTTCATGTCTTCAATTGCTTGTAGATAGTCACTTTCAGAGTAAGCCCTTGCTGATTTCCAAAACAACTCTTTCAGCTCCTCATATTTGAATGATTTGTGCCAATTGGCATAGATGTGCCTTGCACAGTTTCTATGCTCTGCATAGGGCCACATCATTGAAACAACATTTAACAGACCCTGCCAAAACATTTAAACATAAGTAATGAATAACTAAACAACTGATTTAGGAAGACAGAATTGAGTAACAACCTTTTGCTGGTCAGAAATCAATGTCCATGAAAGCCCAGCATCATTTACTTCCAAACATAGCAGTAGCTCATGCATGAACCATTCCCAACTATCATTGTTTTCTCCTTCAACAACTGCCCAAGCCACAGGATACATTTGGTCATTAGCATCCCTCCCAACAGCAGTTAACAACATTCCTCCAAGGAAGGTCTTTAGAAAACACCCATCTAAGCACAACACCTTCCTGCATCCAGCTAGAAACCCTTTTTTAAGACCATCAAAACATACAAACAGTCTAAAGAATGCTTCACATGTGGCCTCTGGATCTAGATTAATGAAACCTGGTGGAGCAATTTCCAACTTGAAAGTTGATGATGGATTTGCTTTCCTTAATGCATTCAGATATGAACCAATCTTACTGTAATGATCTCTCATTGATCCATGAAGCTTCTTATGTGCACTTTTCTTAGCCTTATAAGCCAACCACTTACTTATAATCACCTTATACTTTTGTCTGACAGCATTTATGATTTCCTTAGCAGACCAGTGTGGTTTGGCCTTAAATAAAGGTAGGAACTCATCACCTATAAACTTAGCAGTTAGTTGCCTGTTCTTTATCATGTTTCTTTTGCAAGTGTGATGGTTTTTCACACTTTTAATCATGTAACACTCTTTCCCTGTGTGCATTGAACAAAATAGATAGAAAGGACACCCTGCTACACACTTGACTACTACACGACCTTCTTGTTTGCTATCACTCTTTGCTATGAAAAGATTCCTGCCATTAGACACAACATATCTTCTAACTGCCTCCTTAAAGGAATCCCTTGAAGCAAACCTTGTCCCAACTTTCCAAACAAACTTCTTCCAGTTAGTTTCTGCACTTACACTAGGAGCAGTTTCCCTAAACTTTTTACCTCGAACATTGTCGCAACCCCCGATCCCTAATTCCCGGGAACGGGCGGACGCGATCTCAGAGTTTTTGTGGTATCAGGTTATTAAATCTCGCAGCGGAATTTACATCAGGACCGTAGTTAGGAAATGTTTATCAGAGTAAACATTTACTATTAATAATCACATAGGTAAAACCCAAGTTTCTTGTTACAATACATTTATAGGGACAACCCCTATTTTATTGAATTTAAAACATCGTTTATTAGGTAACTTTTATAGCCACATTTTCCCCAAGCCTTCAGTGCTCTCGAGCTGGCTTTCATTAATTGGCTGTTCACATTGTGTTACCTGTAACGCGTTTTAAAAACATTTGTCAGTCGGAAATACTGGTGAGTAAATCCCAGTTTAATCAAGAAACATTTTATCAATTAAAACAGTATTGAGAGCGATCACATTGTTTATTTCTACACAATTACTCATTCAGTATTTGCCACTCGATCGGATCTATGGCTATGGTCAAATTACCCATTGGCTAACTCGTCGTCCAATGGTAATGAACTGTCATTCCTGACTTACTACTACTCGTAGTAATAAATTTTGTATACAAAACCCCATAATACCGACAGTAATTGAAGAACTACAAAGACTCAATCACCGCTTAATCACATTGTAAAATAATTAAGGTTTTGTAAAACATTCCAAAAACATTAACAAAAAGATGATAAACTCACATTGCTGTCTTAGGCTTTTCGTAAGGGTTTCCTGGATATAATCTATAATTTATACAAATGTACATTGGTTAGTACCATAACCCTTTGAAAATTATTAATAATACCCTCCCCGAGACGGCATTCCAACAACTACGTCGGGCAGAACCACGACAGTTGTTACGGAACCCTAAATCAATCGGACAGCGTAACTATTATGAAACTGGGGTTATAATACTTACAACGGAGCAGAACCTCGCTAATTAGGGGGTATTATACTTGAAAATTATGCCAAATATCATAGAATTCGAGATTGAGAATTGAGAATGAGCGACGGAAAACGAAAACTGATGCCTGCTATTTATATTGCTGATATCTGACTTCCAGGCGGCCCGAGTAAGGTAAGGCGAAGCCTTACGCAGCCCGCGTCAAACCGAGGGTCAACGCATAGCTTATCCGGATCACCACTAGGCTTGACACGATGACGACACGTCAGCTCAGGATGTATCCGCGTTTGATGAGATCTCGCGGCCCGTGTCAACTAAAAACCACTCTTATGCGGCCCGCTTGAACTAAAGGTTTTAGCGGAGTCAAATCCAGTCTTGATACCGCCCGCGTAAGATGTTGGGGTGGGTCTACGCGGCCCGCCTCAACTCCATTTTTCTTATTTTTGATTTATTTTATATGTTATAATCTATTTAGGGCTCGGTTTTCCCATACGGGTTGTAATATAAGACATATAAGGGTATTTTAACATATAACAGGGTGTCGGTTTTACCGAGGGTTGTTACATTCTCCCCACCTTCTTTAGAGCTCGTCCTCGAGATCTACTGAAATAAATACGGATATTTCTTTTTCATTTCTGCTTCAAGCTCCCATGTGTACTCAGGTCCTCTTTTGGAGTCCCACTTCACTTTGACTAGAACTAGTCTCTTATGTTTAAGATTCTTGACTTTCCTGTCTTCAATCTGTAGAGGCCTTTCTACAAACTTGAGTTGTTCATTTACCTCTATATCCTTAAGAGATACTATCAATGATTCATCAGCTAAACACTTTTTAAGATTAGATACATGAAACACATCATGTATTCCTGCCATTTCCTCTGGCAGTTGTAGCTGATAGGCTACAGGTCCTATTCTTTTAATAATCTTAAAAGGTCCAACATACCTGGGACTTAGCTTTCCCTGTTTGGTGAATCTTACCACTCCTTTCCAAGGAGAGACTTTCAATAATACTTTATCTCCTACTTGAAATTCCAATGGCTTGCGTCGGTTATTAGCATAACTCTTTTGTCGATCACGTGCTGCTTTCAGTCGTTCCTTGACTTGAATAATCTTATCAGTTGTTTCTTGTACTATCTCAGGTCCAGATAGTTGTTTTTCCCTAATTTCTGCCCAACAGACTGGGGTTCGACACTTTCGTCCATAAAGTGCTTCGAATGGTGCAGCATTGATACTTGTGTGATAGCTATTATTATAAGAAAATTCTATTAAAGGTAAGTGATCGTCCCAATTACCTCCAAAATCAATTACACAAGCTCTAAGCATGTCCTCCATTGTCTGAATTGTCCTTTCGCTTTGTCCATCCGTTTGTGGATGATAAGCCGTACTTAGCTTTAACTTGGTTCCCATTGCCTTTTGGAAACTTGACCAAAAATGAGATGTAAATCGACTATCCCTATCAGAAACAATTGATAAAGGAATTCCATGCAAAGAAACAATTTCATTTACATACAATTTAGATAATTGTTCCATACTAATTGTTTCCTTCATTGGTAGAAAATGAGCTGACTTAGTTAGCCTATCTACAATCACCCAGATTGTATTATTTCCTTTCTTAGTTTTGGGTAATTTAGTAACAAAATCCATTGTTATAAATTCCCACTTCCAAACTGGCATTTCTAATTGTTGTAACAAACCTGAGGGTTTCTGGTGTTCAGCTTTGACTTGTAAACATGTTAAATATTTAGAAACATAGGATGCTATATCCTTTTTCATTCCTATCCACCAGAAATTTTTCCTTAAATCCTGGTACATTTTGTCACTTCCTGGATGCATTGTATATTTAGACTTATGGGCTTCTTCTAATATACGATGACGTAAATTTCCTAATTTAGGTATCCACATTCTCTTTTCATGGAATCTCCATATTCCATCTGTTCCTTGTTCCAATTCTTTTAGCATACCTTTTAATTTTTCAGAATCATCCTTGATTACTGATTCTTGTACTTCTCTTATTTGATAATTTAAATCTACTTGCAGATTTAATTTAAGAGAACGTACCCTTTTTGGTATTTCATGATACTTTCGGCTTAAAGCATCTGCCACGATATTGGCTTTTCCTTCATGATACTGGATATCACAATCATAATCACTAAGAAATTGCATCCAACGTCTTTGTCTCATATTTAATTATTTCTGCCCGAAAACATACCTTAAACTTTTGTGATCAGTAAATATGGTAAACTTACTACCATAAAGGTAATGTCTCCAAATCTTAAGAGCAAAAATTATAGCTCCTAATTCTAGATCATGGGTTGAATAATTCTCTTCATGATTCTTAAGTTGTCTAAATGCGTAAGCTATAACCTTTTGACGTTGCATCAATACACATCCATAACCTAATTTAGAAGCATCACAATAAACTACGAAATCTTCAGTTCCTTCTGGTAATGCTAGTACGGGGGTATGGGTTAATCTTTGTTTAAGGATTCTAAATGCTTCTTCTTGTTTTAATCCCCATTCAAACTTAACAGATTTACAAGTTAACTTAGTTAAGGGAATGGCTATTCTAGAGAAATCTTTAATAAATCTTCTATAATAACCAGCCAATCCTAAGAAACTTCTAACTTCAGTTGGTGATTCAGGGGTTTTCCATTTAGTAATTGCCTCGATCTTTGTTGGATCTACATGAATTCCTTCATGATTAACTAGGTGTCCAAGGAATTGTACCTGTTCTAACCAAAATTCTCACTTTGAAAACTTAGCATAAAGCTTTTCTTTTCTTAATAAACTTAAAAGTGCGTGCAAATGTTTTGCATGATCCTCTTTACTTTTGGAATAAATTAGAATATCATCTATGAATACAATTATGAATTTATCCAAATATGGCTTCCATATTCGGTTCATCATGTCCATAAATGCAGTTGGGGCATTGGTTAAACCAAATGGCATGACAGTAAATTCATAATGGCCATACCTCGTTCTAAATGCGGTTTTAGGAATGTCCTCTTCCTGTACCTTTAGTTGATGATATCCTGACCTTAAATCGATCTTAGAGAAAAATCGAGTTCCTTGCAATTGATCAAACAGATCATCGATTCTTGGTAATGGGTACCGATTCTTAATCGTGACCTTGTTTAATTCACGGTAGCCAATGCACATACGCACTGATCCGTCCTTCTTTTTAACAAACAGTATCGGCGCTCCCCATGGCGACGAACTCGGTTGTATAAATCCTTTCTCCAACAATTCATCTAATTGTTTCTTCAATTCTTGCATTTCTGCAGGTGCCAACCGATAAGGTGCTTTGGCAATCGGTGCTGTTCCTGGTATCAGGTGAATTCTGAATTCAACTTCTCTGTCCGGAGGTAGTCCTGGTAATTCTTCTGGAAATACATCTGAAAACTGAGATACTACTGGAATATCTTTTAAATCCTTTCCTTTAGTGTTAATGATTATAGAAATCAAATACACTATAGAACCTTTTCTCATACAACTTGCAGTTTTCATCACAGAGATAAATTTAGTTGACCTAGAAATTTTATCTCCTTTAATTGTGATCATTTTACCTTTTTGTGAATTTACTTGAATTGACTTTTGATCACATAAAATACTGGCTTTATTGGCTATTAACCAATCCATTCCTAAAACAACATCAAATCCTGCCAGATTCATGGGATATAGGTTTGCAATAAATTTCTGATTTAAAATTTCTATTCTTGCTCCCTGCAAGATTTCAGAAATTCTAACGGTTTCTCCATTAGCTGTAACATATGTGCTTGTAATCATTGTGAACAGTTCTATTATCAATAAAAAAATGTTATTTGATCCCAATGTTTGTTTGGTTGTGTTTTACATTTTTCATGTTTTGACTTTTATCCAATTTCAAACTCTATATCACTTTCTGGAGAGTTATACGCAAACTGGTGCGTAAACGTACTTAGTTTAATGCGACAAATACTCCGGAACATCAACATATGCTTAACATACCTTAAATAACCCTTACATAACTTAGAAATAAGTTTTGAAGGCTTTGGTGTGTCAAAAACAAGTTAATTCGCTTACAGGGACTAAACTTGACAAACTGCGAAAGTATGCCAATTTGAACAGTAACGAACATTCCGGAACATGACCATAAGTTAAACACACCTTAAATATCCTTTATATAGCTTAGAAATAGGTTTTGAGGGGTTCGGTGTGCTAAAATAAACTTTTGAGTCATTGAGGGACTAAAAGCGTCAAAAAGTGCACAAGTTTGCATTTTCGCGCATAACTTACGTTCTGAATACATCCGGACATCCAAAAATTTATGTAAGCACTAAAATATTTTATTTTAGTGTTTGGCATAAGAAAAATCCATTCGTCGCGCAATTTGGATCATTTTCCGCGCTTATGCGCATTCCGTCGTAATTAAGCAAACATCGCGATCGTACGACCAAACGAACTGACATCCGGCATATTTTTGAGCATGTTTCATGCCCAAAATGTTTAGGCATCCTTGTGGAGCCTTGAAAATGATTTAACGAGCCTTAAACATGTAGGAAATGGCCTTAATACGCAACGGGGACTGAAAGGTGAACATTTGAAAGTGTTTGCTGATCAGGGGGACCCTAGCGTGACACCTAGCCCCCTTTGCGTCACGCTAGGCCTCTTCTGATCAGAAAAAGCCATTTTTAACACATGTTAACAGCCCCTAACATCCTCCAAAGGTCAAGTGCCACATGTTAATCTCTTATGGTGGCCAAAATCAGTTACCACAACATTCCAACAAGTGTAGGGATGTGATCATTCCCTCTTCTCCAAGAAACGATCCTAACGGTGAACCGAAAACTATAAATACCCACCTCCACCCTTCACTTTTCCTCACAAGAATCTGATCTAATGTGCTCTAAGTTGAAACCTTTGTTTCATACCTGAGCTATTTTGATCTAGATTAGCATTCGGGGACCCTTTGTAAGTGTTCCTTCGTTCTTTTATTGCTTTTCGAGTCCGAAAGTCAAACTTTGTTTGACTTTCTGCATTGACCAGTTTATGGTCAATGAGAAGTTCGTTTGAACTTCGCAACGTGATTGTAATCACGATGGTTATAGTCTCTTGTGACTATGCCTACTGATTACCACATTGTCTAGGGTCGTAAGGGTAAGCGATCTAATAAATCGCTTATACCTTCGAACCCGACCCATTTGGTCGATCATTAGGATCCGACCAAACACATTAGGTGACCATAGCATATAGGGAATAACCTTCCGAGGTTATACCTTATGGTCGCTTCGTTTAAGTAGTTGTATGATAGGTAGTTTATATGCCTTAGGTAAATTACCAAAATACCCCTTTGATGCCAAAATTCATTTTAAACATATGTAACATAACTTTTGACATCTAAACTGATTTGACAACAATATTAGACACGTTAAGGCATATGTTACTTGTCATAGGACTAGTTAGGCGGTCCGAACGCGTTTCACGCGAACGACGCGTTAAAGTAGCATAAGCTACCTAAACGGGTCGTAATGGGTCGTAAGCACTTAGGTTAGGTTTCATTTAGTATGTAGGCTTTGTTAAACCATACTACATGAGTTCCCATACTCATTTGGTTTACGAGCCCTCATTCTATCCGATCTTCCGATCTAGGTCCGGTTTATTAACATAGTTACCTATATTAGGTGCCGTTTGATTCCGAGATCTCTAGCATTGCTTGGTGGTTATCTTAGGACTTCTGAGCAATCTCAAGTGAGTACATAGAACCCCTATTTTACTGTTTTCCAAACATTTTGGGGTGAAACACATGTGCCTACTTGTTACTTTCATGCTTTCCTGTTTTCACATCATATACTTGCTATGTTTGTTAGTACATTATAGTACATGATTTCATTACATTTCATGCTATGTATGCCCATTGTGTGCGTACTCAGTACATCGTTTTACATTACATTTCATGCTATATATGTCCATTGTGTGCATACTTAGTACATCGTTTTATTTTACATTTCTGCTATGTATGTTGACTGATAGCATGTTAGCACATTGATTTACATGACTTTTCTGCTTTGTATGTTAACTTAGCATACTTAGTACATTGTTTTCATATAACATGTTCACTTTTTCTATGACATTTGGTTTGCACAAACGAGACTATTATACGTTCATTAACATTAGCTACACCGCTCGGTAGTAAGTACTGGTACCATAGGACTTGACAAATCCCATTCCTGACATCCCGGGTTTGTTTGGATGTAAAGAATGACTGAATCCGAAAACATTTCTTTTGGTAACCTTGACTGAAAGGGTTATCCGACTGTCTCAAGGCTTGAATGTATGCGTTAACTTACCACATAAATGTTTGTATCAATGTAACATGCATTACTTTGCAAAACATAACTTTTTGATATATTCAAAATACTTTGTTTTGTACATTTCTACATCTGGTTTATGTGACAATACTTTACTTACAATACATAACATTTGTTACACATTACTTGACTACATTTGGACTTTTTAACATTTGACATGGCTTATACAAGGACTTTTTGACAATTGGTTTAAACATGGACTTTATACATTGGTGGTTCGTTTAAGTGATTTAAGTAACGAGGCATGTGTAATATGATACAAGCATGGTGGATACGCCACTGGTACTTCCTATATATAAGTGTTTGTATTATATTACATATCATAGCGTTATTTAAATCATTCAATTTGGACTTATACATTTTACACAAATAACACAATTTTCACAAGACTTTGGTTTACAAACAATTTACTTTATACAACTCATTTTACTTGGTTATACATTTAAACTATACATTATTCTCTTATTTATACATATCATCTGATCTTATCGTTTTGCAAATGATTTACAAGACAAAGCAAATTACAAGGTTCATGACTTTTGATAATCAACTTTTTCTTAAACTTAAGTCATGAATCCTATTTTCACAAAACCTATGTATCTCACAGGCATTTTTATGCTGACGTACCTATTTTCACATGTGTTTTCAGGAGCTTTTGCATAGGATGATGATCGTGACACTAGGGCGGACCTGTGCCTTAGAGACTTAAAATGAAGATAGACTTAGTTTAATTATGTTATAAACTCTTTATTTCCTGTTTAAGACAATGTAACTCTTATGTTTATAAATAAAATACAACTTTGAATGTCATGGTTATGAAACAATTAATTCTGTTACAACACTCCCCGACGTTTTCCGCCACGTTTTGTATGTATACGTGGTCGGGGTGTGACAGAAGAGTTGGTATCAGAGCCAATGGTTATAGGGAATTAGGTTATTAGTATTGCTTTGACCTAGACTATAACCTTTCTAGGACCCTAACACAAGGTATCTTGTGTTTAGATCTTAAAACATGCATATCACCTATCCTTAGGTGATTATCAAAACAAGAACCCAATTTTCCGAAACGATTTTTGAAAAAACAATCATCTGTTTTTGAATAATTTATTACAAGGTTTTGAACCCTCTATTGTAAGGTTTTGAACCCTCTGTTATATGATTTTGAACCCTTCCAGTTTGGTTTTTGGCCTTGTGCCTTCAAATTTTCAAAATCTCGTCAAAGTTTTGGGTTTTAAATAATGTGAACACGTGCAAACTGGAAGAGTGAATGCCTGTATTCTGGGTTTTCTGTCTAGGCAAGCACTTCGTATATATCTCATCAGACGCGAGACCAGTTGTGCTTACCTGGGAATTCTTGGGATGAGTGTTCACTAATAGGCGAGCATGTCTTCGCGATACATTATTTTTGATCCATTTACTTTGATTAGTCACTGTGTGTCGTTTGTTTGCTTGGTAATGCGGACAAATGACCACCATCTTTTCTTTTGTTAATTTTGTTTCATCCCATTCTTTTCATCCAATCATCTCACTCGTTTCCTTTCATGTTTTCCTCTTTTAGAATGCCTCCTCGACGCGAAAACCAGATAGCGACTGCCGAACTGGCAGAAATCATTGCGCAGCAGATGGCTGCTCAATTCCCAAATCTCTTTGCACAATGGCACCAAGCCAACAACAATAACAATGCTCCATGCAAATACAAGGATTTTAACTCGGCTAAACCACTCAAGTTTAGTGGTTCTGAAGGAGCGACTGAGCTTCTTCAATGGTTCGAGAGCATTGAGAATACTTTTCGCCACGTGCAGTGTCCTGACAATCGCAAGGTCGAGTTTTCTTCGAGTGTGTTTCAAAAGAGGGCTCTCACATGGTGGAATGGGGTTATGAGAGACCGTGGTGCAGAAGTTGCTCTAGCACAAACTTGGGCTGAACTTAGGGCCCTTATGATGAGGGAGTTGTCCTCGTCATGAACAGCGAGCGTTGGAGAAAGAGTTTGAGGACTTGAAACAAGACAGTGGCGAGCACAGGGCTTATACTGATAGGTTTGAGGAGTTGAGTCTGCTTTGCCCAACTATGGTTACCCCACTCGACAAGGCTATCGAAAGATACATCGACGGCCTACCTGACTCAGTGCAAGACATCATTACTGGTAGTAACCCTGCCACACTCCGTCAGGCGATCGAGTTAGCAGCGACATTGACTGAGTCGCAGGTTCGAAAGGGGAAGCTGCACAAGAAGGGTGACAAGGGTAAGAAGCAGGCGTCTGATAAGGAAGATAGCAAGAAAGGTCAAAACAAGAAGGGAAAGAATTCTGGAGGGTCTAGGAAGCGAAAGGCTTCCCAAAACTATGCCGTTACTGCACAGGCCCAAGCTGCACCAAATCAGCCTGCGCAGCCACTAGCCAAGAAGCCTTATCTTGGCAATGCACCTTTGTGCAACAGGTGTAACGGCCATCATCCACCACACCTCCAGTGTCGTCAGTGCACCAACTGCGGAAGATCTGGTCATCTTGCCGCTACTTGTCGCATTCCTGTTAACCAGAACCAGGCAGTTCAGAACCAAGCCCAACAAGTTGCTCAGCCTCTTGCTCAGCAACAAGGTCAAGCTGCACGACCTCATTTTCCTCCTGGTTCGTGCTACAATTGTGGGGATATGACCCACTATAGGAACTGGTGCCCAAGACTAGGCAACCAGAACCAGAATCCAAATCAGAATCAGGCTCCGGCTCGAGGTCGAGTCTTCAACATGAATGCTCAAGAGGCACAAGCAGACAATGAAGTGGTGAACGGTACGTTCTTTATTAATAATCAGCCTGCATCTGTTCTCTTTGATTCGGGTGCCGATAAGAGTTTTGTGTCATTGTCTTTTGAGCCAATGCTTCGCGTGTCTAGAACGAAACTAGGTAAACCTTTGACAGTAGAAGTTGCTAGTGGTGAACCCATTGTTCTTAATTCTGTTCTTCGCAACTGCCAGTTAAACCTTAACGACCATTTTTTTCCTATTGACCTCACGCCTATGAAACTTGGAAGCTTCGACGTTATAGTGGGTATGGATTGGTTATCTAAGCATCGCGCAGAGATAGTTTGTTCTGAGAAGATTGTTCGTGTGCCGCTTTCGACAGGCGAGATCCTACAGGTTCAAGGTGAGAAACCGTCTGGTGGTCTCAAGCTCATGTCTTGTTTTAAAGCTCGGAAGTATCTGCGAAAGAATTATGTGGCCTTCTTAGCACATGTTACAGCAGATAAAGGCAAGGGTAAGTCTATTTCAGATATTCCTGTCGTTCGGGATTATTCTGAAGTTTTCCCTGAAGAGTTACCTGGTCTACCCCCAGCACGCCAAGTCAAGTTTCACATTGATCTCGTACCTGGTGCAAATCCCATTGCTAGAGCTCCATATCGTCTTGCACCGTCTGAGATGCAAGAGTTATCTAAGCAGCTTCAGGAGCTCTCTGACAAAGGTTTTATACGTCCTAGCTTTTCACCTTGGGGTGCTCCCGTTCTTTTTGTCAAGAAGAAGGATGGATCCTTTAGGATGTATATCGATTATCGTGAGCTTAACAAGCTTACCATCAAGAATCGATATCCCCTACCGCGCATAGACGATCTCTTTGATCAGTTACAGGGTGCTTCTTATTTTTCAAAGATTGATCTACGTTCCGGATATCATCAACTTCGGGTGCATGAAGAAGATATTCCCAAGACAGCATTCCGCACTCGTTATGGGCATTATGAGTTCACAGTCATGCCATTTGGTTTGACTAATGCTCCTGCTGTTTTTATGGACTTAATGAATAGGGTCTGCAAGCCTTATTTGGATCAGTTCGTCATTGTTTTTATTGACGACATCTTGATTTACTCCAAGATGCGAGCTTATCACGAGCAACATCTTCGTCTTACTTTGGAACTCCTAAAGAAGGAGCAACTTTTCGCCAAATTCTCCAAGTGCGAATTTTGGCTTAAAGAAGTTCAATTTTTAGGAGATGTTGTCAACGAACAAGGTATTCATGTAGATCCCTCCAAGATCAGTGCGATTAAGGACTGGGATACGCCTACTACTCCTACTGAAGTGCGTTCTTTTCTTGGTCTAGCGGGTTATTACCGCCGCTTCATTGAAAACTTCTCAAAGATTGCAGTTCCTCTAACTGCTCTAACTCAGAAGAACAAGCCCTTTGACTGGGGATTCAAACAAGAGGAAGCTTTTCAACACTTGAAGCAGAAGTTTTGCGACGCGCCTGTTCTGACTTTGCCTGAGGGCAATGATGATTTCGTCGTTTATTGCGATGCATCTAAACTGGGTCTTGGCTGTGTTCTGATGCAAAGGAACAAAGTCATAGCATATGCATCGAGGCAGTTGAAGATACATGAGAAGAACTACACCACTCATGATCTTGAGTTGGGTGCAGTTGTCTTCGCTCTTAAGATCTGGAGACACTATTTGTACGGTACAAAATGTGTGGTTTTCACGGACCACAAAAGTCTTCAGCATATCATCAATCAGAAAGAACTCAACATGAGGCAACGACGTTGGGTCGAGCTTCTAAACGACTATGACTGCGAAATTCGCTACCATCCTGGTAAGGCGAATGTCGTAGCCGATGCATTGAGTCATAAGGAACGTACTAAGCTTCATTGTGTACGTGTTCAATCTGTTATTCAAGCTCGATCCGATATCCAAGCACGTATTTCTCAGGCTCAACAATCTTGTGTTTCACAAGGTTTGATGGATAAGGAATTTCCCTATCACATAACACCTGATCTGGAACTGAAGGACAATGGATCGTATTACTTCATGGACCGTTTGTGGGTCCCAAGCCAAGATAATCTTCGTACCTTGCTTTTGGATGAAGCCCATAAGTCTCGCTATTCTATCCATCCTGGCTCGGATAAGATGTATAAGGATCTTCGTATTCACTATTGGTGGCCTGGTATGAAGAAAGACATTGCCTTATATGTATCAAAATGCCTTACTTGTCTTAAGGTTAAGGCTGAACATCAGCGTCCTTCGGGTTTATTGGTGCAACCAGAGATCCCAGTTTGGAAATGGGAAAACATTACTATGGATCTTGTTACCAAACTTCCACGCACAAAGAAAGGTCATGATGCCATCTGGGTAGTCGTTGATCGTCTTACTAAGTCAGCGCATTTCTTGCCAATCCGTGAGGATTTTCCTGCTGACAAACTTGCTAAAATCTATGTGGATGAAATCGTAGCTCGACATGGTGTTCCTTTGAACATCATTTCTGACAGAGATGCTCGCTTCACTTCTCATTTTTGGAGAACCATGCAATCTGCTATGGGGACCCAACTTAACCTAAGCACAGCTTATCATCCGCAAACGGATGGTCAATCTGAAAGAACAATCCAGACTTTGGAGGATATGCTTAGAGCTTGTGTGATCGACTTTGGTGGTAGTTGGGATTCACATCTTCCGTTAATTGAATTCTCCTACAACAACAGTTATCACACCAGCATCAAAATGGCTCCTTTCGAGGCTCTCTATGGTAAAAAATGTCGTTCACCAGTCTGCTGGAATGAGATCGGCGAGGCTCAACTTACTGGACCTGCCCTTATTTTAAAGACAACTGATAAGGTCAAGAAAGTTCGTGATAACCTTCAGACAGCTAGAAGCCGTCAAAAGAGTTACGCGGACCCAAAACGCAAGCCCTTGGAATTTCAAGTCGGTGATCGAGTATTACTTAAGGTCTCACCTTGGAAAGGTGTGATCAGATTTGGAAAGAAAGGAAAACTTGCACCTAGATACGTTGGACCATTCAAGATCGTCGAAAGAATCGGAAAGGTAGCCTACAGACTTGAGTTACCTCCTGAACTTGGAAATGTTCATCCAACCTTTCACGTGTCCAATCTCAAGAGGTGTTTAGCTGATGAGAACCTCCACATACCCCTTGACGAAATTCATGTTGATAAAACACTGAAATTTGTTGAGAAGCATGTGGAAATCATGGAACGTGAAGTCAAGTGGCTTAAACGCAAGCGCATTCCTTTGGTCAAAGTTCGCTGGGATGCTAAACGTGGACCCGAGTTTACTTGGGAACGCGAAGATCAAATGAAGGCGAAATATCCGCATCTTTTTCCACGAGTTTCCTCTAAATAAATTTCGGGACGAAATTTCCACAAGTAGGGGAGACTGTAACATCTGTGCTTGTAATCATTGTAAACAGTTCTATTATCAATAAAACAATGTTATTTGATCCCAATGTTTGTTTGGTTGTGTTTTACATTTTTCATGTTTTGACTTTTATCCAATTTCAAACTCTATATCACTTTCTGGAGAGTTATACGCAAACTGGTGCGTAAACGTACTTAGTTTAATGCAAAAAATACTCCGGAACATCAACATATTCTTAACATACCTTAAATAACCCTTACATAACTTAGAAATAAGTTTTGAAGGCTTTGGTATGTCAAAAACAAGTTAATTCGCTTACAGGGACTAAACTTGACAAACTGCGAAAGTATGGCAATTTGAACAGTAACGAACATTCCGGAACATGACCATAAGTTAAACACACCTTAAATATCCTTTATATAGCTTAGAAATAGGCTTTGAGGGGTTCGGTGTACTAAAATAAACTTTTGAGTCATTGAGGGACTAAAAGCGTCAAAAAGTGCACAAGTTTGCATTTTCGCGCATAACTTAGGTTCTGAATACATCCGGACATCCAAAAATTTATGTAAGCACTAAAATATTTTATTTTAGTGTTTGGCATAAGAAAAATCCATTCGTCGCGCAATTTGGATCATTTTTCGCGCTTATGCGCATTCCGTCGTAATTAAGCGAACATCGCGATCGTACGATCAAACGAACTGACATCCGGCATATTTTTGAGCATGTTTCATGCCCACAATCTCCATATTCCATCTGTTCCTTGTTCCAATTCTTTTAGCATACCTTTTAATTTTTCAGAATCATCCTTGATTATTGATTCTTGTACTTCTCTTATTTGATCATTTAAATCTACTTGCAGATTTAATTTAAGAGAACATACCCTTTTTGGTTTTTCATGATACTTTCGGCTTAAAGCATCTGCCACGATATTGGCTTTTCCTTCATGATACTGGATATCACAATCATAATCACTAAGAAATTGCATCCAACGTCTTTGTCTCATATTTAATTCTTTCTGCCCGAAAACATACCTTAAACTTTTGTGATCAGTAAATATGGTAAACTTACTACCATAAAGGTAATGTCTCCAAATCTTAAGAGCAAAAATTATAGCTCCTAATTCTAGATCATGGGTTGAATAATTCTCTTCATGATTCTTAAGTTGTCTAGATGCGTAAGCTATAACCTTTTGACGTTGCATCAATACACATCCATAACCTAATTTAGAAGCATCACAATAAACTACGAAATCTTCAGTTCCTTCTGGTAATGCTAGTATGGGGGTATGGGTTAATCTTTGTTTAAGGATTCTAAATGCTTCTTCTTGTTTTAATCCCCATTCAAACTTAACAGATTTACAAGTTAACTTAGTTAAGGGAATGGCTATTCTAGAGAAATCTTTAATAAATCTTCTATAATAACCAGCCAATCCTAAGAAACTTCTAACTTCAGTTGGTGATTCAGGGGTTTTCCATTTAGTAATTGCCTCGATCTTTGTTGGATCTACATGAATTCCTTCATGATTAACTAGGTGTCCAAGGAATTGTACCTGTTCTAACCAAAATTCTCACTTTGAAAACTTAGCATAAAGCTTTTCTTTTCTTAATAAACTTAAAAGTGCGTGCAAATGTTTTGCATGATCCTCTTTACTTTTGGAATAAATTAGAATATCATCTATGAATACAATTATGAATTTATCCAAATATGGCTTACATATTCGGTTCATCATGTCCATAAATGCAGTTGGGGCATTGGTTAAACCAAATGGCATGACAGTAAATTCATAATGGCCATACCTCGTTCTAAATGCGGTTTTAGGAATGTCCTCTTCCTGTACCTTTAGTTGATGATATCCTGACCTTAAATCGATCTTAGAGAAAAATCGAGCTCCTTGTAATTGATCAAACAGATCATCGATTCTTGGTAATGGGTACCGATTCTTAATCGTGACCTTGTTTAATTCACGGTAGTCAATGCACATACGCATTGATCCGTCCTTCTTTTTAACAAACAGTATCGGCACTCCCCATGGCGACGAAATCGGTTGTATAAATCCTTTCTCCAACAATTCATCTAATTGTTTCTTCAATTCTTGCATTTCTGCAGGTGCCAACCGATAAGGTGCTTTGGCAATCGGTGCTGTTCCTGGTATTAGGTGAATTCTGAATTCAACTTCTCTGTCCGGAGGTAGTCCTGGTAATTCTTCTGGAAATACATCTGAAAACTGAGATACTACTAGAATATCTTTTAAACCCTTTCCTTTAGTGTTAATGATTATAGAAATCAAATACACTATAGAACCTTTTCTCATACAACTTGCAGTTTTCATCACAGAGATAAATTTAGTTGACCTAGAAATTTTATCTCCTTTAATTGTGATCATTTTACCTTTTTGTGAATTTACTTGAATTGACTTTTGATCACATAAAATACTGGCTTTATTGGCTATTAACCAATCCATTCCTAAAACAACATCAAATCCTGCCAGATTCATGGGATATAGGTTTGCAATAAATTTCTGATTTAAAATTTCTATTCTTGCTCCCTGCAAGATTTCAGAAATTCTAACGGTTTCTCCATTAGCTGTAACATATGTGCTTGTAATCATTGTGAACAGTTCTATTATCAATAAAAAAATGTTATTTGATCCCAATGTTTGTTTGGTTGTGTTTTACATTTTTCATGTTTTGACTTTTATCCAATTTCAAACTCTATATCACTTTCTGGAGAGTTATACGCAAACTGGTGCGTAAACGTACTTAGTTTAATGCGACAAATACTCCGGAACATCAACATATGCTTAACATACCTTAAATAACCCTTACATAACTTAGAAATAAGTTTTGAAGGCTTTGGTATGTCAAAAACAAGTTAATTCGCTTACAGGGACTAAACTTGACAAACTGCGAAAGTATGCCAATTTGAACAGTAACGAACATTCCGGAACATGACCATAAGTTAAACACACCTTAAATATCCTTTATATAGCTTAGAAATAGGTTTTGAGGGGTTCGGTGTGCTAAAATAAACTTTTGAGTCATTGAGGGACTAAAAGCGTCAAAAAGTGCACAAGTTTGCATTTTCGCGCATAACTTACGTTCTGAATACATCCGGACATCCAAAAATTTATGTAAGCACTAAAATATTTTATTTTAGTGTTTGGCATAAGAAAAATCCATTCGTCGCGCAATTTGGATCATTTTCCGCGCTTATGCGCATTCCGTCGTAATTAAGCAAACATCGCGATCGTACGACCAAACGAACTGACATCCGGCATATTTTTGAGCATGTTTCATGCCCACAATGTTTAGGCATCCTTGTGGAGCCTTGAAAATGATTTAACGAGCCTTAAACATGTCGGAAATGGCCTTAATACGCAACGGGGACTGAAAGGTGAACATTTGAAAGTGTTTGCTGATCAGGGGGACCCTAGCGTGACACCTAGCCCCCTTTGCGTCACGCTAGGCCTCTTCTGATCAGAAAAAGCCATTTTTAACACATGTTAACAGCCCCTAACATCCTCCAAAGGTCAAGTGCCACATGTTAATCTCTTATGGTGGCCAAAATCAGTTACCACAACATTCCAACAAGTGTAGGGATGTGATCATTCCCTCTTCTCCAAGAAACGATCCTAACGGTGAACCGAAAACTATAAATACCCACCTCCACCCTTCACTTTTCCTCACAAGAATCTGATCTAATGTGCTCTAAGTTGAAACCTTTGTTTCATACCTGAGCTATTTTGATCTAGATTAGCATTCGGGGACCCTTTGTAAGTGTTCCTTCGTTCTTTTATTGCTTTTCGAGTCCGAAAGTCAAACTTTGTTTGACTTTCTGCATTGACCAGTTTATGGTCAATGAGAAGTTCGTTTGAACTTCGCAACGTGATTGTAATCACGATGGTTATAGTCTCTTGTGACTATGCCTACTGATTACCACATTGTCTAGGGTCGTAAGGGTAAGCGATCTAATAAATCGCTTATACCTTCGAACCCGACCCATTTGGTCGATCATTAGGATCCGACCAAACACATTAGGTGACCATAGCATATAGGGAATAACCTTCCGAGGTTATACCTTATGGTCGCTTCGTTTAAGTAGTTGTATGATAGGTAGTTTATATGCCTTAGGTAAATTACCAAAATACCCCTTTGATGCCAAAATTCATTTTAAACATATGTAACATAACTTTTGACATCTAAACTGATTTGACAACAATATTAGACACGTTAAGGCATATGTTACTTGTCATAGGACTAGTTAGGCGGTCCGAACGCGTTTCACGCGAACGACGCGTTAAAGTAGCATAAGCTACCTAAACGGGTCGTAATGGGTCGTAAGCACTTAGGTTAGGTTTCATTTAGTATGTAGGCTTTGTTAAACCATACTACATGAGTTCCCATACTCATTTGGTTTACGAGCCCTCATTCTATCCGATCTTCCGATCTAGGTCCGGTTTATTAACATAGTTACCTATATTAGGTGCCGTTTGATTCCGAGATCTCTAGCATTGCTTGGTGGTTATCTTAGGACTTCTGAGCAATCTCAAGTGAGTACATAGAACCCCTATTTTACTGTTTTCCAAACATTTTGGGGTGAAACACATGTGCCTACTTGTTACTTTCATGCTTTCCTGTTTTCACATCATATACTTGCTATGTTTGTTAGTACATTATAGTACATGATTTCATTACATTTCATGCTATGTATGCCCATTGTGTGCGTACTCAGTACATCGTTTTACATTACATTTCATGCTATATATGTCCATTGTGTGCATACTTAGTACATCGTTTTATTTTACATTTCTGCTATGTATGTTGACTGATAGCATGTTAGCACATTGATTTACATGACTTTTCTGCTTTGTATGTTAACTTAGCATACTTAGTACATTGTTTTCATATAACATGTTCACTTTTTCTATGACATTTGGTTTGCACAAACGAGACTATTATACGTTCATTAACATTAGCTACGCCGCTCGGTAGTAAGTACTGGTACCATAGGACTTGACAAATCCCATTCCTGACATCCCGGGTTTGTTTGGATGTAAGGAATGACTGAATTCGAAAACATTTCTTTTGGTAACCTTGACTGAAAGGGTTATCCGACTGTCTCAAGGCTTGAATGTATGCGTTAACTTACCACATAAATGTTTGTATCAATGTAACATGCAATACTTTGCAAAACATAACTTTTTGATATATTCAAAATACTTTGTTTTGTACATTTCTACATCTGGTTTATGTGACAATACTTTACTTACAATACATAACATTTGTTACACATTACTTGACTACATTTGGACTTTTTAACATTTGACATGGCTTATACAAGGACTTTTTGACAATTGGTTTAAACATGGACTTTATACATTGGTGGTTCGTTTAAGTGATTTAAGTAACGAGGCATGTGTAATATGATACAAGCATGGTGGATACGCCACTGGTACTTCCTATATATAAGTGTTTGTATTATATTACATATCATAGCGTTATTTAAATCATTCAATTTGGACTTATACATTTTACACAAATAACACAATTTTCACAAGACTTTGGTTTACAAACAATTTACTTTATACAACTCATTTTACTTGGTTATACATTTAAACCATACATTATTCTCTTATTTATACATATCATCTGATCTTATCGTTTTGCAAATGATTTACAAGACAAAGCAAATTACAAGGTTCATGACTTTTGATAATCAACTTTTTCTTAAACTTAAGTCATGAATCCTATTTTCACAAAACCTATGTATCTCACAGGCATTTTTATGCTGACGTACCTATTTTCACATGTGTTTTCAGGAGCTTTTGCATAGGATGATGATCGTGACACTAGGGCGGACCTGTGCCTTAGAGACTTAAAATGAAGATAGACTTAGTTTAATCATGTTATAAACTCTTTATTTCCTGTTTAAGACAATGTAACTCTTATGTTTATAAATAAAATACAACTTTGAATGCCATGGTTATGAAACAATTAATTCTGTTACAACACTCCCCGACGTTTTCCGCCACGTTTTGTATGTATACGTGGTCGGGGTGTGACATTAGCTGTCTCTACTACGCATTCATGTGGTAGTTTAGTTAATGACTGATTTAGAAATTTGCAAAACGATGTGTTAATAAAACTTTGGTTTACACCAGAGTCAAATAATACTTTGGCAAAAACATCATTAACTAAAAACGTACCAGCTATGACATCTGGAATCATCTTGGCTTCATCTGCAGTCAGAACAAATGCTCTAGCATTTTTAGTATTCTTGTTGTCTGGAGCTGGAGCTAATTTCGGACAATTTAACTTGATATGACCTTGTTCTCCGCAATTGTAACATACCTTGCTGTTAGCTTTCTTCCTGCAGTTTTCTTCCTTGTGTCCCGATATTTTGCAAAAGTTACAATATATGGAGCATCTTCCGGAATGCTTTCTTTTGCAATACCTACAGTAGGGTGCAGAGGTAGAACCTATATTTTTCCCACGGTTAGAATTTCCAGAACGAAATTCTTGAGTCAACTTCTGGGTTAGGTTCCTCCTTTGATCCTCTTCTCTGGTACGGACTAACTCATCAGTCAAGGTATTTGCTAGTTCTACAGCTTCTTCTATGGTTTGAGGTCTAGCTGCCTTGACTACGTGTCTTATTTCCCCAATTAATCCCCAAATATAACGGGAGATTAACACTGGTTCTGGTGAAGCAAGAGTTGGTACTATTCTAGCATATTCGAAGAATAACTTAGTGTACCCTTTGCTATCCACACCAGTCATCCTAAGGTTTAGGAATTTGTTTGCTATCTGTTCTTTTTCATTTGGAGGGCAGAATTTCCTTTCTACCTTGTCCTTAAACTCTTCCCATTCCATATTATAGGTTCTATCACTTCCTTTTGTTTGGAGGATAGTGTTCCACCATTCTAGTGCTGCATTCTTAAACAGATTAGAAGCAAACATTATCTTATCTTCTTCAGCACACTTACTTATCCTTAAGACTGCCTCAGTCTTCTCTATCCAGCGTAAGGTTGCAATGGCCCCTTCATTGCCCGAGAATTCCATTGGTTTACAAGACCAGAATTCTTTATAAGAACAACCATAAGGCATGGTTCTTCTTCTTTTGGGAATAGGCATTTGAAGTACAGGTCCATTGTTCACGTTGTTTTCTGGTTCACTTGGTCGCTTACTGCTATGCTTACTTTTATTATCAGCATCTTTAACAGTTTGAAGAATAAATGGCATTGCATCTATAATTCCTTGTGCTACTATGTGTTGGATAGCACTATTGTCCACTTGATTGTTATTGTTATTGATGCTTGGATTCTTATTAACCACGTTAATGTTACTCTGATTATCGTTATTCAGATTTCCTTCATCGGCCATCTGAATTTTAAACATTTACCCCATATTAATATCACAAATAATAGGTAATCTAGTTAATCACATGACACGCAATTTAACCAAAACCGTCGATCATTGCGACTTGTACTCTATTTTCAAATACTATGCGTCTATTACACACTAGTATAGAAATAAAGATTACAATACCAACAGAAATAAAATAGTAATATGCATCCGTACACACATATTTTATTTTATTTTATTATATTATTATTACTACCGCTTCCTCCATTCTAACATTCACGGATATGGATTCATCCAAAAATCCATATTGCGCTCATCGTATTTCCATACGAGACGCTCTCCCACCTGACGCATCCTCTCACTGCTTTCTAAAATTTCCTCCCCAAAAGTCCTAAGTTCTTGGACGTTTTCTGCACTCATTGGGGGTGCAGGTTCTAGGACTGGGTTTGGAATCTGGGGTGCGGGTTCCTGATATGGAGGTAAAAGTGCCTGAAATTGGTAAGGATCTTCCAAGATTCCCCTAATGTAGTTATCATGGTAATAGGGATCTAAAGGGTCCATACCTGAATAGGCTCCTATAGGTGTGTCTTCAGGAATAGAGTAACGTTGCACATAGTCCCTATTCTCGTCCCACCATGGGTCGTAATTTGGGTCTAGGGGATTTGGTGCAGGTACCCTAGGAATTTCGTCAGGGTTAAAGTCATGCATTTCCACTTGGGTTTCCTGGTTTTCTATTTCCATAAGTTGTTCTGGGTTTTGTGGTTGTGGGGCTACTAGTTGTTCCAAACTTGGGTCAGCAGCAGTTGTAGCTAGGATATGGAAATTAGCTAGGCTTCTATTAAGCATATCTTGCGTATGAGCATCTGTCTCTCGCTTAATAGCTGCTAAGGCCCTTTGCTGTTGCAATTTTCGCATTCTCTTCCTACGAGCAAAAGCTTCTTTACTGAACCATCCTCGTTTCTTATTAGGAAATGGTTCTTCAGATTTAGCTCTAAAGGCAAATATCCCGTCTTCCTGATCAGCAGTATACCCAGAGAGGGCAGGCTGTGATGATGTACCTTCACTCCTAGGTGAATCAGATAACTGACGATTCATATCTGATGGTTCTTGATCACTCATACTGAAAACTAACAAATAGTCAAATAACACATAACAAATAAATACAGTTATGCACGTATTTCCATAATTTATTTCCTAACACAAAATTTCAGAATTTTAAGTGTCAGCAGAACACTTCTTTGGCTCAGACCAGTGGCTAGGCTCTGATACCACCTTCTGTCGCAACCCCCGATCCCTAATTCCCGGGAACGGGCGGACGCGATCTCAGAGTTTTGGTGGTATCAGGTTATTAAATCTCGCAGCGGAATTTACATCAGGACCGTAGTTAGGAAATGTTTATCAGAGTAAAACCACCTCATTTACTATTAATAATCACATGGGTAAAACCCAAGTTTCTTGTTACAATACATTTATAGGGACAAACCCTATTTTATTGAATTTAAAACATCGTTTATTAGGTAACTTGTATAGCCACATTTTCCCCAAGCCTTCAGTGCTCTCCAGCTGGCTTTCATTAATTGGCTGTTCACATTGTGTTACCTGTAACGCGTTTTAAAAACATTTGTCAGTCGGAAATACTGGTGAGTGAATCCCAGTTTAATCAAGAAACATTTTATCAATTAAAACAGTATTGAGAGCGATCACATTGTTTATTTCTACACAATTACTCATTCAGTATTTGCCACTCGACCGGATCTATGGCTATGGTCAAATTACCCATTGGCTAACTCGTCGTCCAATGGTAATGAACTGTCATTCCTGACTTACTACTACTCGTATTAATAAATTTTGTATACAAAACCCCATAATACCGGCAGTAATTGAAGAACTACAAAGACTCAATCACCGCTTAATCACATTGTAAAATAATTAAGGTTTTGTAAAACATTCCAAAAACATTAACAAAAAGAGGATAAACTCACATTGTTGTCTTAGGCTTTTCGTAAGGGTTTCCTGGATATAATCTATAATTTATACAAATGTACATTGGTTAGTACCATAACCCTTTGAAAATTATTAATAATACCCTCCCCGAGACGGCATTCCAACAACTACGTCGGGCAGAACCACGACAGTTGTTACGGAACCCTAAATCAATCGGGCAGCGTAACTATTATGAAACTGGGGTTATAATACTTACAACGGAGCATAACCTCGCTAATTAGGGGGGTATTATACTTGAAAATTATGCCAAATATCAGAGAATTCGAGATTGAGAATTGAGAATGAGCGACGGAAAACGAAAACTGATGCCTGCTATTTATATTGCTGATATCTGACTTCCAGGCGTCCCGCGTCAAACCGAGGGTCAACGCATAGCTTATCCGGATCACCACTAGGCTTGACACGATGACGACACGTGTCAGCTCAGGATGTATCCGCGTTTGATGAGATCTCGTGGCCCGCGTCAACTAAAAACCACTCTTACGCGGCCCGCTTGAACTAAAGGTTTTAGCGGAGTCAAATCCAGTCTTGATACCGCCCGCGTAAGATGTTGGGGTGGGTCTACGCGGCCCGCCTCAACTCCATTTTTCTTATTTTTGATTTATTTTATATGTTATTGTAACACCCTTAAATTTTATACTTGAATTAATCACTAATTTATACCCAAAAGATAATAGATTAATATAAGTTTAATAAGTGACATAAACCTTAGTCATCTAATGACTAGGTTGGAAATTTCAACATTTGTTTAATTAATTGTTTACAACCCATGCACAAAATCTAAGTAAGATAAAAACATTTGCGGAAGCTTCAAAATGTAGTGTTCAGTTCTTCATTAATCACTTGATCGCCACCCGTAAGATCCACCAATTTACCTATGATCAAAACCGTTAAAAACATTAGTTTTGACGTTGTTATATAATATAATCACAAGGTTTAACATCACATTGGAAATAACAAAAGTATGAAAGCTATTCTGGATCCACCGTAAATTACGGTATCACCGTAATTTACGGTGAGTCCTGGAAATGTTTGGTCACCGTAAACCAGGAGATCCACGCCGTAACATATCTGGCCTTTACCGTAAATTACGGTACTACCGTAATTTATGGTGAGACCTGGAAATCCATGTTTTGTTGTTTTATTCATTATACACAAATTCAACTTTCAGATTTCGATTTTTCTACATCCCACTACTTCAAGTCTCATATTTCTAACATGTTATAAGATAACCAATATCAAAGAACAATCGACTATGTTCCGGAGCATTAACTATGCTTTACTTGATTATCCGACCCGTTTGGCTCGTCTAAGGAATCCTCCTATATGACAACTACCAACGAGTTCAAACCAAGTTTTATCAATCATTCAATATAGCGACTCCATCACTTAATTCAAACGACTCTCATTTAAAATTTCAAGTACACATTATATAAACTTCCAATCTACTAAATGTAACGGGTCAAGTTACATACCTTAGCGTACGCCCTTCAACCGCGAATCACCACCGGCTTGTCCACTAGACGTTCCGGTATCTTTTCCTATAGAGTTCAATTCAAAACATGTTTAGAACTCTCTTTAGACCTCACTTCGCATAATATACCGAAATATCACAATTATGCGTTAAAGCTTTAAATTTCTATTTCTAAGCCTTCTTTGAGGCATTTTCACAAACACCTTAAGGGCATATTTATCACAAGTTTATATGACAAGTTTCTAGCTCATCATTTAACTCTAATTTCACTCCAATCAACAATTTACATGATTGTTAGCTTCTAGATTTCTGAATTTACTTCCAAATCGTCAAATTACACAAAATCAACAATCTACTTCCTAATGTTCATCATTATCATATAAAACCCACAACCCACCTTCAAGGTGTTCATGGGACTTCCTGAATTTGGTCATGATTTCACATGTAGTTGGCTAGGGTTTCGCTTCTAGACACCACATAAACTCTAATCTAACTACATAACACACATGCAACCTCTAATTCCAGATTTTACAAAATCATGAGAAATTCAAGTAGAGAGATTTCATCAGATTTTACATACCTTAGAATCCTCTTGTGATGAGGATCATGATTCTAAGCCCAATTCTCGATTTTGACTTGGATTTATCCTTCAATTTGCAAGATTTATGAAGTTTTTGGGTTTTGGAGAAGTGGGGATCGCCCCCTGTTAAGCTTGATCGACCAGACACACCTAAAATGGTGTGTTTGGTGAGTTTTGTTATAATTCTGCACTTAACTTTCATTTTTGGCAAGCTTAGTCCCTCACTTATCATCTAACTTTAAGTACTTGTGTTTTATCCTAGTGTTAGTTATTTCTAGGCTTGTAATTCTAGCTAGGTTACCATTTCTAAATGGTAAATTCTTGTTTATGAAATTATTAAATTTCTAATATAAAGATTTATATTTTCGGGGTGTTACAAGTCCACCCCCCTTAAAAGGGTTTCGTCCCCGAAACCGAAGTACGTACCAAATAATGTAGGGTGAAGACGTCGCATCTCCTCTTCGGACTCCCATGTAGTGTCCGAACCTTTCCTATGCTCCCATTTGACTTTGACTTGGTCAATTTGTTTATTTCGTAAATGTTTGACCTTTCGATCTAAAATCTCCACCGGTCTCACCGCATAATTTAGACTATTATCCACTTCGATATCATCGTAATGGATATAGGCCGTTTCGTCTGCTAGGCACTTTCTTAATTGTGACACGTGGAACGTGCCATGGATTCCACTTAGCTCCTCCGGTAATTCAAGACGGTAAGCTACCTTGCCAACTTTCCCGATAATTTTAAATGGTCCAATAAACCTTGGGCTTAGCTTTCCCCTTTTTCTGAATCTAATAACACCCTTCCATGGGGAAACTTTTAGCATGACCATGTCACCAACTTGGAATTCGATTGGCCTTTTCCTCTTATCAGCATACGCCTTTTGCCTGTCTTGAGCCGCTTTCAAATGTGCTCGAACTATATCGATCTTTTCATTCGTGGCTCGTACTATATCTTGGTGGGCGAGTTCACGTGGTCCCACTTCACCCCAACATACCGGAGTTCGACACTTCCTACCGTAAAGCATTTCGTACGGTGCCATCTTAATACTAGATTGGTAACTGTTGTTATACGAAAACTCGACTAACGGTAGGTGAACATCCCAACTGCCTCCAAAGTCGATTATACACGCCCGTAGCATGTCCCCCAATGTTTGTATCGTTCTTTCACTTTGTCCATCCGTTTGAGGATGGTACGCAGTGCTGATGAATAATTTGGTCCCCATTTGTTCTTGGAAATCTCGCCAGAAATTCGAAGTAAACCGGGTATCCCTATCAGACACGATGGACACCGGCACCCCATGACGTGCTATGATTTCATTGGTATAGACTTCTGACATCTTTTCTGACGTATAAGTCTCACGAATCGGAATGAAGTGAGCACTTTTCGTCAATCGATCCACCACTACCCATATGGCATCAAAACCACGATTCGTTTTAGGCAACTTGGTCAGTAGGTCCATTGTGATATGTTCCCATTTCCAAACCGGAATATCTAACGGTTGGAGTTTGCCGTATGGTTTCTGATGCTCCGCCTTGACTTGTAAACATGTCAAGCATTTTTCCACATACTTCGCCACATCCCTCTTCATCCCGGGCCACCAATAATTTTGTTTCAAATCATTGTACATTTTGGTCGCACCCGGATGAATTGAATAACGGGATTTATGAGCTTCATTAAGTAGAAGCGCCTTCACTCCACAGGTATGTGGGACCCATATCCTTCCGGATCGAGTCTTCAACCCGTGATTCCCATCCGACAAATCTTTCAACTGACCAATTATTCTTTCTTTCTTCCAATTCTCTTCTTTTACTGCTTCTAATTGCGCCTCTCGAATACGTTCAAGTATACCCGAGGTTACCACGAGTTGCATCGATCTTACTCGTATCGGGACATAATCCGTTTTTCTGCTCAAAGCATCCGCCACCGCATTAGCCTTTCCTGGGTGATAACGTATTTCGCAATCGTAGTCTTTCACCGTTTCCAGCCATCGCCTTTGTCGCATATTTAACTCCTTCTGATCGAAGAAGTATTTCAAACTCTTGTGGTCAGTGAATATGGTGCACTTTACCCCATACAAGTAGTGTCTCCATATTTTTAATGCAAACACTACCGCCACCAACTCGAGATCGTGTGTGGGATATTTCTTCTCATGTATCTTCAATTGTCTCGAGGCATAGGCTATTACCTTGCCCCGTTGCATCAACACGCAACCGAGTCCCGATAGTGAAGCATCCGAATAAACCTCCATGTCTTCGACTCCGTCCGGCAATGTCAATACCGGAGCTTGAGTTAACTTTTCTTTTAGCGTTTGAAACGCTTTCTCTTGATCAACACCCCAAATGAACTTTTCTTTCTTCCGTGTTAGCTTTGTTAGCGGCGACGCAATCTTGGAGAAATCTTGAATGAATCTCCTATAATACCCCGCAAGCCCCAAAAAGCTTCTAATTTCCGAAGGGTTCTTCGGAATATTCCATTTTGACACAGCTTCTATCTTTGACGGATCCACCAATACTCCGTCGGCACTTATGACGTGGCCGAGAAATTGTACCTCTCGTAACCAAAAGGCACATTTAGAGAATTTTGCATACAACTTATCTCGTCTAAGTGTCTCTAACAGTTCTTGTAGGTGGTGTGCGTGTTCAGCTTCACTTTTCGAATACACCAAGATATCATCGATAAACACGATGACCGACTTATCCAACATTGGTTTGCAAACCCGGTTCATGAGGTCCATGAAAGCCGCGGGTGCGTTTGTTAGCCCAAATGACATCACGAGGAATTCGTAATGTCCGTATCTCGTGCGGAAAGCCGTCTTCGGCACATCTTCTTCTTTGACCTTTAATTGGTGATACCCCGATCTAAGGTCAATTTTTGAAAACCAGTTCGCACCTTGTAGTTGGTCGAATAAATCATCTATCCTCGGAAGCGGGTATCGATTCTTTACCGTGAGTTTGTTTAACTCCTGGTAATCGATACACATGAGCATGCTCCCGTCTTTCTTTCTTACGAACAACACCGGTGCGCCCCAAGGAGACACACTCGGCCTTATGAATCCCTTGTCAAGCAGGTCTTGAATTTGGGACATCAACTCTTGTAATTCCGACGGTGCAAGCCGGTACGGGGCTTTTGCTACGGGTTTCGCGCCCGAAATCAATTCGATCCCGAACTCTATTTCCCGTTCAGGCGGTACCCCCGGTAAATCTTCCGAAAAAACATCTTCATAATCTCGTACTACCGGTACGTCTCCAATTCTTCGTGATTCTTTCTCGGGCTCATTAGCGTATATCATGAATGCCTTGCATCCTCGCTTCATTAGCTTGTGAGCTTTCAACATTGAGCATACTATGGGGTTGCCTCCTTTTTCGCCATAAATGGTGACGTGTTTCCCGCTCGGAGACGTTAGTTTTATCTCTTTACGGAAGCACACGACCTTTGCATGGTGTCGAGATAGCCAATCCATCCCAACGACTACTTGAAATTCTCCCATCGACATTGGGATTAGATTTATCAAATATTCTTCATCGTCGATGCTCAGTTTACAATTTTCACATACATCACAAACAATAAAACTCTTGTTATTACCTATCTCTACCTCTAAGGGCACAGGTAATTTTGTTAGAACAAATGAAGGATGTCGAATAAATCCATATGAAACAAAGGATTTATTCGCACCCGTATCAAATAACACGTGTGCAGGAATTGAATTTACAGCAAATATACCTGAGACCACGTCAGGTTCAATCTTTGCTTCTGCAGCGGTTAGTTGAAAAGATCTTGCCTTTGCTTTTGGGGCTTCACCTTTCGGTTCCTGCCCATCCTTCTTTCCAACCAGTTCCGGACATTCCGACTTCTTGTGACCCGTTCGATAACAATTATAACAAACCGTCACTTTCTCCGGGCACGATATAGCCATATGTCCCGTTTTCTTGCATTTGGGACAAGGCTTGTCCTTGTAACGGCATTCGCCTTTATGACCCTTCCCGCAGATTCTGCAGCTTGGCGACCCGCCTTTCGTATCAGATTTCTTTGCGCTTTCGTTTGTTCGTGCCTTCTTAGTAGGGCTTGGATTCACATCTTGTGCCCTTCGTTCACCCCGTTCTATGCTCTTTTTCAGTTCGATCTCCCTTTCCCGAGCAGCATTGACAATCTCGGTAAGGGTCTCGTATTTTGAAGGGGTTATGAACTCTCTATACTCCGCACTTAGCATGTTATGGTAGTAATAGACCTTTTGTTCTTCATTTGTCACCAAATCATCACAGAACTTTATCTTGTCCATAAACATCCCCGTGATCTTGTCTATGGATTCACCCTTGTGTCTGAGTTGCATGAACTCTTCCTTGATTCAATTTATGACCGCTTTGGGACTATGGTGTTTAAGAAACGGCGTCTTAAACTCCTCCCATGTCATGGCCTTAGCCGCTTCACTTCCAATCTCCTTCTTTTTGTTATCCCACCAGTCTTTTGCTTGACCTCTTAATTGACCCGTACCATAAGCTACGTAGTCATCTTCATCACAACGAGTTCTTTCGAATACTCCTTCGATATCACTTAGCCATCGTTGGCACACAATTGGATCAACCTCCCCATTATATATTGGTGGTTTACAGGCCATGAATTCCTTGTATGAACAAGGCTTTCGTCCACCATGCTTTTCCTTTGCTGAATTGGAATCATCTTCCAATTTCTTGATTCTCTCTTCCACTATTGATAAAACTGTGTTTTGAATTTTATCAATAAAGCCCGTCAAACTGTTTTCGATCGCCTTTCCAACCTCTTTGGCAATCACTTCTCTCATTTGTTCGGTGACTCTTGGCACCGCATTATCATTACCTCCAGCAACCATCTCTATTTCTGAAATGTTTACATAGGTTGTTAAACGTTCCATTTATAACACATGCTTTACTTGTTTTGATTCAATCAAGTTCATAACTTGATTTAATCATTCTTGTTTCAATTCCATCAAGTTCGTAACTTGATTTAATCATTCTTGTTTTAATTCAATCAAGTTCGTAACTTGATTTAATCATTCTTGTTTCAATTTAATCAAGTTCGTAACTTGATTTAATCATTCTTGTTTCATGCATTTCTTGTTTTTGAGTGAGCTTACACACTCTTTTCATGCATATTTGTTCATTTCTCATTTTCTACGTATTGCATAATTTATTAACAAAATAAGTTAGTTCTTACCGGACGATCGATCAAGCTTGAACCGAACACTTTGTTGACAACCTTAGGCTCTGATTACCAACTTGTAACACCCTTAAATTTTATACTTGAATTAATCACTAATTTATACCCAAAAGATAATAGATTAATATAAGTTTAATAAGTGACATAAACCTTAGTCATCTAATGACTAGGTTGGAAATTTCAACATTTGTTTAATTAATTGTTTACAACCCATGCACAAAATCTAAGTATGATAAAAACATTTGCGGAAGCTTCAAAATGTAGTGTTCGGTTCTTCATTAATCACTTGATCGCCACCCGTAAGATCCACCAATTTACCTATGATCAAAACCGTTAAAAACATTAGTTTTGACGTTGTTATATAATATAATCACAAGGTTTAACATCACATTGGAAATAACAAAAGCATGAAAGCTATTCTGGATCCACCGTAAATTACGGTATCACCGTAATTTACGGTGACTCCTGGAAATGTTTGGTCACCGTAAACCAGGAGATCCACGCCGTAACATATCTGGCCTTTACCGTAAATTACGGTACTACCGTAATTTACGGTGAGACCTGGAAATCCATGTTTTGTTGTTTTATTCATTATACACAAATTCAACTTTCAGATTTCGATTTTTCTACATCCCACTACTTCAAGTCTCATATTTCTAACATGTTATAAGATAACCAATATCAAAGAACAATCGACTATGTTCCGGAGCATTAACTATGCTTTACTTGATTATCCGACCCGTTTGGCTCGTCTAAGGAATCCTCCTATATGACAACTACCAACGAGTTCAAACCAAGTTTTATCAATCATTCAATATAGCGACTCCATCACTTAATTCAAACGACTCTCATTTAAAATTTCAAGTACACATTATATAAACTTCCAATCTACTAAATGTAACGGGTCAAGTTACATACCTTAGCGTACGCCCTTCAACCGCGAATCACCACCGGCTTGTCCACTAGACGTTCCGGTATCTTTTCCTATAGAGTTCAATTCAAAACATGTTTAGAACTCTCTTTAGACCTCACTTCGCATAATATACCGAAATATCACAATTATGCGTTAAAGCTTTAAATTTCTATTTCTAAGCCTTCTTTGAGGCATTTTCACAAACACCTTAAGGGCAGATTTATCACAAGTTTATATGACAAGTTTCTAGCTCATCATTTAACTCTAATTTCACTCCAATCAACAATTTACATGATTGTTAGCTTCTAGATTTCTGAATTTACTTCCAAATCGTCAAATTACACAAAATCAACAATCTACTTCCTAATGTTCATCATTATCATATAAAACCCACAACCCACCTTCAAGGTGTTCATGGGACTTCCTGAATTTGGTCATGATTTCACATGTAGTTGGCTAGGGTTTCGCTTCTAGACACCACATAAACTCTAATCTAACTACATAACACACATGCAACCTCTAATTCCAGATTTTACAAAATCATGAGAAATTCAAGTAGAGAGATTTCATCAGATTTTACATACCTTAGAATCCTCTTGTGATGAGGATCATGATTCTAAGCCCAATTCTCGATTTTGACTTGGATTTATCCTTCAATTTGCAAGATTTATGAAGTTTTTGGGTTTTGGAGAAGTGGGGATCGCCCCCTGTTAAGCTTGATCGACCAGACACACCTAAAATGGTGTGTTTGGTGAGTTTTGTTATAATTCTGCACTTAACTTTCATTTTTGGCAAGCTTAGTCCCTCACTTATCATCTAACTTTAAGTACTTGTGTTTTAACCTAGTGTTAGTTATTTCTAGGCTTGTAATTCTAGCTAGGTTACCATTTCTAAATGGTAAATTCTTGTTTATGAAATTATTAAATTTCTAATATAAAATTTATATTTTCGGGGTGTTACAGTTATAATCTATTTAGGGCTCGGTTTTCCCATACGGGTTGTAATATAAGACATATAAGGGTATTTTAACATATAACAGGGTGTCGGTTTTACCGAGGGTTGTTACAAACATCATCTTCTTCACTATCACCTGGTGTGGCAATATCACCATCTGATTCTTCATAACTACTGTATCCCTCTACATGTGCACAACCTGCATCATTAGATTCATCCAAATTACCTTCTTTTTCATTATGTTTGATACACTCTTCAAGTATCTTCTTTGTGGCTGCTTTTTCATCCTTGGTAGCTTGTTTAATTGCATCTTGTGATTGTTTCCATTCAAAATCTTCTCTGTCTGAATCTAAGCCAACCAATTCTTCCAAAACCTCATCCTCATCAGAATAACAATCCTCATCATCATCACAACTGGACTCTTCATTGTAATCACTGTCTTCACTGTCTTCAATGTCCTGTTCTAAATCAACTTATTTATCACTATCTTGACCAATGACTTCTTCCTGTACAACCTCTTTTACTGATTCTTTCACAACCTCTTTAAGATTTGTTTCCTTATTTATATCAAATGCCCATGAAGCCCCGTGTACTGGTTCTTCAACAACCTGTTTAACAATTGGTTCTACACCTGATGTACTTCCAGATCTAGGGACTTCAGGAGTTGTAAAACATTTACCAGATGCCCTACCCACTTTCACGTGTACTACTTTTTTTCTGGGCTTGGGTACTAGTTTTTTGGGTTGGGCTTGTCGTTTAATGGGCTGGGAACTAGACTTAGGTTTAATGGGCTGGGTACTGGACTGGCAACTGGACTGGGCCTGTGGTTTACTGGGTTGGGAACAGTGGTGGGTCTTATGTTCAGACATAATTGGGCTATGTTGAACAAAGACTTCAATGAACGGTTCACTCCAATTTTTAGCCTTCATTGCAAGTTCCAACACATCTTTATCATCACGAAACAGTTTAAAATCACCATTATCCACATCCATCCCATACATATAAAAATCCCTACTTTCATACTCGTTGGTTTCCAGTGCATAATCAGCTAGTTCAAAGTATGCGATATGATCAAAATCCATTTGGATTAACTTAGAATAACCATCCATATACTGAGGTTGATCAAAAGAGAAATCAAGACAACCACCGTACCAAAGCATAACGCTCCATAACTTAAATCAGTGTGTAAAATCACAATGCAATCAACCCTAACATAAACCTTACCTCTTGGGAGTCTGAATTTTGCCTGCAATCGTCGATGATCAAGGAACTAGGGTTTGATCGCCAACATCGAAGTGAACTGGTGAACTGGGTTTTGATGAAATGCAACTGATTAGAGAGGGAAATGGGGTATTTATTGAGGCTCTGTCCACGTATGCTTCCAAGTCATCATCTGCATGCCACATAGGCTTAAAAAACTAACTCGGCTAGTATTTTTTTAACGAAGGGGTGACAGTGACACCAACTTGTCGAGTAGGGGGTGGTGGGAGCCAACTTGAAAGTTGAGCGTGATATTGGCCAATTTTGCATAGTTGAGGGTGATACAGTCCATTTCCCCTAAAAAAAATTATAACCAATCAAAATAAGTAAAATTTATTTCACGTTTCCCTCACAATCTCAAGTTTATCAAAATACTCCAATTTAGCTCGTTATCTCTTAAAATCTTTAGAATCCAAATATGAACTAAATGCGTGTAATAATTAATAAAAACAATCCTAAAGTTACTTAAAATTGTTGGAATATTTGTATAAAAATATGTATATTTTAGAGTATATTAGCGGAGGAGCGTTGGAGACAATCTTATGAATGGTTTACTTGATAAATAAGTTAATAATAAAGTTTGTTTGGTTATACATAGATGTGTGCCTCACATTAGGGATGCATGCGACTCGTGCCTTGGCTTTTGGGACCAAAACGACTTGGAGTGTCTCACTTTTTTAAAACCAAGATCACCATTCAACCAGTTATATTAGATTCTTACACATGTAGCTATCTAGCTATCGTATGTTTTCTTGACGTTGTTTTTATATGATATTTTAGGTTGTCCCATATGGCATATCAGCTGACGGGCTGCAAGATCGAATGGGACCAACTTAGACATGCGATGCAACATAAGTTTCTTGCATGCGAAAATCATCAAGATTTTAGCTACTCCGGTATAGACAATAATGAGACATTAGATGATCACCGGACAAGGGAAGCTACGTGTGATGCTGAAGATAAGTACTTTGCTAATGTTTGACAGGCATTCGCGTGCTTGTACTTATACTCATGTAATTAGCTTCATCTTAGCAAATATTTGTTTTTTGAAATTTTGTTTTGGTAGATCTGTCTGGTGATTATAATATATATACAAGAAACTGAGAATGTTATAGAAATTGGAAATGGGAAGAAGACACATCTATACTTCCTTGATGTAGAAGCATGGGAGAAAAAGCAATTCCACTTTGTTTATCACTTCTCATTTCATCATTTTGTTTTAGGGAAAACATTCCAACTTTTAGGATTACTTTCTTTTTCATTCATTGCATATCAATAATTAGTTTCATAATGCATTTTCTCATATTAAAACAAAATATCAACAATTATTTCATGGATTAGTATAACAAAGAATAAATTCCAAAACTTGGGATGATATTTTTGTATCAAAATTATTTTATCACTTATTGAACAAAGTTTTTTGTTTAGATAGCCAAGTTGTTTTTTAGTATAATATAAAAATAATGACTTTGTATGTTTATTGAAAAATAATCAATTATACATGAACAACGTCTTTGATTGATTCGGTTCGATTTATAACATATAACTTTTATCATAAGGAATACATACTATATATATATATATATATATAGGGTAAGGATATATAGAAAACCACTTTTAGCTAGAAAACCCGGGAAACTGTACCCCGCAGTGTGCCGTCGGCGACGAAATTTTTTTTACAGCTAGATCCGTATATTTTAACACCGGGGGTAAAAGTTGGGTTCAAACGGCGCGCCCGAGGGGGTAGTTTTTTACGCCCAAAGTTTGGGTTTTTTTAATTTTTCTTTTTTTTTTTACCAAACTTTGGGCATAAAAAACTACCCCCTCGGGCGCGCCGTTTGAACCCAACTTTTACCCCCGGTGTTAAAATATACGGATCTGGGTGTAAAAAAAATTTCGTCGCCGACGGCACACTGCGGGGTAGAGTTTCCTGGGTTTTCTAGCTAAAAGTGGTTTTCTATTTATCTTTTGCCTATATATATATATATATATATAGGGTAAGGTTCATGCGAGAACCACCTTTATTGCGAGAACCGCGAGAACCAATGTGAACACAACCTAAAATAGCTAAAAAAACCTAAAAAAACCTAACCTCCCCCCCCCACCCCCCAAAAACCTAAACCCCCCCCCCCCCCCCCCCCCCAGCTAAATGCTAAAAACTAAACCCCCAAAAAACCTAAAAAAAACCTAACCCCCCCCCCCCCCCCACCACCCCCCCCCCCCCAACCCCAAAAACCTAAACCCCCCTCCCCCACCCCCCAAAAACCTAACCCCCCCCCCCCCCCCCCAGCTAAAAAGCTAAAAACTAAACCCCAAAAAAACCTAAAAAAAATCTAAAAAAAATCTAAAATTTTTTTTTTGATTTTTTTAATATTTTTTATGTTAAAATCGCTACTTTTAGAAGCAAAAAAAAAAATTTTTTTTTTTTTTTAAAAAAAAAAAACTTTTTTTTTTTTTTTTGGCTACGAAAAGTAGCGATTTTGTTATAAAAAATATTAAAAAATAAAAATTTTTGTGTGATTTTTAGCTATTTTTAGGCATTTTTTGTTGCGTTCACATTGGTTCTCGCGGTTCTCGCAATAAGAGGTGGTTCCTAACGGATCTTTATCCTATATATATATATATATATATATATATCATACATCGTATATAAATATTGATAAAATTATAAATTACTAAAGAGATTTTTAAATTTCAAATTGAGGTTGTTTATTAAAAGTGCTTTAATATAATCTTAAATTCGACTCAAACTTGTTTAAGTCTAACTAGATTCAAGCTTTTAACTAGAATATCAAGCGGCTTACAAGTTCCTCAACTTACTTATTCCTATTTTGTTTACAAGGCCCCATGCAACCATAATTGGAGACCAAAACCATGTGTTATAGCAATATGACTGATATTCATGTCTATTTGGCTTCTTCTTCAAAAGGACATATAATAAAATTAGTGTCCCACAAACCTAGCCTTTTTCCCCACTCTCAAATCCAATCAACCATAAAAGAGGCCGTTTTTATTATCGAAATTAGTATTCACGAATGTCGTGTTGTCACGTCGTCTTAAATTAACGTTGTCAAACTAAACGGACGGGTTTATGTCGATTATAACTTACAAACAGCTTACATAAAAATGGATATTTTTCTTAACTACTTTAGGTGACAATAACAAAGGCAAGTTGGTAAACCAGCCGGTATGTAGTGAAGGACCAAAGATGGTGCACATGTATGGCACGTGATAAAAAAAATTGAATAAAAGAAACACACAAACGGGAATATTCATTTTATGTTTGTGGATTATATATTAAATCTCAAACGGTCATCCCCTTGCATTGTGGATCTTGACCCTTTTAAAATATAGCTTTGATTATTATACCCTCATTAATGGACAGAATATCGTTATCTTTATCAACAAAGTATCGTATAAATCGTTTAGTATAAGGTTAATACTATAAAAAAAACTAACATGTTTTATCATTTTATACGAAAAAATATCTTTACCTTATGTTGGTACATTAAAGTACCTAACTTGTTAAAATACATGAAAAGAGCTCTTAAGCTAATTTTGATAAACTTGTCAAAATGCATGTATTTGGCACAGAAAAATATTGCTTAAATTTGTTAAAATAAAAGTTTTTTTTTAATGCCGAATATCATTTTGTCAAATTTGACTAGTTAAAAATGTAAATAGTCATTATTTTTAACATTCTCACAAGTAAAGGTATAATTGTGTTCTAAGGCTAAATGGTGTGGGGTCGGCGGAGGGACGTCGAGCCCCGTCCCGGGCCGTCCACACTTCACCCCACCTGGCCCGTCATGGCTTCGGCGTCGGATCTTGGACGATGTCGACGAGGCAAGCTTTCTAAAAGTTAGCCGTTGGCTAACGGCTGTGTGTTAAAAAAACTAATTTAAATATTTTTAATAACACCAACACATATCTCACATATTTTTAACCCAATCTCAACTAAGAGGTCAAGTCACAACCGTAGATTAGGCAAACTGCTATAAACATAGACCGAGAAGGTCAGTTTATATTTATTTTTATGTTGTTATTATTTTTTATATTGTTATTATGGCCGATTACCAAATGACGACGAAACCGACGACGAAGATGACACATAATTGATTTTTTTATTTAATTTTATTTGACCTTTTTTTAGGTTTAGATTTTATTTAACATTTTTAATGAAATGTAAGCTTTATTATTAAGTTTAGTGTTTAATTTATTTTATTATTTATATTTATTGCATATTGTTTAACAAAAAAAAATAATAAAAAAAGGAAGATCATCCTCTACACTCTAGGCCCATCCTCAAAGTGTGAGAATGGCCCTCTGATGATGTGGTAACCTACGTGACGAATCATCCGAAAAAACTAGCCTCCTTCACACTCTTTAGTCTAAACAAAGTAATAGAATTTAATATATTGCAATTTTAGATTAAGAAAATGTGCTAGTTTTTTTATGGCTTGATACAGGGGCTCTCTAGCCATCCAAAAACGTAAATGGCCGTTCGAGAAAAACTCAAACGGTCATTTAAACGTAGGGGGCTATGACACAAGCTCCTAACCTTCAAATGGTCGTTCAGTGCAACCTCAAATGATCATTTGAAAACAGTGTAGAATTAGATAGTCAGTAACGTGTGTATATTAGGCCTCTCAATATAATACACAATTATCACTGATTAAATACTTAATGAACTAGTTATTGTCATCTGAATTCGTGTAGCAAACATGCATAGCATAAGCACCGCTCGTGGTTAATTCATTAAACGTCCATTTTAGAAGTAAAATTCGTAACTATGAAGCTTTTTTTTATTTTTATTTTCTTGAAAAAATCTGCACCCAAATAATATTTAATTGAATGGACACAAACAATGTAGTTGTTTAGCTACCAGATATTTTTTATTAGTTAATTGCTTTTATAATAGTTAAATCCGTGAGGTAGATTTTCCACCATAATTAAGAATACTTTCCGGTGTGATTGCATCTATGTTGAAATAATATTTCAATTAGTTGTCTTTATCCAATGAATGTGATAGTTGTATTGTTGATTTTATTTTTTGTCAGATATGATTTCTGAAACAAAATCAGCATTGGGAGACTTTCTCTAGGGTAGGTCAGCCGATGAAGTTTTGTTTGTGACACAATGTCATGTGCGAGTCAAAGGTTTTATCACAGTGGGCCTGTGGGGATGGATTTTCTCTGGAAATTGGTAACGGACCGGGCCACTAGCACTGTCTACGATCACATGCGTGGGTAAAAAAATCTAAAATCGCATACCTTCACCCTCTTGAGTAAAGCCTTGGCATTCTCATCATTTTTGAAATGATCGTGACGAGGCTTTGTATTCCATGTTAAATACGCATTATGTGATGTGCGTCACACACAATATTGAATTATAATACTATATGTGTATTCAGGTGGTCAGGTTTTGTTAGATGTTAAAAAACGATATATGATTTCTGAATTTTTAGAAAGAAATGGTTAACTACAACAAATTATATGTAAAAAGTTTTTAATTGAAGTACGGCATTTTTTTACACCAACTGATATAACGTCACTACGTACGTACAGTTGAATCAAAATATAAGTATTTTATACAATAAAAAAATATATGTTCATATAATAATGTTAGAATCAAAATACAAAGTATTTTATACAATAAAAAATATATGTTTCATACAACCGTTAAGTAACGGTGTGATTCCGTGTGACTGTCATTATCCTCAAATGAAATTGTGATTTGGGAAGACGCGAAGCGACCAAACAGGACCCAACTTTTTTGCTGTAAATTACAATTTTACCCTTGAATTGATTATTTACAAAATAGTCCTTGCATTATGCAGATTCTTTTCATTTGATTAATAAAAGTTATATTAATTATTTTCTTTGTTGCAATTATAGTTTCTTAATCACGCCTCTACCCACTTTCATAATTATTGTTGGTTAAGCTCATGCATCATTAGTTAAGAGAGTTAGTTATAAATAGGGATACCATAAAATTAAAATTGACATCTATAAACATTAAGAAAGGTTAAGTTTATCAAATAAAATATTATTTTTACTTTCGTTTTAAGCAATAACAACTACCAGTTATTTGATATAGTCATAATTTTTATCTCTTACACACAATACACTAATACAGAAACAAATTTATGTATGATACAATGAAATGCATTTTAAAATTAAGAATAAAAAGACACGTATTATACATCGATACATAAATAAACATACGTTAACGGAGTACGTTTTAAAATTAAAAATATAATTGATTCGCATAATACAGTGATAGAGAAACAAAAGTTTGTTTTTATATATATACGCACACACTAATGTAAAATATACTAATACAAAAACAAAAGCATGTTTGATGTAACGGAATGCGTTTTATAATTAAGAATAAAATTTTATAAAGTAAAATTACTTTTGGAATTTTTGGATGTGTTTTAATTTTATTTTTTCTAAGTCAAAAATCTAAGGCATGAAATGAATAGAATAATAATAAAATGCAAATTCCACAATCATCATAACGATTCTTTAGAACTCGCATTTTATATGTTTCACACATACAATTTGTGCCTTAAAAGTATTATTGAAATAATTTGTTGTTAATCGAATTTAAATATAATGCCACGATTGTTAATATTTATAGTCATGTTGAGATACAAACATGTATATATATTTAGTTTAAAGACCAATTTAGTAACGCACAAGTGAATATATTTAAATATAAAATGAGTAATGTTCTTTTTTTTTTTTTTGAACGGTCAACAAATCAATCCCGAGTACTCTTAGGTCACCTATTAGACAAACGGAGTACTCCGAGAGTAACCCGAGTCGTCTACCACCACTTCCGGGAAAAAACCCGGTAACCTACCCGCCCGTAGGCACGACAGTGAAATTACCGGTAAAACCTATTTGACTCAATGATCGAACACAGGTTTCCCTGGGTCTCCTAGCCCACCAGTGTCTCGCTCTTTTTTTGCACCAAATGAGAATCGAACTTGAGTCTTCACAGAAAAACTCAAGTCCTCATACCACTTGAGCTGGAGGCATGGTTGTAAAAATCCCGACTAGGCGCTGATTAATTGCCGATTAATCTCGATTAATTCCCGATAATTACAATTAATCACTATTATATCCGATTAATTCCCGGTTAATCTCGATTAATCGCTAGTCCCCACCACACCGACCGACTAGCGACTAGCGATTTCTACAACCATGGCTGAAGGTCATTGACATAAAATAAGTAATACTAAAAGGATTATAAAAAATTTAATGTAATGTAGGTTTTATTAAATGGATGGATTCGTCTATTTTAGAATTAATTAGATCAACTACCTTTGACTTGTCCTACAAGAAAAAACTTAAACCAACCACTTTGACAACTATTATTGATAGCTAACCCTAATCTTGAAAATGTCAAGTTGTAGTTTGCTTATGAAAGTTGAATTTCTAACACCCATAAATGCAAGTTAGATGGGGATATGAGAAGGTCAACAACACCCTAAATTGAAAGTTGTATTTATTCAAAAGAATGTATTCCAAGATTGAATTCTTGTCCCAACAATAAAATTTAACTACCTATGGTGTTGTTTATTTCTACATTTATAACTAGTATATAGTGTTTCAAGAAAACATGATATTTGATTTTACGTATACACAAGTTTAATATCTAAAAAATAATTAAACATCTAGAATATTATATAACGAAAGTATATAGCAATAACAGTAACAATAACAATACGTCATCGTTATCATGTGCACTAGATTCTAGAAGGTCTTTCATTTTTCCTGACATAACCTCTAGGCGGATTTAGTTATCGTACATGAGACTTGAGATATTACCCAAAGAAGAGATTGATCAACCGACTTAAATAGATCCATAACCTTGTTCCATTTGTTCTAAATGAGGGAATTAAGACGAGTATAATTGAACCGATCAATTTTAATGTGAGTGATTAATAATGTTTAAGTGTACAAATTATAAGAAATTACTAAATACCTTTCTTTACTTTCAAAACCCATATATTCTGTTTTAGTGTACAAATTATAAGAAATTACTAAATAACTTTCTTTACTTTCAAAACCCATATATTCAATGTATGCGACATGTGACCAGGTGTGCTTAGTCAATAACCAAAAAACCAGGGTGTAAACTAAATCAATTACCGGTCTTTTTCCCGATGGTCAAATTTGCAAACTAAACGCCGTCAACTTTAAAATAATGACTAAAAATCCCCCTATACATTTATATATAAAATCTAGAGTAAACTGCCTAAAATGGTCCCTGTGGTTTGGTTACTTTTGGCACTTTAATCAAAAACTCAAACATTTTGAAACTAGGTCCCTATGGTTTCAATTTTGTTGCCATTTCCATCCAAAAGCAAAATATGGTCTGATTTTTCAGTTAACATCCATTTTTTTTGTCTTTTTCCACTCCTTAATGAAAGGAAAAATGGTTAGATTTTTTTATTTGTTATAATAAAACAAAAGACCATTTTGCTATTCATTAAAAGAGAGGAAAAATACAAAAAAAAGGATATTAACTAAAAAATCTTACTAGATTATGATTTTGAATGAAAATAGCAACAAAATTGAAACCATATGGACCAGAATAAAAAAAATTTAAGTTTTAGACTAAAGTAACAAAATAACCAAACCACAAGGGCCATTTTGGCAGTTTACTCTAAAATCTATACAACTATATATATTTATATATATACATACACACACCTTGTGTTTTTCCCTCTTTTCATCTCCAAATAAAAACCGCCCTCAAAACCATCAACACTCACACAAATCAATCAAATTTCATACTTCAAACACACACACAAATCAAAAATTAGGGTTTCATACTTTCATTTTCAGCTATCAAGCTCCAAATTCATCCAATTATCAACTTCTATTCACCGTTAAATGCGTCAGATCGGAAAACAACACGATTATTCCGACTCAAAAAACCCTAATTTCAAACTCAAAATCACATTACCACCAGATTACAATGAAACGATACAAAAAGATCTGTTTTCAAACATCATGAATCACAGAAAAACCGATAAAAAATCGTTAATTTGTTGCTGTTCATCTTCCGAAGCACTTTTAGCCACTAAATCAGTGGCTTTAAAGCTGTTAAACATCGGTTATGTGAAGCTGTTCTGGATTAGAACCCCTTCACGGGTTGTAATCTTCCTGTTTTTACCTTCAATCTACCTTTTTTCGGTTAACAATCATGAATCTTTGTATCTTTATATGTTGTTGTTAGTAGCTTTTAGTGCCTTTACTGTATATGGATTGTATCGTGTTGGGTCTCCTTCAATTCGGTTGTTTGTTACAAGAAAGTTCCCAATTTTGAAGCTTTTTTCAAACGGGTCAAGTTCACGCACACCAGTTGTTTGGTCAATTGGCTCAGTGAACCGGGTTGTCGAAAGCGAAGTTTCGGGGTTCTTGGTGAAGGTTTACAGCAATGGGGATGTGTATGAGGGTGAGTTTTATAAAGGAAAGTGTTCAGGAAGTGGGGTGTATTATTATAAGTTGAATGGAAGGTATGAAGGTGATTGGGTTGATCAGAAGTATGATGGTTACGGGGTGGAAACTTGGGCTAAAGGGAGCCGGTATCGGGGTCAGTATAGGCAGGGGTTGAGGCACGGGTTCGGGGTTTATCGGTATTATGTTGGGGATATGTATGCTGGTGAGTGGATCAAGGGTCAGTGTCATGGGTTTGGGGTGCATACTTGTGAAGATGGTAGTAAGTATTTTGGCGAGTTTAAAGGCGGTGTGAAACATGGGCTTGGTCACTACCATTTCAGGTAAATTTTAGCTCTATTTGGTGTATTGATGTATACTCTGTTTGGGTATTCGGATTGATTATTGAGTCTGCTTATGGTTTTATGAAATAAGCAGACTTGGATGATGAAATTTGTATAATAAGTTTTAATAAACCACTCCCAATCTGCTTATTTTACCCTTACCCGATGTGTGAAAGTCAAAACACAATAAGGAAATGAGCAGTTTTAATAAGCAATTACAAATAATATGGTTCGGTTATTTTTCACTCTTACATTGTGAGGATCATGTATATGGTATGAAGAGGAATTAAGCTCTGATATTGGGGTTTATTTACTTGATAAGTTAGGCACACCACAGACCACCTAATATTTTCGGTATAGACCAGATTTGGGAGTTCTATTTTTTATTAACATTTAATTACAAGTGGGTAACAAACCATGGTTCCTGCCAAAATGCAATAATAACGTTTAGTTACTTGATAAATAAGCAATTTTTGACATATGGATCAAAACATTGTGTTAATCTTTGTATCTATGTTTTTGTACTTTGTTTCAGCTCGCTTGATGTTACAAACGTTAGTGATTTTTGTAGCATTTCCGTTAGTCTTTTAACAATTAAGGACATAAAGAAGTATTAGTTGAGCTTATGAAAAAAGTGTGATAGCGAACATATATGTACAAAAGTGTCTTTAAGTAACTTTTTTTTCTGCATTTCCCTTTTTCATAATGTGTCTACAAACAATGTGATTATTACACTAAGAGAACATTCTGAAACAAGATACCAACTATGATGGTTCAAATATTCCTCACCAAGATTTATCAAGTTTTGAGTTTCAATATTCTAATCCTCTTGTAGTTTTTCTTTTATTTCTCTGTAAGGTGAATTATTATGAGATTTGAGCTTATGTGATTAATTACGTGATGAATGCAGAAATGGTGACATGTATGCCGGCGAGTATTTTGCAGACAAAATGCATGGTTTTGGTGTATACAACTTTGCAAATGGACATCGGTATGAGGGTGGTTGGCATGAAGGAAAACGACAAGGGTTCGGTTTGTACACTTTTAGAAATGGCGACACTCAATCGGGTCACTGGGAAGATGGTGTTCTTAGCATCAATACACAATATCCTTTGTCGATTTCTCATGCCAAAGTTCATAAAGCGGTTGAGGTAATTTCATATATACATATATGCAGTTAATATGATATATCGGTGATATATCCGTGATATATTGGTTATCGGTCCCCTTGTCAGATATTAGTGCGAAATATTGGTCAGAATATCGGTACCGATATTATCGGCGATATTGACTGATATTTGACCGATGTTTCACCGATTTGCCTGATGATATCAGTACATTTCTTCTTTGTTCTACCATTCGTCTTTCTTTCTTATTACTGCTATTAGTGTTTTAAGTCTTAACTGTTAATTGTTTTGTTAGTGTTAAATGGTAGGAGAGTATACTGAATTGTTAGTGTTAAATTGCTATATATATGAATTCAGCATGATATTAAAATTACCGATATCCCATCGCGATTACCGATATCTCAATATCGGTCCTTGACCGATATCCGATTGTTTACCACATTAACTGCTTAGGCATTACTATTTGAAAGTGTTGGAATAATAATAATTATAATAATAATATTTGATTGCTGTTTTTCAGGAAGCCAGACGAATAGCCGAGAAAGCGTTGGCTGCAAAGAGTGTGGATGAGAAAGTGAATAGGGCGATGGCTGCAGCTAACAGGGCGGCAAATGCGGCAAGAGTAGCTGCAGTTAAGGCAGTCCAGAGCCGTGTGCACCACTATGATGATCCAACATTGGTCATTGTATGAAGCGTCTGTAAGTTTTGTAGTGGATTTTTGGTCAATGGTGGCTGGAGTGTTGTTGACCAGCTTGAAAGTTAAAACCACCATGAGCAAATGGGAAGGCTTCCTGTTTTTAACCACAGGATGACACTGTACTATTAGATTTAGGTCACTCAAGTGCTTTGGTTTCTTAAGAAGTTAAGGTTCATGAGAATTAGGTTACCTTTTGTTTCCATGTAACTGTAAATATACTTTACTTCAACGTAATAGTTGTTGTATGACCGGCTTCGGCTTCTAATGGGTTTGTGTGTAACAACTAATCAGTAACCAAGAGAGAATTATTTATTCCCTCTTGGCTTGTGAGATGGATCTAGGTTTATTAGTGTTCTCTAAAAAAATTAATGTCATAAGACTTTAACTTGGTTTCGGTGTTGTTGAAACCTCGGTCAATAAGCATCCCATTCCTTTTCTAAGCACACCCCTATGTAAATGGTTTGTTCGTATATGCAAGGAGACTCGTCTCGTGTGGCAAAATTAAAATTGGTATCATAACTACTATATAAAAATAATTGGCAACAGACATGATAAGTGGCAATGCAAATGCATGATTGCAACACACATGATTCGACAACTGACATTCGTTATCCCTAAAACATGTGGCTGAATCACATTGACTCATCCATTTTGGATGATCTTAAACATGTGGCTGAGACATGTGACTATCATATCGACTCATCCATTTTGGATGATCTTTGACTACGTCCTAAACATGTTGATGAATGAATCATGTCCCTTGTGATTTTTAGCATACATCGCATGACAGACCTCGCTTAGTTGGTCAACTTTTTCTAGTCATCGTTGCTTGGGCATGCACCCATTGAATGCATTTGCATTGCCACTTATCTTTGCTTGATTGATGGTGTATGAAATTTTAAGTTGACGTGCGTTCTCCTCCATAATCTTTGCTTGATTGATGGTGTCCAGTTATGCTGTCTGTAGACACATTTAGGTAGTCTTTGTTAGGAGAAAATCGTACACAACTGTCCAGGACTGTCTTTTAGAAGTATTCAATGTCAAAACATGAGTTTCCTTTCTTCTTCTTTCAAGTCTTCAAAAGATGAGCCCTGATGGGTAGTTTCATTTGCCTCTACAGTTATGGGAAGTGTTTGTGTGATGGATACTTGGAGATATTTTGGATCGAGTTTCTAGTATTTAGGCGAAGGTGGTTGTGAGGATTGGCCGAAATGGGAAAATCCATGATATTCTTGTCTCGGACATCCAAAGTTTGGTTGTGTGAAATGGAGAAGTTGGTTATTAATTACTTGCCCACCATAACCGTCTATCCATGGGTCGCCACACATGGCAGTCCGTGGCCCCAAAAATCACATTGGGAATGATCAGTCTCTTGGAAAACCCAGTCGGATTAATAACTCACGGTTAGCATCCAGGTTACAATGTTAGGCACTCACTAATTCTAGTAATCGGCCGTCAACATTCACAAACTCTACAATGGCTGCAAGTGAACGAGATAAAGCTTAAAGAACTTCTAAAAGCACCAACAATGGGCGTTTTGTGGCGCGCTACAAACACAAACATTAAATCAACAGGGAATGAGTAAAAGAGTGTAGGGAAAAAAGTTTGCAGTCATGGACCATCCGAGTAAGTAGCTGAGTTATGAGGATGAGGACAAAAGGGTTTCAGAAATCTAAAACTTCAAGAGAGAACGGGTGTTACTACAGGTGTAGCAACAGGATGACGTGAAGAGGTCCTTGACCCGCTGCGTTGTTTTGAAATACGGCATTAACCAGTCCCAGACAGAAACTTTATAACACACAATCCAGTTCCTAAATCTAAAAACAATACACAAAACGTTTCATGTCTGAATAATTTTACACAAAAAGAGTTCAAATAAAATACTCAAATTCCTCATTGATTCAACAAAACTGTCAAAATCCAAAATAAACTGATAACACTAACAATAGTAAGGAAAGACTTCAACATTGAGATACAACTCACACCAAAACAAACCAACCGCGTCTAACTCTCAGTCTGCTCCCTAAGCCTTCGGATTGTGCTCCTCACTGTCACTGCACTAGCGGTGCTATAATCACACACAAAGAAACACATCAAAAAAAAGAAAACAATGTAATATAAACATAAAATTAAAGAGAAAATGCAGGATATAAGAATTACTTCAATGTGTATGCACCGCCTGCTTTGACTTTTCCGCAGTCCTTGCAACCCCAAATTCCAACAGCTTTCCTCTTCACCGCATACTGTATAACATTTCATAGAAAATATGGTTAGGAAAAAACAAACTTTACCAAGCTTTATGAATGATCACAACAATACTAGATTAACTACCTTTCCGCAAAATTCACAGAAAAACTTGCTGTGCTGGCTGACTTCCATTTTCTTGATCTGCTTTCGCAGACTGGCACCATAACGGGTACCTGAAAAAAAAAGGTTTTTAGATGTGGTCTGTTGTGCTAAACTACTATTCTGTGGATGTGTGAACAGCAAAACTATTTTTTACAAGATGTAACAGCTAATTCATATTATCTTAAGCACTTTGTGAATTCATTTAAAAGCAAAAAAACATAATACTCACCATACTTTCCAACAATCCCAGCCTTCTTTGTCCTCTTTGTCTGCAACAAAATAACCAATACAAGCTTAGTATGTAGAAAATAACATGTGTTAAAAGGGCCACAAATACTTCCTCCATATCTAATAAAAAATGTTAAACCTTGGTATTTAGTTTCAGGCTTGTACTTATCAAAGTTATTAAAGTGAGCGTACAGGCGCGCCTAGACGCAAATAAAGCCCCGGGCCCAACAAATCGCCCTGAGTGTGCCCCGCGCCTTTAATAACTATGGCACTTATAAAGCCTAGAAATTCTCAAACTTTGAACATTAATATCTATATTGTTAGTACTTCTCACCTATAACAATTTCAATATACAGAGATGCAACATCAATAAAAAACTGGTAAACATATAATATCAAAAATTGTTAATAACAATGCACCATTAATCACTCATTTCATGGTCATGTATAATTGTAATGAATCATATTTCAAAAAAGCATAACAAATGTAAGTGCACTACATAAAAAGACCATGCTTAACAAAATTTCAAATTTAACAACAAATAAAAATATTATAAATATATTAAAACAACCATGACTCAAATAAAAAGGCAAGATCATCCTGCTTACAACGATAGTTAAAGAGTCTATGTAGAAATTTAACGGTTATATATAATTGCCGATGTTAACATCTAAAATCAAAGCATATAAACAGTAGCTACAAACGATGAATCTCACTGATTGTAAGCTAAAAAAATGAGGATTAATGAGATTACGTAATCGTTCTACCACATCATAATCAGATCAGACAATTTGCGTGTTTGTATATATTTGACAGAATAATAATAATAATCTATGGAGGGAGCAATACCATTTCGATTGGTGGAGAAGATAACTCAAGTTGCAGAGATGAAGAGAACGGCGCTTTGATGGCACAACGAACTGAAACCCTAGATTCTTTTATAAAGCGGGTGGAAATGGGTTGGGTTTATTGGGTTCTAATGCTCTATTAATCATGGACCCTTGACCCCGTATAAGCCCAATAACTAGTGCAAATTTGATCCATTAGTATTCGAGGTGCACAAAACACCCGAACCCAAAAATAAACCGGACCTGGTTATTAAAAAAACGGGTATTTTAGACCCGAACCCGATGTATTTCAGCTAAGTACCCAAACCCGGGTTGTTTTATACATGGTTTTTTTTATTACCCGGGTTTAATAATACCCGTTCCCGGGTTTTACGAATATCCGATATTGGGTTTTAGAAATGTATGTATTTTGATTATTATAGTTCCTAGTAACATGTAATTCTGTTGAATTAAAGTTTTATATTATTAAAGTTCATGTTTATAAACCTAAAAAAAATAAAGTCGGAAACAAAAAAACTACAAAGTTCATGTTTATACCCATCCGGGTTTTTTTTATACCCACCCGGGTTTTTTTCATACCTGAACCCTACTTGAACCAAAAAATAGGCTATTTTAATACCCGGGTATAGAAAACCCGAACCCGGGTACACATGGTATGGATTTCCTAGCCAATACCCAGACCCGAACATGACCCAAGTATTGACAATTCCCAAAAATTCAAAAACCAGTCATACCCGTATCCGGGTATGTACTCGAACCCGAGTATTAAAAAAACCCGGTTTGCACCTCTAATTAGTATATTACCATGACACAAAATATGTCCAAAAAGCTCGGTTTTTCTAAGGTCATTTTTTATCCTATATTAATTTCTCAAAATTTTTTTGATCTATGACTCCTTTAAATGACAGACTTTCTTATGTTGAGTTAGATTGCTGTGTGTCATTGAAACGTTTTGTAAGCTTTTGAGAAAAAAAAAAAAATTGATTATGATATATGCTTTTGAAAACATATGAGAATCACTTGTGGGTAATCGTTTGATTTCATTCATCTTAGGATGTCTATGTATGGTGAATATACTTTTTTTAACGGTTAACAAATCAATCCCGAGCACTCTCGAGACACCCACTGGACAAACGGAGTACTCCGAGAGTAACCCGAGTAGTCCACCCCCAATTCCGGGGAAAATCCGGTAACCCACCCGCCCGTAGGCACGACGGTAAATTACCAGTAAAACACGTTTGGCTCAAGGATCGAACCCAGGTTTCCCCGGGTCTCCTATCACTGCCCACCAGTGCCTCACTCTTTTTTTTTGGCACCAAATGGGAATTGAACTTGAGTCTTCAAAGAAGAACTCAACTCCTCCTATACTTCGCGTGCGAACTTGTGAGTTTGGATAATGTGTTCACTCATGTGGTCATTTAACATTAGGGGTCGTTTGGTTCATGGATTTCAAAGGAATTGAAATTGAAATTGGAAAACATTTCATCAATAATCATGTTTTGTTGGTTTTTAATAAAAATGGAAATGGAAAATATTTCACCAAATTCCATCAATCAAAGGAATTTAACAATCCTTCCTGAAGGATTTCTAGACTTTCCATTGGAATGTGTTTCAATTACCAAAATACCCCCCATATTTCCATTCTTAACTACGTCAAATAAAAGAGATGATAGCAAATTTGTCTATTTTGTTTTTAACCTTTACAATTCAATTTAGTGATTTATGAACCCAAACACAATACAAAATTCTATTGGAAATAATTCTAATTCCCTTTATGAATTCCAATTCCTATAAAAAAAATTATGCGAACCAAACGAACCCTTAGATTCGTAGACAGGAGATAGGGAATATTGAGTCAACTATTAAGAACGTACCACAAATACGTCATTGTGGTGCCAATGGCATGACACCATCTGGGAAGGTATAATCATTTTACGGTGTCTCCACTTTGTATATGCTCGTGAGAGAGCATTTGGGTTATTTGAGAGGCGTATGGATGCATCATATGATTTCGTTTGATTTGATAAGTAGTTCCATACACACGTTTCGATTTTGGGATGCACTAGAGTGCTCATCCGGTGTAACAATGTGATACAAGTGATGAGATATGACATGTTTGGCGCCATGAGTGTGCAAGTTGGATATTTTGTATCGTAGGATACTCATACAAATAATCTTCACCCTTTCTTCTTCAACCTTATTGCTTTGTATTTACTATGGTGGTTTGTGGTGTTATTCGAGATATTATGTATGTTTATTTGTGATTTGCATCCGCCCACTGGGCACTTAGCTCAGCTACTTTTTTTTTCACGTAAGGTAATGAGGGTTAAACAAGGCTGTGTGATAAGTGCTAATAGGAGTTTGAACATATGCCTATGAGACTTTTTTTCTAAGCTTTAGACTTTTGATTTAGTCTTTGTGGTTGATTTTTGGCTTTTTAAGTTGATGGTTTATTTTATATTTGCACTTTGATAATCTAAGTGTTTCTTTTTTACTAAAGATGTTTTTGTTGATATTTGGCACGTCTTTTTGGCTTTTTCCCTTGTTGGACGGAGATTTTACATGTAATAGCAATTTTAATATAAGGAAAACAATATTTTTATAATAATCATATTTTCCCTATTTTTTTGGTTTCTCTTAAACAAAAAAACTTATTTTTAATTTCATTTACAATCAAACAGATAGCTTAAACAACACTAAATACAACTTCATGTATGAGATCATCTCCAACGGAACACCCATGAGGTCGGATACAGGATGGTTGCCTGCAGACGTTACCTCGAGAGGACAACAACATGTGAAGAAGGGTGCGCCATGGGAGAGGAGGACTGGTTTGTGTAGGGGTGTGCAACGGTTCTGAACCGGACTGAACCGAACCGGAACCATTTAATGCTAAATATAAGAACCGGAAACGAACCGACGGTTCTTGTGTAAACGGTTCTCGCCGGAACCGGTTGTCAATTAAATCCTAAAACTAACAACAATATAAAAACAATTAAATCAATCAAATCGTTTAAAACATATAACTAAGAGTTGCAACATCCAAAATTCAAACAATCAAAGTAAAATAGCAATAATAAAATGTTTCAAACCATGAAATGCAAACAATCAAAGTAAAAATAGCAATAATAAAATGTTTCAAACCGTGAAATGCAAGTATACAATGTTTCTCCTGAATTTGTGTATAGGATTATGCCTAGTGGAGATGGATATGATCGGGTGGTTCCGCAGATGGCACGATGATACTCCGGTGGTCCGTCAGTGATCCAAATTTGTCGTTCAAAAAAAGAAAAAAACAATGTAAAAAGACAAAAATCAACTTAAAAAATTTTGGTTAACCGTTACAATAACTTCATTCAAACATTATATAAAAAAAACTAATTTTTATATTCTTTAATTCTAGAAACATTTTTCTAAATATAATATTTAAAGTTTAAATAAATTAATAGGGCTTTTGAATATATAATTTAAAGTTTAAACCCAAACCGGTTCTAGCGGTTCTTTAAAGGGACTCGTCGGTTATAACAGAAACCTAACCGGGAACCGTTTTGTTCCCAAATTTAAGAACCGGAACCGAAATACAACAATACGGTTTGGATCTGGCGGTTCCGGTTCGGTTCTTTGGTTCTGGCGGTTTGGAACCCTATTGCCCAGCCCTAGGTTTGTGAGTGTGTGGGGGGGGGGGGGGGGATGGAGAGAGGTGGAGTGTGACCTGTCAAACACGAGCAGTGTCGATTTGGAGGCCACCATCCACCTCTCGCAGTGGATAGTCTAAAGAAATGTTAGATTATATACACAAATTATAATGGCGGATTGATTATAATTGTGTAGACCTCGATGAAACTATTTGCAACTCTCTTGGAGCTTAGGAACAAAAAAAAGCACAATAATAAACGGTGTTCGTTGTAGCTTTAACATGTTCATCACTTTTCATCTTGATCTTCTTAGACTAAGTTACTCTCATAAATTCATCGAATTCCGAGTGGAATATAACCAAAAATTCCCCGGAGCACCTTTCCTTGCGCAAAGCATTTTAGGCGCACCACGCCTCGCCTAACACCTTTGACTAGTTAACTTTGAAATAAAATTAAGAGTAAACTTCCGTTTTGCTCCCTGTGGTTTGGTCACTTTAACGGTTTTGCCCCAAACCTTTAAAAATAGTCATTTTACTCCCTGATCTATGAAGCCCTTCATGATTTTACTCCCCGCCCCTAAACGTCATCCATTTTAACAGTTAGAGCTTGTCAAGTGCAAAACACCTGAGGGGAAATTATGTCTTTTCCCAACCCTGTCTTTACAATTCCAGCTTAAAACCCTAACTACACTTATTATAATCTTCTTATCACCCATTTCCATACACTATCTCCCAAATCGATACATTATCTCCCAAATCGAAATCTTTCTCAAACCCTAAACATTCTCCAACATCAAACGCATTCAGGATCATCGACGATTGAAGTGCAATGTCAATGTGGTTCATTCGTCCTAGGGGACAAGAGGTTGATGTACAGACACTGTATGGTGAGTTTTGTAAACCCTAACACTGATCATGTAGTGAACCGTTTCCTTACTGTTATACTGATAATGTTGGCATTTTCTTATGTTTTTTAGTTAACCCTACATTTTTCTCACTCAAGATTCATCATGGGGGCTCTTTCACAAAGTTTCCTAACAGGATTTATGTAAAAGGTCAGGTAGACTATGTTGACTTCGTAGACAAGGATGAATTTTCAGTTCATGAAGTAAGTTATATGATGTTAGAACTAGGGTACTCAGAAAAAGAGTTGATTTTTTACCATTTCAAAGTGTTTGATGAAGATTTGAACTTTGGATTGGGGGCTTTAGGAAATGACTCTGATGTGATCAGTTTTTTTGTCTTATGTGGGTGATCATAAGTTGATGGAATTATATACTGAGCATGGTCAAACTGGAGTTGAAACATATTTTATGTCTCCTAATTGTAAAGTTAGGATTCATGAAATACATGATGATGATGATCTACCTATTAGGAATACAAAACAAATATTGGCAAGGGCTTCTAGGAGACTAGCATTAGAGTATAATGCAGGTGATGCTGGTAGTAGTCAAACTGAGGTGCTGGTTAATCAAAATGATGTGGAAATTAACCAAGTTGAATTAGATCAGAGTCGGGTATTGAATGCTGGAACTAGTTAAACTAAGGTGATGGTTAATCAAAATGATGTGGAAATTAGCCAAGTTGAATTAGATCAGAGTCAGGTGGTTAATGTGGGTAGTGAGGCTGATGATGAGGGAGATGATGGTGAGGGCAGTGAGGATAGTGACAGTGAGGATAGTGATTATGATCAGGGCAAAGATGATGTTGAGGCTAGTGAAGATGAAGATGAGGACCTAGTTGAGGAGCCTGCAAATAGTGTTGAAGAGGAAGATGATTCTGATGATTCAGATTACATAGATGATGAAGATAATAGGATTGTTGATGTAGTGGTTGATATGCAGAATTCCAGTAGTTATGTGGATCATGACATAGAGGAAGAGCCTTTAAAATTCAATCATTTAAGTGACTCAGATGGTATGGGACTGAATGCACATTTAGATTATTTTGACAGCTTAACTGATGAGGAAAATGGCCCACCCCTTAAGATACAATTGAGAAGGGAAAGAAGGAAACAAAAAAGAAGGAATGATCCTGTGGCTGACCCATTCTATCTTGGTCAAGTTTTTGCAGAAAGGAAAAAGATAAGGACTCTAGTTAAGAAGTTGGCTGTGTCTAGCAAAAGGCAACTGAAGATTATTAGGAATGATCCAGTTAGGTTTAGTGTGATTTATGAAGGGTTTAAACCAGATTGTGGTAAGGGTAAAGAAGGGAATTTAGCTGCAAGTAAGGGTAAATAGGGAAATTCAGCTGCTAGTAAGGGTAAAGTGGGGAATACAGCTGCAACTAAGGGTAAAAAGGGCAATTCTGCTGTAGGTAAGGGTAAAAATGTCAAATGTGCAACAAGTGGTGATAAAGGGAAATCTTCATGCAAAAATGGTGGTCCCAAGGGTGTGGGTCCCAAGGGTAAAGCTTTATTGCACAAACCTACCACAAGATTAGAAACTAGATCCAAAAAACATGCAACCACATGTCCATGGGTACTTTATCTCTCCAATGCAAACAGAGAAGGGTCTTGTGTAGTGAAAACTTACATAAACGAACACAAGTGCTTTCAGACAAAATATGTGAAGCTTTGTACTGTTACTTTGTTAGCAAAGGAGATAGAATCTACAATTGCAGTAAACCCTTCTATTCCTCTAAAAGCCCTGCGAGATACTTTCCAAAGGAAGCATCAGATCTCAGTTTCTTGATGTTCAAGCCAAAAGGGATTGCAAAACAGAAGATAGAGGGGGACTACAAGGCTCAGTATGCAACCCTAAGGGACTACTGTGAAGAACTCATGAGGTCAAACCCAGGAACAACAATGACAATTGATGTAGAGAGTGAACCTAATCCTAGTAGCCCAACAAGACAGTTTAGAAGGATCTACATATGTTTAGGTGGTTTGAAAGTAGGCTTTAAGGTTTGTGGAAAGCCACTATTGGGTTTGGATGGGTCATTGTTAACATTAATGCCTTTGTTCATTTTAGGGCCTCATTCCAGCCATACAACAGGTGTTTCCATATGCAAAACAAAGGTTCTGTTTGAGGCATGTGCATGAAAACATGAAGTCTAGGTGGAAGGGTGAGCTATATAAGAATTTGTTATGGAAATGTGCATCTTCAACTACTGTAGCTTACTTTGAACAAGCAATGAAGGAGGTTCTAGCCACTAATGAGAGTTTATATTAATGGCTAAGGGAGATTCCCCCTGTTCACTGGACCAGAGCCTATTTTAGTGGTATGTCAATATTGTAACTTCATTTAGTAATGTATATCATTTGTAACTTGTGTTATGCAGGTAGGGCTATCAATGATGTGCTTCTTAACAACTTTTGTGAAGTCTTCAACAGACAGTTGGTTGAAGGAAGGGACAAGCCAGTTATAACATGTCTGGAGTATATTAGAGAGTATTTGATGAGGAGAAATGTTACTGTGCACATACTGATTTTAAAGAGTGAAGGTCACTTGACACCAAATGCTACTAAGATTTTTTAGAAGATAAAGGAGAAGGCTGCAGATATGAGTGTCCAGTGGAATGCTGCGGACAGGTATCAGGTTAAAGGGAATTCATTGGAACAGTATGTTGTTAACATGGCTGATAAAACCTGCTCTTGCAGAAGGTGGGAACTAACTGGTATGCCTTGTAAGCATGTTGTGGCAGTTATATGGGATATGGCTGCACATGGAATAGAAGTGGATGTTCAAGAGAAATGGGTTTCACAAGTCTATTGGTTAGAAACTTGGAAGCAGGTCTATGCACACACAGTGGACCCAATCAATGGTAGGAACATGTGGATACCATCTGCTTGTCCAACAACCCTTGTACCACCAAAGCACCATAAGCAAGTTGGCAGGCCAAGAAAAAAGAGGTAGAAAAGTGCAGAAGAGTTGAATGAACAAGCATCCAAGCAAGGGAAGCTGTTTAGAGTTGGTCAAACTGTACACAAAGTGTGGTGGGAAGGGGCATAATCAAAGGTCTTGCAAGGGAACTGCAGATAGGCCTCAGTCCAATGTTTAAGTTTTAGATGTTTGTGGTTAGGTTTTTAATGGTTTAAGCATGTATGTCATAACAATCATCCTATTTTGCTGACATCGTGATTGTGTTTTTGTATGGCCTGAATTTTGGTGTTTGCTATGGGTTATGGCCTACTTTTTATATCAATAACAATGTTATGGTTGGTTGTTATGTATTTATTGTCTTGTATGTCAATGACTGTGTTTATGGTCTTGTATAATGCAGGTTTTTTATTTGCTGGCTGCAAGTTGTTTATGTTATACTGCAGTTTTAAGTTGTGGTCTTGTTTATGTTATGCAGGTTTGTTTTGGTCTTATTTATGTTATGTAGGTTTGATTTGGTCTTGTTTATGTTATGCAAGTTTGATTTGGTCTTGTTTTGGTCTTGTTCAGCTTTGGTTTATTATGGTCTTGTTTTAATAGGTTACTTTGGGTTTGATTTGTTGACAAACGGCTTCAAACAAAAGGTGTCAAATGGTCATAGTGTACAAATTGGTATGATTTGCCGACAAACGGCTGCAAACAAAAGGTGTAAAATGGTCATAGTGTACAAACTGGTATGATTTGTCGCCGTCCGTATGTAATGTCAAGGATGTCAAAACCAAACATATCAAAACAAACTCAACATTTTCCAAACAAGTAAACTGCTTTTCATTACAGTTCCAACATACATTCTTCCATACAAGACCGTTCCAACATACATTCTTCGATAACAAACCTACCATACTGGTTATTCACTAATTACAAAATATCTAGGTCATTGTTTTAGCAAAAAGAAGATGCAAAACATCCATGTCAACCCTAACAGAACTTTCAGCTTCCTGTTTTCTTTTGCAACAGCTCTGGCAATGGCTTCATTCCAGTTACACCTCTCCAACAAACCAGGTATGATTTCAGTTGATCGTCAACACATGGGCGGATCTGACCACTTCACGAAGCCATGTAGAGCACATCGATAGAACCTCCTTCCTGGATTAGCTCGAGTCCAAGATGCCACATACGAGGTTGGAGATCCACAAGCACAATGGAAGTCTGCTATGGATGTTAGGGTTTTGAATGCGATGGGGAAGAAGATGGAATGGGGAAGCAGATAGAATGGGTTGTTAGGGTTTTAAATGTAATTAATTAATATAGGTTGGGAAAAGACATAATTGCCCCTCAGGTGTTTTGCACGTGACAAGCTCTAACTGTTAAAATGGATGATGTTTAGGGGCGGGGAGTAAAATCATGAAGGGCTTCATAGATCAGAGAGTAAAATGGCTATTTTTAAAGGTTTGGGGCAAAACCGTTAAAGTGACCAAACCACAGGGAGCAAAACGGAAGTTTAGTCTAAAATTAAAGAGTTGAATGGTGTTTGCTAAGTTGAGTCCATAAAGACAATGTTTTAAAATCCGGTTTTTATATCGTACCGGATTTGGTTAAAAAACGGTTTAACCAAGTGTATCGCGTGGTTCAACCGGGTATACCGGGCGGTTTAATCGGTCCTGCCGGATGGTTCAACCGGTACAACCGGCCGGTTTGAACCGGTTTTTAGAACATTAAAGGAACTAAAAAACAAGTAAAAAGAGCTGTATGTGGAGGCTTGACTTCTCAACACTTCATAAAGACCTACACAACTACACTTATTTTTGTTGCTTTCGGTTCTCCAACAATTTTCTTATGTGGATCGTGTGTTTATTCCTTCAAATTTAAAAAAAAGACAATATCATCATATATATATATATATATAACCACTTAAAAATAAAGAAGTGTAAGCAACAAAGAAAGTGAGGTAAGATGTTACATAATGGTATTGACCCTTTGAAGGGGTATGGTCCCAAATCCTACGTCGACATACGCAATGCAAAGCATGGGTCGCGCTCATAGAGCGATACCCAAATCAGATGTATCTGACACTTAATTCATTTTCAGTAGATTGGCGCAACCCTGTGCATGCCAGCAAGGCACAGTACAACTAGTACGAACGTCAGAGCATATGACCAATAAGCGCATGACAGGTTGTGTTCAACAATGCTTCACGATGAACGATTGTGCAGCAGACAAAAAGTACACAAGAACACTACGTGTCGCTAATCATCGTGGGCCGACCACTGCTTCACGATCTCCAATTAAACGTTGAAACCCACCTCTGTTTCCCTGTCTTAGAACCCAAATCGTCGTCATCATCGTCTTCCCTTTCAACACCATCAATCATAGAAACACAGAAACACTAATGCCATCGTCCGTTGCCGTCGACTAAAGTTGTACCACCGTTGTTATCGCCGGAATCCTTTCCAGCATCACCGTCGTGTCTCCAGAGCAGCACGACCGGCCGGTTGGAGACCATGGCTGACCTTTCATCTCCATCGATCTACTTTCTCTCTATCAGTTTTCTCTCCATCTAACTCTCTTTTTATGTCGCTTCTATCTCTTTAGTATCTCTGATTATGTTGTAAAGCCAGAAAGTGAAAACGTAAATCACTTGACGTCGTTAGTTAATCCACTGTTCATCATTTATCACACCATCACATTCAATCGCCTTTGACATCTGATTCCATCACTTATAACAATTGCAATGGTCATTATACTCCATCACACTCATTATACCCAATCACAACTTAACCCCTCAACACCAAAGTACAACACATACCATCACAGCGTGATACTCATCACCCACAACCTACCCATCACTTGTGATACACCACTTGCGGCAGTGTATCACGAACCATCACTTGTCACTCACCCTCCACGGACCAACACGAGTACCCTAAGAGCTTATTGGTTAATTATCATAACCTGATATGAATAGTCACCGGATCATATGCTGGTAATTTTAGTGTTACCAATAGATTTTCGTGATATTGGATTAACTCGTCGACCAAGTGAATCTTATTAAATATTAAACGAGTTAGGAGATGCGGGAGTGCATGCTTGCTTTAATGTTAATAAGATTTGGCGTATTTATCGGTTTTGATTTTATAATGATTTTATTAATTAAAAAATATATAGCATTTTATATATAGTTACTTTTTGTCATGTTTTGTGAATTAATTTTAAGTGGGCCAAAAGAATGAACGTGATATATAAGTTTTCATATATTGGGTTATGTTGAAAACTTTGAATGGGCCTAAAACGTAGATTGGATCACATGTTGGATCTGATTGTTTCTTAAAACCAATAAACCGATGGGCATGTGGTATGCATACATGAGGACAATAATTTTGGTCGACATAGTGAACACTTTTTGTTCTTTTTGTTCGAGATATGCGAACGAGCGGTACGGTTTCAAGAATTCTCAAACATTCAACAGATTCGTTCTTGTGTGTTCTACACATCTTATCCGATTAATCATTGGTAGTACCACCAAATATGTTAATCTGAAAGTGAACACACAATTTGTGTAGAAATCCAGGTTTTTTCTTCATCTCAGTTTTCTTACAATTGGTTCGAAATTGGTTAGTAATCACTCCAAAATATACAACAAAGATTAACCTATTTCCATTGTTTGTTATAATACTAAATCCAATTTCGAGACGACGTGTTCGATTTTGTTGTTGGGTTTCGGTTTGCAATTCGTGTTTGCCACCGTGGTGTTACTTTTATTGGGTTCTTGAATTACATTATCTTCATCGGATTTGTGATTATTAAAATGCTTCATGTGTGTGTGATTGAATTGATATTTGAGGTTTTCATAATAAAAAACTAGAAACACATGACTCATAGAGTTTGTTGAACGCACATATAAATCATCATGTAGATTTTTCTTAATAAATGTTGATTGTGGGACCATGGAATGGGTATCCAAACATCTGACCTTTTAGGGTTATTTTATGTTTATTAATGTTAATTTTGGATGACTTAACATGTGTTGGATAATTTAGGCTGCTAATTGATAAATGATTCATTAGTCACCAATTCAGTACGAATTGTTTGTCTTGAATTGCATTTAACAATTAAATTTGGCTTCTTGTGGATTTATAAGTGATGACGGGGGTAGCCCAAGATTGAATAAAATGGCTAATTACGTAAATGCTTAAATGGTTAAATGGTTCAAGGCTTAAAAAGCTGTGAGAAAGGAAAAAGCAACACGGAAACAGTAGCCAGTCACATCTGGAGATCACTTCACCAACCCACAGCCGCAAAGGCAGTGCAGGTCTGCACAATGCACGCTATTATCCGGGGGACAAAAGCCTTCAACCCCCAAAAGGGGAAACCCTCCACTGCAAGCGAGGTTGCTAGTCTAATCCATTCCACTTCGGGAGATACCTTCTCTTATAAAATGACACTTCATTTACTTCAGAGAGGACATCCGGACCAGCTCTGATTCTTCAATCTCTGGTCATTCACATCGAATGCTTGTCTTGCACAAGTCATTCCCTTTCACGTCCAACACACACATTCTCTTTGCTACCACTTCCAAATCTGGATACAATCCAGAGGAGGTTCTATAGCAAAGAACAACAATAAACTAGTAAACCTCCTTCCACGTCTCGCAAACGTGGGGGGACCCCACGACCTGCGTTAGGTAAGGTTGAACCCTTCAACCGTTTTGCCTAACCAGCCCAGCTACCACCGTTGGTCTTGTGTTTGTTGCTTCAACAAGTTGGCGCCCACCGTGGGGCTACGCCGCTATTTCTTCTCAAAAAGACCTAGTAGTGTAGCTCTATTCACTTAAAATCACCATGTCTGAAAGTGGATCCCCGGAAGAAGTGAATCAGATTCCAAACACTTCTACTCCGGGTAGTAGCCAAGCTCACGTAGCTATACCAACTTCTTTCTCAACTCCGGGGAGCACACCCGAGTTCCTCAACTTCAACACACCAACTCCATCCCGATCCGGAGTTCCATCTCCTAATATCGGTGTCTCTGATGCCCCGTCATGTGTTGAACTCACCCCTGAAGGGGTTGCTAACAATTTCCTTGTGCTAAGGACTCTTCTCAACCAGCACGTGAGTAAAGAAAGAGAAAAGGGAGTGAGGATTCGTTTAGACTATGACGAACCTGAGCCAACATTGTCTCCTGGACCACCTCCTCCTCTTTTTGCAACAAGAAGTGAGGCTGGTCCCAGTAACCTTTCAAACCCTCACCCTTACCTGTCCACTATGGCAAATCCTACGGTGCATCCTATCTTCTCTTCCCAACCAATTACTAGTGGTGCTCCTCTGGGACATGAGCTGACTCTTGACCAGCTCCTACAATCCCCGGTGACAAGCTATCCAGCATCTACTACAACTACATGGGAGCAAGCTCTGTCCGTGCTCCCCTTAGCACGAAGTGCTGTTATGAGTGCTCCCCTCGGGATAAACTGCTCCACTGGCCCAGGAAGCCTTCAAGGCTTCAACCCTATGCCCAACATGATGACCCAGATGATGGCCAATTTTCCATGGCAACACTTCATCAATCAAGTGCTTGCCACTCAGGGAAACAACGGCAATAGCAATACTGTGGATGCAAGGACTGAAGAAGACTTGGCTAAACCATACAAGCCAAGTAACCTTTCATGCTTTTCAAGGCAGATAGCCGATTATGATTTCCAGTCAAAGATCAAAATGCCGGCCCACATCAGGACATATGATGGGACTGAAGATCCTGAGGACCATCTTCAGATTTTCACCGGTGCAGCTCGGATAGAGAAATGGTCCAACGCTGTGTGTTGCCTAATGTTCATGCAAACTCTTGTTGGATCCGCCAGGATCTGGTTCAACGATTTACCTGCTCAAAGCGTTCGAAGCTTTGACGATCTCAGTAAGGGTTTCCTGGCCAATTTCTCCCAACAAAGACGATATGTCAAAGACGCAACAGTGATCTTTCAGATAAAACAACGTGATGATGAAAGTCTCCGTGCTTTCATTGAACGATACAAGAAGGAAGGTCTGACTTATGTAGGGGCCGATGAGAAAATGAGGGTGGCTGGCTTCATGAATGCCATCACCTCTAAGTACCTTACAAGGGATTTCAACAAATCTCTACCCAAGACCTTAGAAGAAGCTCTTGAAAGGGCTGAAGCCCACATCCGGGGAGAGGAGGCAGTAGACATTAAGGAACAAAGAAAAAGAGGGTCCGGCTGGAGAAGCAACAGTCCAGCCAGAAAAAGAGGGAACTTCAACTCCTATGACAGGCGGTCAAAGGGTTCAGACCCTCGAAGGTCCGAAGGTCGGAACCTTTCAAGCAGGGAAAAAGGCATAAGTTTCACACCCCTCACAAAGACCCCTCAAGAAATCCTCGCAACAGAAGAAGTTAAACAAAACTTTCGGCCTCTTAGACCTCTCCCCAAAAGCAGGAAAAATGAGAACTCCACCCAATACTGCGAGTTTCATGAAGAAAAGGGTCACCACACCAACGATTGCTTCCAACTCAAGAAAAGAATAGAAGAGGCTGTTAAGTCCGGGGAACTCGCTCATTTGGTAAAGGGAGTCTGGGACAAAATGGCTGAAGGAAAGGGTAAGGAAGTCAATATGGTAGATTTCGATGAAAAGGTTCCTCACAAGAGACAGAGGTTGGAAGCATGGGAGCTTCAATGTGTCTGTTTCCCCCCTATGGAGAATGACCCTCTCTCTAGCCCTCTCGTGGTAGAAGCTACCGTGGGAACGTTGCAAACATGCAAGGCATACATAGACACGGGGGCAGCCATCGAGATCATGTTCAAAAAATTCTTCAGCCGATTGAGCAATGAAGAACGTTCGAGGCTTCAACCCTCTGGAACCTCTATAAAAGGTATCGCTGACATACCCCTCAAGCCTTTAGGGCAACTGACACTTAATGTTCGTTTCAGTGAAGGTTTAAAAGAAAGAACCCAACAACTCACCTTTGTGGTTATCAACATCCCCTCTAGCTATGATGTGATCATCGGCAGACCAGGACAGTGTGCATTTTACATGGCCGTGTCTGTTGGCCATGGCACAGTCAAATTCCCTACCGAGAGGGGCATAGCAACCCTTCAACCCTCTCAGGAAGCCTACGTGGTTGAAGGTGAAAGTTTAAACAGTGAAGAAGACAGGCAAAGGTTGGTCATAAACCCTAAGTACCCTGAACAAAGAATAAGGGTCAACCCAGACCTTTCTCAAGAGACCCTTTCATACCTTGAAAAATTGCTAACACATTACAGCGATGTATTCGCTTGGTGTCCTGAAGATATGACCGGTATCCCCCGGGATATTGCCGAGCATGAGTTGAGAATACCACCAGAGGTCAAGCCTGTGGTCCAGAAGAAAAGAAGCTTGGCACCTGAAAGAAGTCTGGCAGCCTGCCAAGAGGTTGAAAAGCTTGTGTCAGCCGGTATCCTCCGAGAAGTCAAGTACCAGTCATGGGTTGCAAACCCAGTTATGGTCAAGAAACCAGACAACTCTTGGAGGATGTGCATAGACTTTAAGGATCTTAACAAAGCTTGTCCTAAGGATTGCTATCCACTACCGGAAATTGATCTCAAAGTTGACTCCCTCACAGGCTACTCGTTCAAATGCTTTCTTGATGCATACAAAGGCTATCACCAAATCCTCATGAAAAAAGAGGATGAGGAAAAGACAGCCTTTCACACGGACAAAGGGATCTTTTGCTATCAAAAGATGCCTTTCGGCCTCAAAAATGCAGGAGCAACCTATCAACGGCTCGTTGACAAAGCCTTCGAAAGCCAAATTGGCAAGAACATGGAGGCATATGTCGATGACTTGGTTATTAAAAGCAAGACGGAATATCAAATGCTCGATGATATTCAAGAAACTTTCAAGAACCTCAGAAAGGTTAACATGAAACTTAATCCGGAAAAGTGTTCATTTGGATTCGAGGAAGGAAAATTCTTGGGCCATATCGTTGGAAAACAAAGCATCAAAGCCAACCCTAACAAAGTAAAAGCCGTCCTTGAAACCAAGCCACCAAAGACCAAGAAGGAGGTTGAAAGCTTGAATGGGAAGCTCGCAGCCTTGAAGCGTTTTACCTCCAAGTTAGCCGAAAGATCCCTGCCCTTCTACAAAACGCTCAAGAACTGCTCAGATAAAAAGGATTTCAAATGGACTGAAGAAGCTGAAGAAGCTTTCAACCAGATGAAGCAACATCTAGCTTCCCTACCAGACATTGCGGCACCAAAAACCGGGGAGTTAATATCGGTGTACCTCTCAATCACGGACGAGGCCATCAGTGCAGTCCTCACCATTGAGCGAGCCAAGGCCCAGGTACCCGTTTATTTTTTCAGCAAAACTTTAAAATTAGCTGAAACGAAATACCCTCCCCTTGAAAAACTTGCCCTAGCTTTAGTTCAAACAACTAGAAGGCTTCGAAGGTATTTCCAAGCACACCCCATACAAGTGGTCACCGACCAACCAATTAAGAGTGTGCTTGAAAAACCTGAAAACTCGGGGCGATTAGCCAAATGGGCCATAGAACTGGGTGAACATAACATCACCTATGTCCCAAGGAAAGCTATCAAGGCTCAAGTCTTGGCCGATTTCATTGTGGAAGTCCCAAACCAAACACTTACTGAAGTAAACACTGCCACCACTGAACCTTCCAACCCTGAAGCCTGGAAGCTTTTTACCGATGGGGCTTCAAGCGTTGAAGGGTCAGGGGCTGGATTAATTTTGATCAACCCAAAAGGTTTGGAGTTCACATATGCTCTTCGTTTTGATTTTCAGACCACCAATAACGAGGCTGAATACGAAGCAGTAATAGCCGGCCTAAGGCTGGCCAAAGAAATGAAGGTTGAAAAGCTTGAAGTGTTCACGGATTCGTTGCTGGTCTCAAGCCAAGTGAATGATAGCTACATAGCTAAAGAGCCCAACATGAAAAAATACAGAGAAAAATCAAAGGAACTAATGAATACCTTCCAAGCATGCAACATCAAACAGATCCCCAGATCTCAAAACAAAAAGGCCGATGCCCTAAGTAAGCTTGCATCTCTCACCTTTGCCCACCTCACCAAGAAGGTACTGGTAGAAGTGTTGAAGGCCCCATCCATTAATGAATTGGAGGTTCAAGATGTGGTTACCGAAGAAGAACCAAACTGGATGACTCCCATAAGAAAGTTCCTCAAAAATGGTGAACTACCCAATGATCAAGTGGAAGCTAAAAGGGTTGAAATCAAGGCAAGACAATACATGCTGCAAGGAGAAACCCTTTACAAAAAGGGTTACCTTGCTCCCTTGCTAAGGTGTGTCGGCCCCGAGCAAAGTAAATATTTGATCAAGGAAATTCATGAAGGAGTGTGTGGAGCTCACTTTGGAGCTAGGTCGGTAGTTGCAAAACTCATGAACCTCGGATATTTCTGGCCTTCAATGCATCACGACACAGCCGAAGAATTGAAGAAATGTGATGCCTGCCAGATCCATGCACCAATCCCAAAAAGTCCCAAGCATGATTTAGTCCCAATAACCTCGGCTTGGCCATTCCATAAGTGGGGAATGGACATCGTTGGTCCATTTCCCCCAAGCAAAGGGGGAGTGAAATTCCTACTGGTGGCGGTAGACTATTTCACCAAGTGGCCCGAGGTCAAACCACTTGCCAAGATCACAGGAAAGCAAGTCATTGACTTTGTCTGGGAAAACATCATTTGCCGTTATGGATTGCCAGGAGTACTTGTCACCGACAATGGAAGGCAATTTGCTGAGAAGCCTTTTAGCGTTTGGTGCAAAGAATACAAAATCGATCAGGTTTTCAGCTCAGTGGCTTATCCACAATCAAACGGGCAGGTTGAGAGAACAAATAGAAGCATAGTGGAAGGAATCAAGACAAGATTGGGAAGATATAAAAGCAACTGGCTGGAAGAATTGCCTAGTGTTCTATGGGCAATTAGAACAACGGAAAAAACAAGCCATAAGAAAACACCGTACAGCTTGGTATTTAGATCCGAAGCTGTGATCCCTGCCGAAATAGGAGTTGTAACCCAAAGAATTGTCAACATGGATCCCGAAGCAAACCAAAAAGAGACCATGTTGAATTTACAACTCCTAGAGGAAGCAAGAGATCAAGCCGCAATTCAAGAAGCCAAATACAAGCAACAGATGGAAGCTTACTACAACAAAAAAGTCAAAAACGAACGTTTCAAGCCAGGGGACCTAGTCCTCAGAAACAACGAAGCCAGCAAGAAAGAAAATCAAGGAAAGCTTGGCCCAAAGTGGGAGGGTCCATACACCATCCTTGAAGCACACAAAGGTGGATCCTACAAGCTGGCTGATTCAGAAGGCAAAAGGCTTCCAAGGTATTGGAACGGCAAAACATTGAAAAGGTTCCATGTTTAAACGGAAAGTTTGGTTTGTATCAAAATGTATGTCAAGCAGGATTATGAATACCTTTTGTAAAAAGCAAGTATTGCTTTAATGAATGAAGTTGTTTTTATCAAACTTGTCTTTCTATCCTAAAATCAGGTTAAGAACCTAGCAAAAAACTCCATGGCAAGTGCCATGTAAGGGGATGAGCTCCCAGGCTACATCGCTCAATAGGTTCAAGGGTTGAATGAGCCTATATAAGGGGTGAGTTCCTAAATCAATACAACTCCATGAGACTTGTCGAGAAAAAATAAAATTGTCTCATAGACGGGTATAAGCAGCCTACACCAAATGTTCCCTATGTTTTAGAAATACAGTCTACAAAAAGGCTAAAAAACCAAAAGAAATGATTACAAGGATAGGTGCCATCTCTTCTTGTTAAAAATGCCAAGGCTAAGTGTCTGCAGCACTGAACCCTTTTAGGTATAAAAAGCATAAGGGCAGCACAAACCCGACAAAGACAAAGTTACAAAAAGAACAAAACAAGTCCAAAAAAGAACAAAGTCAATTGGACAAAATCACAAAGGTACAAACCAAGCCAGGACGCAAAACCAAAAAGCCTTCAAGGCTTCAAGCCACCCGGGCAATACCTCGAAGCCTTAATGGCTTCAACCTTTTAAAAGACAGCCAAAAGGCTTCAACGGTTAAAATCCAAATGAACTGCCTTGTCCAAAAAAGGCACAAGCACAAAACCATAATAAAAGAAAAATAGTTCAAACATCACATCATAAAAATCCTAAAAAGACTTCCAAACATAAGTTAAGGCAAGTCCTAGTAACTTGCAAATCTAATCATTGTTCAACGGCCATACAGGCCTTCAAAATAACCAAAAGGAACCTTAGGGGTTCCTGAAAACCTAATATTGTTCGACAGTTACAAACCACGAATTGTTTTAACAAAGTGCTAAGAAAGCTACGAATTTTAGGCATCAGCAGAAGGCTTAGTAGCCCCAGAAATGCTACCCTTGGCCTTCTTAGTCTTCTTAACCTTCTTAGCCTTCGGACCTTGATCATCAACAGCTGAAACTTCCAAACTAGCATCCTTCGGAACATTGGCCTCCCCAGGAAAACTATCCTCACTATCCCCCGAAAAGGAACGTTTCCTCGACAGGGAGCCAAGCAGTTCAGCACATAACTTGTCATTCAAACCATCCGGCTTCAGTTCCTGTAAAGCAGAGAGAGGCTTACCATAACAAGAGGAAACTTGACTGACATACGGGTAGGATAACCTCTCCATTTGCTCCACGGAACTCTTAAAGACCTCAGAAGCTTCGGGACGGTATAGAGGAGATTGCTCCAAAGGGTTGCCAGACTCACAAAGCTTATAACCTGCAATAAGGCCTTGGTGTTTTCCCAGGTTGAGCAGCTTAGTGTAGACATCACCGAGAGCGGAGTTAAATTCCTTAGAGTGCAAGAGATAGGTAACCACCTGATGAAACCCATGTTCAATAAGCCATTGGTTATCCCCGGTAGTTTGGGCAACCAAAGCTTTCAAACCATCCTTCTCCTTATCAAAAGCTTTCTTTTGCACAGCCAAGGTTTCCCGGTCAGACTTCAGTTTCAATAAGTTAGCTTCAAAACTTTTCCTAAGATCACCCATTTCTATGTCATGCCTTTTAGTTAACTCCTCAATCTTCTTGTTCCAACCCAACTCCTTCTCAGAAAAGCTCTCAATTTCCTTCTTCATGGCAGCAATAGAAGCCTTCATTTTCTCCTTCTTCTTGGAAGTCTCTTCATATTCCCGCATCCCTTTGGCAAAACGGGTGACACCTTCAGCCAAAAAGGCAGAAAGGTTGCAGGAACTGAGCATCATCCTTGAGATAAGATGATCACCCTCCATCTCAGATATGGCATCTCGAACACCAGGAGGAGCAAAATGAGCCAACGCTTCAGCACACACAACAGGATCCTTAAAATTATCACCAACCTTCACCTTCCAATTGGGCACATAAATGTCATCTGAACCCTCGAAGCTTTCAACACTCTTGGCCGATGAACCTTCAATAGCAGAAATAGCACCCTTCTTGACCAATTTCTTCTTCTTGCTCGAAACGATCAACTCCTTTTCTTTGCCTCTACCAACATCCACAGCTTGATCCTCTGATGCTTCGATGTCATCACTAACGTCAACAGGCTCTGAGCCAGAGGGCTGATCAACACCCTTCAGATGACGTTGAGAACGACGAGTAGAACCTTTGGACACAGTAACCTTGGTGAAGCCTTTGACATTTGGAACATTGACATAACCAGAACCCTCAAACCTATAGTCAGCACCCTTAACAACCGCATTCTCACCAGGGGTAGCAGCAACATCACCAAAAACAACGTCCGAGGTATCATCACTCTTAATAAAATCCAAGGCAGACATAACTACAATACAAAATATAAAAAGATATAAGCAGACAAATAAAAAGAAATAAAAAGCAGGAAAAGGAAAAAGGCATACCCTTCCCATCTCTAATAAGCACCGGGTCCCGGTTAGCATTTTCCCAAATTTTACTTATACCCAATAACACCAACAGATGCTCAGGAAAGGGACGAAGCCTCGAAGGGAATTCCCTAAGAATTTCTAAAAAACGGGTGTTTATCTCGGAATCAGAAGGCTCCGGCTCGTTCAGAACAGCATCCGGGTGTCTCCAAATAAGTTTGTAAGGAACAATTTCCTCCGACACCCAGAAAAACCGATCCTTCCAAACCCCAAGTGTAGAAACCATGGACGAAATCAAACAAGTATCAACTTGACTGGTTTCGAAGGTAACCCAATCACCATTTTTGGCAAGACGAAAGAAACGACGGAATGATAGAAGAGCAGGATCATACCCACAAGCCCGGCAGAGAATTTCGAAATGCAAAACCCTAGCCATACCTAGGGGATGAACTTGACCGAAAGACACTCGATAATATTCCAACACATTCAACACAAAGTTTGAAAACGGATAACGGAGGTTCGAAAACTCAAAATGACGACAATACAAGGCAATCATACCAGAAGGACAAGCATTGACAGATTTATCACAAGCCGGTGCAACCGGCCTATATTTCGTCCCTATTCCCCATTCCGCACAAAATAAATCGACTTCCTCTTGGGTCAGTCGAGAGAAGGATTTTGCCATATCCTTCCGAGCACCCATAACTATGAACAATTAAAAAGAAGAAGAAGAGAAAGAACTAACCTGATTTTTGAAGGAAAGGGGGAACTTGAAAGAAAAGAAGAGGAAAAAGTGATGTTTATCCGGAAGTAAAACATGTAAATAAGTAAGATATAAAATAATATATAGGGGTAATAATGGCAAACAGTAACTGCCACCCTAAAAACTGCCATACATCAATCACATCAACCGTCGGTCATTTCAAAATTCAAATATTAACTGAACACAACCTTTCAAGCCTTCAAGCATGGAACCCTTGAAACTTTTAGGCAGTAAAACACGCGTATAAAGTCAGAAGTCTTTGAGCTCATCTCCCAAAAACCTCTGACTTGGGGGGCTGATGACGGGGGTAGCCCAAGATTGAATAAAATGGCTAATTACGTAAATGCTTAAATGGTTAAATGGTTCAAGGCTTAAAAAGCTGTGAGAAAGGAAAAAGCAACACGGAAACAGTAGCCAGTCACATCTGGAGATCACTTCACCAACCCACAGCCGCAAAGGCAGTGCAGGTCTGCACAATGCACGCTATTATCCGGGGGACAAAAGCCTTCAACCCCCAAAAGGGGAAACCCTCCACTACAAGCGAGGTTGCTAGTCTAATCCATTCCACTTCGGGAGATACCTTCTCTTATAAAATGACACTTCATTTACTTCAGAGAGGACATCCGGACCAGCTCTGATTCTTCAATCTCTGGTCATTCACATCGAATGCTTGTCTTGCACAAGTCATTCCCTTTCACGTCCAACACACACATTCTCTTTGCTACCACTTCCAAATCTGGATACAATCCAGAGGAGGATCTATAGCAAAGAACAACAATAAACTAGTAAACCTCCTTCCACGTCTCGCAAACGTGGGGGGACCCCACGACCTGCGTTAGGTAAGGTTGAACCCTTCAACCGTTTTGCCTAACCAGCCCAGCTACCACCGTTGGTCTTGTGTTTGTTGCTTCAACAATAAGTAAAACAAGAAACGTACGCATCGCTGAATCGTACGGGTAGTCGGTTAATTTTGGTTTGAAAAGAATAAACTATCTCGGTGTTCATGGATGAATCGGACGGGTAATCGGTTGCGTGCTTTGTTGGGTTTAGTGATGACGACGTCTTCGATTTTGTTTGAAATCTCCGGCCTCGATCGGGGCTGTTGTCAGTTAATTTTGGTTCGAAAATAACCGGGTAGGAAAAAAGAAGAAGAGACTGCCGTCACGATTTTTCTTTTGCTCGGTGGACGCATTGATTGCCACCCGACGGTACACCCTACTTCCAAAAACCTGCTTTTGATAGAATGTTGCATGACAGAACCAGGTCCCCATACTCCCCGTATAAACCCCGAGGGAGGGGTCCCCCTCCTTACTCCGAGAGCTTCACTCCCCTCACCAAGACCCCGAGTGAGATACTGGCCACCGAGAGGGTTAAGAACTCCTTCCCAAGGCCACCACCCATAAAACCGGGGCCGAAGGCACAACCGAACGAGTATTGTGAATTTCATAAAGGTTTCGGGCACAAAACCGACGACTGTATGTATCTAAAAAGGGAGATAGAGGCCGCAGTGAAAAAAGGAAGGCTGGCCCATTTAGTCAAGGAAATCAAGGAAGGGGGAGGGGACCGCAAGGGAAGAGATGTAAGGGAGCCTGGGAGGGCAGATGTTGATATGATCAGAAGGAGGAATGAATTCGATACCACCCGGAGTGTAAAAGCCAGGATCCTGGGCTCCCCGAACTGCATGAAAGCTCCCATCCTTATGCCATACCTAGAAGAAGGTGAAGTACAACGACTTCCCCTAAACATATCAGCCATAATAGCTGGCCATAAGGTGTCTCGAATACATTTGGACGGAGGGTCAGGCGTCGAGGTAATATACGAGCATTGTTTCCTTAGATTCGACAGAGATGTAAGAGATCGGTTAGAAGAAGATTCCATCCCCTTGGTGGGGTTCAATAACAGCATATCACATCCCTTGGGAAAGATCAGGCTCCCGTTTACGGTTGGGGTAGGGGACCGAGTCCGAACGATAAATCTGACCTTCACAGTAGTCAGGGCACCCTCAAAATACAATGCAGTCCTGGGAAGACCTGGAATTGGAGACTTGCAAGCGCATGCGTCCACCCCCCACGGGGCTTTAGTATTTCAAACACCAAAAGGCCTAGCATCGGTCAAATCTGCTTATGAAGTAGTCTCTTCCGTGACCAAAGGAGAAACGCTAGAAAAGCCCCAAGGGAAGGGGGTGGAAGAGTGGGTCCTCTGCGACAGATTTCCAGAACCAACCGTGAAGGTAGGGAGCCACCTGAGTGACAAATGCAAAAGTGCCCTGAAGGAGTTGCTCCTCCATAACATAGATGTGTTTGCATTTCAACATGGGGACATGACTGGAGTCCCCAGGAGTCTAACTGAGCACCGGCTCAACACCTTCACGTGGGCGAAACCAGTAAAACAGAAGAAGCGGAGCATGGGGCCTAATAAAAGAAGGGCTGCTTGTGAAGAAACTCGAAAACTACTCAGAGCCGGGATAGTCAGAGAAGTGAAATACCCGTCCTGGGTCGCCAACCCAGTCATGGTTCAGAAGAAGGACGGGGGGGTGGAGGATGTGCATCGATTTTCAAGATCTAAACAAAGCATGTCCCAAGGACTGTTATCCTCTCCCGGAGATAGACACCCAGGTGGACTCTTTGTCTCAGTACCCCCTGAAATGCTTCCTGGACGCCTACAAGGGATACCATCAAATCCAAATGTCAATACAAGACGAGGAAAAAACCGCCTTCATCACGGATGAAGGGACGTTCTGCTACACCAAGATGCCCTTCGGCCTCAAGAATGCTGGGGCCACATATCAGAGGTTCATGAACACCTTGTTTAGGGAGCAACGAGGAAGGAACTTGGAGGTGTATGTCGATGATATTGTTATCAAAAGCTTGACGGAGACGGCCATGATAGACGATATAGCCGAGACTCTCCACACTATGCAGGATGTGAACATGAAGTTAAACCCGGGGAAGTGCTGTTTTGGAGTAGAGGAGGGGAATTTCCTGGGAGTAGTGGTCACCAAGGGAGGGATCAAAGCAAATCCAGAGAAAACCCAAGCGGTGGCTGAGATGCGATCCCCCAGGTCCCTAAAGGACGTCCAGCAGCTAAACGGAAGACTGATAGCATTGAACCGTTTCTTATCAAAGGTAGCCGACAGGACCCTTCCCTTTATGAAAGTATTGAAAGACTGCCTCCAGACAAACAAGTTTAAATGGACCACAGAGGCTGAGGTTGCCTTTCAAGAAATGAAAGCATACATCTGCAAGCTCCCGATGTTGGCCACCCCAGTACCCGGAGACCCGCTGCTCCTATATCTATCCGCCTCGAAAACAACCATAAGTGCGGTTATGATGGTAGAACGGGAAGGGAAACAGATCCCCATATATTTCATCAGCAGAACGCTTAAGGGGCCCGAAGAGCGATACATGCCTCTAGAAAAACAAGCATTAGCCCTTGTCTTCGCATCCCGAAGACTCAGGAGATATTTCCAAGGGCATAAGGTTACCTTAATGACCGATCAACCCCTTCAAAAGGTACTCAGGAGGCCGGAGCTGTCGGTACGATTAGCCAAGTGGGCTGTGGAGCTAGGGGAACACTCTCTGGAGTATAGGCCCAGAACGGCCATGAAGGGACAGATACTGGCCGATTTCCTAGCAGAGGTCCCTGAGGACGAGGAGAAAGAACTGTTAAAGTGGGAAGCCTTAGAAAAAGAAGAAAGAGAGAAGGAAGACGAGGCGATGTGGAAATTACTCACCGACGGAGCATCTAGCGAAGAGGGGAGTGGAGCAGGAATCACACTGATAAGCCCCGAAGGGATTGAGCTAACATACGCCATAAGATTGGACTTCGAGAACACCAACAATACAGCAGAATATGAAGCCCTCCTAGCGGGAATGAGGCTGGCTCAAAGAATGAAAGCAAGGCACGTGGAGGCTAGTACTGATTCGCAATTAGTAGTGAAACAATACCAAGGAGAATATGAAGCCAAAGATAGCACCATGGCTCGATATGTGGCAAAAGTAAAAGAGATGGCCGAGGCGTTCAAAACTTTCAAACTGGAATACATCCCCAGGGGAAGAAACAGAAAATCTGACGCCCTCAGTAAGCAGGCCTCGGTAGCATTCAACCACCTCGCGAAAGAAGTTAAGGTGGAGGTCCTGACATCTCCCTCCCTTGACACAAAGGAGGTAGCCGCGGTTGAGAGCACCCCAGAGACGTGGATGACACCGATCATTGAATTCCTCAGAGATGGAGTCCTGCCTGAAGGAGAATGGGCGGCCAGAAAGATAAGGGTCAGAGCCCTACAGTACGAACTGATCGACAGGGAGCTGTACCGGAGGTCATATCTGGGTCCATCCCTGAAGTGTGTCGACATGGAAGAAGCCGAATATGTGATTAGGGAAATGCACGAGGGGATTTGCGGGATGCACTCGGGCCCCAGGACGATAGTAACAAAAGCAATGAATGCAGGGTTTTACTGGCCACGAATGTACGAGACAACATCTGAGGAAATCAAGAAATGTGATAACTGCCAGGTGCACGCACCAATGACCCACTGACATAAACACCCCATGATACCTGTATCAACATCCTGGCCATTCCAAAAATGGGCTATCGATATAGTCGGGCCTTTCCCGGAGGGCCCGGGGGGAGTCAAATATGTGGTGGTGGCTATTGATTATTTCACCAAATGGATCGAAGCAAAACCCCTGGCGAAAATCACGGGGGAACAGATGAGAAGATTCGTGCTGGATAACATCGTCTGCAGGGAGTTAGTGAGCGACAACGGGGTCCAGTTTGCCGGAAGGCCTTTCAAACCATGGTGCGAGCAGATGCAGATTCAACAAGTGTTTACATCCATCACCCATGCCCAGAGCAACGGGTTGGTGGAAAGAGCTAACCAAAGCGTCATTAAGGGGATAAAAGGAAGGCTCGGAAGAAAGCAAAAGGGCTGGTTGGAAGAACTCCCATTCGTGCTATGGGCATACAGGACTACTCCTAAAAATTGCAATGGGGAGACTCCGTTCAGCCTCACCTACGGGACAGAAGCCGTCATCCCAGCTGAGATAGGGTCCCCGACTGCCCGAATGAAGCTACGGGAAGAGGAAAACGAACAAGACCTCAGGATGAACTTGAATTTATTGGAAGAAAGAAGGGAAATAGCAGCAGTCCGGGAGGCCAAATACAAGAGGCTACTGGAGAGTTATTACAACACCAAGATGAAGAGGCTCAATCTCATCCCGGGGGACTTAGTCCTAAGATCAAATGAAGTCAGCCTGCAGGAAAGCACCGGAAAGCTAGGCCCCACCTGGGAGGGACCCTACCGAGTCATATGGGCAAATGGCAAAGGAACTTGCAAATTGGTAACGCTCGAAGGCAAGGAGGTCCCCAGGACCTGGAACCTCATGCAACTTAGGAAATACTATATGTGAGGGGTCTACCCCCGGGAAAACGGCCAAGGGCCACTTTTGTAATGTTTGATTATTAACCTGGGGTACCCCCTAAGGACAAATCTTTTGTAACGATTTATGCTGGGGAGTACAAATCCCCAAGAAATGAATGGAAAACGGACAGTCAACATGTCCCATTTTGACAAAGTAATGGACATTACTCCTAGGCAGACGTGCCCAGGAGCACCATAAAGCCTTACTAACAGGTAAACACACGTGTATAGAACATATCAAACATGCCAAAAGCCCGGCCGTGGGGCAAGTAAGGGCCTAGCTAACCCAAAGAAAACGGACAAAAAAGCAAATCGAAAACATAATGTTACATTATAAACTTGTCCAACGATTGGCCTCGAACAGACAATCCATGTTTACTATACAAACCACAAACACATTGTACCTCTGTAAACTAAACTACAAAAAGAGGTCACGTTCCATTCATTTACAAAACAAATGTACAAAGAAGAGCCTTAAAAACTTTTGCCAAAACTACAAAACAACGAAGCACGGCTAGGCTAAACTAAAAGAACTAAAGCTCAACTTCTTGTAAAATGGTCCAGAGGCCCCCGAAAAAAACACCATCTCAACCCTAAGCAAAAGTCCCTGCAAAAGCAACAAACACAACAAAAAGCATGCAAACAACAGGGCAATAACACAAGATCATAAGTTGCACGATTAGCTACCAAGGGAGACCCCCACACAAAGGTCCCCCCATTCCAAACACAAAACAGTTCAAAAGTATCCCAAAAGAAGTAGTTAGTTAGGTTACAACCATATCGAAGTGAAGCAAATGTTCAGAAACTACTGGAGTGCACCCCCAGGCAGAGATGGCGGAGAGGAAGGGCTAGCAGAGGAAAACAGGGCTTTCAACTCGTCAATCGATATTAAGGGATGATCCAGGATCTTCTTCAGGATGGCAGCGGTCTTGTTTCCAAACTCCTCGTCCAACTTAGACAGCCTCTTTTGGCTTTGGAGTTATACAACGGGATCTCTTTCCTGCCTAGACCCTGAGCAGAATAAGCATAACCATCCTTCAAACCGGCCTGGTAGCCGACATCCCGATAAGCCCTATATATCTCCTCCAAGCTGCTCTTAAAATCCTCCGACTGGGCAACAGCGGCAAGGAAGGCTCCAAAGCCTTCGGTAATTAGCCAATGTTTCTCCCTCGCCAATCGTTGGTTGTTGTCGGAGGTTATCCCATAGTCGGCATACATGGTATTGAGTTGCTCCTGGGAAACGGAGCCAACTTTTTTCCAATGCTTCAGCTCAGTAGCAAGCTCCCCCTTCTCTTCAGCCAGCAACGCCATCTCTTGCTCCCAAGCCTGTTCTTTCTTTGCTAACATAGCTCCAGCTCCCTGAGCAAAAGATCAGTGATACAAAAAAAAAAGAGGGAGGGGGGGGGGGAGAAGACTACATACCTTCTCCTCCTGCAGCTTCCTTTCAGCGTCAACCACTTGGCACCTAAGCCCAGCAACAGCAGACTGGGAAGCCTTAAGCTCAGCCTTAAGCCCTTCATTGGCCCTCCTCAGATCATCGATTCTTTGCAACATCCCAGCACCCCTAAAAAAGCTTTCACACAGGGACATACTATACTAATCCTCGAAAAGGTCATCCCTTAGAGCAGAGTTTACAAATTTATGTGAGGGAGGAACAGCATGGTTCAAGAAATCCCTAGCAGCTTCGGGGGTCCCTATCACTGAGGAGCTAGTCACCTTCCATTTAGGGACATAAACCGGAGGGATGGCATCGGCAAACAAAGGAGCAAGAGGAGATCGGTGAGCAAGACCTTCGAAGGGAGTGGGTCTACTAGTCCTAGTGGCATGAGAAGGCGAAAGCTCAAAAGCTGAGGAAAGACGAGCGAGGCCCACCTCAGAGGTCTTATCCCGAACTCGGGAAGAAGAGGGACCGGTATCAATCTCTATGGGCTCCCGGGAACTCCCCTAAAAAACAGAAAGAAGAACATCAAAGGCAAAACAAGAAACAGAGAAAACGAAATAAAGAGAAGATAAAGCCTACCAACAGAGGAGCACTCACGAGGCTCGAAGGCCTCAAGTGTTTAGACAGAGAACCTTTGACCCCAGCAGGGGGGAGATCAGAAGCAGCTTTCGATGAAGTAGAAGGTTTTTGACCACTGGCACTTCGAAGTCTCTGACGGATGTTACGGGAAACAGGAGCTGGCTGAGGGCTGACAGACTTTCTCTTACGGACTAAGCGAATCTCCACATCTTCAACATCACTTTGGCCTGAAGGGTGAACAGGAGGAAGGTCGGGGGAACTTTCCTCCTCATCAGAAGAACCCTCCTCATTACCACCTACGGCGGTAGAACCCCGGCCGGAGCGGACCCCCCAGCAGCCTGCACCTCCGCATTCAACCTAGGATCAATCTCGTCGCCAACCACAAACTTAACATCTTTGGAATCACCCTGAAGTAGCCTCCACAAGGTTACCTCTACAACACATAAATAAGCACTAAAGATGACTACACAGTCTTCAAGGCATAAAAGGAGATAACTATAAGTAATAGATCAAGGACAAAGAAATACCCTTCTTGCCGAAAAAAGCCCTAGGACGAACCAGATAAGAGGGGCTCAATCCCCCCATGGCAAGCGTCCCTTCGGAAAAAAGTAAACGCCCTTGTCGGATTCTCACACATCCGTTTCCACAGAACGGTCTCGGCTGCAGACAGAGTGGGAACGGCGTCTTCAATCACAGCATCAAGATCTCTCGGCAGGGGGGAATCCGATAGCATAGTAGCAGAAACAAAGATGAATCTGCTCTTCCAGTCCTTTGGATAAGTGGAAGTGGGCATGAAACTGTAACAGGGTTTCGAGACATTGTTCGGCCGTTTTGCAAAGGTAAACCAATCTCCGTCTGAAATTAGCTTGTAGAACATGCAGAACAAAGGAATAGAAGGCTCCCCTGAAATAGCAGCACAAGATAACTCAAAATGAACCACTCGCATAAACCCTAAAGGGTGAATCAGAGAAAAGTGGACACCAAAGTGACGAAGCAAAGAGACTTTGAAAGAGGAAAGAGGGTATCGAACCCCGCAGGAAGAAAATGCCAGTGTATAAATGGGGATCCTGTCCGGTGTGCATTCCGCCGGCTCGTTAGGGCCCGGCAAGGAAGGGGAAAATCGCTCAGGGATGTTATACGCTTCAACGAAGGACTTCAAGTCCTTTGCCGCCAGTACGGACCTTATCGATGAACGACCACAATGACTCATGATCGGAGAAGAAGAAAGGGTCAAGAGGAAAGTGTCACGGAGAAGGAAAAAGGGTTTTCAAAGTGTTGAGTGAGAAACCGGAAAGGGGTAATGGGGTATTTAAAGAGACGCAGGCTGACATGCAGGTAACCGTCACGTCAGTGGTCTCTTCAAAATTCAAAAAAGGGGCACGTGTTATTAGGGGGCTAGCTCCCGCTATAATAAAACCGGCGGTATAATGATTAGTGGGGACGGTGTATTACAACTGATCTCAGGTGGACCCACTGGAGAAAAACCACTCTTTGGACGGTTGTGGCTCAGCCCCGGATCATGAGCCTCGGGTCTCAGAACCAGGGACTAAAGATGACTTGACGACGGGCCAGTGGGAAGGCCCACTTTACCCGCTTTAAACTACCCTTGGAAAGCCCAAATATATAAAAAGCCCACCAAGAAGATTCACCCGGCCCGTTAAATCTTCTCCTCTTTTGTTATAGGCAGGAAACAGCTAGCAGAAGGACAGGCTCCATTTAATGTTCGATAAGAATAGGATCTCGTCTGAAAGCACTGTACTTCTCCGGCTGAAGCATTAATTGGGGAAGACATCTCGCCACTGGGGGTCAGACGCGTGTCTGCACCTCCCGAGAACCCTCAGAAGCCGTTGGATCACATGTGGGATGTATCTAGTGAGATAGGGACCAACCGTTATATAAGAGCAAACAAAAAGAACAAAGGCAGGGATAGTCTCCGGGAACCATCTCATTTACTACACTCTCATTTACTCCCCTCATAAAGTCCGACCAACATTCTCTTATATTCAATACATGCATACGTATTAAATAGATTCACACCAAAAAGGAAACCTTCCGGTGATTCCACTCATCGGGAGAAGCTCCTTTCATTTTCCGGCAAGTTACTTATTCTCACGCCGGAGCTTGGTCACGGATTCCCCTCCCGGGGTCCCCCGTGACGAGGCTAACGGTTTTTTCTTTTGCAGCAACGAAGATAGAGACTCTTGACGTCAACGAAGGTCCATCTCACGTCATCCGTAAGTTGGGTATTCGACAACGGGTGTTTTTTCTTTTTGCTGGTTGAATGGGACATGGGTATGTAAATAAATAAAAGGTTTTCTAAACACTATACACACAAGTGTATGGATCATATTTTGAACAAAATACAAGGGTTTTGTTGTCTGTTTGTCAACTGAAGTGAAACCAAGAACAACACTTGTGTCGTGAATTCGTCGACCAGAACAAAACCCGTGGAGTGTTGTAATTTGCACAAGGAAAATCAAAGAAGGACTACATGCGGTCTTTCAATCATCGAGCGTTGAAGGGGCTATTTCTTGATACGAACCGAAGGAACAATGGTTTTCTTGCTTGTGATCATCTTAATTTACAGGTAAGTTTTTTTATCCCTTCCATACATAAATTTTATGCCATACATAAATTTTATGCACCGATGCATGAACAAGTAACGTGTTTTGATTAGAAACCGAGATCGATTGTGATTTGTTTGTTTAACGGATCATGGATGTGAATTGAATTGTGTAAGTACGGCGGAATTTTACGTGCTCGACACGTTGAGTTTGCCCTTGCGTTTGTACCCTACGTTATAGGAGTCGTTTGATTGGATGTTGGTTCTACGTTAAGCGTGATTAAAAAAGATTGTGTGAACATGATACTTGTTAAATTATTCTTACTAATTTCGGATGTAACTCGTAGTAGTGCTTGATTAGCTATCTATAAGGTAAGTTGTTCTTAAATTGTAGATAATCTTGAATGTGTGACATGGAAAACATGTTTTGTATGAACGTCTTGTATATATGCGGTAGATGTTTTTTTTTTATAAAACAAGCATGTTATTTGACTAAACGTAATATGATCACCATATTTGATATATGGATTGAACGGGAAAAGTAAAAGTCTCTAATTTCAACACTCTTGAATGATAGTAAATTTAGTGGTTCTTTTAACCGGGAAGAGTTTGAGCTACTTTGATATATTAATTCATGTATATGTGTAATTTTATTGCTAAGCATGCCATGTTGATTTGTTTGACATGGAGTATTTTCTTAACAATGGTTAAATCTGTGTTATCTCATTCATGCCTATGTGAAAGGTTTTAGGCTATGTTAATAGCCTAGTGTTAACTACATAGGGTTCCTAATAAAAGGAATTAGACTACCCTTAATAAATTTAGATACATAAGCCTAGAGTTGAGCTATCTAATATTTTGGGGTGGTACTGTGGTAGTACTATTGTACATCTTACTGAACCTAAAAGAAAGAGTTTAGGTGAGAAAGGAATATAGTATATATTCATATGCTATGCTAAAAATTCATAAGCCTATTGGTTCTGTAGAATTAATGACTGAGTGTGTGTAAAAACTGTCATAGAATCAAGGGATATCATCCGTAATTCTCAGAATAGGGCTTCTGATCCTATTGAGAATGTCGTTGATTCTGATAAAGCATCAGCTGCTGGCAATGACAGTGTATCTATTCCTTCTCAACCTAGGAAAAGCATGAGAAAAAGAACAACTAAGTATTTTGGTTCTGACTTTCATCCTTATTTAGTTGAAAGGACTAGGAGTTAAGTTGGACATCAGGATCAATATATTATTTTAATATTGAAGATGATCAACTCCTGAGCAAAACCTTAAACAAGCATTGTTGAGATGATCCTATCTAACTGGTTCTTTCTGAACCAAGCAGATAATTATTTATGTAGCAATCCTGATTCCTCTGGTAAAGGAGTAATCTATTGGTATATAGGATTTGGAGGAGGATGTTGTCATCCTATGAACAAGGATAAGATGGAGGAACAAGAGTATATTAATATACAGTTTCATTACATAGAGAAAGTGTTGAAGAAATTCAATTACTTTGTTATCCGGTTAATACTCCTATAGGTCATAATATCTAACTTGTGCGTAAACAAGGAGAATCTATTTCACATATGGTGTATTTAAAGCAATTGGATGCCTAATATCCTACTTGTGCATAATCAAGGTGAATCTATATAACATATGTTGTGGGACACTGGGTAGAACTACCAGTAATCCAAGTACTCTGCAGTCGCAAGCTATGAATAGATTGTTTGAATGCTTGAAAAGAACCATGATCTATGGTTTATGTTATTAAGGTTTTCCTTTAGTTTTAGAAGGGTGATGTAAGTTGTATTACTAAATGGATGGGTATTCCTACTTGGTGGAGGTGTTATCTCCTAGGCTTCAAAGAAGCAGACTTGCATCACAAATTTAAGAATGGAATCTGAACTTGTAGATTTAGCAGCAGCTGGTAAATAAGCTGAATGGCTAAGAAATTTGGTCTTTGAGATTCCTTTGTGGTCAAAACTGATATCACAAATATCTATCATGTGTGATAGTGCAGGCTAAGGTTTATAGTCAAGTGTATAATGGAAAGTCTAGACAGTTGTGTATTATACATAGCATGATTCATGAGCTCATCATGCATAGAGTGATATCTGTTGAATTTGTAAGATCTGAGTATAATTTGGCTGATTATCTAACTAAAGAGTTAGGAGAGATCTCGTGAATAAATCAGTCATAGGGATGGGTTTAAAGTCCACACTTTAATATCCTATGTCAAGATACCCAATTCCCATCTAATACAACGTTAGATGCAGAATTCAATGTGGAAAGCTTGTCATAGAGATATTGGAACACATGATCAAAATCATCCCAAGGTTGTGTTCAGACTGCAAGATAAAGGAGGTTGAAGTATAACTTCTTAATAGTTCTTTGAAAAATTGCATTTGCAGGTGCGAGAATAAAAGAACTACCTATAAGAGTATGAAGTTTAGCCGCTTCAAGAAGCTTGGACTTGGCTTTGATATACTCTTTGAAGGATTGGACATAGGCTAGTAAAATATTGTGTCAAGTAGGGGGGGGGGGGTAGTTGCACGGACCTCCCATCCGCCGGAGTATCTACGGATCTACAAGCGGTATTTTCAAAGGACCACGTGTCAAGAGAAAACATACTTTTAAAGACGGATCTTTCATAAACAAGAATGATTTTAGTAAACACACAAGTGTATAAATACTTGTGTAACACTAAGTTTCGACAAAGAACTAGTTTTGTCAAATTTTACAAGAAGTTGTAAAGATGGAATTTCTTTAAAAACGAGACTTTCAAGAAACGAAGTTGATTTATATAAAGATACACTAAAAGTAAGGAGCTTTACTACATATTTTTGGAAAAACTACAAGTTCATGTAATTCTTGCGATTTACATATATATTGACTAGTTTGATGCTTTGAACATTGTTTTGATTGAATAAGAAAATTGTTGGTTTGATTTGTAAAAGAAAATGATACGCTTGAAAGCGTGGCCACCTCCAGTTACAGAGGAAACTCTGGCGAAATTTTTCCAAAAACCTAACACTTAGAAATATTTTCACTACAAGTGTGGCGTATAAAATAAATATGAAAAATTATATTTATTTTATAAAAGAATCGTCGAGTTGTCGTGTTTGAAAATAAATATACAAGTATATTTATGTTATAAGACGAAATCATGTCGTTTGATATCTGAAATAAATATAAACTATATTTATTTTCGTGAAACGGCTTCGTATTGTTCGATGTTTGAAATAAATATAAAATATATTTATTTTTATAAAACGTTTTCGTGTTATACGAAAGTTTGAAACAAATGTAAACTACATTTATTTTTATAAAATAGTTGTCGTAAATAGTTCCGAATCGTCGCTTTCGTACATTGTAGAGTATCGTCGAAAGTAGTTTCATACCAGGGTTTTTATACATACAAAGGTTTATTTACTCACTTACACATGAACTCGCTCAACATTATTGTTGATTTTTCAACTTACATGTATTTCAGGGAATTAAAGGATCTGGCGCGGTATGACACGTTTTCCCGCTGCATTAGTCTCGAGGTCATCCGAGTTTAAGGGATGTGACTTTTTCCTGGACGAGTCACAGTTCTTAAACTGTGTTTTTCAGTTTTCTAAACTGCGGGGGTGAAATACATGTTACTATGATTACGAGTACTTTTACATGGTATGGTTAGCGTAAGGAGGGTTATTATTCAGATCATGTGAGTGGGTAGGCAGAAACTTGAGGCCATTAATCCTCAGGGTAGGACCGAGGGGCAGGAGCGGTAGATCTATCTGGGTGTAGCGAGCCCAGCCCCAGGCCCAAACAGAACGGACCTCGGGGTGACTTTGTACCCAACGCATAAATCTGCTAGGTTTGAGTCTTCCTACTTATCGCGGTTTCCCAAACATGTGTGCGAAGATTAGTGGGGGCTTCCCATGTGTCGACTAGTCGTGTTTGTACGTGCCCTTCTTGATCCAAGGACCGTAGCGAGTGTGAGTGTGCGTAGGTTTTACGTACGTGCCCTTCAATCCGAGGACGGTGAAAATTAGTTTAATAGTAATGATAGTACGAGTAGTTATTCAATCCCATTCCCAACCCACCGGGAATCCCATGCCTTAAGAGTGTGAACTCACCTCGGTTGCTCGGTTTGACTCTCAAAAGTAGCTAACAGTCAAGGTCGGTCAATCACGTCCTAGTACGATTACCACTTAGTTTATTAGTGACTTCAAATAGAACACAAAGTTCCTACACGTATCTATCACATAACATGCATCACTTTAACGGTTTATGCCCATTTCAAATAGAACACAAAGTTCCTACACGTATCTATCACATAACATGCATCACTTTAACGGTTTATGCCCATATATACTTCCCATCCGTTCCCCACTCAAAATCAAACATACGATAATGCACATAACATATATAACATGTTAGATCATTCACAGATAGCATACTCGACATTTAGACACGCACGTCACAACTTATGTCAATTCAGCATTAATATTCAAAACCGGCTGTTTTCGGACATTTAAATAAAATAGTTAAATTATTCCAAAAATTCCCAAATTTTTACAGGATGTCTTAAACGTTCCATATTTTATTGTGTAAAGATATCGGGGTCCAGTTCATTACCAATATTTTATAGAAAATCGTTTACCGGACTGCAATCAGATTTACTACATTCTGATTGCAGTTTACGGAATAATTCGTCTAAAATTCCTCGAAAGTCCGTTTGACAAAATTCCAATTCGAGAGTCATAAGTACATCAGTGACCATCTATGGTATGTCCCCCCTTTTCTCTAACTGTTTTCAGTTTTCTAAACTGCGGGGGTGAAATACATGTTACTATGATTACAAGTACTTTTACATGGTATGGTTAGCGTAAGGAGGGTTATTATTCAGATCATGTGAGTGGGTAGTCAGAAACTTGAGGCCATTAATCCTCAGGGTAGGACCGAGGGGCAGGAGCGGTAGATCTATCTGGGTGTAGCGAGCCCAACCCCAGGCCCAAACAGAACGGACCTCGGGGTGACTTTGTACCCAACGCATAAATCTGCTAGGTTTGAGTCTTCCTACTTGCACTTCACACATATCAATGGCCTTGCAAACCATTGGTGATCTCTTTTTCCTTATTTGCTACATACCAGGGTTTTTATACATACAAAGGTTTATTTACTCACTTACACATGAACTCGCTCAACATTATTGTTGATTTTTCAACTTACATGTATTTCAGGGAATTAAAGATCTGGCGCGGTATGTTGTGTCTTCCCGCTGCATATGGGTTCCGAGGTCATCCCGGTTTAGGAAATGTGACTTTTTCCTGGACGAGTCACAAATCTTAAACTGCGTTTTATTCATGTTGATGTTTATGTCTTTCAAAACAATGTTTTATGTTATGGTGTTGTAGTCCCCAAGACAATGTTATGTTACTTCGGTTTTAAAACTTAAATCTATGGATGATCTTGCATGGTAACTCGGATGACCTCGAGACTAATGCAGCGGGAAAACGTGTCATACCGCGCCAGATCCTTTAATTCCCTGAAATACATGTAAGTTGGAAAAATCAACATAATGTTGAGCGAGTTCATGTGTAAGTGAGTATGTAAGATCCTTGTAAGTATAAAAACCCTGTTATGTAGCAAATAAGGAAAAAGAGATCACCAATGGTTTGCAAGGCCATTGATATGTGTGAAGTGCAAGTAGGAAGACTTAAACATAGAAAATTTATGCGTCGGGCACAAAGTCACCCCGAGGTCCGTTCTGTTTGGCCTGGGGGCTGGGCTCGCTACACCCAGATAGATCTACCGCTCCTGTCCCTCGGTCCTACAATGAGGATTAATGATCCCAAGTTGCGCCTACCCACTCACATGATCTAAGTAGTAACCCTCCTTACGCTAAACATACCATGTGTAAAAGTACTCGTAATCATAGTAACATGTATTTCACCCCCGCAGTTTAGAAAACTGAAAACAGTTAAGAGAAAAGGGGGACATGAACTCACTGTAATGCGTCCTCGATAACAGCAACTCAAACTCGGTCTGTAGCACGACAACCTACAACGTGCTAATATCTATTAGACGAACGGCCGTGCCTTAGCTTAGAGTTTTAACGTTCTTGGGGAAATAGTTAGACAACTATTTCGTGTTTATATTTCTTGGTTATCGTATACATAGATTCCTTCCCAAGGATGGGGTATTCGTACATGTATTATGTATTTGGTGACTTAAAGTATTGACAAAATATATTTACAAGTTTCATATTCAACACTTTAAAGTTTTATGTCAAAACTCATGGCGAGGTTTAATTCCGAGAAATAAAGTTAAACATACTTGTTAGAAAAACAGTTTTTCTAAGTCTTGGTATTGGGGTGAAACAGATGTGCCTACTTGTTACTTTCATGCTTTCCTGTTTTCACATCATATACTTGCTATGTTCATTAGTACATTTATAGTACATGATTTCATTGTGTTTTATGCTATGTATGCCCATTGTGTGCGTACTCAGTACATTGTTTCACATTACATTTTATGCTATGTATGCCCATTGTGTGCGTACTTAGTACATTGTTTTACATTACATTTTATGCTATGTATGCCCATTGTGTGCGTACTTAGTACATTGTCTTACATTACATTTTATGCTATGTATGCCCATTGTGTGCGTACTTAGTACATTGTCTTACATTACATTTTGTGCTATGCATGCCGTGTCAAGTAAGAACAATGAATTTGTGAACTTATGTGTATATTATCTTCATGTATTCATTGTGAATGGAAAGAGTTCAATCCATAGCGACACCCTGATATTCGAATATTTGGAATGTGTAATATACTAATGTGAAATTCAATCGTCGCGATATTTCATTTATGCATAAGTTTGTGTTTGTTTGAGAAGTGTTTTGAGTTAATCATGGATATCACCAAAATGGGGGAGGAATGTTGGTAATTTTAGTGTTACCAATAGATTTTCGTGATATTGGATTAACTCGTCGACCAAGTGAATCTTATTAAATATTAAACGAGTTAGGAGATGCGGGAGTGCATGCTTGCTTTAATGTTAATAAGATTTGGCGTATTTATCGGTTTTGATTTTATAATGATTTTATTAATTAAAATATATATAGCATTTTATATATAGTTACTTTTTGTCATGTTTTGTGAATTAATTTTAAGTGGGCCAAAAGAATGAACGTGATATATAAGTTTTCATATATTGGGTTATGTTGAAAACTTTGAATGGGCCTAAAACGTAGATTGGATCACATGTTGGATCTGATTGTTTCTTAAAACCAATAAACCGATGGGCATGTGGTATGCATACATGAGGACAATAATTTTGGTCGACATAGTGAACAGTTTTTGTTCTTTTTGTTCGAGATATGCGAACGAGCGGTACGGTTTCAAGAATTCTCAAACATTCAACAGATTCGTTCTTGTGTGTTCTACACATACACATCTTATCCGATTAATCATTGGTAGTACCACCAAATAGGTTAATCTGAAAGTGAACACACGATTTGTGTAGAAATCCAGGTTTTTTCTTCATCTCAGTTTTCTTACAATTGGTTCGAAATTGGTTAGTAATCACTCCAAAATACAACATCATATCTTTAGATTTATTCCAACACCTATAACATTTTTTTTGTGATTGTACGTAGCTTCCTATTTTGGTTCAACAGAGATGGAGAATGATTACTCCACCACTGCGACATATCAGAGCCAGAGAAGTCTCCTACACAACAAGTTTGAAACAACCATCATTCAATTTACCAAACCTCCATTAACTTTAAATAATATTTAACACATAAATTTCTTAGTTTATATCTTTCTTATGTTATACTTTCATATCTATTAAAGACATTATACCTATTTTTTATTTTATAATACCAGTGAAGTCTCCTACACAACAAGTTTGAAACAACCATCATTCAATTTACCAAACCTCCATTAACTTTAAATAATATTTAACACATAAATTTCTTAGTCTATATTTTTCTTATGTTATACTATCATATCTATTAAAGATATTATAACTAATTTTTATTTTATAATTTGAGTAAATTACGTTTTTCGCCCCTGTGGTTATATCACTTTTACTATATTAGCCCAAAATAAGAATTTTTATCATATCTGCCCCCATGGTCTCTATAACTAACCATTTTGGCCCTCATGGTCTCTATAACTAACCATTTTAGCCCCCATGATCTCTAGACTTAGGGGCCAAAATGGTTAGTTATAGAGATCATGATGGCACATATGTTAAAAATTCTTATTTTAGGCTAATATAGTAAAAGTGATATAACCACAGGGGCCAAAAACGTAATTTACTCATATGATTTTGTTATACACATAGATACATTCTATTAATTAGTTATGCGCTCTGCGGCGGTTAAAAATGTACGTAAAAATAAGGAAGGCACAAGAATTTGTTAAAAAAACAACAAAACATAAAACATTGTTGTTAAATTTTAAAAAGGGGAAAACTTACGGCTGGTTTAAAAAGACAAAAATAACTTTATTAAAGTTTTAAGGTAACTTTATAAAAGTTTAAGAATACAAAGGTAAATTAGTAAAAAAAGACAAAACAACTTAAAAAAAGTATAGAGGTAAACATAAAATTTGAAAGTATATGAGTTTATTAAAAAACTTTTTGTGACCAAGTTGTAATTTAAAAAAGTTTGATGGTTTAAATAATTGTACACATTCAACAAAACCCCAAGAATTGGTTTTACGAAGGCTTAAACTTAAATCTCCTCCATTCACGTACAAACACATTTACCATTACACCAAAGACTGGTTCAAAGATACATTCTATTAATTAGTTTCCACGTCAGCTGGTTCAAAGACTGCTGGTAAACAGCCGGTGTGTTCTACGTCCAACCGATTTGCAGCTCTGGATGATGATAACACAGATTTAAACGGGTTCTCGGTGATGGATTTTGAGGCTTCTATGAAAACTAATACTTTGGTGGGAGTCCCAATCAACCTCGATCCGCAACAGAGTTTTTGTGAAGAAAGATGTTCCACTCCGGGAGAGGCTTCGGTTGACTTATGTCCACCGGATAATGTTTGCATGAAGAGCTGCACTATAAACCAGCAAAATGAGAGTGATCCGGGTCGTGTTTTGCCTAACTGGAACAGGTTTAGTCCTCAGGATTCGCTAAACAGGATTTTGAATAAAGACTACGGAATAACGGATGCTCAGAAAAAGCGTATCATCGATGCCCTTTGCAGTGACTCGAAAGCGGTCAAAGCAGAGGACCAAGAAGAGTGGATTGACGGGGAATGGGATTTTTTCTACGACAAATGTAAGGAGCTTGGTTTAGACCCGGATTTCTGCGTTGAGGATGTCTATGAGGATGAGAGCGGTTCGGCCCAGTTCATAGCTCAACTTGCGAAGTCGGGTAAATACTTTGACCCCGTTGTTGCTAAACCCCCTAAACGTAAGTAAGTTATGTGTCCGTGCATAGTGATCTGTTATTTCTTTCTGCTGTGGAGCTGTTCCTATGCTTTATGTCGTTTGCTCGTTTTTGGAAAATGCTTTCTTCTTATTCTCGGGTCTGAGGTTTTATGGTGGACTGGGATTTGGTTGAAGTGTAGGAGACTTGTTAGGGGCTGCTTGGCTTTCTATTTGGTTTGCTGGATGCATTTTGCAGTCGGGTTGGATGATCCCAGATTTATTTTTGCTGAAGTTGCTTGTAGTTTCGTTGTAATTTTTTATAGACTTTGTATGTTGTTTTGGGTTCGGGTCTATGGTAGGGGAGGGAAAGATATCGTCCCTACTAGCTCTCGTAACACTAGTAGGTGTAGTATGTTTCCTGTTTTGTGGTGATCTCCAATGCATGTTTTGGTGATCCGTGGTTAGGTTGGCGGGGGTATGCCCCTTTGATCTTGTAATCTCTTTTTTCTCATTTATAAAAGTTTGCCGGGCGAAAGCTCATTTACCCAACTTACCTCTTTAGAAAACACATTTACCCTTAATTGTATACATATAACTTAGTGTAAGATCTTAGCTATTGGTTGGGTGTTTTTCTGGTTTGAGTTAATAATAAAGTTTTCTCACTGTTTTGTCGCTATACTCTGTGTTCGATCTTGTGAGTTGTTGATATCATTGTTTTCTACATACCCGACTTTTGATTACTATTCGGACAAGGGTACCTGAGGATGCCTCATCCACCCTAAAGTAATTCAAATAAGGCATAAGAATATAAGATGTATTATTATGCGATTTTAATGACGCCAAAATAAACACACAATTATATACACATGTTTAGTTAATGATAGGTATATATTTTATATGAGTAAAAGGGTCTATATATATAATAGTTTAAAAATGTTCTTCTCGAAGAAAGCATGTATATATAGAAGGTGACAATGGCAATGACGTTGTTGGTGGCGGTGTGCCCAAAACTGACTACTAAGTTTTTTCATTAAAATGCTGAGTTGATGATGCTATGTTATTTTTATAACCTATTTATAAATATAATTTTTTGATACTTTATGATACTGTTGTGGTAATTATCATTAAAGAAATCTACTTGCAACTGCTTACCGCATTTGTATGTTAGAGCATTCTCATCCAAACCATCAAAATATGTGAGAGGTAGTTTTTATATTATAAAGGGTACAAAAAATGGTTGTGAGTGGAGGAGAGAGAAAATGTTACTGTTCATCTGTATATTTGGGGGGACACTATTCACCCAGTATAATTTTTTTAATATATATTGAAAGTGGTTGTGAGTGAAGGAGAGAGAAAAATGTAATGATAATATTATTTAATTGAAAAGGAGAGAGAAAAAAGTATTTGTTTTTAGTGAAAATATATTGATATAGGAGTTGTTTTTTAGTAGAATGTATGTATAATTTGATGGATTGGATGAGAATGCTCTTACCTAATATTTTATAGAGTAGTTCTATTCACAAAAGCTAGTAAACTATTAACACAAACCTAAATTATATTTGAATTATATGTAAGGGTCAAGTTATTCTACAAAGTGTTTTAATTGTAAGAAGTGTAATAAGAATTTATAGAGTAACAAGTGTCCAATAACCTAAAATTAAACCCACTACATCACCACCCAAAACCTAAACACCCCACCCCACCACCACCCAAAAACCTAACCCCCCCCCCCCCCCCCCCCCCGGGCAAAAAAAAAAAAAAAAAACTATACCTCACTAAAAAAACCCTAACCCCCCACCCTCCAAAAACCTAAAAAAAAACCTAACTCCCCCACCCCCAAAAATCTAAAAAAACTAAACACCCACCCCCACCCCAAAACCTAAACCCCCCCCCCCCCCACCCTTTTTTTTGGGGTGGGTGATGGGGGAGGGGGTGGGGGTTTAAATTTTTGGTGTTGCTGGATGTTTAAGTTTTTTTTTTTTTTTTAGTGGGTTTTTTTAAGTTATTGGACACTTGTCACTTTATAAAATCTTTCTTACACTTCTTACAATTAGGATCCTTTGTATTTGATCCTAATCTTTATATGTAATAATACCAATGTTTTAAAAACCGGTAAATACCGGCCGGTTATACCTGTATTACCGCTTCCAGATGTAAATCCGGTACGAAACACCCCGGTAAATAAGTGAAACGGCATAAGGTTTGTACCGGCGGTAAAATCCGGTATACCGGTTTGAAATGTAATACCGGTATTGGCACAGGGTTATTTTAGTTTGGGTTGTTACTTATTTTTATTATATACTAGTCTTAAGCTACCCGCGTTGTGGGCCAGTAGGCATAAAAACGTGTTATCAACGTTGAGGAGATGGGGATGTAAAACCATGCTAAGTAGCATCGAAAGAAGACCAAACTGGGTAAAGCATAAAAAAACACGAATTTCCAACACAAAGTGACTTACGTGACGTAATACGTAGAAAGAGTCGAATTTATAACGATGTGTATTAGAAAGTGGAGGGGGTAAAAAAAAACTTAAAAGACCAAATGTGACCACCAAATACGAATGAAAAAAAAAAACATTGAGGGGCCAAATGTGACTATCAAACACTGTGCTAACTGCTAAATAGCAACGAACGACGAACAAATCCGAAAAAACATAAAACAAAAACTAATAAAAAAACTAAAATTATTTAACCTTTGTGACACAAATTATAAAAACTAAAGTTTTGTTACAAAATTTAAATCATAATGCCAAAAAAAGACAAAAATATACTATTCCTCTGTATGTTATTAAAATTAAAATTGAGAGATTTAATAATAATAATAATAAGGATAAGGATAACAAAATATTTTTTTATATATAATATTAAAATTGAAATTAATATGTTACTTATCTTACGTAATTTTTATATATTATGATTATTCGTAACTAAAAGTTCTTATTTAATATTGTATCAAACGAAAATAGTTATCCTCTAGTTGATGAGGATGATGATAATAGTGAATTTCATCTTTTATGCGATCGTGAACTTAATGTATTCAACATTCAAATGACTTAAACATATCATACACTTTCTGTTGGTGGTAATTCCCGACTCATCACAAGTCGGTGATGGAAAAGGGTGACAAAGGAGTTCAAGTCAAAAGTAGGTGAACTTGAGGGATTAATGTTGACAAGTTGGTCATAATTGGTTAAGTTTTCTAATTACATTATAATCATATTTGGTAATGTCTTGATCACCAAGTTTGGGTTATTTGATAATGTCTTGGTCACCAAGTTATGGTTATTTGGTAATATCTTGGTCACCAAGTTAGGGTAAACATATATAAACCAAGGTAGGGTTAGACATTATTAAGATAAGAGTCAAGAGAAGATAAACCGACTTATGGTTTTTTGAGTTTTTTTTTTTTTTGGAAAGTGACTTTCTATGTACTGGACCTATTGGTCACCGGGTTCATGTCGAAGACATTCCCCCGTCAGCCCCGCACTCTCGGACGAGATGTTCGATCGGGCCCCGGCCGCCGCGCAAACTGACTTCCGCCCGGAAACCATACTGCCCCCACACGAGAGACTCGCTGGGGTAACAGCTGGGTAAAACCGGGTTGCCCTCAAGACCGCACCATGCCTCGGTAGGATACGATCCATCATTGGAACGCCCCCCCCCCCCTAAGACCAGAGTGGGAGTCGAACCGGTGACCTCCCAAAGGAGGAGTCGGCCAACATAACCCAAGTGGGGATACCACTGGGCCACGGGGAAGGGATATGTTTTTTTTTTTTTTTTTTGAGTTATTGTAATCAAGTTTTTTGAGTTATATTTTATTGGTTATAATAAAAGTTATTGGAGAGTTATTCCATTCGTGTTAGTATTCTTTGTTGATTATATCTTTAAACATGAGTCAAAATTATAGAACTTAATCATGTTTATTCAATCATAATCTAAATATAGATGCCAAGTTAGAGATACTTACTTGTAGGGATGATTATCTTTGAGGATGAAGATGAAGTCATGATTCCCGTTATGGTACCTTGTGTTGATGGATCACACTAGAGAGAATTTTTAGTATTGGTGTTCTTCTCTAGTTTTTCATCTCTTATTTCTTATGATCAATATATATTTAACATCAAAATGAATGATGATCATGAATAGTGATCGGTTATGAAAACTCTTTGCATTCTCTATTAAAGGTACCTAAAGGGAAATCATAATTGCCCCTTAAACTAATCAATAATTACAATTACTACCATCAAGTAATTGTCGGGGACTAGTTATGTCATATTGGTAATGTTACCAAATGATCCGTAAGGCCACATCAACGGGTTATTTCTAACATTCTCCCACTTGGCCGAGTGATCATTTGTGATAAGTATAAGTAAGTTTGGCCAAGTTAAAACATTAATTAATGTTTCAAATTGAAACTGTAACAGAAAAATACAGTCATTGAGTTATGTCAACTCAAGACCCCCATTAATCATGTTACAACCCCAAATCAAAACATACGTAAGTTTAAGACCAAAATGACTGAGGTAAGCCCTTTAAAATTAATTTGTATAATTATTGTCTATACGTCTTTAGGTGCACATATACGTATTTATAGACAAACAAATTTAAATAATTGAGGAAATTTAATAATAACTAATCATTCATATGTACGATATGCTATTATGTAAGGCCTTTAGTAAAACTCGTCTTTATTATGAGCTCTTAAAAAGACTTTTGGGTGTAGACCTAAGTTATCGGATCCGCAAGCATATCATGAATGTAGACGTATTCGATACAAATATTTAGTTTCCTCTTCTTGTTCATAAAATAACAATGATTATGTATCGAAGTTTAATGCAGCATCTCTCGTACTGTTACTGTTCGAGGAAAAAAAAGGTAGCTGTCTTTTCACAATAAGTCTTCAATATAGTATTTATATGGAGTTAACAAGTTTATGAGTCCACTGATAAATTTTCAACAACATTTATTGACAACTGCGTTGTTAATTAACAACATATTATGTCAATATAACTTATGTTGCTTTATCAGTTTCTTATGACTCCTCCATAAGACAATTATATCTGCTGACGTAAGGATATACCCCGAAATTAACATTTCTTTTCCTTTGATTCAAAGGAAAAGTAATTAACCTGTTTGAGTTCTCACTTCGTCTTACAGTCTTTCTCGTTTCTAAAAGATATTGTCAGATGCTTCACAATAATCTAGATTGGTCTAGTGTTCAGCAATGTCTAAATGAGTATAGACTTGAACCTACATAAGGCTTCTAATTAATGAAGCATAAGGAAATAATCTCATTTATCCTTTTATCCTCTAAATGAGAGCAATACAGTTTGTTACATGTGTAAGAACCCGCTTTAGAGTAAAGCTCATGGAACAAAACTAATGTCCCGTTCGGTCTATCTCAGTATATATTTTGATATCTCTCGCGTAAGTGATATCTCCGAGATTCATTATATCAAAATATGTGTGAGAAATTATTTGACTTGTGTAACATATACTTATCCTAAAAGTGTTATCTATATAAGGACAAGTTTACATTAGTTGCTCCCGCTCATCTTGAGGTAGGTACATAAATCCACTTAATTCTTGATGAAAAAATGCATTAAGATTTCATCACATTTTGATGTTTGCCTTAAACCCATACATGGAATTAATTGACTTACAAAGTAAGTGTTTTTGACCTTCAGTTTAGAACTTTCAGGTTGTTTTATGAACATGTAAGTCTTTGTTTAAGGAAAATCGTTTTAATGTTTATATAATGTAGCTCTAAATGATTATAAGCCACTAGAACAACAATGATCCTCAAAGAAACATTTTGTAAGAAAGGTAAGATGATTCTTTGATAAATAGTTCTCTTTTAAGCATAACCTTTAACAATCAATCATACTTTTAGCGTCTTAACGTTTGCATTCAGATTTTGTTTAGTGATGAACACCCTTAGGTAATTCAACCAAATCCCAAACGTTAAAATCAAATTTGCTAATAACAATTCTTATTCCATGTAGAAAATGAGGAAGTAGGACCAGTAAACTTTCCAATATCCATTTCAACTTAAGTCAAGGAGGATACATAATCATCAAAGTTAAACCTAGATGACCTTCGTAGTTGATTATTGGGTTGTATTATGAGTTTATGGATTAACTTTTGTTTAAGTTGCTATCACTTTCAAGATTCTAAGTGTGTAAGAGTTGGTGCAGTATGGTGTGCAAGAGGTGTAATCGGAGTAAAATTTAATAGGTCTCTTCCCCCCGCCTCTTGCACTTCTGGCAAGTCCTGATAAGAACTTTTACTACTCCCATTGACTTAGAAATCTTTAACAATTTAGCATGCTTATGGTCAACATTAAAAGACCAATAAATTCTAATAAAGAAACAAATTAATGAATTTACTTCTTGTAGTTTCTCTATTTGAGGATTACAAGTTTGGCAAGAAATCTGAGTGTGCCCACGTCTAAGCAACAATGAAACCTTTGTTAAAGTAGCAGTATATTCTTAAAGAGAAAAGTTGTGAAGGAGCAGTGTCTTGTACAGGAGGTACAAATTGAGGTAACAACAAGTTTTCACTCCCCTATCTCTTGCAACTCTCGCAAATTAAGATTAAGACATTTAATGTTCCCACTAACCTTTTAGATCTCTAGGAATGCTACAAGATAAGTTTCAATGATGTACGTGCTGTAGGAACATGTCATATATGTTAGACTTGATTTCCTTAATGTCCAAATGTTATAAAAATTTTGAGGGACATATTTAGAAGGAATCATAGTATATATGAACTAATTTCTTTAATAAATTGATCCATATGAGACATATTAGATACAAGTAAATATTATTTGAAATGATAAATGACTTATGTCTGAATATTCCATTTTGGGATAAGTTCCAATGAAATATAATTTCTGATAGAACTTGATTTATTCCCTTAGCCATTTAAATATTAAGGCTTTTAACACATGCTCGTAAGTCACTAAAAATGAGATTTGATAATATTTCATCCTTCATTAACCTGGTCCAAATTTCGCATGCAATTTGGTCTTAATGGATGAATTTTGTAGATCTCATTTTTCTTTTGTTAAATTTTCATTTTCATGATAACAAAAGGTTATGAAAAAGTTTAGCATCATCTAGTTCTATCTTATAAGGTTTCTATCCAGATTGAGATGACAAATAATATCAGAGTTTAAGGTAAGAGTGACTTTGTTTTAACCATGCAAACCTCACAACTGTCATAATGTAGCTTTTATATTGATACTAAATTCTGAATAATCTACAGAATATACAAAGTATCATAAAGCCCAATTATAAAACAGTTTATTATGGTTCTTATAGTCTTAACATAAAATTTACCACTAATTCTCATATTAATTATTTGTTGATTTCTGGTAAGTAAACGTATAGAACTAGACTCAACCCGTCATGTGTTAATTGGAATATTATCATTAGCAGACTCAAATATTATAAATATCTAACTACTTCTCTTAGCCAGTTGTCTCATTGAATTATGGATAGTCTCGATGCTCATGCCTAGTTAATGGCAAAAATTTACAGTGAGACTTTCCTTTGAAGAAACTTATAGCTGGAAGTAGTACTTGTACACTATCTCTGAATCTTAAAAGTATCCTCCTTTTAGGTTTAGTGGCGGTGAGATGAACAACATCTAATTTTCCAGTTTCATGCATTCCTTTTCCTGTACATACGTTGCTAATCAACACACTCATTTTCCTTTGGTACTCTTGAGTGTTATAGTTGATTCTTAAGGAAACCTATGGTATTAGTGGAAAAGTTATATGTAATGCACCGGAAAAGTATGGGTCATGGTATTATACATCATGATGTATTCACATATGCCACAAACTTTATAGTAAGAATTTAGAGTAATGCATGCGTCTTAGGAGTTATTTTGATTCTTCCAAAGACAACAAATTAGTCTTAGAAAATTTAGAATCTAGAATAGCTCACATGACAGTAATAATTAAGTGAGTTCTTGATTATCATAAGAGATATAATGTTTGACTTATCCCACTAGTCATGCTGTAGTTTTCTTCTGTAATACTTTTATCAGAAAAGAGCAGTGGGATTATCATATCTTAAGAAATAATCAACAATCCAAAAGAGCAAATTTTGTAGAAACTCTTTAGTAAGCAAAACATTTTAGGTTTTGAAATTAGAGTGGATAAAATAGATGAGATACAAACTTAAGAAGAAACTTTAAGTGATTTACATTATGGGGTAATCAAGTAAGGTAGACACAAATTATTATATTGAAGATATAGTCTACTATAACACCAAAATAATAGACTAATTTAAGGTTCTACCTGAATTTTGGCTTCGCTTTGGCTTTGACCAAAATTCAGACATTATGAACGTACATAAATAACAGATTGTCTTGATGTTCTAAATAAATTTTGGCTTCGCTTTGGCTTTGACCAAAATTTATGCATTATGAACATACATAATAGGCTGACTTATTGTTCTACATGAACTTTGGCTTCGCTTTGGCTTTGACCAAATTTCATGTATTATGAACATAAATAAATAAAACCAACTTAATGTTCTGCCTGAATTTTGGCTTCGCTTTGGCTTTGACCAAAATTCACGCATTATGAACGATATAAAATAATAAACCTCGGCTTAATGTTCTACCTAAATTTTGGCTTCGCTTTGGCTTTGACCAAAATTCAGCATTATGAACGATATAAATAATAGATCATCTTTAGTGTTCTACATGAACTCTGACTTCGCTTTGGCTTTGACCAAAGTTCATGTGTTATGAACATAAATGGATAAAAGAGTATGACACGTAAATATAACATAACACCTTTAGGCCATAAATGGAATATTTATGTATATTAGTCTAATAATTCACTACGTATATCGTAAACAACTAGCTTTTGGATTTATATTATAACAATACACATAGTTACCTAAAGAGGTATTTTAAGACATGATTAAAATATTATTTTAAGTGAATTAAGGAAACACACTCGGCTAATTTGGTTTCCTTAAAATAAATTCAAAAGAAATAATCATGACTTAAAAAATAAAATTCATATCATCAGCCAAATATTGTGTTGATTATTTAATACACAATTTCATGAATTTAAAAATACAGTATGGTGCCATTTTGCATTAAACAATTCTTGACTAAATTATTGCAAAATATGACGACCAATGCTATATCATTATTTGATGCCCATAGTGAAGGCAAAATAACTATCCATATTATCAAATTGATGATTAGACGTTTCAACATCAAGTTGATCATCGATGGTCATTTATGGAAAACTAATAATCAAGTTGAATAAGTGATCAGATTAAGTAAGTTTGGGCCATGAAAAATAATTTTGATTCATGGTAATGAGTAATGAATTGAGTTTTAAATCACTGTTGATTTTATCAACAAAAGAAGATACCAAACGACAATAATGTCAACCATAGTATTTCCATTGTGTACTTTTGAATCCCATGATTGGTTTTTATTAAATTAATTCTTCAATTTCATACCCTTATTCATAAAAACTGATTCAACAATTATTTTGAAGAAACTAATCATCAAATCACATGATTGAATACATATAATCGACATTTCTCTGATACCACATGTTGATTATATCTTTAAACATGAGTCAAAATTATAGAACTTAATCATGTTTATTTAATCATAATCTAAATATAGATGCCAAGTTAGAGATACTTACTTGTAGGGATGATTATCTTTGAGGATGAAGATGAAGTCATGATTCCTGATATAGTACCTTGTGTTGATGGATCACACTAGAGAGAATTTTTAGTATTGGTGTTCTTCTCTAGTTTTTCATCTCTTATCTCTTATGATCAATATATATTTAACATCAAAATGAATGATGATCATGAATATTGATTGGTTATGAAAACTCTTTGCATTCTCTATTAAAGGTACCTAAAGGGAAATCATAATTGCCCCTTAAACTAATCAATAATTACAATTACTACCATCAAGTAATTGTCGGGGACTAGTTATGTCATATTGGTAATGTTACCAAATGATCCGTAAGGCCACATCAACGGGTTATTTCTAACATTCTTCGGTTTGATTGTCGATTGGGACTTGAATTGGTATCAGAGCCAAGTTCAAGAACCTTAATCGAATAAGCCGCCGTCGGAAGAAGCCGTCGTTGCGGGAAGAATACCTCACGTCGCCGCGGTGTTTTCGATTGAACTAAGCCGAGTTCAACCATTGTCGTCACCGCCACTTGCAATCCAATCAAGTGGAGTTTTCCGATCGGTATGGTATAATAGTTTACGGTTGTTGGGTTTCAAGTTGGAATTTTTTAAGAATTAATCGTCGACTTGCGATGGTTTTGTGAGAAGCAAATTAAAGAGCAACGGGAGACCCAAAAGAAAAAAAAGGTGTTTTCTTTTTCTACGATTTAAATAAGAATATAAAACATAAGATTTTTGTAAACCGTTGGACTTTTGTATGCTTGTTGAAACAACAGTCAACAAAAGGAAAACAAAAAAGAAAAAGGGGGTTTTCGTTTCCTCGTGTGATAAGTTTTCAAAAGAAAAAGTTGATTCATAAGACTCAATAAAAAATAAGACAAAGTTGTTTTATTTATTTGTTGGTTTAACAAGTTGGTTTAACTCTTAAACGTCGATTGTAATTTGGGTTGGACAAGTTGGTTCAATTCAGGTATTGTTATTACTCGGTTAAAGGAGTTGGGTTATTGACCGAGGTTTGCGAGAGGGATTCGTGATTAGTTTTTCGTGTAGACAGTTCGGTTCTGAAAAGTTGTTCAGAAATCAATGACGGACGGGAACAGACCACCACCGGTTATGGTTAAGGATCAAAGTACCACAACTTTACAATGTGACATGACCGTGTCGTCCCGATCAGTCAAAAACCCAATTAAACCTAGGTAGCTAGGGTAAGTCGGGTATCGTATCCACGAAGAGCATGTGGTTAGTATCGCACGACCTGTTCGATTAGTTAGACTATTTACAAAAATGTACAAAGTGATTATGAAGCTTGCTAATTTTATTTGGTTGTTTAATTTGAAAAGAAGTCGGCGTGAACCAACAATTTGATGTTATCTAAAACCACAGTTTATTAACTAAGATTGCAAGACTAAACTACTAAATTGAAAACGAGAATTGGGAAAACGGATCACACCCGGTTCGATAATTGTAAGACCTAGGGTTTCTACATGTTTTAACTTGATTCAATTGCATATAGTGATTAACGGATTGCTATCACGAAGCTTAGGTGCCAATTGCTATCAACATCATAGACAACAGACCGTAATGCACTTCGTTACATCGGACATGTAAATCCTAACCTAAGATAAGGCATGATTGCATATAACCATTTCGCAAAGTCAAATTTTATAATCACTCGACAATTTACGAATTCGAAACAAATGCAAGACAATTATCAAAGGTTTCAAATACTAAACAATTTGTCACAAAATCAAATCAAATTCAAATGTACAAACCCTAGAATTCTTACAAAAATCAACACCGGGGTGAAACCGAGGAGACTAGCCGCTCATGGTTGAAGGGACGCGATCACGGGATGACGAGCACGAACTCCGAGCCATGACCTTGAGTCTTGGAGGAATGATGGAAGTTAGGGTTTAGGGTGTGGATGATGAATGGATGAATATGATGGTGGGGAATGGGATGAAGATGATGGTGATGGTGAACTAGGGTTTTGAAGTGTGGATGGTGATGGGTTAGAGGTTAGAGGTGATTAGGATGGTGTAAGGGATGATTAGAGGTGAAGAGATATGAAAAAGATGATGTTTTTGAATCCCTCCACTCGTAACCCCCGAAAATTGGTCAAAACCTCACCTAAAAACCGTCCCAAACTCATTAAACAACAAAATTCGTGACACACATACAGGGAGGGCGTCCTCGACGCCCCCTGTAGGTGCGGATTTCCTGATTTCTTGTTTTCTTCATAACTTCTTCGTTTTAGCTCCATTTTATTCAACGTTTTCGCCCACGTCTTCGTAATTCAGCCCTCTATCATGCCATCTTCCAATATATTCATTTTCAATCCATTAACATCCCTTACAACACATCCAATCTTCAAGGTTAACACCAACTTGTTTTATGTTTTTCCATTTCTTGATCCCGGCTGACCCGATTAGCGTCCCGTTGCTCCATTTAGCTCCCGATTAGCTCCTTAAACACTTTTAGACCTATAAAACACAAATCCCATTAAAAGTAGGCTATTCAAGATTTAAAGCTATGTAAAACATCAAGTTAAGCATAAACGATCACCGGTTTTCGACAACGTATCACAATGTCCAATATTAACAGAAACTAATTACAATATTTGGGCGATTCGTATCAAAGCGATATTCAAGGTTTATGGAATACAAAAAGCTTTAGAACCAGGTGAAGAAGAAGTAGAAGCCAAAAAGGATGACATGGCGGTTGCACTTCTACTTCAAGCAATACCCGAAGAGCTCGTGTTTCAAGTAGCTCAGTTTCAGACTGCAAAGGAAATTTGGGAAGCGTTGAAGACATGGTATGTTGGGGTTGAACGGGTTCGAGAGGCAAAGCTTGAGCAACTGGAAAATGAGTTCGAATCCTTGAAGATGAAAGAAACAGAGACAGTTGATTCTTTCGTGGGTAGAATAAGTCAGTTGGTTACCAAGGCAGCCAGTTTGGGAACCACCTATGAAAACAGAAAGCTTACCAGAAAGTTATTAGGCTCTGTTCCAGCAAAGTATGCTCCAATTGTAGCTTCAATTGAACAATTCGCAGATTTGAAGACTATGACGTTTCAGGAAGCGATCGGTAGACTGAAGACGTTCGAAGACAAGATTAAGGGTAAGGAGTCTTTAGTAGAAAATCAAGGTAATCTAATGTTTGCCAATGGTGAGTCATCCTCGAAATCCAAATCCTATTAAAATAAGCGAGGGCGTGGGCGGGGCAGTTCAAGTTACCGAGGTAGACATCAAGACCGGGATGATGAGGACCAAGATGGAAGTCATAGCCGAGATGGTCAAGATCATGGGTCAAAGCAAACAGGTCAAAGAAGAACCAATGATCGCTAAAAAGGAAGGAAAGATAGATCACAGGTTCAGTGTTACCGTTGTGATAAATTTGGTCACTTCGCGTCAGGATGTCCGGATCGCATGAAGAAACAAGAGGAAGCTAACTTAGCTAAATTCGATGACTTTGATCCATCATTATTCATGACGAGATGTGATCAAGAGACGGTTTTTATAAATGAAGAATGGGTGAATCCAAAACGTTTCGAGACTGAGCCAATGGAGAAAGACACTTGGTATCTTGACAACGGAGCATCGAATCACATGACGGGTAACCGAGCTTATTTCTTTGAACTTAATGAACGTGTCACGGGAAAGGTGAAATTCGAAGATGGATCTTGTATTGACATACGGGGAAAGGGATCAGTATTACTTGAAGGGAAAATAGGGGAGAAGCGCCTGTTAACCGATGTTTACTACATACAGAGTCTGCAAAGCAATATCATAAGTCTTGGTCAAGCAACGGAAGGTGGATGCGACATTCACATGAAACGTGATTTGCTAACCATTCATGATGATACATGAAAACTTATGATGAAGGTGACAAGGACCAAGAACCGTTTGTACAAGATCAACCTCAAGATAGCAAGTCCCGGTACACAAGATAACATGACTGAAATAAAGAATTTTGCGGGTAGGGATCTACAAAGAGGTGAACTGAAAGATGATACGACAAGTGTCGCAACCCCCGATCCCTTATCTGTCCCGGGAATGGGTGGACGCGAGCTCAGAGTGTGGTGGTATCAGCTTGTTAATTTGGCAGCGGAATTTACATCAGGACCGTAGTTAGGAAATGTTTATCAGAGTAAAACCACCTCATTTAATATTAATAATCACATGGGTAAAACCCAAGTTTCTTATTACAACACGTTTATAGGGATAAACCCTATTTTATTGAATTTAAAACATCGTCTTTTAGATAACTTTTATAGCCACATTTTTCCCAAGCCTTCAGTGCTCTCCAGCTGGCTTTTTACTAATGGGTTGTCACATTGTGTTACCTGAAACGCGTTTTAAAAACATTTGTCAGTGGGAAATACTGGTGAGTGAATCCCAGTTTAATCAAGAAACATTTTATCAATTAAAACAGTATTGAGAGTGATCACATTGTTTATTTCTACACAATTACTCATTCAGTACTGTCAATCCTGACTTGTGGGTCATATTACACATTGGCTAACTCGTCGTCCAATGGTAACGTACTGTCATCCCCGACTTACTACTTTACAGAGTAGTAAATTTTGTATACAAAACCCCAACATACCAGCAGTAATTGAAGAACTACAAAGACTCAATCACCGCTTAATCACATTGTAAAACAATTAAGGTTTTGTAAAATATTACAAAAAGGTTATCAAAAAGAGGATAAACTCACAATGCTATCTTAGACTTCGCGTAAGGGTTTCCTGGATATAATCTATAATTTATACAAAGGTACATTGGTTAGTATCATAACCCTTTGAAAATATTAATGATACCCTCCCCGAGACGGCATTCCAACAACTACGTCGGGCAGAACCACGACAGTTGTTACGGAACCCTAAATCAATCGGGCAGCGTATCTACTACAAACCGGGGTTATAATACTTACAACGGAGCAGAACCTTGCTAATTAGGGGGATATAATACCCGCGTATTACTTCTACTACTTCAGAATTCGTTTAAGAAAGAAAAGAATGAGCGACGGAAAATGAAAACCCGTTGTCTGCTTATATAGGTGCTGAAACTGGTTCCCACGCGGCCCGCGTAAAGAACAGACAAGGGTTACGCGGCCCGTGTCAACCCTGGTCAATAACATAGCTTGTCCCGGTCATGATCTAGACCCGCCACGATGATGACACGTGTTATCACCGGGCTGCGCCACCATTTCGATCTCACGCGGCCCGCGTTAACTTAAACGGGGTCTTACGCGGCCCGCCTGAACTTAAGGAATCTACGATATTAGGTTCCAACCCTGATACCGCCCGCGTGAATGGTTGGGGTGGGTCTACGCGGCCCGCCTCAACTTAATTTTTATTGTTTTTAATTTATTTTAAATACTATAACCTATTTCGGGCTCGGTTTTCACATACGGGGTGTATTTAAAGACATATGAGGGTATTTTAAGATATACTAGGGTGTCGGTTTTACTGAGGGTTGTTATATCCTCCCCACCTTGTTTTAGAGCTCATCCTCGAGATCTACTGGAACAAGTGCGGATATTTTCTTTGCATTTCAGATTCAAGTTCCCATGTGTACTCAGGTCCTCTTTTGGAGTCCCACTTCACTTTGACCAGCACTAGTCTCTTATGCTTGAGATTCTTGACTTTCCTGTCTTCAATTTGTAGAGGCTTTTCTACAAACTTGAGTTGTTCATTTACCTCTATATCCTTAATAGGTACTATTAGTGATTCATCAGCTAAACACTTCTTGAGATTAGATACATGAAACACATCATGTATTCTTGCCATTTCCTCTGGCAGTTGTAGCTGATAGGCTACAGGTCCTATTCTTCTAATAATCTCAAAAGGTCCAATGTACCTAGGACTTAGCTTTCCCCGTTTGATGAATCTTACTACTCCTTTCCAAGGAGAGACTTTCAACAATACTTTATCTCCTACTTGAAATTCCAATGGCTTGCGTCGGTTATCAGCATAGCTCTTCTGTCGATCACGTGCGGCTTTCAGTCGTTCCTTGACTTGAATAATCTTATCAGTTGTTTCTTGCACTATCTCAGGTCCAGATAGTTGCTTTTCCCCAATTTCTGCCCAATAGACTGGGGTTCGGCACTTGCGTCCATAAAGTGCTTCGAATGGTGCAGCATTGATACTTGTGTGAGAACTATTATTATAAGAAAATTCTATCAAAGGTAAGTGATTGTCCCAATTACCTCCGAAATCAATTACACAAGCTCTGAGCATGTCTTCCATCGTTTGAATCGTTCTTTCGCTTTGTCCGTCTGTTTGAGGATGATAAGCCGTGCTTAGATTCAACTTGGTTCCCATAGCCTTTTGGAAAATTGACCAAAAATGAGAGGTAAATTGGCTATCTCTATCAGAAATAATTGATACAGGAATTCCATGTAAAGAAACAATTTCATTTACATAAAATTTAGCTAACTGTTCCATATTGAATGTTTCCTTCATTGGTAGGAAATGAGCTGACTTGGTTAGCCTATCTACAATCACCCAGATTGTATCATTACCTTTCTTTGTTTTGGGTAATTTAGTAACAAAATCCATTGTTATCAATTCCCACTTCCACATTGTCATTTCTAATTGCTGTAACAACCCTGAGGGTTTCTGGTGTTCAGCTTTGACTTGTGAACAAGTTAAACATTTAGAAACATAGGCTGCTATGTCCTTTTTCATTCCTATCCACCAGAAATTCTTTCTTAAATCCTGGTACATTTTATCATTTCCTGGATGCATTGTATACTTAGACTTATGGGCTTCTTCTAAAATATGATAACGTAGGTTTCCTAATTTAGGTATCCATATTCTCTTTTTATGGAATCTCCAAATTCCATCTGTTCCTTGTTCTAATTCTTTTAGCATACCTTTTAATTTTTCAGTATCTTCCTTGATTACTGATTCTTGTGCTTCTCTTATCTGATCATTTAAATCTACTTGAAGATTTAACTTAAGAGAACGTACCCTTTTTGGCTTTTCATGATACTTTCGGCTTAAAGCATCTGCCACTACGTTTGCTTTTCCTTCATGATACTGGATATCACAATCATAGTCACTAAGCATCTCCATCCAGCGTCTTTGTCTCATATTCAACTCTTTTTGCTTGAAAATATACCTTAAACTCTTATGATCAGTGAATATGGTAAACTTACTACCGTAAAGATAATGTCTCCAAATCTTAAGAGCGAAAATTATAGCTCCTAGTTCTAGATCATGGGTTGAATAATTCTCTTCATGATTCTTAAGTTGTCTAGATGCGTAAGCTATAACCTTTTGTCGTTGCATCAGTACACATCCATAACCTAATTTGGAAGCGTCACAATAGACTACAAAGTCTTCAGTTCCTTCTGGTAACGCTAGTATAGGTGCATGGGTTAATTTATGCTTAAGGATTCTAAAGGCTTCTTCTTGTTTTAATCCCCATTCAAACTTAACAAATTTACAGGTTAGCTTAGTTAAAGGAATGGCTATTCTAGAAAAATCTTGAATAAATCTTCTATAATAACCGGCTAATCCTAAGAAACTTCTAACCTCAGTTGGTGACTCAGGGGTTTTCCATTTGATAATCGCCTCGATCTTTATGGGATCCACATGAATTCCTTCATGATTGACAAAGTGTCCAAGAAACCGTACCTGTTCTAACCAGAATTCGCACTTTGAAAATTTAGCATAAAGCTTTTCCTTTCTTAATAAACTTAAAAGTGCGTGCAAATGCTTTGCATGATCCTCTTTATTCTTAGAATAAATTAGAATATCATCTATAAAGACAATTATGAATTTATCCAAATATGGCTTACATACTCGGTTCATCATGTCCATAAATGCAGCTGGGGCATTGGTTAAACCAAATGGCATGACAGTAAATTCATAATGGCCATACCTCGTTCTGAATGCAGTCCTAGGAATGTCCTCTTCCTGTACCTTTAATTGATGATATCCTGACCTTAAATCGATTTTAGAGAAAAATCGAGCTCCTTTTAGTTGATCAAACAGATCATCGATTCTCGGTAATGGGTACCGATTCTTAATCGTGACTTTGTTCAATTCACGGTAGTCAATGCACATACGCATTGATCCGTCCTTCTTTTTAACAAACAGAATCGGCGCTCCCCATGGCGATGAACTTGGTTGTATAAATCCTTTCTCCAACAATTCGTCCAATTGTTTCTTTAATTCTTGCATTTCGACGGGTGCCAAACGGTAAGGTGCTTTGGCAATCGGTGATGTTCCTGGTATTAAATGGATTCTGAATTCAACTTCTCTATCTGGAGGTTGCCCTGGCAATTCTTCTGGAAATACATCTGAAAATTGAGATACTACTGGAATATCCTTTAATTCCTTTCCTTTAGTGTTAGTGATTATGGAAATCAAATACACTATAGAACCTTTTCTTATATAACTTGCAGTTTTCATCACAGAGATAAATTTTGTGGATCTATATGGTTTATCTCCTTTTATTGTGATCATTTTACCTTTTGGTGAATTTACTTGAATTGACTTTTGATCACATAAAATACTGGCTTTATTGGCTATTAACCAATCCATTCCTAAAACAACATCGAATCCTGCCAGATTCATTGGATAAAGATTTGCTATAAATTTCTGATTTAAAATCTCTATTCTTGCTCCCTGCAAGATTTCAGAAATTCTAACGGTTTCTCCATTAGCTGTCTCTACTAAGCATTCTTGTGGTAGTTTAGTTAATCACTGATTTAGAAATTTGCAAAATGATGTATTAATAAAACTTTGGTTCGCATCAGAGTCAAATAATACTTTAGCAAAAATATCATTAACTAAAAACGTACCAGCTATGACATCTGGAATCATATTGGCTTCATCTGCAGTCAGAACAAATGCTCTAGCATTTTGAGTATTCTTGTTGTTTGTAGCTGGAGCTAATTTCGGACAATTAATCTTGATATGACCTTGTTCTCCGCAGTTGTAACATATCCTGTTATTAGCTTTCTTCCTGCAATTTTCCTCCTTGTGTCCGATATTTTGCAAAAGTTACAGTATATGGAGCATCTTCCTGAATGCTTTCTTTTGCAATTCTTACAGTAGGGTGCAGAGGTAGAACCTATATTTTTCCCACGATTAGAATTTCCAGAATGAAATTCTTGAGTGAGCTTCTGAGTTAGGTTTCTCCTTTGGTCCTCTTCTCGGGTACGGACTAATTCGTCTGTCAAGGTATTTGCTAGTTCTACAGCTTCTTCTATGGTTTGAGGTCTAGCTGCCTTGACTACGTGTCTTATCTCTCCAATTAATCCCCAAATATAACGGGAGATAAATACTGGTTCAGGTGAAGCAAGAGTTGGCACTATTCTAGCATATTTGAAGAATATTTTAGTGTATCCCTTACTATCCACACCAGTCATCCTAAGGTTTAGGAATTTATTTGCTATCTGTTCCTTCTCATTGGGTGGACAGAACTTCCTTTCTACCTTGTTCTTAAATTCTTCCCATTCCATAGTGTAAGTTCTATCACTTCCTCTTGATTGGAGGATAGTGTTCCACCATTCTAGCGTTGAATTCTTAAATAGATTAGAAGCAAACAATATCTTATCTTCTTCAGCACACTTGCTTATTCTTAAGACTGCCTCAGTTTTCTCTATCCAGCGTAGGGTTGCAATGGCTCCTTCGTTGCCCGAGAATTCCATTGGTTTACAAGACCAGAATTCCTTATAGGAACAACCGTAAGGCATGGTTCTTCTTCTTTTGGGAATGGGCATTTGAAGTACCGGTCCATTGTTAACGCTGTTTTCTAGTTCAATTGGTCGCTTACTTTTATTATTCGCTTCTTGAATAGTTTGAATAATAAATGGCATGGCATCTATGATTCCTTGTGCCACTATATGTTGAACAACACTATTATCCATTTGGTTTCCATTGTTATTGATGCTTGGATTCTCATTAACCACGTTAATGTTACTCTGGTTATCATTATTCAGATTTCCTTGATTTCCTTCGTCGGCCATCTGAATTTTAAACATTTACCTCATATTAATATCACAAGACAATATTTAATATAGTTAATCCTATGACAAGCAATCTAACCAAAAACGTTGATCATTGCGACTTTTACTTTATTTCCATATACTATTATGCATCTATTACACACTAGTACTTAAATAAAAATTACAATACCAACAGAAATAGAATCACACCAATAGTAGTAGGCATCTGTACACACATATTTTATTTTTTTTATTTTATTATTACTATTACCATCTCCTCTATCATTTCACGGATGTGGATTTATCCAAAAATCCATATTGCGCTCATCGTATTTCCATACGAGACGCTCTCCCACCTGTCTCATTCTCTCACTGCTTTCTAAAATTTCCTCCCCAAAAGTCCTAAGTTCTTGCACGTTTTCTGCACTCATTGGGGATGCAGGTTCTAGGACTGGGTTTGGAATCTGGGGTGCGAGTTCCTGATATGGGGGTGAAAGTGCCTGAAATCGGTAAGGATCTTCTAAGATTTCCCTGATGTAGTTATCATGGTAATAGGGTTCTAAAGGGTCCATACCTGGGTAGGCTCCTATGTTCTGTATAGGTGTCTCTTCATGAATCGGGTAACGTTGCACAAAATCCCTATTGTCGTCCCACCAGGGGTCGTAATTTGGGTCTATAGGGTTTTGGTGCAGGTACCCTAGGTATTTCTTCTGGGTTAAAGTCATGCATCTTCACTTGGTTTTCATGGTTTTCTATCTCCATGGGTTGGTCTGGGATTTGCGGTTGTCGGGCTACTAGTTGTTCCAGACTTGGGTCAGCAGCAGTTGTGGCTAGGATATGGAAATTAGCTAGGCTTCTATTAAGCATATCCTGTGTATGGGCATCTGTCTTTCGCTTAATAGCCGCTAAAACTCTTTGCTGTTGCAACTTTCGCATTCTTTTCCTACGTGCAAAGGCTTCCTTACTGAACCATCCTCATTTCTTATGAGGGAATGGCTCTTCTGACTGAGCTTTAAAAGCAAACATCCCTTCTTCCTGATCAACAGAATACCCAGAAAGGGCAGGCTGTGATGAGGTACCTTCACTCCTAGGTGAATCAGACAACTGACGACTCATGTCTCAGGGTCCTTGATCACTCATACTGTAAACTAACAAATAGTCAAATAACACGTAACAAATAAATACAGTTATGCACGTATTTCCGTAATTTATTTCCTAACACGAAATTTAGAATTTAAGTGTCAGCAGAACACTTCTTTGGCTTAGACCAGTGGCTAGGCTCTAATACCACCTTCTGTCGCAACCCCCGATCCCTTATCTGTCCCGGGAACGGGCGGACGCGAGCTCAGAGTGTGGTGGTATCAGCTTGTTAATTTGGCAACGGAATTTACATCAGGACCGTAGTTAGGAAATGTTTATCAGAGTAAAACCACCTCATTTAATATTAATAACCACATGGGTAAAACCCAAGTTTCTTATTACAACATGTTTATAGGGATAAACCCTATTTTATTGAATTTAAAACATCGTCTTTTAGATAACTTTTATAGCCACATTTTTCCCAAGCCTTCAGTGCTCTCCAGCTGGCTTTTTACTAATGGGCTGTCACATTGTGTTACCTGAAACGCGTTTTAAAAACATATGTCAGTGGGAAATACTGGTGAGTGAATCCCAGTTTAATCAAGAAACATTTTATCAATTAAAACAGTATTGAGAGCGATCACATTGTTTATTTCTACACAATTACTCATTCAGTACTGTCAATCCTGACTTGTGGGTCATATTACACATTGGCTAACTTGTTGTCCAATGGTAACGTACTGTCATCCCCGACTTACTACTTTACAGAGTAGTAAACTTTGTATACAAAACCCCAACATACCGGCAGTAATTGAAGAACTACAAAGACTCAATCACCGCTTAATCACATTGTAAAACAATTAAGGTTTTGTAAAATATTACAAAAAGGTTATCAAAAAGAGGATAAACTCACATTGCTATCTTAGACTTCGCGTAAGGGTTTCCTGGATATAATCTATAATTTACACAAAGGTACATTGGTTAGTATCATAACCCTTTGAAAATATTAATGATACCCTCCCCGAGACGGCATTCCAACAACTACGTCGGGCAGAACCACGACAGTTGTTACGGAACCCTAAATCAATCGGGAGGCGTATCTATTACGAAACCGGGGTTATAATACTTACAACGGAGCAGAACCTTGCTAATTAGGGGGATATAATACCCGCGTATTACTTCTACTACTTCAGAATTCGTTTAATAAAGAAAAAAATGAGCGACGGAAAATGAAAACCCGTTGTCTGCTTATATAGGTGCTGAAACTGGTTCCCACGCGACCCGCGTAAAGAACAGACAAGGGTTACCCGGCCCGCGTCAACCCTGGTCAACAGCATAGCTTGTCCCGGTCTTGATCTAGACCCGCCACGATGATGACACGTGTCATCACCGGGCTGCGCCGCCATTTTGATCTCACGCGGCCCGCGTTAACTTAAACGGGGTCTTACGCGGCCCGCCTGAACTTAAGGAATCAACGATATCAGGTTCCAACCCTGATACCGCCCGCGTGAATGGTTGGGGTGGGTCTACGCGGCCCACCTCAACTTAATTTTTATTGTTTTTAATTTATTTTAAATACTATAACCTATTTCGGGCTCGGTTTTCACATACGGGGTGTATTTAAAGACATATGAGGGTATTTTAAGATATACTAGGGTGTCGGTTTTACTGAGGGTTGTTATAGCAAGTACGAGTCAGAATCTTCTCAAAGATCCAAGTTTAATGAAGAAACCCAAAATTCAATGTCCAAAGAAAAATGTTCAAGAATTCAAAGAAAAGCTTAAGCAAGGGATTCAAACCCAAGGAGGTACATTTAATGATCCAAGAAAGCAGGTGTTTACTCAAGATCGCAGCCGAGTCGATGGTGGTGCGAGTTCTTATGACCAAAGGACTAGTCGTGGAAAAAGGACTAGTCGAGTACAAGGTCGCAAGAATGTTCGAGCTAGGAAAGAGCCGAAAAACACAGCTAGAAATCAAGATGAGTTCTATGAGAATCAAGACAAATAAGACATTCTAGAGCCTACCTATTTCGAGCAGGAAATTAAGGGGGTGATTGTTGGCGGTAATTCCCGACTCATCACAAGTCGGTGATGGAAAAAGGGTGACAAAGGAGTTCAAGTCACAAGTAGGTGAACTTGAGGGATCAATGTTGACAAGTTGGTCATAATTGGTTAAGTTTCCTAATTACATTATAATCATATTTGGTAATGTCTTGATCACCAAGTTAGGGTTATTTGGTAATGTCTTGGTCACCAAGTTGTGGTTATTTGGTAATGTCTTGGTCACCAAGTTAGGGTAAGCCTATATAAACCAAGGTAGGGTTAGGCATTATTAAGATAAGAGTCAAGAGAAGATAAATCGAGTTATGGTTTTTTGAGTTATTGTAATCAAGTTTTTTGAGTTATATTTTCTTGGTTATAATAAAAGTTATTGAAGAGTTATTCCATTCGTGTTAGTATTTTCGGTTTGATTGTCGATTGGGACTTGACTTTCATTTAAAAGAGCTTGTTGAAAAAATGAATGATTTTCGATTATCTTTTGGACTATTTTTAATTATGGATTTACTTTTGGATCATCTTTTAATATGTAATCATGCATTTTTGGATTAACTTTGAGTTCATGTTGTAATTTATGAAATTAGAGGACTGGGGGTGGTTCGTGATGGACACTCCATCACGCGTGGCCAATATTAGCACAACGCCGCCACACCCTATGATCACGCGTGGAACTATTAACGCGTTGAAAATCAAAAAATGGACGTTGGACTTGACCGTTTTGGGGAAGAATATTACCGTTTGGGTATTTATTTTTGAAGGTTTTTTATATAAAATCCACAAACCATTCCCCCTACTCACTCCAAAAAATCAAAAAATTCTCCATTTCATTTCAAAAATTCTCCAACTCAATCTAAATAATTTTACAACAAACATGGAAGGTTCTTGCAAGAGAGGTACGGGTTCGAAAAAAAGAGGTTCGGGTACGAAGAAAAATCCCGTAAAACCCAAGGTTCGAGCGAATCTTGGCGAGCCGACGCGCTTTAGGTTGCAAGACGAACCCGACCAAGTCCCACATTTTCAAACCCAACAATATCCACCCTTTCAATCTCAAACGTATCAAAACCAACCGTTCGTTCCACTGTTTCAACCTCACCAATTTCAACCCCAATCGTTTCCACACTTTCAAACCCAACCCCACCAACTCGACCCACTAGAAGATAACACCCTCATCCGTCAATTTGCAAATGCGTATCGTGAACCACAACCAAGTCTTGACGACGATGAAGAAGATGATTACGTTCAAGAAGAAGAAGAAGAAGAAGAAAAAGAAGAGGAAGAGGAAGAAGAAGAAAATGATGACGTTTAAGAAGTTGTCCCGTCATCCGTTCAGAAAATTTGGACGAGCGATGAGGAGGTCGCCTTGGTGAAGGCGTACTTGCACATCTCTGAAAACAAGAAACATGCCAACGAGCAAAGAAAGGATATGTTTTGGAGACGGGTCATTAATCATTTTAGCCAACTTCCCGGTTCAACGGAACGAAACATAGACCAAATGACGTGGAAATGGACAGATTTGAACGGGAAAATTAGTAAGTTCAACGGTTGTTTCATTCAAAAGGTACGTTTTTTTATAAAGTTTAAAACTGTTTATTTTTATTTTAAAAACAGAATTCTTTAAAAAAAATTCGGAAAACTGTTATTAAAAAAAACAGAAACTGTTATTAAAGATAAATACAGAAAACTGATATTAAAAAAAAAACAGAAACTGTTTTTAAAAATAAATACAGAAAACTGATGTTTAAAAAAAACAGAAACTTTTTTTATAAAAAAAATACAGAAACTGTTTTTAAAAATAAATACAGAAAACTGATATTAAAAAAAACAGAAACTTTTATTTATAAAAAAACAGAAAAATGATGTTTAAAAAAAACAGAAACTTTTTTTTTATAAAAAACAGAAACTTTTTTATAAAAAAAACAGAAAACTGATGTTTAAAAAAAAACAGAAACTTTTTTATTAAAAAAACTGAAAACTGTTATTAAAAAAAACAGAAACTAAAAAAAAAACAGAAAACTGTTATTTAAAAAAAAATGTTATTTATTTTTTAAATAACTTTTCATATTTTTTGTAGAACCGAAATCCACAAAGTGAAGCGACCGAGGCGACTATCATGCAACAAGTCACCGAAGAGTATTGCCGACTCTACAAAAAGAGGAGTTTTCCACACGTGCCGGCATGGGAGGTTGCGAGACGTTATCCGAAGTGGGTACCGGTTGATTTGGTCGACATGGGTGGGCCTACGGCTCCAAAAAAAAGAGGAGGTCCGAAAAGATCAAAGACCTCCGATTCGGGGAACTACACGACTTCCGTGTCAGATAACTTGACCCAAATGAATTTAAACGACGACCCCCTTGACGAACTCGATCAACCCGTTGACGACCCCGTTGAAGAAGATACACCTACGAGGCCGCGCCACAAGAAAAGTGGTGAATCGTTGAGCAAAGGAAAGGAAGCGCTGGCGGAGTCGATCTTCAGAATCGAAGAGGCGAAATTGGCGCAAATTAGCGACTCCAAACAAAGAAAAGAAAAACTTGTGTCCGTAAAACTTGAACGCGAGCACGCGTACATGGGACACTTGAAAACGGTAGAAAGACAAAATGATTTAAAAATCTTGTGTGAACCGCACGCCCATCTCGACGAACCGTTTAAGTCGGTCGTAATTCAACAAAAGCGCGAGATTTGCGAAAGGTAGGGTTAGGAGATGCCACCCATTTAATTTAAGGTTTTTTTTTTCCAATGTTTAGTTGTTTTTTTTGCTATGTAATTTATGTTTTAATTTTAATGAAATTTATAATTTAGTGTTTTATTGTTAATTTCTAATTTAAAAAAAAAATTAAAAAAAGTTGTTTGTGATGGAATTACATCACTAGTGATGACCACCACCACTAAAAAAAGTTTGTGAGTGATAGAATAGTGGTTGATGACATGACGGAACTAGATTGAATGTTTGTGAGTGATGGAATTTTTTCAAGTGTTACCACCCCCACTCCCCTTATAGAGTTAGCTAATTAACCCGGTTGAACCGCTCGATACAACCTGGTTCAATCGGTTAAACCATTTTTCAGCATAATCAGGTTTGATTTAAAAACAAGCTTTTAAAACATTGAATAATACTATTAGAAAAAATTACCACTTGTATTGTCAAACGAATTTAATATTAATGGAAGGATCCAAAAGGTTATTTTTGTTTATATTATTTAGGGTCACTTACAATAAAAAACAAATATATAACTCCACCAAATACTTATGTTTTAAATAAACTAACCGTTAAATCATTCATTTTCTCTCTTCCAGCGTATCTAACAATTTCAGCGTATCTACCAATTATTTATTTTCTATTTTCTAAACAAGCTTATCTACTCCACCAAGTTACATATATATAATTTTCAAGCTAAGGGTTGGTTCCGGTACAAACCATATTTATCCTATAAACCGTAAGAACAGATCCTATCCTAGCACTTAAAAAAGTTAAATTAGCACATACCAAAACAATACATACATAAAAGTAGCACTTTTGAATTATATTAGCACAATTAATCAAGATAATTGATTTTAGCACATATTTAAATGATATCAACACTTTTCTTAATCAGCAAACAAAAGAAAGATTCAAATAAAGAATTAATTGTTTGTTAGCATATTTATAGGGAATTTAATATAATTGATATTATTTAGGATACTATTTTATCATTTCTCTATAATTGGTTGGATGTCATGTGACACTTTTTAAATGGTTCTTATAGTTTGTATGCGAAATGTGGTTTGTATTTGATCCCACTCCTTAAGATAAATTAGCGACAACTTAGAAAGTTACCAACATGTCTCAAGTGGGATCCAAACGGTCATAGTAAACACATAATTTACAATTTGGTGGTCTGGCAGTTTTTTTAAAGGTAAATTTCATTAACACAGCAAGCCAAACCTCAAAACGAGGCGGCCCAAACCAAAAACTACATAATTACATATTTACACCAATCTTCCCAAGAAATAGGAACATTTTTCGACCTACACTTAAACCAGAAAAACCCCATCGACTTTGTATCGCTAATGATATCTTCTATCTTGACCTGCTTATTATTGAATTTTGTCCCATTCCTAGCTCTTCAAATACACTAACACCCCAACCGAATTAGACCTTTAAGAGCTTCTTTTTTGACCTTTCAAACCGACATAGTTATGAACTTCAAGAAGGTCTCTGAACGAAAATGCCACAATGTTAGGAACTTTGAACCAAGCACTGATATGTGACCATACAATAGATCAGTAAGGCAAGAAATGAAGAGATGCTCCACATCTTCATCACCATCGCCACACAAGCAGCAAGCCAAGTCATCCCCTCCAATGTTTCTTTTATATAACGCGTCTAAAGTCGCAATTTTTTCATTTCCGCTCTCCAAATAAAGATGTTACATTTAATCGGTAGCCACTTACACCATTCTGGCGCGTAAAAATTTGAGTTAACCCTGTTTTTATCCAGAAGACACTTGACCGCCCCAACACTAAAGTCCTCATCGGTCGCTCCAATCCAAACCCACCTGTCTCTGTTCTGATTCAGCCAAAAATGATGCAATATGCTACAAAGATTTATCAATTCCATAACTTCTGTGTTGGTCGTAGGCGGCCTAATCCAATGCCAATCGAATCGCCGGTCCGACGACTGGACCATAACCCGATCACAAATTCTGCTTCTTTTGTTTGATACCAATTTAAAAAGCTCTGGAAATCTGAGTTTGAGGGGCTCATTAGACATCCAAGGATCAAGCCAGAAGGGCTGTATCCTCTCCATTACCCACTTCACTTTTGAAAAAATTCCTTAATGGAATCCCATCCACAGTGGTCTTGTTTAATACATTAACAATGTTACACCAAACCCCACCGATAGATCTCCTTGACGAGATAAATTCCCAACAATTCCTTTTTATATGAATCGCTTCGATAATTTTCACCCAAAGTTTGTTCTTAGCCGACATAAATCTCCAGCCCCATTTAGTGAGCAGAGACACATTTATATTCTTTAGCTTGCTCAATCCAAGACCCCCACAACTTTTAGGAAGCCCGGTTGCATTATTGTTTTATATAGAAGCCCGGTTTAGCTATAATCTCTATTCTTTATCAGCTTTATCCACCTTATAGAATTTTTTAGTGCTTCTGATTTGAAAATGAAAGCAATTATATAAAAATGATACACATATATTGAGGCTCCGTATCAGGGGCGGACTTACATGTAGCCCAAGGTGGGCGTGCGCACCCCCGGGAAAAAAAAATTTAGTACTATTTTCCGTTGAAAATCCCGTCTGCACCCCTTGGATTTTTTCGTCCGCACCCCTTGAATTTTTTCATCCGCACCCCTTGGAATTTTTCGTCCACACACCTTAGGTAAAAAATGTTTTCGATTTATATTTTAAATTTTTTTAGTAAACTCTAATTAAAAAAACTACCTAAATTATATAAACTTATACTACCCAACTTAACCCAAATACCCAATACCTTAACCCACTATTTCATTAAACATAATTAGCCCACTAATTACTAGCCCATTAACCAAACTCAACCTAAGTTCAAACTATAATAATTAAAATAAACTCAATAGTCCCTTGGAATTCCTCCCGCCCTCACTCTCTTGGGTCGTCTCCTACCAGCGATCATCGAACACTACAGCAACCACAACAGCACGTCATCAGCAACCGCGAACCACCGCCGTCCGACACCAAAGGGTAACAAAATTCTTAAATAGGTTTGAAATTTCACGTGTTTTGACGTTGTTTATGATTGTTTAGATGATTTTTAGGGCGATTATGTTGTTTAGATGATTTTTAGGGTGATTACACACGATTTCTAGGGTTGAAAATTAAAATTGAAACATTATGTTATGGAGCGATGAACTTATGCATCAATTTGTTTGTGATAGGAACCATGAGTAGGGACGTTATGGCGCAATTTCTTTTGTTTTACATGACCCGACCCGAACCGACCTGATACGAACCGATTTTTTTATTTATATACCTAGGGGCCTAAAATTTTTAAAAATGTTTCGCACCCCCATGAAAAAATTCCTGGGTCCGCCACTGCTCCGTATGGTGATCCCATGTTACATTGCTAATGTGTTGAACCTGCTATTCTACCTTTCATAACCAGTGAATTAATACACACGCTAAGGTGGTCATTTATCAGTGGTTATGTGACTCTTGGTGCACGGGACACTTTGAAGAATGAAGTTATTGGATATGTAAAGTTAAGCATTGATACCAGATTAAATTAAATGAAATGACGTCGACTCACATCATATAGCTTAAATTTATAATATAATAAAGTAACTTTTTATTTAACGACATAATTCGATTAATATAAAGTAATTTTTTTCTTCCCAAAAAGTTCACAGGTTATAACCTAGTATTTCATATATAATTACTAAATCAAACTTTATATAACAGGGCCGGTCCTGAGAATTCGTCTACCCTGTTCAAGCTCCAAAAAACGTGCCGTTAGGCCTTAACGAAATTGGGTATTGGGTTCAATAAAGGTCTAAACCTAATGCCAATGGGCTAATAACTAATCTAAAGCATAAGAATAGTTTTGTAAGTGGGTCTATATTGGTGTTTGTATAGGTATACTCTATTAAATTTTTTTTTTTACATATACATATCGGGTTTTTTCTAAATATAGCGTGCTCTCCGAAATATCGGGCCTGACCGGTGGTCCTATATCCGCCCACCCAGGGCCGGCCCTGCTATATTATACCATTAGTAAAATTATAGCTGAGTGGCATGTAAACGATATATAATAGTGTATATATTATATACACGTATATATGTTTGTACGTATATATAACATGTGAATACAACATGTAGTGGTTTGAAATCAGAATGCATTAAAGTTACCGATTTAAGTTTACACATTTTAAGGTATCCTTGTCAAACCATCTCGCTGCTGTTTCTATCATCAACCGACTCCACCACACAATCACAACAATCCACCTCCTTCCTAGGTTTCTTTCCAACATATATCCTTATTTTCCCCAAACAATCACTTCCTCGACACTAGGGTTCTTCAATCATGAACTGTTTCAATATTTTCACATCTAAAACAAAGGGAAGAGCTAAATCTTCACCAGAACTCAGAGTCGAACGAAATCGATCGAAAACGTCCACGGGATCGGTAAATTCAGCAGGATCATGCTCCTCATCACGAAGCATAATTGAGTTGTACAAAGAAAGAGGTCACAGTTTGAGAAAGTTTTCGTATTCGGAGCTTAGAAATGCGACTAATAATTTTAATCGGTCGTTGAAGATCGGAGAAGGCGGGTTTGGAAGCGTTTATAAAGGCTCGATTCAACCCCGTGATGGTCATGGTGATCCTCTTGTGGTTGCCATCAAGAAACTCAGGAGAAATGGCCCGCAGGTAACATATTTGTGTTTTTCAGTTTTCATAATCTCAGGAGTTTTTTTATTTATTTATTTTCCAGTTTTCATAATCTCAGGAGTTTTTTTATTTATTTATTTTTGTTTTTTATAAATTAAAGATATGTTATAGAGCTAGAAAACGGGCCAGGCCGGGACAGGCGGGCCCTACAGGTATAAATTGTCAAAAAGTCAGAATACAGTTTATCTTCTTAATGTTCGTACTTTGGGGTAAATGTTGGATTTGGTCAATCTTCTTGATGTTCGTACTTTGGGGTAAATGTTGGGTTTGGTGAAAACAATTAAATGGGTATGTAGCAGCCGCCATGGTAATGGTGACGTCATTGACTGCGTTGGTGACGGCGGATATTGTGCTTGTAGTGGCGGTGACGGTGGTTGGTGCTACGGTTTGTTGACGGGTGGTTGCGGTGGTGACAACGATAAGTAGGTGGCGGGGCAGAAAGAAAAACTACTGGTAGGCGGGTGGTGTGATTGTGGACGGTGTTTCTTTATAGTAACCCGTTCTAAGTTAGAATGTTAGAGGTTTTATCTAAATTAATTGTTGTTTTAGGGTTTTGCTAAACAAACACAACCCCGGATAGTGTACACCGGCTTGCTTGTCACATCATATGATGTCAAATCAATCCAATCTGTCATATTATACGGGCCACATTATAGGCGGAAAAGGTCATAGGGCCGTATAGTTATGTTAGTGTCCACATTCATTTCTTTGTAAGTCAAAACATCATACAGATCCAATGATTTGGCCCTCGTACGACCCATGTAATCATTTTTGCCCTATCATACAACCCGTATGATTCCGTCAAAAAAACCCGTTGTACCACTTTCCGCCCAACCATACATATTGGTATTTGAATAGTGTGTCAATGATGCTTGTATAGTGAACACGATTGTTTGAAGGATGGTAATGATTTCCTTGTTAAACAATTCTTAGCAATGTTGATATATTCATTTGATTTTGGGAAACATCACATGATGAAGTTCTAAAACACACTAGTTTTATAATTATGGTTTTATCATTGCACAACATTTAGGGTCATAAAGAATGGTTAGCAGAAGTACATTTTCTTGGTGTTGTGGATCACCCTAAGCTTGTAAAGCTTTTGGGGTACTGCTCGGCGAATGGAGAACGAGGGATACAAAGATTATTGGTTTATGAGTACATGCCAAATAAGAGCTTAGAAGACCATCTTTTTAGCCGAGCAATGCCACCGATTCCTTGGATAACACGACTAAAAATCCTCCTCAGTGCGGCCGAGGGTCTCACTTATCTTCACGAGGGTTTGGAAGTTCAGGTACATGTTATCGAGTCATGGTTACACTTACAAATCACTCGCATTTTTGCGAATCAACATTTTGTTGACATTTGTATTTTGGAAAGGTGATCTTTCGTGACTTTAAATCGTCGAATGTGTTGTTGGATGAGAACTTTAATGCGAAGCTTTCGGATTTTGGTCTTGCTAGAGAAGGACCACAAGGGGACCGGTCACACGTATCTACAACGGTGAGTATTTATACTATATTATACCATGTTGCTCATTTAGCGTACAACTTGTACACATGTTTGGATGTGTAGGTCATGACTCATGATCCAGTTGTACCACATGACCACTGACTCACGCCCAACCATTCATGCCACACTAAAGGGTCGTAAGTTAGCGAAAGTTTAACAACCCGTTTGTGATTGTCATTCGGAGGGAAGTTCGTTTATTTAGTAAACGACCGGGCATTTTTTTATGTTTGTTTAGTTAAATGAACAAACATACAGAAACTTTTCATCTATTTGTCTACGTTCCTGAATTATATAAGTTGTTCAAATATATATATATATATATATATATATATATATATATATATATATATATATATATATATATATATATATATATATATATATATATATGTTAGTTTAGCATTTAATATTTTAATATTAAATATTTTAATACAATAACTATACCTAAACGCGTAAAGGAAGAAAATAAATATTATGTATCTTCTAACTTTAATATCATATTATATATAGGCAGGGGCGGACCCACATAGAGCGGGTCGGGGTCCCCGGACCCCATAAATACAATTAGGTGGACACCATAGAAAGAAAAGGAAAGCTGGTGTGGTGGTAAATAGGGATGAGCATTTGGTATCAAATCCCGATCCCGAAAATATCGTACCGAATTTTTTCGGTACCGGAAACGGTATCCACTTTTTGGCATTTTCGGTATTAGTATTTTTGGGATCGGTACCGGTTCGGTACGGTACGGTACCGGTAAAATACTGAATTTTACCTTCAAATACCGCTACCGCACCGATACCATACCGATACTGTACCGTACCGACATATTTCGGTATCGGTACCCAGTTTTGGCGAAATTCAGGATCGGGATTTTCGGGATCAGGACGGTATCGGGATTTGCTCATCCCTAGTGGTAAACTCTTTTTTTTTTTTTTACCAACAAGAGGTCATGGCTTCAATCCTTGTATAGCCTGTTTTCTTGCTTTTTTTTAAATCTAATTCAAACCTCGCTCTGACCCAGTCCGAACGAGGACCAACCCGGAAACTTTAACGTTTTGTTATGGAAATTTTGAACACCGAAAAAAATGGACCCCATTAGAAAAAAAATCATGTTAGTTCATTTGCTGAGTTAAGCTTAAACGAACAACTCATGGCAAGAGACGCTGCTAATTTGATGTCATTTTTTATTTTCCAGCCAATCGGGACATACGGATATGCTGCCCCTGAATACATCGAAACCGGCCATCTTAAATCAAACAGTGATTTATGGAGTTTTGGAGTTGTAGTGTACGAGATCCTAACGGGCAGAAGGGCGGTGGACATAGAACTACCACAATCTGAACAAAAACTTATCGAATGGGTGAAACAATTCCCGGTAGATAGCAAGAGGTTTAAGATGATTATGGACCCGCGTTTAAACAATCAATATTCACATGGCGCTGCCCGAAAGGTTGCAAAATTGGCTAATAGTTGCCTGAGAAAGAATCCGGAAGAACGACCCCAGATGAGTAAGATTGTTGACATCTTACGACATACAATTAGAGAGTCAGAGTTAAACGATGTTTCAGAAATCACGAGTCCGTTACCGTTACCAGAGCCTTCTACACGAAGAATGGCTCGTGTTGCTTAGTTAGGGACAGGTTGTGACATGGTAATGAAAATGAAATCATGTTTTAGTTTTAGTTATTTTAAAATTTTGATGACTGAATTATGAAATATGCAATGTACATGACGGATGAGATTCAAATAGGGTGGGCGGGCGCCCCCGTTGAAAAAAAATTAGTGTACTTTTGAGATAAAAATTCCGACTTACAACCCTTAAAAATTTGGTTGAACCCTTCGTTAGCACCCCCAGATAATAATTACTGAGTCTGGAAAAAAAAAGTAAACTCATAAAGTAAAACAATATATCCGAATTCCTAGTTTACAGGCTCTTCAGTTCCCCTTGAGTTGGCAGGGGTTTCACCACCAGACAGCGTTGTCGGGTCGCTAGCTTGGGAAGGGGGATCCCTTCCGCGGTCAGAGGTACCGTGCATCTACCTTTTTTTTTTAGTTTATGCATAGGGCCACTTTGTTGAATAATTTAATGTGTTTGATTATGAGTTGTCACCCAAATAATATACTTTTAAAAATAAGTAGATTCATGGATATAAAGTTAGTTATTACAACTTGGGTGATGGTGTAGTGACTAGGGTTTGTTAATTTGTTACACCAAATACTTTTAAATATAAGTAGATTCACGGATATAATGCAAGTTATTACAACTTGGGTGATGGTCTGGTCGGTAGGGTTTGTTAATTTGTGACACCAAATACCAATACTCTAGTCAATTGCATATAAGGTAGCATTTGTTACGAAGAAATTGAAGATGCAATAAAATAAATTATTTCGATAAAATGAAAGAAACATGTTTGGTTATCACATTGTAACGGAATTGATTATTGTACAAGAAGGTAACTCCTTTAAAATATAAGAATTTTATTTTTTGGTAAGGATGTATTTTTTTATTCCTTCATGGAAGAAATGAATATATATTTTTTTTACCATTATTATTATTATTATTGAGGAAATTATATTTTTGTCGTTTTTAATAAATTATATTTCATTCGTCTTTTTTTGCCTATCAAACTGTACAAAGTAATGATTTATCTTATTCGTATACTAGTCTAAGAACCCGCGAGTTTCGCGGGTAGCTTAACACCAACTAAACACATAAAACATTCTAAGCGTATCATATAAACCATAAGTATATACTTATAATTGTTCGAAAATGGTACCACACAAAATACATGGTAGAGGCATAATAATCATCAATTTTGTCCAAACATTGTACGATGAGAAGTGTGTCCAGATTAGAAGACCATGCCTTTGCCTTGACTTTGAGGTGTTTGACATGTGATGATTAAAAAAAAAAGTGTATGAAAAGTATAAATGTACCAAAACAGAGAAAGGAAGTGTGATTCATAAACTTACCCCAAAAGTGTGTAGTCTCTCATTTTTGAAGTCTTTTTTCACCAAATAGTCTTCCCTTTTCAGTCCCAAGCCAAAAGGTGTACGTACATATTTATCACCAAAAATAAAAAGGTATTATCATATTTGACTTTAAAGTTGACCTGATAATTTATATTTGAAAATGTAAAAAAATAACTATATAATTTGGTCATTGAGATAAATAATGTAAAAGCATAAATATACCCTTTCAATATAAAATGCAAATTAATTGGTTACTCGTCAAATAATGATTATCCAATCACTTATTAGTACTTGACATTTACGTCTACTGATTTAAAATGTATAATTATAGTTTATATACATTCTGCCCGTATATCATATCCAATAACTTTTTCCCCTAATCACCAAGGAATTTCTTGACGATCCCAAGTGAAGAATTAGCCATTATCATGTCATTTGCTGCTCTTAATGGTTGTTCTTCTTCTATATCCATCAAGCTCAGGATTGTTTTCACGAAGATCAACCAAAAGATCCAATCTTTATGATTGCGTAGGGCTTTTTTTGCTCAAGACGAATGAAACAACCAACAATCAGAGAGATGAACCTGACAATAACAAACCTTATTGGGAAATAAAAAAAAATTATAAATTACAATATTACCTTGCATTCCCCACACCTTGAACTGTGTTGTTGGCGTTCTTGATGATCATAGAACGTTAATGAAAATATTTTTTTTTAAATTATCTTGTGGCGTCTAGATGTTGCGCTTTGCACTTCACAGCTTTTCTATTTTTGGACTGTGTTTATCACTTTAATTGATGTTGAAGTCGCATATTGGTGCCGACTATAGTTGGTGCTGAAGGTTGTCTCTTCTCTCAGTTGGTACTGAACAACTTGGTACAATGTTCAATGTTCGTTAGCACCACACAGATTGACTGTTTGGCTTAGTTACTACCAGAGCTACAGTTCAGCTGAGTTAGTGCCAAGGCTTTGCAAGCTATTGACCAAAAAGCTATATAGGTTAAAAGATAACTGAGTGGTGATTTTTCGATTTTTATACATGACAATTATGCCATTTTTGAAGGACTTGAGACCAAATATCCATAAATTTATGAGATTTTCCAGCATCAGTGCCCTTTTTGCAGTATTTGAAAACACAAAACTACAGCATAAAAAATGTAGTACAAAACCAGAAATACTAAACGTTCATATCAGATATGGTAATGCATTAACAAATCTAAATTGTGGATTATTCAAAAGATAATGCAGTTATTTATTTATACCAAAAGCTTGGAAATCAAAACAAACAAAAAGGAATTAGAAGATAATGCAGTTTTTTATTTATTCATTTTAGAGCTCAAAAAAATTATTCCAATATATGATAATGAATGTTCGAACAATAGTCTGAGGTCAAGGTTACTTTATTCATATTCAAAATCATTACAGGTTCAATAATAAAATTAACATATATCTTATATCTTATATGTTATATCTTTTAATCACGAATATTATTCGCTTATCATATCTATTAAAATTTAAAATATCACGAATTTAATTAATTTCAGAAAGTGAATACTTTTTCTTTGTTTGAATATGAAAGTCAGCAAGTACAGGCAAAAAAGAAAATGAATATACATATTGTGTTTGTTTAGGTATGAAACATAACTGAAGTATCTCACCTGTAAGCAACAATGAATAGCCAACACTGAAAGTTTGCATACATTTCAAGGTGGAGATTGCTTGGCATTTGACGGATTGAACTTAAATCAATGACTTCAACCTTCTGATCCTCTCATAGCACGCATTGCCCTCCTTGCCTGCAAAACCATATAACCACATAAATCGAAAGATTGCTATACACATTTGCGCCGTCATAAAATAGAAGCCAGAAGTTCTTGAGAGAATGATTTACCAACTGCCAGCGAATAGCAGGCTGAATCTTGATGGTTGCAATATCTTAATTTTTCATCTATGTTAGCTTTTAAGTATCTATAACATTAGTGTTAGCAGGCTAATCAGGTTGATTCCATCCTCTACAAATAAGTTACATGACTCCAATGCCCTTCTTGAAGTTAGTCATGGGCTGCATCAGTTAGCTTCTTCTCTGGGTCCGTCAACATTTGGCCTTTGTTGGGCCTTCAAGCTATCATCTCATTGGGTCTTACATCCTCTGTTTGTGCCTATGGAAAAATATGATATAGTCAAGCTAACAGGTTCAAAATAAAACCATTAAGGGATTCATCAGTGTGAAAACTAAACTTGAAACTTCGAAGAAATCAGATGAAAAAGATATGGGTCAAATGAGCCAAACACGTTAAACGGGCCAGTAGTCGCTCAAAGTGCACTCAAACGCATAAAAATGTACTAAGTTGCTTTATTGAATTATATAAAGTTAAATTTGTATTAATACAGTTTTATAGCCATATTTAGTAACAAATTTGTGGCTTGCTTTCATGTATTGTTTAAGTAGACTCACCAAGTCAGACCTCGATAGTTTGGTCTAGTTCTATGTTCCAAAAAATGAACATAAAACATGTAATCAACTTCAAATATAACTTATCTTCTTCATTAACATCAATACAAAATAAATGGTTTCTGAAGACTTTTTCTTTTATAAAATGTAGGGGGTCTTCTATCTCATTGTCAATAATCCTATCAACGAATGGCATGATATTAGTATAAAATTTAACCTGAAAGCTTCATATAGTCTGCAGCATGACTCTTGTAAACTTGCTTTGTACAGTCTATTCCTCCTCTTCCAGCCACTTCACAAATGACTCCAGTGCCTTACCAAAGCTTTGCTTGAACAGTTGATAAAACATAGATATGTATTCAGGATCTCTATATTCTTTTTTTCTTTATTCTGCACTACGATATTTCTTACAATCGAGTTTAAACTATCAAGACCACATACCTTCCTATTGGGTTGGTTCCTTTAGTGCACCGATGAATTATAGTGTCTTCAGCATGAACGTCCTAAAGCATAAAACCATGTCTCATTAACATGTTGCTTTCAAATAATAGATATATGAATATTTTAAGCACATTCTCCATTTAACCAATTTAATGCCAACAAAATATCATGGAAATGGAAGTTATGATTGTAAGCCCAATATGGATAGGACCCACAAAATGGAAGTAACTTTGACTGATGCAAGATCAATGAGCAAATAGGAATAAATGGGATACATTCTTGTAGCCATAGGATGCCTTACCTTCCAAGATAGTTATAGTACCAATGATATTGTTGTTGTAATACATTAAGGGCTTCCGCACACTTTCGCCAACTCCCTTTATACAAAATGTATAACGACATCAAACCTATATTTCCACCAAAATTCATACAGATGCAAAAGTTAATAATACCATCCAAAAAGAAAAAAAATAGAACATGACTAAACTTGGCACATTCTTTTTTCTATTTTTCTTTTTAAGAAAAAGATGAAGACATAGTTCTTGCATAACTGGCTAATTGACAACGAAAGCAAGTACAGTAAGGAAATAATTTAAATTTTCACATATTAGAATGTTATTTGGGTCTGCACCCAAATTATCATGAACTCGAGCTGCTACACTTTCACCCAGTTAGACATCAAATGCTTTAAAGTTTGTAGTTCGTTATGATTTACACCTACAAACCCCTTTTATTTGGAATTGGTTTTTAGATCTGGGGGTTGGTTTCTAAAGATTTTAGTAGGATTGTGGATGGGAACAGTCTTTGTGGAGAAACAAACACATAGAGAAATGTAGAACGAAAAAAGATCACGGGATCTTACCAAAGTCGTCGGCCGCCACTGAAACCCTAGATAGCCACCAGAGCAAAGATCTAAACCTATATTTACTGTAGTCGTCTTTGTCTTCCTTTAGAATTCAGCAGCTAGCTATTGTGAAGTCCTCAGAAATCCAGGGTTCTATTGGAACAGAACAGAGACTTGATTGAAGGGCAGAGGTTTTCAATTTGAAATTGGTGATTCAGACAAATTGTTTCCTCATAAGCATTCCAATTTTGAATTTGAACCCTCGTTTCCATTTAGTGTTATTTTCAATCCTGGTGGAGAAAAGGAGAATACATGTCTTCTTCTTTGGTATAGAAAGGATCAACAGTAGAGAAAATCTATCAATTGGCTTAGATTCTTTTTGCATCCGCATTAGGATTTCGGTTAGGGAAAGATGAAACGTACCATTGAAGGAAAAGTAGACAAAAGAGAGAATTAGGGTTTGTGACTATGAAGCGGAGAGCATGTTTCAGTTTTAGCGCTCAAAATCTCTTAGTTTGGAGTAATATCTTGCCACGTGGAAATAAGTGGCGTAAGAGGCAACCATGTGGCCTAAGCTTGTTTTGTTTTATTATAAGGTATAGATGATTAACCAAAAATCAGAATAGAATGTAATGATCCATTTCATTCCCTTGTCCATTCCATTCATTTGTCCATTCCATTTTCTCTTTCATTCTATTAGCTCATACCAAAAAAACCCTAGTTCTTTGGAATTCTTGATTTTTTAGGTGTAAAGGTTCCTAAAATCATTCAAATTCAAAATCCATGATTAGGGCTTATCTACACTAATATAATTTAAAGATGCTCAAGTTAAGAAATTTTTTTTCCTTTAATCTATATGATTTAAAGATACCCAAGTTAAGAAATTATTTTTCTTATGTATAAAGTACAATCTAAAATGAGGGTAAATTAAACACTAATTATATATATGAATTTAGACTCTTGATGAACAGTGCATAAATTTTAGTTATTTTTTTAGTTTTATAATTATTAAAGTATTTTATAGAAGAAGATGATTGATTACTAGCTTTAATAATTAGATCGGTATTGATTCAATTCGTTACAATATTGGTACGATACATGCATTTTGTATAGAAATCAACGAAATTTTACAAGAGCGAAAAACGTTAAAACCGAACACGCACCGATGTTGTTCGTACGGAACCGATCGGTTCAAAGTGGCACGGTATCGGTAACGTTATTCATTTATCCTAATAGATAGAGTTGTATAAATGAAAATGTTTTGAAACCGAAAACCAAAAAAATGAATACAGGTATCGGTACCGGTGGTACGGTAGCAATACGATGTTAGATTATCAAAAGAAAAAAACAATATAAATAAACTCATGTACCGAAAACGCTGTTGTTCGGTTCGGTACGATATGGTAGCAATACGGTGTCAATTTATTGAAAGGAAAACAATAAAAAAAATAAATACCACTACCGATACAGATGTTGTTTAGTCGGTTTCGGTTTGGTATGGTATGGTATGATAGCGGCATAATATTTGTTATCAATAAAATTTATATTGCAATGTTGAAAAAAATAAATAAACATAAAACGCAAATCAACCAAACCGATACTAATTGAACAACATCGGTACCCATATCAGATATTCGTTTTTATTGTTTTTGATGTAAAGTTTTGTCTTTGGATTACTATAGGCTATTGCGAATACTGGTACCATAACGAAAAGAACAGACATCAACCGAATTCCCGCCGCGAAGTGCGGGAGGAATCTCACTAGTTATATATATAGTTAACGAAGGACGATGAATAGTAACTTTATTTTTATAACAATATATACTGTTTTTTATTTTTTATTTAATATATTATAATACTTTATTATGATATTTACTTTTAATAATATATTTTTAATTTTTTCCTTTCTTAAAACCTTATATTTCCATTACCATTTTTTTAATAATTTTTTTTTTCTTTTTTAGAACATATATTAATTTATCGATTAATTTGAAACTTCTTTAATGATTTACGTTTATAACTTTTATTTAAAACTTAAGTATGTAGTTGTGCTTGATTTTTTCGCTGACATTCCGTTATAAGTTTTGTTAAAAACGAAGTTGTACTCAAAATAAAGTATTTATTTGATATTATAAAACGGTACGATGATAATGTGACAACTCGAAATTTAGAACCTTTTGTGTATGCTTAAACGCGTGGTTAGTTAGCTTATGTGATTAATGACAAATGAATACATGTGAACTTATATGATTATGTGTTATGTTGTGTGTATGCTTGTGTGTATGTATTCGAGTATGTATATGAACCGAGACAACACGAACCCGACTCGAGACCATGTGGTCTCGAGTGAACAATAACTTATGGGCCGGTTGGGCCATACATACACTCTTAGCCTATTTCGAAACCCATTAGGGTGCACAATGTGGAACAACTATATAACCCCTAGTGATGCTAATCTTGACATTTTTGGACAACACTCCTACTCTCCTCTACACACACACTCTCCACTCTCTCACTAAAACCCTAGACACCAAGCATCATACTTCTTCTCCTTTCTTCTCGGATCAAACCAACCGACCACAAAAGGGTCTCTCGGATTTGCTTGTTCACACCAAACAAAGCTTCATCTTCACCACCTCACAACCGGTTAGTGTTTATGATGTTTGTTAGTGTTTATGATGCTTGTTAGTGTTTATGATGTTTGTTGGTTAGTGTTTATGATGTTTGATGTTATGGATGACATGATTGAACTAGAACCGTTTGTACAATGATGATGTGCTTGTGAATCGTATGTATGATGTTGATAATCGGAACATGCTTTGATTTCGGATATGTGGCATAATGAACTCATGATGTTTTGTGTTTAAATGTAGTCTAAAACACTAGTTGTTGATGTTCATATAAATCGGATTGTGTACTCTTGTGTTAAGAACCGAAAGCTTGCTATTAGGGTGATTTGTTGATAAGTTGTTCATGATTCTTGTTAGACCTAGGTTCATATGAATGAAGATGAACTACTTGAATATTGAAGAACAAGATGAACATGATGAACACATGAAGAACTTGTTGAATATCATATGAACATGTTGAATATTTGAAATCTGATATGTTTGATCCATTTTTAGTAATTTGCTAGACAAGAAACATGTTTAAGGATTTTGGTTGGATAGTACAAACTGTTACATGAAATCAGAATGTTAGTGGGTAGTACACTGTACCGAATCAGCTCCTGTCCAACCGAAACCATCAGTTGCGACTCGAAACCACTGCTTGATGAGTCGAAATCCCCGGTTGCGACATCAGTTGCGAGTCGCAAACACCTGGTTGCGACTCGAAACCACACATGATCAGCACACCAACCTTGTGACTCGAAACCACGGTTGCGAGTCCAGTTGCGACTCGTAATCAAAACAACACGAACCGAAACCATGATTGCGACTCAGGTTGCGAGTCGCAAACGCCTAGTTGCGACTCGAGACAATACGCAGATATACGCCGTTTGGGCTTGCACCTCATTTCGGACTTAATTGTTTGGGCCGGACTCTTGGGCCCAATGTACAGACCTTATATGTTACTTGAACGTGAACATTGTTGATCTGCCATGATTAAACGTGTATGCCATGAACGATACTTGAATGCACTGTGCTAGAAACATCCGTGTGCTACTTGGTTACGAACCTGACTTGTATGATACAACTATGATAGGACGTGAGTAGCCACAACATTGCTTGTTTGACTTTTCTGTGTTTCTACCGAGCAAACCAAGGTGAGTTCACACCCTCTACAAAGCATGGGATTCCCTGGGTCGGGAATTGGGGTTAAGGAACATGGGTTCCTCGTCCTCCTTGGGTAGGACATCAATGGTTCAGGAATGAAATTCCTCGTCCTCACGGACAGATAACTCGTACTAGACCAAAACTCTATCACGAAGTCCCTCATCTTTGTATCGACTTAATCGCCGAGGCCAATGGCGAGCGGGTCATTAGTTAGATAGCGCTATTTAGGTTTGACAAACCTCACACCGTGCCGCAGAGGACGGGCGTGAACTAATGGACTACTGGCACGTCAATGATGATAGACATTGACAGTTCAGGGCACATAAACATGACTACAGTCAGCAGTCGATATGGTAACGAGTCTAGTGTATACATGGGGTAGCCCCCACGGCCGAAATGCCAGATAACTAACACGGGGTAGCCCCCACGGCTGGATAGCCAGAGTAACCGGGAATGAACAAGTCACGTTTTTAACTATGGGGTAACCCCCACGGCAGGATGCCAGCTAAAGGAAACTGTTTTCGAAACAACTTAAAACGAACACCCAACCGTGAACTCACTCAACTTGTTGTTGACTCGTTACTACATGCTTTGCAGGTCCTTAGGTTCTTAGCTGGAGCTTGCATGGAGGAGGATCGTTGTGGGACATGGACGACTGTGTGCCATGTTAAGCTATGAAACAATTAAACTTATGTTTTGATTTAAGACTTATGCTTCCGCTTGCAACTTAACTATGTTTTGTTTGAACACCAATTGTATTGGGTGGATTTTTATAACTACTTATATGCTTGTTCAATATGATTGGTGGCTGGATCCTGGTCAGTCACGCCTTCAAGCGGTGGTATTCCGCAGGTGGATTTTGGGGGTGTGACAGATTGGTATCAGAGCCATTGGTTATAGAGAACTTGGTTTTAATAAAGGGAAAAACGTTTTTGTTAAAACCAGACTATAACCTGTACAGTGCTCAACGGTCCACAACGATGCTTCACTCCACATGCAAGGCTCGACATTCTAGGTGATATGATCTGTGTATATATCACCTACTTGTTAGATACATAGTACATTGTTCATGGTATGCTTGGTTAGTATAACTACTGTTGCTTGAACACGTGCGTGCTTACTCTATTTTATCGTCGTACTTTCGCAAACCCCTCTCACTCACGTTCTTCTTGATATGAAGATCATGTCTGGACGCGTTAACCTGACACAAGCCCAGTTGACGGCTCTGATTAACGAACAAGTTGCCGCAGCACTTGCAGCTGCACACGCAGGAGGTATATCCTGCAGTCCGAACTCACTCTAGGATCTTTAGGATCCCACTCTCGTGAACCAACCTTTGTGTTAAACTCTGTCTTTTCTTTCACCCACGATAGGTCAACACGTTCAGCCACCCGTGTGCACTTTCAAAACCTTTATGAACTGTCGACCTAGTACCTTTAATGGCACCGAGGGAGCGATAGGTCTCCTACACTGGATTCGCAGGATCGAATCGGCATTCGAAGAAAGTGAAAGCCCTACCAGTAAGCGAGTAGAGTACGCTGCTGGTACCTTGCAAGGGAAAGCGTATTCTTGGTGGAACACACAAGTTCAGATGCTCGGGTTAGCAGATGCGAATGCCACCCCCTGGAGCGACTTCAAGGATTTGATCAAGGAAGAATTTTGTCATCCGGACGACATCCTCAAACTTGAAATAGAGTACTTTGGCTTGAAAATGGAAGGATCAGAGATCGAAGCGTACACGAAAAGGTCCAACGATTTGGCTGCCTTATGTCCTAACTTGTCACAACCCATTTCTAGACGAATCGAGCTATACCTCAGAGGCTTAGCCCCAGAAATCCGAGGGTCCGTTATTGCGGCCAACTTTTCCACAATCCAACAAGTCGTTCGTTTGGCGCACCAGCTCACTAATCAGGCAGTGGAAGAGGGCAAGTTACCCAAGCGCAACCCCTCCAATGCAAATGCTCTTACTAACACCAAGCATATTTGGGGTGATCACCAGAGTGAAGGTCGTGGCCCTATACAACAGGACCCGCATGGGAAACTCGTACAGCAGGGGCTGAACTACCAAAATCAAGGGGGATACCTTGGGAATAAGCCGAAATGCCGCAAATGCCATCAACACCACACCGGGTCATGTATGGAATCGTGCTGCCATCGGTGCAAGAAGACGGGACATGTGGCTAGAGATTGCAGGAGCCCATACCCTGCACACCGAAACCAGCAGCAGCAGAGTAGCAAAAAGGGGTGTTTCCGTTGTGGGGCTGAAGGCCATCTTAAGAGGAACTGTCCGCAGATGAGGCAGAAACGCGACAACAGCAACAATGGAGCCCGGGGGCGGGCGTTCGTGATCGGCCAAGGTGAAGCAAGGAATGACCCCAATGTTGTGGCGGGTAAGTTCCTTCTCGATGACTTTTATGTTTCAGTTTTATTTGATTCGGGTGCTGATACTAGCTACATGTCACTAGAAGTTAGTCGAATGCTTAAGCGTATTCCAACACCCTTGAACAACAAGCACATTGTAGAGCTAGCAAATGGTAAGAGTTTAGAGGCCACACACGTAGTCAAGGGTTGTAAACTTATTCTCGCTGACCAGACCTTCTCTATCGACCTCATTCCTATTGTCTTGGGTAGTTTCGATGTTGTCATTGGGATGGGTTGGTTATCCCAACACCGAGCAGAGATTCTTTGCAACGAGAAGGTTGTCCGTGTTCCAGGTCCCGATGGTGAACCTCTCATGATTCATGGCGACAAGAGGAGTGCTGTTGAGAACGTCATTTCTCTCCTTAAGGCCCAAAAGTACTTGCGAAAGGGCCACACTGCCATTTTGGCTCTCATTACTGACACCACAGAGAAAGAGAAGAAGATAGAAGATTTTCCAGTTGTACGCGATTATCCAGAGGTATTTCCTGAGGAATTACCTGGTCTTCCGCCTCATCGCCAAGTCGAGTTTCAGATCGAACTAGCTCCTGGAGCTGCGCCTATAGCTCGTGTACCTTATCGCTTAGCTCCATCAGAGTGTGCATCGACTATCGGGGACTCAACAAGGTAATGGTGAAGAATCGTTATCCTCTACCGCGTATTGACGACATGTTCGACCAGCTACAAAGGTCGAGTTACTATTCAAAGATTGATTTGAGATCAGGATATCACCAGCTGAGAGTCCGGGAGGAGGACGTCTCCAGAACAGCTTTTAGAACTCGCTATGGGCATTACGAGTTTTTGGTCATGCCTTTTGGGCTGACAAACGCACCTGCGATTTTCATGGACTTGATGAACCGAGTGTGCAAGCCTTACCTGGACAAGTTCATTATAGTCTTCATCGACGACATCCTGATCTATTCTAAGAGTCGGGAGGAACACGAGCAACATCTGCGACTTATTCTGGAACTCCTTCGAACAGAACAGCTTTATGCAAAGTTCTCAAAATGCGACTTCTGGCTTCGAGAAGTCCATTTCCTAGGCCACGTGGTAAACAAGGATGGGATTCACGTTGATCCATCCAAGGTAGACTCGATAAAGAACTGGCCTGCACCTCGTACACCAAAGGAAATTCGCCAATTCTTGGGTTTGGCGGGATACTACCGGAGATTCATAAAGGATTTTTCTAAGATTGCACAACCTCTCACCTCACTAACGCAGAAGGGCGTTGTTTATCGCTGGGGGAACGCACAGGAGTTGGCATTTCAGCATCTAAAGGATAGACTTTGTAGCGCACCTATCCTTTCCTTGCCAGAGGGCACAGACGACTCTGTGGTTTACTGCGACGCATCAATTCAGGGTCTTGGTTGTGTATTGATGCAACGAGATAAGGTTATAGCCTACGCCTCACGCCAACTTAAGGTTCATGAAAAGAACTACACGACGCACGACTTGGAGCTGGGAGCTGTTGTTTTTGCACTTAAGTTAAGGCGGCATTACCTGTACGGTACCAAGTGCGCCATCTACACTGACCACAGGAGCCTCGAGCATATCTTCAAACAGAAAGAACTAAATATGCGACAACGACGATGGGTCGAGCTACTGAATGACTACGAGTGCTCAATCAGGTATCACCCGGGCAAAGCCAATGTTGTGGCTGACGCCCTCAGTCGGAAGGACACTGCGCCTAAGCGCGTGCGAGCTTTACAACTCACGATCCACTCTAGTCTCCCTTCCCAAATACGAGCTGCTCAGATAGAAGCACTGAAACCAGAAAATGTCAGGGCTGAAGCCCTACGCGGATCGAGGCAACGCTTAGAACAGAAGGAAGACGGTGCTTACTACGTAACGGGACGCGTTTGGGTCCCACTCTATGGCAACCTACGAGAGCTTGTGATGGACGAAGCACACAAGTCTCGCTACTCAGTACACCCTGGATCAGATAAGATGTATCATGATATCAAAACTACGTACTGGTGGCCTAGCATGAAGGCCCACGTAGCAACCTACGTCAGCAAGTGTTTGACTTGTGCGAGAGTCAAGTCGGAATACCAGAAACCATCAGGCCTACTCCAACAACCAGAGATACCTCAGTGGAAATGGGAGCAAATTTCCATGGATTTTGTTACTGGCCTACCTAGATCCCAGCGCGGGAACGATACTATTTGGGTGATCGTGGACCGACTCACAAAATCTGCACACTTCTTGGCTATCAAGGAAACGGATAAGTTCTCCACTCTTGCAGAAGTATACATCAAAGAAATCGTTTCGAGGCACGGGGTGCCCACCTCCATTATCTCGGATCGAGATGCACGTTTCACTTCAGAGCTGTGGCAAGCCATGCACAAATCCTTTGGCTCACGATTAGACATGAGCACAGCGTACCATCCTCAGACGGACGGGCAGTCCGAGCGCACTATTCAAACCTTAGAAGACATGCTTCGTGCATGTGTAATCGACTTTGGCAACCGCTGGGAAAAGCATCTGCCACTTGTGGAATTCTCGTACAATAACAGCTACCACACCAGCATTGGAGCTGCTCCGTTTGAGGCATTGTACGGACGTAAATGCCGGTCTCCTCTTTGCTGGGCAGAGGTGGGAGATAGTCAGATCACTGGTCCAGAATATGTGGTAGATACAACCGAGCAGATCGCTCAGATCCGAAAACGCATGACGGCAGCCCGTGAACGTCAGAAAGTTTACGCCGACATGGGCAGGAAGCCACTTGAGCTCCAGGTTAGGGAGCGGGTACTACTCAAAGTTTCACCCTGGAAGGGTGTGGTTCGTTTTGGTAAACGCGGTAAACTTAACCCACGATACGTTGGACCTTTCGAGGTCATTGAGAAAATAGGCAGGGTGGCCTACAGACTAAACTTACCAGCAGAACTCGGTGCAGTTCACAACGTTTTTCATGTGTCGAATCTGAAGAAGTGTCCGTCAGATGAGACCCAGGTAGTTCCTTTGAAGGAACTCACGATCGACGAGCAGTCGAGGAACCAGTCGAAATCACGGACCGGGATGTTAAGGTCCTCAAGAGCACTAGAATACCTCTCGTTCGAGTTCGTTGGAACTCACGTCGCGGCCCAGAGTTCACCTGGGAGCGCGAAGATCAGATGAAACAAAAGTGTAACACCTGTGCCTTCACGGCCATCAAACAAGTACCAAACCAATGAAATATTATATTTCATACTTGGGATTTGTAAAAATATGTGTATCATTTGCACATATCAATTCTTGTTCAATTCCAAACTCTAAATCGCTTTCTGGAAGGTTATACGCGCACTGATGCGTAAATATAACCAGTTTAATGCAACAAACACTCCGGAAAAGTGAAATAGGTTTAACATACCTTAAATAACCTTTACTTAACTTAGAAATAAGTTTTGAAGGCTTTGGTATGGCAAAATCAAGTTAAATCGCTTACAGGGACTAAAGTTGACAAACTGCGAAAGTATGCCAATTTGAACTGTAACAGACCTTCCGGAACATGACCATAAGTTAAACATACCACAAATATCCTTTACATAGCTTAGAAATAGGCTTTGAGGTGTTCGGTGTGCTAAAATAAACTTTTGGGTCATTCAGGGACTAAAAGCGTCAAAAAGTGCACAAGTTTGCATTTTCGCGCATAACTTACGTTCTGAATACATCCGGACATCCAAAAATTTATGTAAGCACTAAAACATTTTATTTTAGTGTTCGGCATAAGAAAAATCCATTCGTCACGTCTTTTGGTTCGTTTTTCGCGCTTATGCGCATTCCGTCGTAATTAAGCGAACATCGCGTTCGTACGACCAAACGAACCATCACCCGACATATTTCTGAGCATGTTTCATGTCCCCAATGTTTAGGCAACATTTTAGGGCCTTAAAGTTGGCTTTACGGGCCTTAGAAGTGTCGGAAAAGGCCTTAAACACGTGCAGGGACTGAAACTGTCATTTCTGAAACAAGTTTGCTGATCAGACAGGCCAAAGCGGCCCGCATTGTGTTTGGAACATCCTGAAGCGGGCCGCATCCGAGTATCAGACCAGATTCAATGTTGTTTTTGCAACTTGCAACTGATTAAACCTCAACCACATGTTCTAAAATGCTTAGTCATGAAGATAAGAACCATTTTAAGCCACCATGAGGTTCCAACACATGTACGGCCTTGATCGTTTCCCCTTTTCCAAGAAACGATCTCAACGGTGGACCGAATACTATAAATACCCCACCCCCCATTGCTTTAAAACTCACAAGAATTCTGATTTTGAGAGCTCTAAGTTGAAACCATTGTTTCATACCTGAGTTCTTGAGTCGGGATTAGCATTCGGGGACCCTGGGTAAGTATTCTTTCGTTCTTTTCCTTATTTTACTGCTTTTCGAGTCAGAAAGTCAAACTTTGTTTGACTTTCAGCGTTGACCAGTAATGGTCAATGCGAAGTTCGGTTGAACTTCGCAACGTGAGTGTAATCACGTTGGTCATAGTCCCTTGGGACTATGCCCACTGATTACCACGTTGTCTAAGAGTCGTAGGGTAGGCGATCTAATAAATCGCCTATACCTTCGAACTCGACCCATTTGGTCGATCATTAGGATCCGACCAAATACATTAGGTGACCATAGTAGGTAGGGAATAACCTTCCGAGGTTATACCCTATGGTCACATCGTTTAAGTAGTTGTATGATAGGTAGTTTATATGCCTTAAGTAAATTACCAGAATACCCTTTTCATGTATAATTGGTAATTAAGCATATGTAACCTAAACTTTTGCCACATAACTGATTATGTAACATGTTTAGGCATATAACACTTGTCATAGGACTAGTTAGGCGGTCCGAACGCGTTACACGCGAACGACGCGTTAAAGTAGCATAAGCTTCCTAAACGGGTCGTAATGGGTCGTAGACACTTAGGTTAAGTTTCATTTAGTATGTAGGCTTTGTTAAACCATATCATATGAGTTCCTACACTCATTTGGTTTACAAACCCTAATGCTACCCAGTCTTCCGATTTAGGTCCGGTTAATTAACATAGTTACCTATATTAGGTGCCGTTTGATTTCCGTGATCTCTAGCATTGTTTGGTTGTTACTCAAGGACTACTGAGCATTCTCAAGTGAGTACATAGACCCCTCTTTTACTGTTTTCCAAACTGTTTTGGGGTGGAACACATGTGCCTACTTATTACTTTCATGCTTTCCTGTTTTCATATCATATACCTGCTATGTTTGTTAGTACATTATAGTACGTCGTTTTACATTGACATTTTATGCTATGTATGTATATAGCGTGCATACTTAGTACATCGTTTTACATGACATTTTATGCTATGTATGTTCATTTAGTTCATACTTAGTACATTGTTTTACATCACATCACATCACATGCTATGTATGTTCATTTGTTGCATACTTAGTACAGATTCATTTCATCACATGCTTACATTTTGGTATGACATTTGGTTTGTTAAATGGGACAATACATTCATTAACATTAGCTACGCCGTTCGTTAGTAGGTAGTGGTACCATAGGAATTGACAACTCCCGTTCCGGACATCCCAGGGAAAGGGGACAGTAAAGGAATGACCGAATTCGATGATATTTACTCAGATAGACCTTTAATTTGTTTAAGGGTTTATCACCTCAGTCGCAAGGCTTGGATGTATGCATTGGAACAACACCGCATAAATGTTCATTATCAGTACAGCATGCATTTACACAAGACATAATATTGATTTAAACACAGTTTTACTTCAATACTTTGCTTTTGTGCATATGGTTTAGTTGAGACATTTCGCTAGCCATACATGACATTTAGACATAGACATTTTAACATGATTGACCTTGATCATGCATTTACACAAGACATAATATTGATTTAAACACAGTTTTACTTCAATACTTTGCTTTTGTGCATATGGTTTAGTTGAGACATTTCGCTAGCCATACAGGACATTTTGACATAGACATTAGACATAGACATTTTAACATGATTGACATTGATCATGCATTTTCATAAGACGTAATGTTGATTTAAACTACATTTTACTTCAATACTATGTTCTTGTGCATTTCACCTATGGTTTAGTTGATGCGCTTTCACTAGCCATACATATCACATTTTGTTTTACATTACATGATTTACATTAGACATGAACATTTTACTTTGGTGGTTTGGTTGATTAAGTGATTAAGTAACGATGCGTGTGTAATATGATACAAGCATGGTGGATACGCCGCTGGTACTTCCTATATATAAGTGTTTGTATGGTATTACATGTCGTAGCGTTATTTGAATCATTTCAGTTTGAGACATATAACATTTTATACAAATAACATACTTTTCACAATACATTGTTTTACAAGCAACTTATCTTATACAAACTCATTTTACATGGTTATTCATTTAACCATACATTATTTATACATATCATCTGATCTTATCGATTTTCAAATGATTTACAAGACAAAGCAAATTACAAGGTTCATGACTAAACATTTTCTTAAACAGAAGTCATGAATCTTATTTTCACAAAACCTATGTATCTCACCGGCATTTTTATGCTGACGTACCATATTTTCACATGTGTTTTTCAGGAAATGAAGCATAGGATTGATCAAGTTACACTTAGGCGGACATGGGCCTTAGTGACAATAAAAGATGCAGATTAGTTAATTATGTTGTATTTTCATGTTTGTTTAGACATTGTAACACTTATATTGAATAAAACGAAACTTTAATTTCCATGGTTGTGAAACATTAATTCTGTTACAACACTCCCCGATGTTTCCGCCACGTTTTGTATGTTCCACGTGGTCGGGGTGTGACAGAAAAGATGGTATCAGAGCCAATGGTTATAGGGAATTAGGTTATTAGTAATGCTTTGACCTAGTCTATAACCTTCTTAGGACCCTAACGCGAGTTTACTTGCGTTTAGTCATAAAACAATACCGTCGCCTATCCTTAGGCGACAACCACAACAAGAACATAAATTTCAAAACCACTTTGAAAACTAATCATCTGTTCCAGGATGATTAATTACTAGGTTTTGAACCCTTAGTTATAAGGTTTTGAATCCCTTTGAATTTTCAAAATCTCGTCAAGGTTTTGGGTTTTAAATAATGTGAACACGTGCAAACTGGAAGGGTGAATGCCTGTATTCTGGGTTTTCTGTCTAGGCAAGCACTTCGTATACATCTCATCAGACGCGAGACCAGTTGTGCTTACCTGGGAATTCTCGGGATGAGTGTTCACTTATAGGCGAGCATGTCTTCAGTGATACATTAATAAGACCCATTTACTTTGATTAGTCACCATCTCATTTGTTTGCCTTAGGTAACAAACAAATGATCGCAATTTTCATGCGTTAACATTCTGTTTTGATTGTCCAATAATCTTTCACCTGTTTCTCCCTATGCCTTTCTTTTCCTTCAAGAATGTCTCTTCATCACGATGACGCCCAGATATCTGAGCAAGCAGCCAAATTCGCTCAGCGAATAGGCGATGTATCATCTCCAGGATGAAGCCACTCAAGAATCACCAAGACAGGCAGGACCTAGTCAGGCGACAACACCACCGGCCGAGAAACCAATCGAGGAATCAAAGACCATGGATGAACGATCCCCTAAGAAGTCAAAGAAGCAAAAGGCTTCTCAGAACTTCGCCATGGTCGCTCACAATGGTAAAGCCGTCCCCAACTAATCAGCTTAACCCCTTGCTAGGTGTGTAGGGCTTTTCCTATGATACCTACATCAAGGAACTATGTACCTTACAAACTACTCTTGTGATTTCTCTCTTTCAAATGATTGCTCATGATTCCCTCGAAAATTTTAAGTACTCGTTTCACTCTAAGAAACAAAGTACAGAAAATTAAGTGACATTATGAGTAATCGTGCTTTTCGCACATCTGTGTCTTTGAATCCTTGGTTAAATAACTAAGGGTATTTTCAAATCTCATACCCATTACGTTTTGATTTTTCAACATACACAGTACAAGTATTTCAAAACAATCTTCATGATCTCAAAACATTTCATATAGTTTGAAAACAATTTTTCTAGATGCATTGTCTATGTTATTTCAAAAACATTGGCCATGTTATCAAAACCAACCTTTCTAATTTCAAAATATTTCATATAGTCTGAAGACAATATTAACACAATACATTTTCTGATCAAGTGCATGATTTCGAAAAGCATCATTCATATTTTCAAAAACCTTATACATAATTTCAAAAATTCATCTCGCATGATTTTAAAATATTTTTATAAATATACCTACCTAGTACACCTACTTTATGATATCAAAAGTATTATATATAAGGTTTCAAAAACACTAAACATATTTTTCTTAAAAGAACCCCATGCACAGTTTTCAAAAATATCTTCCTCGTACATTTACTTAACCTTCAAATTCTGCTTCATATGTCGCCTTGACATATCTAGCATCTCAACTTCATAAGCGTTTTTACATCATGTTTTGATCTAAGCACGTCCAGTGCAAGGTTTCAAAACATCTTCAACTTCTAAAATCCATATGGGATCTTTTTTATCTTCACATTTAGATCCTTGTGGATGATCATCATTCAATTCAGAGTCCTTAATTGGATTCCTTATGTACCTTAATTCGAATATTTCGGTTCTTTATAATCGAAATCGAATTTTCTCTTCAATAATCTTTCTATCTTTATAGTTAGATTCTTGATAACGTTTAAAGTACCAAATGAAATCCGTTGAATGGATTCCTAGTGTGCTTTAAATGCATGTACGCAAGTAACAAGACAAATTAACAAACAATCTTCGTGGTTATATGACTATGTGTTTATGCATCTTGAGTTTTCATTTAAGTATTTTTGTGTTTTTATACTCTGGATAATTCGTTATCCAAATCCTCGCAGGATCTTTCATATCTTCATATGAGGGATTCGTAGCAGGATATTCAAAGGTACTACCTTAAATCCTTAATGGGCTTCTATGTAATAGTTAAGACCCTTGGATTATATAGTACCACTCCAGACCCTTTTTAGTGGTCTAGTCTAAAGGATTGATTCACAATTTGGTTAAAGAATGACATCTAGTGATGTAGCTGGACAGACTCCTTGATAGTCTATTTAGATCATTTATTGATTTAGTCTACGGGACTCTATGGCGGTCTAGTCACACTCATCCCAGGAATGTTCATTTGGTTTTCCCCTACACATTATAAAATAAACTGTGTGAACTATGCAAGGAATTGTCTAATTATGGAAGCGCACATAATTATGAGATTCAGTGCACGGTAAACCCAGTAAGATTTATTATGTGTAAGAGCCGATAGTGACAACAATAACGAAATGAGAACGATGTAATGGAGGTACGGTGGACGCACCAATGACGCTTCATATACTTGTATATAAGTATCCCTCTTACATTGCAATCATGATGTTATTAAAGGTTACTAGAAGTTCAGAACCCTAACCAATGTTGTTTGATCTTTTCAACTTCATATTTTCAAGCTCTCACAAGTTTCCTCTAAATAAATTTCGGGACTAAATTTCCTAAAGTAGGGGAGACTGTAACACCTGTGCCTTCACGGCCATCAGATATTCGTTTTTATTGTTTTTGATGTAAAGTTTTGTCTTTGGATTACTATAGGCTATTGCGAATACTGGTACCATAACGAAAAGAACAGACATCAACCGAATTCCCGCCGCGAAGTGCGGGAGGAATCTCACTAGTTATATATATAGTTAACGAAGGACGATGACTAAACTTGGCACATTCTTTTTTCTATTTTTCTTTTTAAGAAAAAGATGAAGACATAGTTCTTGCATAACTGGCTAATTGACAACGAAAGCAAGTACAGTAAGGAAATAATTTAAATTTTCACATATTAGAATGTTATTTGGGTCTGCACCCAAATTATCATGAACTCGAGCTGCTACACTTTCACCCAGTTAGACATCAAATGCTTTAAAGTTTGTAGTTCGTTATGATTTACACCTACAAACCCCTTTTATTTGGAATTGGTTTTTAGATCTGGGGGTTGGTTTCTAAAGATTTTAGTAGGATTGTGGATGGGAACAGTCTTTGTGGAGAAACAAACACATAGAGAAATGTAGAACGAAAAAAGATCACGGGATCTTACCAAAGTCGTCGGCCGCCACTGAAACCCTAGATAGCCACCAGAGCAAAGATCTAAACCTATATTTACTGTAGTCGTCTTTGTCTTCCTTTAGAATTCAGCAGCTAGCTATTGTGAAGTCCTCAGAAATCCAGGGTTCTATTGGAACAGAACAGAGACTTGATTGAAGGGCAGAGGTTTTCAATTTGAAATTGGTGATTCAGACAAATTGTTTCCTCATAAGCATTCCAATTTTGAATTTGAACCCTCGTTTCCATTTAGTGTTATTTTCAATCCTGGTGGAGAAAAGGAGAATACATGTCTTCTTCTTTGGTATAGAAAGGATCAACAGTAGAGAAAATCTATCAATTGGCTTAGATTCTTTTTGCATCCGCATTAGGATTTCGGTTAGGGAAAGATGAAACGTACCATTGAAGGAAAAGTAGACAAAAGAGAGAATTAGGGTTTGTGACTATGAAGCGGAGAGCATGTTTCAGTTTTAGCGCTCAAAATCTCTTAGTTTGGAGTAATATCTTGCCACGTGGAAATAAGTGGCGTAAGAGGCAACCATGTGGCCTAAGCTTGTTTTGTTTTATTATAAGGTATAGATGATTAACCAAAAATCAGAATAGAATGTAATGATCCATTTCATTCCCTTGTCCATTCCATTCATTTGTCCATTCCATTTTCTCTTTCATTCTATTAGCTCATACCAAAAAAACCCTAGTTCTTTGGAATTCTTGATTTTTTAGGTGTAAAGGTTCCTAAAATCATTCAAATTCAAAATCCATGATTAGGGCTTATCTACACTAATATAATTTAAAGATGCTCAAGTTAAGAAATTTTTTTTCCTTTAATCTATATGATTTAAAGATACCCAAGTTAAGAAATTATTTTTCTTATGTATAAAGTACAATCTAAAATGAGGGTAAATTAAACACTAATTATATATATGAATTTAGACTCTTGATGAACAGTGCATAAATTTTAGTTATTTTTTTAGTTTTATAATTATTAAAGTATTTTATAGAAGAAGATGATTGATTACTAGCTTTAATAATTAGATCGGTATTGATTCAATTCGTTACAATATTGGTACGATACATGCATTTTGTATAGAAATCAACGAAATTTTACAAGAGCGAAAAACGTTAAAACCGAACACGCACCGATGTTGTTCGTACGGAACCGATCGGTTCAAAGTGGCACGGTATCGGTAACGTTATTCATTTATCCTAATAGATAGAGTTGTATAAATGAAAATGTTTTGAAACCGAAAACCAAAAAAATGAATACAGGTATCGGTACCGGTGGTACGGTAGCAATACGATGTTAGATTATCAAAAGAAAAAAACAATATAAATAAACTCATGTACCGAAAACGCTGTTGTTCGGTTCGGTACGATATGGTAGCAATACGGTGTCAATTTATTGAAAGGAAAACAATAAAAAAAATAAATACCACTACCGATACAGATGTTGTTTAGTCGGTTTCGGTTTGGTATGGTATGGTATGATAGCGGCATAATATTTGTTATCAATAAAATTTATATTGCAATGTTGAAAAAAATAAATAAACATAAAACGCAAATCAACCAAACCGATACTAATTGAACAACATCGGTACCCATATCAGATATTCGTTTTTATTGTTTTTGATGTAAAGTTTTGTCTTTGGATTACTATAGGCTATTGCGAATACTGGTACCATAACGAAAAGAACAGACATCAACCGAATTCCCGCCGCGAAGTGCGGGAGGAATCTCACTAGTTATATATATAGTTAACGAAGGACGATGAATAGTAACTTTATTTTTATAACAATATATACTGTTTTTTATTTTTTATTTAATATATTATAATACTTTATTATGATATTTACTTTTAATAATATATTTTTAATTTTTTCCTTTCTTAAAACCTTATATTTCCATTACCATTTTTTTAATAATTTTTTTTTTCTTTTTTAGAACATATATTAATTTATCGATTAATTTGAAACTTCTTTAATGATTTACGTTTATAACTTTTATTTAAAACTTAAGTATGTAGTTGTGCTTGATTTTTTCGCTGACATTCCGTTATAAGTTTTGTTAAAAACGAAGTTGTACTCAAAATAAAGTATTTATTTGATATTATAAAACGGTACGATGATAATGTGACAACTCGAAATTTAGAACCTTTTGTGTATGCTTAAACGCGTGGTTAGTTAGCTTATGTGATTAATGACAAATGAATACATGTGAACTTATATGATTATGTGTTATGTTGTGTGTATGCTTGTGTGTATGTATTCGAGTATGTATATGAACCGAGACAACACGAACCCGACTCGAGACCATGTGGTCTCGAGTGAACAATAACTTATGGGCCGGTTGGGCCATACATACACTCTTAGCCTATTTCGAAACCCATTAGGGTGCACAATGTGGAACAACTATATAACCCCTAGTGATGCTAATCTTGACATTTTTGGACAACACTCCTACTCTCCTCTACACACACACTCTCCACTCTCTCACTAAAACCCTAGACACCAAGCATCATACTTCTTCTCCTTTCTTCTCGGATCAAACCAACCGACCACAAAAGGGTCTCTCGGATTTGCTTGTTCACACCAAACAAAGCTTCATCTTCACCACCTCACAACCGGTTAGTGTTTATGATGTTTGTTAGTGTTTATGATGCTTGTTAGTGTTTATGATGTTTGTTGGTTAGTGTTTATGATGTTTGATGTTATGGATGACATGATTGAACTAGAACCGTTTGTACAATGATGATGTGCTTGTGAATCGTATGTATGATGTTGATAATCGGAACATGCTTTGATTTCGGATATGTGGCATAATGAACTCATGATGTTTTGTGTTTAAATGTAGTCTAAAACACTAGTTGTTGATGTTCATATAAATCGGATTGTGTACTCTTGTGTTAAGAACCGAAAGCTTGCTATTAGGGTGATTTGTTGATAAGTTGTTCATGATTCTTGTTAGACCTAGGTTCATATGAATGAAGATGAACTACTTGAATATTGAAGAACAAGATGAACATGATGAACACATGAAGAACTTGTTGAATATCATATGAACATGTTGAATATTTGAAATCTGATATGTTTGATCCATTTTTAGTAATTTGCTAGACAAGAAACATGTTTAAGGATTTTGGTTGGATAGTACAAACTGTTACATGAAATCAGAATGTTAGTGGGTAGTACACTGTACCGAATCAGCTCCTGTCCAACCGAAACCATCAGTTGCGACTCGAAACCACTGCTTGATGAGTCGAAATCCCCGGTTGCGACATCAGTTGCGAGTCGCAAACACCTGGTTGCGACTCGAAACCACACATGATCAGCACACCAACCTTGTGACTCGAAACCACGGTTGCGAGTCCAGTTGCGACTCGTAATCAAAACAACACGAACCGAAACCATGATTGCGACTCAGGTTGCGAGTCGCAAACGCCTAGTTGCGACTCGAGACAATACGCAGATATACGCCGTTTGGGCTTGCACCTCATTTCGGACTTAATTGTTTGGGCCGGACTCTTGGGCCCAATGTACAGACCTTATATGTTACTTGAACGTGAACATTGTTGATCTGCCATGATTAAACGTGTATGCCATGAACGATACTTGAATGCACTGTGCTAGAAACATCCGTGTGCTACTTGGTTACGAACCTGACTTGTATGATACAACTATGATAGGACGTGAGTAGCCACAACATTGCTTGTTTGACTTTTCTGTGTTTCTACCGAGCAAACCAAGGTGAGTTCACACCCTCTACAAAGCATGGGATTCCCTGGGTCGGGAATTGGGGTTAAGGAACATGGGTTCCTCGTCCTCCTTGGGTAGGACATCAATGGTTCAGGAATGAAATTCCTCGTCCTCACGGACAGATAACTCGTACTAGACCAAAACTCTATCACGAAGTCCCTCATCTTTGTATCGACTTAATCGCCGAGGCCAATGGCGAGCGGGTCATTAGTTAGATAGCGCTATTTAGGTTTGACAAACCTCACACCGTGCCGCAGAGGACGGGCGTGAACTAATGGACTACTGGCACGTCAATGATGATAGACATTGACAGTTCAGGGCACATAAACATGACTACAGTCAGCAGTCGATATGGTAACGAGTCTAGTGTATACATGGGGTAGCCCCCACGGCCGAAATGCCAGATAACTAACACGGGGTAGCCCCCACGGCTGGATAGCCAGAGTAACCGGGAATGAACAAGTCACGTTTTTAACTATGGGGTAACCCCCACGGCAGGATGCCAGCTAAAGGAAACTGTTTTCGAAACAACTTAAAACGAACACCCAACCGTGAACTCACTCAACTTGTTGTTGACTCGTTACTACATGCTTTGCAGGTCCTTAGGTTCTTAGCTGGAGCTTGCATGGAGGAGGATCGTTGTGGGACATGGACGACTGTGTGCCATGTTAAGCTATGAAACAATTAAACTTATGTTTTGATTTAAGACTTATGCTTCCGCTTGCAACTTAACTATGTTTTGTTTGAACACCAATTGTATTGGGTGGATTTTTATAACTACTTATATGCTTGTTCAATATGATTGGTGGCTGGATCCTGGTCAGTCACGCCTTCAAGCGGTGGTACTCCGCAGGTGGATTTTGGGGGTGTGACAGATTGGTATCAGAGCCATTGGTTATAGAGAACTTGGTTTTAATAAAGGGAAAAACGTTTTTGTTAAAACCAGACTATAACCTGTACAGTGCTCAACGGTCCACAACGATGCTTCACTCCACATGCAAGGCTCGACATTCTAGGTGATATGATCTGTGTATATATCACCTACTTGTTAGATACATAGTACATTGTTCATGGTATGCTTGGTTAGTATAACTACTGTTGCTTGAACACGTGCGTGCTTACTCTATTTTATCGTCGTACTTTCGCAAACCCCTCTCACTCACGTTCTTCTTGATATGAAGATCATGTCTGGACGCGTTAACCTGACACAAGCCCAGTTGACGGCTCTGATTAACGAACAAGTTGCCGCAGCACTTGCAGCTGCACACGCAGGAGGTATATCCTGCAGTCCGAACTCACTCTAGGATCTTTAGGATCCCACTCTCGTGAACCAACCTTTGTGTTAAACTCTGTCTTTTCTTTCACCCACGATAGGTCAACACGTTCAGCCACCCGTGTGCACTTTCAAAACCTTTATGAACTGTCGACCTAGTACCTTTAATGGCACCGAGGGAGCGATAGGTCTCCTACACTGGATTCGCAGGATCGAATCGGCATTCGAAGAAAGTGAAAGCCCTACCAGTAAGCGAGTAGAGTACGCTGCTGGTACCTTGCAAGGGAAAGCGTATTCTTGGTGGAACACACAAGTTCAGATGCTCGGGTTAGCAGATGCGAATGCCACCCCCTGGAGCGACTTCAAGGATTTGATCAAGGAAGAATTTTGTCATCCGGACGACATCCTCAAACTTGAAATAGAGTACTTTGGCTTGAAAATGGAAGGATCAGAGATCGAAGCGTACACGAAAAGGTCCAACGATTTGGCTGCCTTATGTCCTAACTTGTCACAACCCATTTCTAGACGAATCGAGCTATACCTCAGAGGCTTAGCCCCAGAAATCCGAGGGTCCGTTATTGCGGCCAACTTTTCCACAATCCAACAAGTCGTTCGTTTGGCGCACCAGCTCACTAATCAGGCAGTGGAAGAGGGCAAGTTACCCAAGCGCAACCCCTCCAATGCAAATGCTCTTACTAACACCAAGCATATTTGGGGTGATCACCAGAGTGAAGGTCGTGGCCCTATACAACAGGACCCGCACGGGAAACTCGTACAGCAGGGGCTGAACTACCAAAATCAAGGGGGATACCTTGGGAATAAGCCGAAATGCCGCAAATGCCATCAACACCACACCGGGTCATGTATGGAATCGTGCTGCCATCGGTGCAAGAAGACGGGACATGTGGCTAGAGATTGCAGGAGCCCATACCCTGCACACCGAAACCAGCAGCAGCAGAGTAGCAAAAAGGGGTGTTTCCGTTGTGGGGCTGAAGGCCATCTTAAGAGGAACTGTCCGCAGATGAGGCAGAAACGCGACAACAGCAACAATGGAGCCCGGGGGCGGGCGTTCGTGATCGGCCAAGGTGAAGCAAGGAATGACCCCAATGTTGTGGCGGGTAAGTTCCTTCTCGACGACTTTTATGTTTCAGTTTTATTTGATTCGGGTGCCGATACTAGCTACATGTCACTAGAAGTTAGTCGAATGCTTAAGCGTATTCCAACACCCTTGAACAACAAGCACATTGTAGAGCTAGCAAATGGTAAGAGTTTAGAGGCCACACACGTAGTCAAGGGTTGTAAACTTATTCTCGCTGACCAGACCTTCTCTATCGACCTCATTCCTATTGTCTTGGGTAGTTTCGACGTTGTCATTGGGATGGGTTGGTTATCCCAACACCGAGCAGAGATTCTTTGCAACGAGAAGGTTGTCCGTGTTCCAGGTCCCGATGGTGAACCTCTCATGATTCATGGCGACAAGAGGAGTGCTGTTGAGAACGTCATTTCTCTCCTTAAGGCCCAAAAGTACTTGCGAAAGGGCCACACTGCCATTTTGGCTCTCATTACTGACACCACAGAGAAAGAGAAGAAGATAGAAGATTTTCCAGTTGTACGCGATTATCCAGAGGTATTTCCTGAGGAATTACCTGGTCTTCCGCCTCATCGCCAAGTCGAGTTTCAGATCGAACTAGCTCCTGGAGCTGCGCCTATCGCTCGTGCACCTTATCGCTTAGCTCCATCAGAGTGTGCATCGACTATCGGGGACTCAACAAGGTAATGGTGAAGAATCGTTATCCTCTACCGCGTATTGACGACATGTTCGACCAGCTACAAAGGTCGAGTTACTATTCAAAGATTGATTTGAGATCAGGATATCACCAGCTGAGAGTCCGGGAGGAGGACGTCTCCAGAACAGCTTTTAGAACTCGCTATGGGCATTACGAGTTTTTGGTCATGCCTTTTGGGCTGACAAACGCACCTGCGATTTTCATGGACTTGATGAACCGAGTGTGCAAGCCTTACCTGGACAAGTTCGTTATAGTCTTCATCGACGACATCCTGATCTATTCTAAGAGTCGGGAGGAACACGAGCAACATCTGCGACTTATTCTGGAACTCCTTCGAACAGAACAGCTTTATGCAAAGTTCTCAAAATGCGACTTCTGGCTTCGAGAAGTCCATTTCCTAGGCCACGTGGTAAACAAGGATGGGATTCACGTTGATCCATCCAAGGTAGACTCGATAAAGAACTGGCCTGCACCTCGTACACCAAAGGAAATTCGCCAATTCTTAGGTTTGGCGGGATACTACCGGAGATTCATAAAGGATTTTTCTAAGATTGCACAACCTCTCACCTCACTAACGCAGAAGGGCGTTGTTTATCGCTGGGGGAACGCACAGGAGTTGGCATTTCAGCATCTAAAGGATAGACTTTGTAGCGCACCTATCCTTTCCTTGCCAGAGGGCACAGACGACTTTGTGGTTTACTGCGACGCATCAATTCAGGGTCTTGGTTGTGTATTGATGCAACGAGATAAGGTTATAGCCTACGCCTCACGCCAACTTAAGGTTCATGAAAAGAACTACACGACGCACGACTTGGAGCTGGGAGCTGTTGTTTTTGCACTTAAGTTAAGGCGGCATTACCTGTACGGTACCAAGTGCGCCATCTACACTGACCACAGGAGCCTCGAGCATATCTTCAAACAGAAAGAACTAAATATGCGACAACGACGATGGGTCGAGCTACTGAATGACTACGAGTGCTCAATCAGGTATCACCCGGGCAAAGCCAATGTTGTGGCTGACGCCCTCAGTCGGAAGGACACTGCGCCTAAGCGCGTGCGAGCTTTACAACTCACGATCCACTCTAGTCTCCCTTCCCAAATACGAGCTGCTCAGATAGAAGCACTGAAACCAGAAAATGTCAGGGCTGAAGCCCTACGCGGATCGAGGCAACGCTTAGAACAGAAGGAAGACGGTGCTTACTACGTAACGGGACGCGTTTGGGTCCCACTCTATGGCAACCTACGAGAGCTTGTGATGGACGAAGCACACAACGCGCCCCACAACGGAAACACCCCTTTTTAAACAACATGCTTTATTTTCAAATCATGATTGTTTTATATGATCATTTGTTCGGTTTCGCCGCAACGCGCGACTTAAAAAAACTAGTTACATATTAATCCACTCATATATTTTTTTTGAACGGCAAATTAGGATCACTGACGGACCACTGGTGTATCATCGTGCCACCAGCAGAACCACCCGATCATATCCATCTCCACTAGACAATAATGCCTATACACCAATTCAGGATGAAACCCAATAAATCTGAGAAAACCCCCTTTGTGGGAATTGAACCCATGACCTAATGGTCATAAGCCTTATTCCACCACCAAGATACCACTAGGCTATAATGCCATGGGTCCACTCATATTAGTTACACTTTAATTCATTCATCTTTAACACAATTTTAGATAATTAGTTACTAGTTATGTTTTATCCCTTATAAAAAAAACTAACTACCCCATGATTTTACCTTTTTGTACGTTAATATATTTTTTTCCAAAAAAAAGTACACCATTAAAACGAGCATTTTATTCTCTTTAATCTACGCATAGTATTGCTATATATATTTTATATAAAAAGTTGATATGTTACATGATTAACAATATCTAAGGGTGAGCAGTAACTGAATCATTAACTGAAACCGAACAAAAAACAAACAAAATCGAACCGAAATCAACCAAAGACTGAATTAACTGAAAATCGATTAACCAAAATCTGAATTAATCAAAACCGGTTATCGATTTTTTGTACACTCGTTTAACCAAAATTAATTGAACCGAACCATTCATATTTTCATATTTTTCTAGCTTTTATAACTTCAATTCATATATTTCATATTTTATACCTCCATTTTATGTATTTATACTTTCATTTCATGTATTTATACATCATTTTCATGTAGCAAAAGTTTTAGCTCAAGTTTGGTTTTAGCTATTAACCGAAATTAAACAAATCAAACAAAAAACCGTCAATTTAACCGAATAAAAGGAATTGATTAACCGAAAACCGATTGCTTAATAAAATAGACTAACTGATAATTTTGGTTTCGGTTGAGGATAGTAACCAAATCAACTGAACAATGCACACCGTGACAATGTTCGTGTTTCCTGTCGCATCGCGCGGTCACCCTTCTAGTCTATTATAACAAACAAGATAATTATCAATTATTATGTAATTACTTTAATCAAATCCTATTTAATTAATAAATATTGTACTTGTTAATGTGTAGGTAACCTACTTGGTAGAGACACATGTCTCTTAGAGAGAAGCTTTTGGGTTCACACTTAGACAATAGAGTATTTTAGTATAATTGAATGGCATTGACATATGACTCAGGATTGTAGATCAAACAAGTTCATAGACGATATGCGAGTTCCTCATTTTAGCGGCGACTCAATTGGCTAATACTGGGTTGGCGCGGGAGTGAGAATGGACGAAAGATCCTAGCTCGCACGAAAGATCTTAAATGTAGGGGCATTGATGAGACTTCTTCAGCAAGCTAAAGTGAAGGAAGGGAAATTACTTTTGGGTGCGGCGTATTTGTGGGTATCCCTGGCGTACTTATAAGTACGTCGAGTAGGTTTTTGCGTCTAGTATATATAATGTGTGTATGCATGGTGAGGGTTTTCACGGGTCTTATGTGTGTGTAATCAAAGGTGTGACATCTGTGTACTCATTGTAGCAATCAAGGAGCTGCTGAGTTAGTGTTATCTTATGGGAATTTGTCTTTTGATGGATGATTATGTGTAAGTTTTCTACTTCTACTAGTTTTGATCGTGTTTTCATTGTTTATTCACCTACAACTACAAACACCTAATTCATAGGTGTTTGTGTGCGAAATCGATCATTATCACTATTAATCAGTTGAATTGGGATTTATAGAAAGATTCTTGGGTCTGGGAGAACAATCACGGGCAAACTTTTCAGTAGAAGATGTTCGCATGGACCTGGTGTCGTCGGGCTCTGGTCAAGGGGAAGAATCGAAATTTGTTTGGAATTCTTGGGCCCCGCTCAAGTGCAATTATCTCTTGTAGGGGGCCAATTAGGAAAAGTCGCCTCCAAAGTTGGCCTGGCCCGTCACGAGATCCAGATTTAGAACGAGGTTTGTGATAAACGTGGGTATAATGACGAGACCGTATGCCACATATTCGTGACATGTCTGTTTGCGAGATGCATATGGTGGAACGTCTTTGTGTGGATTAGAGTGCCTATATCAACTAACTTACAATCTCTAAAGGAAATTATCGAGGTTCCTTTGGATGCTATAGGAGCTAAGAGATGGAAATGATTGTTTATACGGTAGCCAGGACGACAGTGTGGTGGATTTGGCCTTCGAGAAACTTAAAGGTGTTTGAAGGAGAATTCTTGCAGGTTAGAAGGTCCATGGAGATGGTTAAAGAAGATGCGTTTGTTTGGTTGAGCCATAGGTCCCCTACGTGGGAGTAGGGCTGGCAAATCGTGTCTTATCGGATTTAACAAGTCTCTGACGATGTGAATAACACAAGTACTAAACATGAATACAATTGGTTTAACTACTTTGTATTTTATGTCTATAACACAGTTGTATGTTTTATGTACCAAGGAGAAGAAAAGATGGATCATAGCCTCCTAATTATATTTATTTTTAAAAAAAGTAGAAAACCAAGTAGTGTACTTTTTCAGTAAACAGGTTTAATCGTGTCTTATACAGATATCTATTGTCAGCCCTACGTGAGAGAATAAGATAAAGTTTGATCTGGTAGAGCTTCTCTAGTTTCCTTTTATGTTTTTGTTTGTTATTACATTTTGGTTATATTTTTTTTCTAGTTTTTTGTTGTGTACGCGCACACTCCTTTTCTCTCTATCTCATTCTCTCTCTATATAGTGTTTCGAAGTTCATTATAAGTTGTTTATTCTAGTATTTATTTATTTAGCCGATGACCTTTTGGTGCATGGACAACGCGGATGATCTGGCTTTTGTTGATCAGTAAAAAATATTTATTTGTTTTAATTTCTACTAGTAAAATTGATCATTAAAAATATTTATTTGTTTTAATTTCCACTAGTAAAAATAAAATAATTATAAGTAAAGAAAACGAGCATCTATGATAAGTAGAGGTGTTAAACGAGTCGTGTTGCGAGTTCAACCCGAACCCAAAGATATTAAGCGAACCTGAACACGACCCAAACACGAAAATTATGTCATATATATATGAACCCGGACATGACCCGATTTTTCACGGATTAACCCGAACACGACGCGTTCAACCCTATTTTCCCCCAAATTAGGGGGTGTTTGGCCTAGCTTTTTAGCTTTTTTCTACAAAATAACTTAATTCGGTGTTTGGTTTAGCTTTTTAAGCTTATGCTTATTAGTTTATATAAGCTAATTTGAAGAAGCTTATTTGAAAAACTTATTTGTGTAAAGGTAAATGATAGAAAATAAGCTATAAGTTAATCCAATCACTTAAAAAAAACTTATCAAATTATATAAAACTAGAATTACAACCCGCCGCAATGCGGCGGGGATTCTTTAGTTATAACTAAGTTGATTCAGGACTCGCACGTTATGTTGAACCTGTGAAACGGAAAAAAAATAGACGGTGTAAAAACGTTCACCTAAACACGCACGTTGCGTCGTGTTAACTTGCAAAATTTAGAACGAAACGTAAAAACGTTAAACCAAAGACACACGTTGTGATGTGTTAAGTCACAAAATTTAGAACGAAGCATAAAACGAAAAATGAAAACGCTAAACATGGAAATTAATAACTAAGTCGATCTAGGATCCGCACGTTATGTCGAACTTGTCAAACGGGGAAATAATAGACGATGTAAAAACGTTGAACCACACATGCACGTTGCGTCGTGTTAACTCGCAAAGTTTAGAACGAAACGTAAAAACGTTACACCACGCGCACGTTGCGATGTGCTAACCCACAAAAATTAGAACGAAGCATAAAGCGGAAAATTTACGGAAAATGAAAACTATAAAGGACTAAAGTTGAAAGTAAAAAAAGTTGTGAGGATATATAGTAAAAGATAAAAAGTTTTGGGTTAAAAGTAAAGAAAACAAATAGTTTTGGGTTAAAAGTAATTGAGCAAATACCTTTGGGTGAAAAGTAAAAATATCAAGAGTAAATTACAGGTTTTGTCCTTTATGTTTACATCAAATTGCAGGCGTTGTCCTTTAGCGCCAAAGTTGACAAGTTTTGTCCTTAATGTTCTAAAATCTTGCACGTTATGTCCTTTAGGCCAAACCCAGTTAGATTTTTTGGTTAAATTTGATCATGTGACTTGCACATGAGGGTATTTTTGTCATTTTATCTCTTTAGGGGCTATTCTGTAAAATAACTTATGTTTAGAGACTAGTTTATAAAAAATAAAAATATTTATAAATAAAAAATATCTGCCATCTATGCTTTATCATCTCTCTTTCTTGTTGCAGTTACCACACCGTCGATCACTATCACAGTATCACCCAACATCCAAACGCTTGGTGGTGAAGAGCTCAATGGAGGAGAACGCCGTGACGGCGTCCATGGTGGTTCCGGAGGCAGCACAGGCGGCGTCCATGGTGGTTCCGCAGGTAGCACAGGCGGCCTCCATGGTGATTCCAGAGGTAGCACAGGCGGTGTCCGATGTGGTTCCGTCGCTGAACAACTTCTTGCTGAGCATTGGTGCAGGTGAGATTGGTGGGATTTTGGGAGCCATCATTGGTGTTTTCAATTTTGATCCTAATCTTTTTTTCTTTCTGCTTTTCTTCTTGTTTATTTCTATGTTTAATTTCTTTATTATATAAAAAACCTATAAGAGAAATGTAAATCCTATCTTTTTTATCTCTATCAAGTTGAGCGAACGAGTGGATGGGGTGTAGGGTTTTAATGGTGGTGGTTGCTGATTTGGGTGGTTTACAGGTTATTCGGGTTAGGGTTCCAGTGGGGGTGGTTGGGTTTAATGGTGTTGGGACTGATTTGGGTTGTTGCAGGTTGGGGTTAGGGTTTCGGTGGGGGTGGTGATGGTGGAGACGGTGGTTGTAGTCTGGTAGAGGGAATATAGTTGTGGCGGTGGTGGGTGAAGGTGGTTGTTTGTTTTTGGTGGTGTGTTGATGGAGGTGGTGGTGGTGATAATTTTTGAAATATTTTGTTTTAATTTTTTAAATAATATTAAATAAATGGGTAGAAAGACTAAAATACCCTTGTGTAATCTGATTTAACCAAAAAAATCTAACTGGGTTTGGCCTAAAGGACATAACGTGCAAGGTTTTAGAACATTAAGGACAAAACTTGTCAACTTTTGCGCTAAAGGACAACGCCTACAATTTAGTGTAAACGTAAAGGACAAAACTTGTAATTTACTCAAATATCAATTTTTTTTTGAAAAACTCCTAAAGTATTAGGTACAAGACTTGTATGCACAAAATAGTTGCTAATTTATAATGTTCTAATAAGTTATAAACTACTTTAAAATATAAGCATAAGCAAAAAAATAAAAGCTTGGACAAACACCCCCTTAACATGTTAGATTAAACCCAAACTCACAAAATTCATGTTAAATTTGTCATTTGGGTCGTATTTTCCGGTTCGTGTAAGAAATTCACAAATGACGAAGAGCTTCACACTCATCCAAACAGTGGCAACCGCCGGACTCTTCTCTGCCGTTTCATTCTGGTATATTACAAACCCTAATTCAACTAACATCTTCCTTCACTCAATTTTTTTTTTTTTTATAAATTAATCGTCTACCTTTCAGGTATGGATTCATGTTCGGCAGAGAAACTTCACGGAAGGAATTAGGTGACCTAATCGCAGATCTTCGCCGCAGTAATCCTGATCAATCGTCTACAACTCCTCCACACTCCTGATTCGGTAAAGTTTTTTCGATATTAATCCGTTGTTTATATAATGTATTAATTGTTATATAGTTTCATTGAGTATTGGATCTTATTAGTAACTGAATATTGAAATTGTGTGATGGTCTAGGCTATATTACAAATTGAATGTTAATATGTTAGTTGTAAGTTTTAGTTTGTGTGTAGGTTTTTAGCAACACTGAACTTGAAGATTAGTTACTAACTCACTACAATTAGGTTAATGTTGGTGAGTTGTTTGAGAATTATTAGCTTTTTAGAACTGAAACTGGTTAACAACAATCATAGGATGATTGGAGCATTTGGCTCTTATACTGACGAATATTGTCTGTTTTGCACACGAGGAGCTCACGGCTTTGTTTTTAGTTGTCTGAGTCGAACTGTGGAAACATATGAGAAGGTCACTTATACTGTTAACTGTTGAGTTCTCTCGTCCACAACCAGTGCGTCGAATATGCGTCGATGATATTCGAGACGGGGCATACCTTATGGTCCAATATATCTTATGTGGAGCGACAGGACGATGTGAGATTCGCCTTTAGGTGTCACATAGGGGTGTTAACGAGCCGGGCCGAGCCGAGCCCGACTAAGCTCGAGCTCGGGTCGTTATGTTTTTATGAAGCTCGGCTTTGTTCGAGCCTACTTATTTGAGCTCGAGCTCGGCTATTTTGAAAACAATCTCAAACGAGCTAAAATCTCGGCTCGAGCTCGTTACAATATCGCTTAAACGAGCCAAAGCTCGGCTCACCAATGTTAATAGTTTAAATCATATGGGCCTAAGTTGAAACCGACTCGGGCTTTTTAAGATTGGGTTAAAATCATTATTATCATTATCATTATAATATATATAAAAAAACCAAAAGAGTTAATAGCCAAAATGGTCCCTGATGTTTGCTCACTTTTGCCACTTTAGTCCAAAATCCAAAAGTTTTAAATCTGGGTCCCTGAGGTTTGCATTTTGTTGCCATTTTAGTCCAAATTTCAAAAACCCCCTTTTTTGACTGTTGCAACCAGCCTATTTTGTCCTTTTGCGCAGGGGTATTCTGGGTTCTTGATCTGAGTTTGTTAAAATAACTCATAAAAATGACCAAAATACCTCTGCACAAAATGACAAAATAGGCTGGTTGCAACAGTCAAAAAGGGAGTTTTTGAAATTTGGACTAAAATGGCAACAAAATGCAAACCTCAGGGACCCATATTTAAAAATTTTGGATTTTGGACTAAAGTGGCAAAAGTGAGCAAACCTCAGGGACCATTTTGGCTATTAACTCAAACCAAAATTTTGTTTGGGCTTGGTTAAACGAGCTTTGTATTTCAGACTCGAGCTTGGGCTCGATAACTAAACGAGCTTTGTATTTCAGGCTCGAGCTCGGGCTCGATAACTAAACAAGCTGTAATTCAGGCTCGAGCTCGGGCTCGAGCTCGTTAAGGCTCGGCTCGTTCGAGTTTTTAACCGAGCCGATCCCGAGTAGCTCTCGAGCTTCTGGGCTTGTTTACACCCCTAATGGCACAGTATTGGTTCTTATACCCCTAAAATCATGTAATATTAAAAAAAAACAATCACACTTATTGTCAGTTTAGGGATGAGATATTTGGGACTTTTCTTTTCATTTCTTAAGAAAGAGGAGTGACACGGAATATATACCGGTATGTTATCAACTTATCGTGTATACTTGAGATATGAAACTGTGTACAACATTTGTTTTTTTTGGACTCAGTTGAAGAAACCGCACCCGATTTTGACTTATTTAACTGTTGGTTTTTTTCAACGGCTTCCAGATTGTAAATCGACGATGATTTTGGTTTGTGACATTTCTATATGCTGAATTTACATTCAGGCGTGCTTTGAGATGCGGATTGGAGCTTCAAGTAGGTTGCTTTGAGAATCCAATTAGTTACAAAAATCATGGCTCGGTTTTACCACCAAAGGAATTAACTTGTATTTGAGGAAAAAAAAATTTATTTACATATTTTTTAGTTTAGTTTGGATTAGCCCAGTTGATTCTGATTTCTGCAGGCTTCATAGTTGTATCAGTATGTTATATTCAAAGGCGATTTGAAACCTTAGGTGTTAATGAAATTGGAAGTAATTTTTGTAAAATGTTTTTTTTGAGCCATATTTTATCAAATGCGATTTGGAAACCTGAAGTGTTAATGAAATTATAAGTAATTTTTGTAAAATGTTTTTTTTTTGGCAAATTGGCCTGTAATAATCCCACCTACACCTTTTTGGCCAATAATAATCCCACCTCAGAATATTCCCCACACCAGTCCCATTTTTCAGATTTTTTGCCCACACTGGTCCCCAGTTAAAAATCTCTAACTCAGTTAGTAAAATGGCTGATGTGGGATTATTATTGGCCAAAAAGGTGTAGGTGATATTATTATTGGCCAAAAAGGTGTAGGTGGGATTATTCCAGGTAATCAGTTTTTAACACATCATCTGCCACATCAGCCATTTTACTAACTGAGTTAGGGATTTTTAACTGGGGACCAGTGTAGGCAAAAAATCTGAAAAATGGGACTGGTGTGGGGAATATTCTGAGGTGGGATTATTATTGGCCAAAAAGGTATAGGTGTGATTATTACAGGCCAATAAGCCTTTTTTTTTTTAGCCATATTTTATAGTGTTGTTCTACATGTGGTTGTTCACTGTATTTTACCCAACTCTTCAAATTTCTTTCCCTTCAAATTCTATAACTGTTAAAAAAAAAACTAAAATTTAAACCCCGCTCATTCTCAAATCTCTCTCTCTCCCCTCCTTAGTGTCTCACTGCACTTTTAGCCACTCGCCACCACCGATCCAAGGGCGTAGCTTTGTGGGGGTGGGAGGGGGTGGCCGACCCCCCGAACTTTTCGCTCGTTAGTGGAGAGTATGTAGTTTTCGTATAGAAATTTTTAGGTATATATGTTTTTGACCCTCCGGTTTTATAGAAAATTTTGGCATATACGTTTTCGACCCCCCGGTCGGAAATCTCAAGCTTCGCCACTGCACCGATCACTGCCGCTAGCCTCCTCACTCTCACTAGAAAACTAACATCTCATAATCCTCTCTCCAAAGTACACTTGCCTCTTTCAACAACTCTGGTCTCCTTGTCACTACAACACCATGATGCCCACAACCGCTACATGTTTTCTGTTTATTTTAAAATTTTAGTTGTAGATCTAGCGTCGTAGTTCCTAACTTGATAGAGATTTGATATATTTTATCAACCATCGTTGGTGTTCCAAACACGCACCACACGAGTTTCAATTGCACTTCTACTAAGCAAACCTGCGAACATACCCTTCTCGAGCCTACAACTATCGTTCACGCCTACCAAGCCTAACATTAGTGCTACATCAAGCAAAACACGATTTCATCTCTCGTTTCTTTGTGGCCACATCTCTTCACATGCAACGAATGGATGAAATTCGATTATGAGCGGAGATCTTCCATCGCGCTTGCTACTTACCACAAACTTTGTGGTTTGTCTAATCGAATGAAGAAGCTAGAAGCCGGATCACAAAGAAGGAAATAATACAAGTAAATGGCAATCAAACCCGAACCCGATGGGTAAACCCGAAACCCGACACATTTGGGACGGGTTTGGGGTCGGTTAATCGGGTTTGGGAATAGTTTTTATTTTTTTCGCGGGTTTGGGACAGGTTTGCGATTTAGTGATATACCCGTTTACCCGATAAAGTATTACCCGATTGTATACCCAATATAATTTCTTTTATATTATTAATATGTATATATATGATACATCCATTTTTTACACATATAGGTATTCTATTCCGTATACATTGTAGTTATTTGATATATTTTTTTATAATAATAATACAAAATGTAACGGGTTAGTAGTTACCCGATAGATACCCAATGGGTTTTGAGATGAGTATACCCAACGAGTAATCTTTTTAAATTAACGGGTTTACCCGAAACCCGCAGGTATACCCGATACCCGATGGGTATTTACCCGCTAGAAACCCGACGGGTTTTGGGACGGGTTTGGGACAAGCTTATCTAATCGGGTTTGGGTTTGGGATTACCTAAACCCGTCCCAAACCCGACCCCTGTAAGAAAGACAAAATAGTCATTTAAGAGTATATAAGAGCCTTTAGTAAACAATTCACTATGAGTTAAAACATAAAGTGAAAGGGAGGCAATATCTATAAACAGTACGGTTTTGCTGTTAAAAAAATAAATAAAAAAGCATCTATAAAAAATACGGATGTAGTACTCCACTAACAATATGTAGTTTTAATCAAACAACAAAATCGAGTAATCCTATTTACTCCACTAACAATAATAAATTGTTATAAAAAATAATTAAAATTAAAAAACTAAAGAAATAAAGAGTAAAGAGTAATTTGATCATTTTTCTGGTACAAGACCTTCAACTTATACAAGGACTAAATTCGTGAATAGCTTAGGGGCTTTTGACAACTTCTAAATGGGTAAGTGCTGAACCAGTAAGAGGCTGTTTGACAACTTCTAAATGGTTAAGTGCTGAACCAGTAAGAGGTCTGAACCATTAAGAGCCAGTATAATGCTTAACCCGTCAGAGGCAAATGTCTGACCAATTCAGATTAAAGATCTTAACCATTCAGACTCTATATAATAATTAACCATTTAGAGGCAAATGTCACCATTCAGACATCTACTCACGAAACAAACAGTCTGAACCAAGTGCTGAACTAGTAAGAGTTCTGAACCATTAAAAGCCTCATTAAGAGGTAAATAAATGGCCCCGAAGAGGTCTGACACATTATGTGCTGAACCAGTAAGAGGTCTGAACCATTAAGAGCTAGTATAATGCTTAACCCTTCAGAGGCAAATGTCTGACTAATTCAGATTAGAGGTCTTAACAATTCAGACTCTGTATAATACTTAACCATTCAGAGACAAATGTCTAAACCATTCAGACATCTGCTCATGAAACAAACAGTCTGAACCATTAAGTGCTGAACCAGTAAAAGGTCTAAACCATTAAGAGTCTCGTTAAGAGGTAAACAAACAGCCCCTTAGACAACAACATCAAGAATTTGGCCAATTAACTTTGACGATTAATGTACTAAATAGTCTAATTTTTCTTGAGACCCTGTTCTCATAACGTGTCTATTTACTTACTAAAAAGTCGATGGCCTCTTGGCCTGTTGGCATATGGTGTTTGCCCCCACCAAAATGGTGCGGATTCAAGTTCCACAAATCAGGCAATAAGTAGATTTTTAGAGTAGATTTTAGGGGATGTTTTTTTTCGCCATCGAATGAAACACATTAGTAGGCTCACTTCAAGAGATGTACCACAATACCAATTTATATATATCTTTTCTGGCATTACTAAACCGGGAAATAGAATATAAAAGATGTAACATAAGTAAAAAAACTTGTGATTATAAATTTGTAAATTACAATGCCAGCAATGTTTCCTTGGTTATATCAGTAGTTCAAACAATGCTATTGAAGTAATCGCTTGTTACAATGTAAGAAAATGAATTCTGTTCGGCATATTCCCATAATCCAAAAACACTAAGACAAAATATTAAGAACTTACACAATGAAGTTCTATCCACTCTATATATAGAGATTCTTCAAACATCTCATATCATATCATATGTGCTCAAACTCTCCAATAAACATGGAGATGAAGAGAGCTAATCTTTTACCTGAGGTTTTGTTGTTGTTGCTTCTTACTTTCACCACCATCTTTACCATCGCTTCAGCGAATTCCGACCAAGCAGAAACCTACATTGTCCATTTAAACGCTCCTAATGGCGTAACGTTTGATAAACCCGAAGACCGTAGAGGTTGGTACAACTCCTTTCTGAAAGCGAGCAATGCCGACTCAGATGTGAAACCAAGCTTGATCCATACATATCACAATGTGTTCACTGGGTTTGCAGCCAAACTGACTGCAGATCAAGTAAAGGCAATGGAGAATATGGATGGGTTTGTGTCTGCAAGACGCGACATGGCGTACAAGCTGCATACGACACATACTCCAAATTTCTTGGGGTTGCATCGGAATCTAGGATTATGGAGTGGATCAAACTACGGAAAGGGAATCATAATCGGGGTTTTAGACACTGGAATTACACCCGGACATCCTTCTTTTGATGACAAAGATGTCCCTCCTCCTCCTGCAAAATGGAAAGGCAAATGTGACACAGCAGGGTGTAACAATAAGCTGATCGGAGCAAGAGATTTTACTAACAGTAGTGGTACCGGTTCACCGGTTGATGAAGAGGGACACGGGACCCACACTTCTAGTACTGCTGCTGGGAACTTTGTCGATGGTGCCAATGTGTTTGGACAAGCAAATGGCACTGCAGCTGGAATGGCGCCGCTTGCTCACGTGGCCATGTATAAAGTTTGTGGTGATATCGGTTGTTTCGGTAGTGCCATCTTAGCGGGTATGGATGCAGCCATTGAAGATGGAGTGGACGTGCTTTCACTCTCACTCGGTGGAGCTTCGGTTCCATTTTATGAGGATGGTATTGCGGTTGGTGCGTTTAGTGCTATTCAGAAAGGAATCTTCGTAAGTTGTTCAGCTGGGAATTCTGGTCCAGTGAACTCATCATTGTCAAATGAGGCACCATGGATTCTCACTGTAGGTGCTAGCACCGTCGATAGACGCATAAGAGCAACCGTTAATCTCGGAAACAAGGACTTGCTTGATGGCGAATCTTTGTTCCAACCAAAAGATTTTCCTCAAGACTATATGCCACTCGTGTATCCTGGTTTGAACGGCGGTCAAGATGCAGCATGGTGCGCTCCTGGATCATTAAAAAACATTGATGTTAAAGGGAAAGTAGTGTTGTGTGACAGAGGTGGTGACATAGCAAGAATTGCCAAAGGGCAGACCGTAAAAGATGCTGGAGGGGCTGCGATGATTCTTGCAAACGGAGAGGCAGACGGGGATACTACAGAAGCCGATGCTCATGTTCTTCCTGCATCACATGTTGCTTATGATCTTGGCGTTACAATCAAAACATACATCAATTCAACCTCATCCCCGGTTGCCACCATCATATTCCGGGGAACTATTATTGGTGATGATTCAGCTCCTGCAGTGGCTTCTTTCTCGTCTCGGGGACCGAGCTTGGCAAGCCCAGGAATCGTTAAACCTGACATCATCGGTCCGGGAGTCAGCATTCTTGCAGCTTGGCCCGTATCTGTTGAAAACTCGACACAAACAAAAGCAACATTTAACATGATATCTGGCACTTCAATGTCATGCCCACATCTTTCAGGTATATCAGCACTGTTAAAAAGTGCACATCCTGATTGGTCTCCAGCAGCCATTAAGTCTGCAATCATGACCACAGCAGATAAGCTAAACCTAGGTGGCCAACGCATCGAGGACGAGAGAGATCTCCCTGCAAACATCTTTGCAATCGGTGCTGGACACGTCAACCCATTGAAAGCTAGTGATCCAGGACTGATTTTCGACATCCAACCCGATGACTACATACCTTATTTGTGCGGTCTCGGATATACCAGCAAACAAGTTGGAGTCATTGTGCAGAAACAGGTCACGTGCACAGAAGTTATACCAGAAGCACAACTGAACTATCCTTCATTTGGGGTTACTTTAGGACCTGGTGAAATAAAAAATTTCACAAGGACAGTGACTAATGTTGGTGAAGCAAATTCAACTTACATCATAACAAGTGCTGCTTTACCAGTTGGTCTAGCTTTAGAAATTGGTCATGCAGAGCTCCAGTTCAGCGAAGTGAACCAAAAGTTGACGTATCAGGTGATGTTCATACGCGACAAAGAACAGACACCGGAAGCTCCATACGGGGAAGGATTTATGCTTTGGACTTCTGATAAACACACGGTGAGAACCCCGTTCTCTGTCAAGTTCGTGTGAGGGGAACAACCAAAGTCTTGATCCCACATTTTTCTAGTTGTTTGAGTCATGTTCTCTATCTTGCTTGTTTTCCATCATTTATAACGCTTGTTTTACTTCATAAATAGTCGAGTTTAAGTATTGAACTCGTTAATGAAACAAATTAAGTTGTTTGTTATACGGTTAACTCATTTAACCTAGACCCTAATCCACCTTACACAAGGACTGCATCTGGATTCTTGTGAGTGTTGAGACTTTGATCATCTTGTATGGAGCAAGAGCAACTTGGATTTTTCCTATAAGCTAATTCCATTCTTGCAAATGCGCGCTATAGTTGCTCCAGCAAGAATCGTATGGTAAGCCGCTATGTTTGCCCGATGAAAACATCCAATTACGTACTATGATCACATACAAACAACAGATCCATATGTAAAATGAAGAAAATGCTTTTTATAACCATCTTTTGATGGTTGGTGACTTGGAGGTCAAGTAACTAACTTTATACGGTTAGTTGTTAGTAGTTAGTAGTTCCCATAGCTATCTTTATGTGTTTGGTGATTAAGAAACCAAGTTCTGGTTAGTTTAGTAGTTGAACAATAATGATTTATGACACTTGGTTGTTACACATCTCCATCTTCATCAAAGCAATGGCTACCATTTGGATGCGGCCAAAGGCCATTGTTATGTAGTTAAGAGTTAGTTAGAAGCTGACGGTTACTTTTGTAAAGTGTCAAACTTGAGGGATTGCATTGTAACTAGCTAACTAACTATAACAACTATGTTGTAATTGAATATAAGCTCATCGTTTTGGTTGCCTAAACTTCTCTCTCGGATTTACCAATGTGATCATTTCTTCTTTGTTGATGATACCCTGAAAATTGCAAGGTACGTTATGCAACGGTTCATTTTGAAGGAAACACGGTTAAATGGCACCTATCGTTCTTGAGGTAAAAATCTGTTCCTATTTCAGAGGTATATTGTGAAGATTATTTCAGAAGCTATGTTTCAAGATTCTCTACGATTTTGTTCGAAGATGCAATGGGAGCCTTGACTTCAATCACACAAACATATTTGTTAGAAGACTTTTGTTCATTTTGGGATTCTTATTGTCTAAAAGTTACATTTCTGAACCCGATGCGGTAAGGCTAATTCCCGAATCTTATCAAGCCTATGGTGGGATCAACATAATAGGGGAGAGTTATAACCCAATTGTGTTTCCTGCTATTATCTAATAGGAGGAATTAGTCTTATAGTATGAATAGGAGAGCCCAGCATATGGCTATAAATTGTATGATCTCTGCTGAGCATGTAGTGAGATTGAGAGTCAAAGTTTTGAGTAATTTTTTTTCTTTGATCAATAAATTGGAGAGCCTATTCCAGTTTAATTTGTGTTTCGTTTTTCCTATTTTAATCGTACCTATTGGGACCTCGAATTGGTATCAGAGCTAGTTCATCAAGTTCATCGGTTCTCGGTGTTTATCTCAGTTGTGAGGGCTGTGAGCAGAAGCCAGGAAGATCGCAACAAGTTGGGTTGTCACCAGGGAACACAAAATCAGTTTTGGGTGTTTGATTTCAAGTCGGAGGTCAGGCATCCCTGATTCGAAGGATTGGATCAATCGCTAAAACTCTTACGTATAATATAAAACTCAAAATATATAAATGTATTTTCCGTAGAAAAAAATAATAGAAACGATATGAATTGCAGAAGAGAAAATATGGGGAAGATGTATATTATTCAATATCAAAGCATGCCTTAAATAGGCTACAAAAGTACTGACTCAACCTACTAATACCTATTCAACGGGAACCCTCCTAACGAACCGGTACTTTTACTTACCCAACGTTCACCTCACCAACTTGGTAAAAACTCCATTAACCCACTACCAACTAAATTATTTAAAAACAAAACAATCTAACCAACAAATTCAAACTTAGGTACTACTACTACTACATGTACTAATATGTCACATGCAAGACTTAACTTGGGCTATGGCTCATTATTTGACCCATTAAAACAAAAACACTTCTGACCCAATTGAAGCCCATCAAGATTATCCAACAATCAGGTCGTTGTTAAAGAGCCAAACACTACAAATCTATAGTGTCCAATGTTAACATCGACGAACTATAACATTTGGGAAATAAAGATCAAGACAGTTTTTAAGGTACACGGGATACTGCAAGCTCTGGAACCTGGATTAGAACAGGTTGAAGCCAAGAAAGACTTCAGGCAATTCCAGAGGAACTCGTGTTTCAAGTTGCTCTATACAAAACAACTAAAGAGATCTAGGAAGCTTTGAAGACACGTTACATTGGAGTAGATCGAGTACGTTAGGCACACATTGAGCAGTTGGAAGTGGAATTTGAATCTTTAAGAATGAAAGAGGGTAGATTCGGTTGATCAGTTTGCTTCAAGGATTAGCTAGGAAAGCTGCAAGTCTTGGAGTCACCTTTGAAGATAAGAAACTTATTGAACATCGATTGAACAGTTTGTTAACTTAAAGATAATGTCATTCCAGGAAGCGGTAGGGAGGCTCAAGACTTTTGAAGATAGAATCACGACAACTGAATCCTCTTCCTTTGCTGAAAATTAGTCTAAACTTCTTTTCAATCAATATGATGTTGCACCTAAACTTAATGAGCAGACTAGGGCCGAGGAAATAGTGGGACTCCAAACCGTGGGCAATCTAGGGGCCGGGGCAGAGGACGTGTGTCCGGGACCAAGGTGGTATAGAAGGTTCACATAACAAGGGTGATGGTGGAAAGAAGGGAAAGAAAGATCATTCACAAGTTCAATGTTTCCGATGTGAAAAGCTTGGTCACTTTGCCTTAACTTGCCTGAAAAGGAGTCATCAGATGTAGGATGAAGCAAACCTAGTTGAGACTAAAGGGCTAGATCCAACTTTGTTCATGGTTATGTGCACACAGGAGATGACTTTTTTGAATGAAGAAAAAGTAATACCTATGAATTATGAATCCGAGTCAGTGGAGGAGAATACTTGGTATCTCGACAATGGAGCGTTGAACCACATGACTTGTAACAATTTTTTTCTGAACTTAATGTGAATGTGATAGGAAAAGTGAGATTTGGTGACGATTCACGAGTAAACATAGAAGGGAAAGGATCAATTTTGTTCACAGCCAAGAATGGTGAACATCGACTCTTAAGCGATGTTTATTACATTCCAAGCTTAAGGAGTAATACCATAGGTCATGGTCAGATTACCGAGACGGGTAGCAAAGTAGTCATGGAGGGCCAAATCCACCATTTTCACTTGCTCATTCTCTCCTCTTTTCTCCACAACACATTTCTCTTCTACCCATTATCTTTAATCATTGTAATCATTAAGAAAAACACAAGAATCATTAGTGTAATCAAGCTTTTGATGATTAATATAATGTTTTAAGGTTTGATGAAACCTAGTTCCATGGCCATCCTTGGATAAATTTCATGAGGGTGTTTTAGGGAAACTTACCCCCTAGATGGGGAGTTAACTAAAGCAAACCATAGGTGAATAAGGTGTGTTTATGTGTGTGTTAATGACTTAAGGTAATTAGTAGTTTATTGAAAGTGAGTGAAATATCAATGTTGCCATTAACTTGGGTTATTAGTCTTTCGGCTTAACTCTTAAAAGCTACCAAAAATCTTGCGTCGCGATTAACTTGGGTCCTTTATGTTTTCTATGTTTCAAAACATGTTGATGCTTCAAAAGGAGGTTAAAGATTTTAGGAATGGGACTTCGGGTTGCTAAGCTCTTGCCGATGCACGGCGATAGGATCAAAGCGCAAAGGACATGGTTTATAAGATTAACAACCTTAGGGGAATTGACAACTCAACGACGGAACTATAGTCACAAGTATTTTAAACCCCTTAAACTATTTAATTAACTAGTACTAAATCATAGTGGTATATAAAGTTTCCTTTCTGATTGGGCAGTTCCATCATGGTTTGATCCGACCTTGAGTGGCGTTTCCCTGCTGATTCAAAGAAATATGATCGAGTGTGCTAGGGTCCCTAACAAATAACTATACAATTTTATGCATTAAGACACACAGTTCCTTGTTTGGCAATCGAGCCCTTGTTACCCTGTGCTAATGTTTAGTTAATGAAGCATCAAGAAATAACTATATCCTACACCACCGTTTTCTAATCATTCATTACTATCTTTTTATTTATCTCTTCATTTCTATTTTGAGCCATTTTTAACCCTATACTTTTGGTTTGACTAGAGACTAACGAAGACTCAGTACTAAAACTCACTGCATCCTTGGACAACCTCAGTATCTTACCATCACTATATTACGCCAATGATGGATGCACTTGCCCAACGTGAAGTGTAGTGTGATAGTATTTTATTGTGTCTTTATAAATATTAAAATTTAAATCAGTATATAACAGCTAAAAATATACCACTTTTTATATACACACTGCACCACGCCAAGTTTTTGGCGCTGTTTCCGGGGATACAAAGATTTTGGGAAAAGACTAAGCTTACGACCTAGTCTACTATCCTTTTTCATTTAATAAAAACAAAAAAAAATGAGTTTCTATCAAAACTTTTCATATAACAACCATTGTATGATCTGTGGTGGTCTGCATACAGAACAAAACTGTCACATTTTTGCCGATCTTCTAGTTTCTCAATTAAATCCTCCACCTCTGGAACCGACACCTTTAGTTCCCAAAGGTCTCCTTCGGAACCTGAGGGCCCTCGAGTTCCAAATCCATATGCTAATAACTGAAGAAAATAAAGCTATAGAATATGTTAATAAGGAGGTAATATCAGAACAAAAGATACAACACATCAAAAAAGAGGATAAACTCAAAACAAAAAGTTTGTCCAAAGAACATAAAACAAAGGGCACACATATTTGTGTCTATTTGTGTGAGGAAAAAAAAATGAAAATGACACCTTGCAGATCTTGAGGAAAAATATTGCTGTATAAATGTTACCACAGGCCGTGTCTCACCAGACACGCCCCGTGTCTCGACCAACAATAGTAATGAAGAAACAACTGATGAAACCTCATACTCAGAAAATACCACGAGCCGTGTCTCGCCAGACACGTCCCGTACTGTCTCAACACCCAATAACTCCTAGTAACTGCAAGGAAGAGTCATTTCAAGTCGAAAAGCAAGTCACCCCCCTCAAAGGTAAAAATGAGGATAAAGGTAAGTACTTCTCGTTAATCAAAGAGGTACATATCACTTATCCCATTTCATGCTAGATTTTTTAAAACAAATTTTTATAGATGGAAAAATTTAAGAAATTCCACACTTGGTTTTAGATAAAGAACAATCTTCTATGTTAAATAATTTTCTTGATAATAATTCACACAATTTTGCTCCTGTTATGTTGAAAATATTTTTATCAAAGACGTTTATATAGATGATAGTTTATTTATAAGTTTAATGCCATATGAAATCTTTAAACAAACAGGGGCGTATGACTATAGTCCTCTTAAACTTCCAATTCATCTTTTAGATTGCACCATCTGTTACTCAAAGGGGATTGTAGAAGACATTTTGGTACAAGTTAATAGTATAGCCATCCCCACCGACGTTTCCATTCTTGAAAATACACCACTTATTCTTGGACGACCCCTTCATAAATACTGTTCAAGCTTTGTTACAAAAAAATAAAATAATGAATTTTCATTACAACTTGGGGACGGAAAAACACAATAAAAACAAAGAAAATCATGCAATATCCTCAAATTAATAATGATCTTTCTAATCCTTGTGAAGAAGCCTTCTTTGTTCCAGAAAGAAATAAACATTGAAGTTTTTGAGGAAGAACTATCCTTATTCCAAGAAGAACCTCCTAGGATAGTGGACATAACCGAAGAAAGGGACAAACCAAAAACTCGCCCCTCCATTGAGGAACCACCATTTCTTGAACTAAAGAACTTCCCAAAGATTTGGAATATGCTTTCCACGAAGAAGATTCCAAACTCCTAGTCAAAATTTCATCTCATCTATCCAAATATGAAAGGGAGAAAGTAGTCACAACACTCGGGAAGCATAAAACAACATTCGCTTGGAAGCTCATGGATATAAAAGGAATCAATACCTCGGTCTGCTCACACAAGATTTTCATGGAGGAAGTCTACAAACATGTGATACAACCGCAAACGAGGGTGAACCCGAAGATGTGGTGAAGAAAGAAGTCATTAAACTACTTAACGCATGGATGATTTATCCTATCTCTGATAGCTCTTGGATCAGTCCGGTTCAAGTAGTTCCTTAGAAAGGCAGAATGATTGTCATCACCAATGAGAAAAACGAGCTTATACCAACTCGAACAGTCACCTGGTGGAGAGTTTGCATCGATTATCGCAAACACAACGATGCCACCAGGAAGGATCATTTTCCCCTTCCTTTCATTTGCCAAATGTTAGAACGCCTTTCTGGGTATATGTACTATTGCTTCTTGGATGGATTCTCTGAATACTTCCAAATTCCCATTGCCCCTAAGGATCAGGAGAAGACCACCTACACATGCCCCTACGGGATGTTCGCATATAGGGGAATGCCTTTTCGTCTTTGTAATGCCACCAACCACTTTTCAACGCTGCATGGTCGCTAATCTCAACGTCATGTTAGAAAAATCCATGGAAGTCTTCATGGATGATTTTTCGGTATTTAGAAATAGCTTTGACCATTGCTTAGCTAATTTGGAGCGAATGTTAGCTCATTGCGAAGAGGAAAACTTGGCATTAAACTGGGAAAAATGTCACTTCATGGTGCGTGAGGGAAGCGTGCTTAGTCATTAAATCTCCCAAGTAGGAATAGAATGATCACGCAAAGATCGATACCTCGTTGTTTCAAAAATCATCGTCTCTACACTGATCATGATGCCACCCGTTATCTATTTAAGAACCAGGAGGCAAAACGGCACCTTATTTGTTGGATCCTTCTTCAAGAATTCGACATCGAGATTTGTGATAAGCGCGGTGCAGAAAACACTACAGCAAATCATCTTCACATCTTGAAGATCCTGCCCTCGAAAGGACAAGAGAAGAAATCATCAATGAAAAACTTCCTATCAAGTCTCTAGACATGCTAGAACTAAAGGGTGATCCTTGGTACGCGGACTTCGCTAACTATCTAGCAAGTTTTAAGTTAGTAAAAGGATGGACCCATCGCCAAAGAAGTAAATTCTTTTCAGAAATAAAATATTACTTGTAGGAAGATCCTTACCTTTTTAGGATCTGTGTGGACCAAGTGATTAGACGATGTGTTCATGGCCGTGAAACCATAAGTATTCTTCGACATTTCCTTGAAAGGCCATGTGAATGAAATCATGGTGCCAATTTCACAGCTAAGAAAGTGTTTGACTCAGGGTTCTTTTGGCCACCCATATACAAAGATACACATTCTTGGGTAAAAGCTTGTGACGCTGAGCAGGGAACATCTCATCCAAAAACGAGATGCCCCAAAATGGTATCCAAATCTGTGAGGTCTTTGATGTATGGGGTTAGACTCCATGGGACCTTTCCCTATTTCACGTGGAATAAATATATCCTTGTAGTAGTGGACTATGTGTCTAAATGGGTTGAGGTAAAAGCCTTACCCACTAATGATGCAAGGATTGTTGTCAAGTTTCTCAAGAAACTATTTTCAGGATTTGGCACACTCAAAGCATTGATCAGTGATCGTAGAACCCATTTCTTCAATTACTAAATGGAGAAAGTCATGTCACAATATGTTGTCAATCATGATTGTTGTTAATTTAATCAAGAAACTATTTTCACGATGTGTGTGTGTTAATGACTTTAGCTAATTAGTAGCTTATTGAAAGTGAGTGAAATATTAGTGTCGCCATTAACTTGGGTTACTAGTCTTTCGGCTTAACCCTTAAAATCTACCAATAATCTTGCGTCACCATTAACTTGGGTCCTTCATGTTTTCTATGTTTATGTAGAATCAAAACATGTTTCTACTCCGAAAGGAGGTTAAAGGTTTTGGAATGGGTCTTCGGGTTGGTAAGCTTTTGCCGATGCGTGGTGATAGAACAAGTAATTTAAACCCCTTAAACTATCTAATTAACTAATACTAAATCATAGTGGTATATATAGTTCCCTTGCTGATTGGGCGGTACCATTATGGTTTGATCCAATCTTGAGTGATGTTTCCCTACTGATTCAAAGCAATATGGTCGAGTGTGCTAGGGTACCTAACAAAGAACTACACAACTTCATTCCTTAAGACACGTAGTTTCTCATCTGACAATCGAGCCCTTGTTACCCTATGGTAAGGTTTAGTTAATGAAGCATCAAGAGGCAAGTACATCCTAAACACCCCCGTTTTCTTATCATTGATTACTATCTTTTTATTTATCTCTTCATTTTTATTTCGAGTCATTTTTAACCTTTTACTTTTGGTTTTACTAGACGCTAACGAAGATTCGGTACTAAATGTCGTTGTATCCTTGGATGATCTCGGTATCATACCATCACCATATTACGCCAATGATGGGCGCACTTGCCCAACGTGATGTGTAGTGTGATAGTATTTTATCGTGTTTATATATAGAGAGAGAAAAATGCCTGGATAGTCCTTGTGGTTTGCCCGTTTTTCACCTTTAGTCCCTAACTTTCTAAAATTACAGCTATAGTCCTCAACTTTTGCAATTTCGTTCCCGGATAGTCCCTGGCGCGGATGGAGGTTAGTTTTTGGTGTTAAGTGGATGTGAAATTACAAAATTATCCATACTGTTAAATTAATACCTAAAAAGATAAAAAGAAATATAATTAATATTAAATAATTTATGTGGGACCCACTACTAACCCCACCCACCTCATCTTCCCCACCCACAACCACCACCAACACCACCACCACCACCACCACCACCTCACCCTTAATTACAAATTAAATTAACAAGATAGAAGAATGATAAACATTAAACTTGAAATATTATATGTACAAAAACCTGCTAGAACAGGACCATTCCTCGTCGAATAGCAATTAATGCTTGGAGAGATGAATCAGCTCCTTCTGTAATGGCATTGCAGATTCCTGAAACTGAAGTTGAAAAGTTAGTGTTTTTGTGGAGTTTGTGGGGTGTAAAGATGGTTATTGTTGGAAAGGGATGAGGGGTTTTTGGTGATGATTTGATTTACACCGAACATTCACCGGAGGTAGGGGTAGCAGCCCCGTTCACCGCCATCATTCCGGCACCACCAGCCCCGTTCCACCCTTCCATCATCACTATTACCGCCACTTCTGATTCTCATTGCCGGAGACATTGCGACGACTGTTCATGAGCAGAAAAACTAGGGGTGCAAACGAGCCGAGCCCGAGCTCGACCAGGCTCGAGCTCGAGTTCGATTAACTTGTAAGAGCTCGGGCTCGATTCGAACTTCGTTTTCAAAGCTCGAGCTCGGCTCGTTTGTATTTTCTCAAGCTCGAGCTCGGCTCGTTTATTATCTATTAATTAGTATATTAAATAAAAATAATATAAATAATAGATTTTTTAGGCTCGCGAGCTCGATAAGTGAAGCTCGGGCTCGATTACTAAATAAGCTTATTTTTAGGTTCGAGGTCGACTTGTAAACAAGTTTAAATAAGCTCGGCTCGACTCGGCTCGTTTATACTAAGGCTCGATAAGGCTCGACGAGCCTAACGAGCTTCACATGCGAGGCTCGAGCTCGGGCTCGATAAACAAACGAGCTTTGTTTTGAGGCTCAAGCTCGGCTCGGGCTCGATAAGGCTCGGCTCGTTTCGAGCTTTTTCTCGAGCCGATCTCGAGTAGCTCGCGAGCCGCTCGGCTCGTTTGCACCCCTAAGAAAAACGATGTGACTGCGGATGACAATCGGATTACTTTTTGCAGGTTGAGAATGTGACTATTGGCGGAAGAGGTGTGAGTTTAGAAATAAAAGAAAGGAGTCGATGACTGTGGTTGGTGAAAGGTGGAGATGGTGGTGGTGGTGGTGGTGAAGAGGGGGGGGGGGGATGAGGTGGGTTAGGTTGGTGGTGGGTCCCACATAAATTATTTAATATTAATTATATTTTTTTTAACTTTTAGGTATTAATTTAATAGTAGGGGTATTTTGGTCATTTCACATCCACATAACACCAAAAACTAACCTCCATCCGCGCCAGGGACTATCCGGGAATGAAATTGCAAAAGTTGGGGATTATAGCTGTAATTTTAGAAAGTTAGCGACTAAAGGTGAAAAATGAGCAAACTACAGGGACTATCTGGGCATATTTCTCATATATATATATTAAAACTTCAACCGGTATATAAAACGGCTAAAAACATACTACTTTTTATAAACACACCGCACCACGTCAGAGTGTGTGTGCTAAATAGGGTCCCTACAAAACCGGTTTAGTGATAAACACCCTATGAAGCATTATTGGGCCAAACACCAAATACCCAACACCTTAGAGTGTTTGGGTGCGTTGGATTTTCCACGGAACCTGGTGTAACTTTAAGAAAGCTTGATGACAGGAATCGACCGGTGTATTTTGGTTTTGAACCATGCTCAAATGCGTACCGTATATATGACCTAGTTCATAAGCAAATCCATGTATGAAGGACCGTTGAATTATTTGAAAATCGATCTTGGAATTGGAAAAAACTGTATGAGTAGCCATATGATAGTGAGTTAGTTATCGAGATTTGAGCTGATCAAGATGAGCATGAAGACAAAGTTTAGCCAAACTCAACTAGCGGGTCCGAACTGTTTACACTGGTGACCGGATCTTCACTCGTGGGCTATGATTTTAAAAACAACGATCAGATACATGGGCCGGGAATACATGAGCATCACATTTTTTTATCCCGAAAGTGGTGAACTACAAGAGAATACAACAGTTCGTAGGTCTTCACGAACTCATATCATCCCTGTACGTCTAAAGGACTATGTTATTCAAGATGGAGTTAATTGAGGGAATAATGAGGAGCTATTATAGATTTCAGAAGATGAACTCTCGCAAGAAAAAGGTAGTAAGTTTTGGGTAAAGGTAAAGAAAGTTTAGCTGCTATAACAACCCTCAAAATATTTTCGACACTCTAAAAATAATTAGAACGTCCTAATATGTATTATAATACACCCAGTATGCAAAAACCGAGCCCAAAGTACTTTACATATTTAAAAAAATTAAATAAAAATCAAATAATATAGTCTCTCGCGGGCCGCGAATACTTGTTCTTCATACTACGCGGGCCGCGAGCGAGGAGACATGCGGCATAACCCGTAAGCCGCCATGTGTCAACACGTGTCGAGGCTAGAGCGGTGACCGGGCCAAGCTAGGGCCTACCCGGCCTACGTCGCGGGCCACGAAGGTGTCACCTTCGGCTTACGCGGGTCGCGAGAACCCCCTGTTCCAGCCCTATAAATGAGATCGTTCAGCTTTCACTTCCCGACGCTCACACACAACTTTCTCTCTCAATTTCTGAATAGTATAAGCTATACCTGGGCACAATACCCCCCTAATTAACTAAGTTCTGCCTCGTTGTAAGTATCATAACCCCGGTTACGTATTAGATACGCTGCCCGATTGATCCAGGGTTCCGTAACGGCTGTCGAGGTTTTACCCGACGTAGTCGTTGGAATGCCGTCTCGGGGAGGGTATTACTAATGTAAATATTGGGTTATTATACTAACACGTGTGCATTTGTGTAATTTATAGATAATCACCAGGAAACCCTAAAGGAAAACCTAAGATAACAATGTGAGTAATCTCCTTTTTGCAAATTGTTTTTACAAAACCTCACTTAAATTAAATTATATTAAACAGTTATTGAGTATTTGTATTCTACAATTATCGTCGGTATGTTGGGGTTTTGTATACAAAATTTGTTACTACATTGTGAGTAGTAACATGACCACAGTCGGGTTGACAGTACCGTGGGTGGTAATTAAAGTAGATGGAAACAAATGTAATTGCGCGACCGCCATCAATACTGTACAATGGTTTTTTACTTAACTTGATTAAACTGAGATTCACTCACCAGTATTTCCCACTGACAAAATGTTTTTAAACGCGTTTCAGGTAACAAAATGTGAAAGCCAAATAGAAGCCAGCTGGACAACACTGAAGGCTTGGAAAAGTGGCTATTAAGTTACCTAAAATAAAGAGATGTTTTATTAAATAAAGTAGGGTTTATCCCTATAAAAATGTGTGTACTTAAAACTTGGGATTTTCCCATGTGTTTAATATATTGAAAGTGTGGTATTTTACTCTGATAAAATATTTCCTAACTACGGTCCTGATGTTATTTCCGCTGCAAAAATGATAACCACCGATACCACTGAAACTGGCCACGGCCGCCCGTTCCCGGGTTGTTAGGGGACGGGGGTTGTGACAGAAGGTGGTATCAGAGCTAAGCCACTGATTCAGGTACATAATTGTTCTACTGACACCAAGATATTATTTAAATTGTTAGGAAATTTTCTACGAAACTACGTGCATATTTGTATTTTATTGTTGTGTGTTATTTGACTATTTGTTAGTTTACAGTATGAGCGACCAAGGACCTTCCGACGCCTACCGTCAGTTGTCCAGCTCACCTTGGAGCGAAGGCACCTCTTCACAGCCCGCCCTCTCAGGGTATTCAGCTGACAATGAAGATGGGATATTTGTGTTTAAGGCTCAGTCTGAATAGCCATTCCCTCCTAAAAAGAGAGGATGGTTCAGTAGAGGAGCGCATGAACGTAGAAAAAGAATAAAAAAATTACAGCAGCAACGTGTTTTAGGAGCCGCTAAGAGAGAAACTGATGCTCATGCCCATGATATGTTAAATAGGAGTCTAGCAAACTTCCATATTTTAGCAACTACAGCCGCAGATCCTAACCTAGAGCAACTTATAGCACCTCAACTATTACCCTTGTTTCCCACCCAACCAATGGAGATTGAAGCCAACCTAGAAAATCAAATCCAAATGCATGATTTTAACCCAGAAGAGATACCTAGAATTCCAGCAGCCAATCCCTTAGACCCAAACTATGACCCGTGGTTTGACGACCATAGGGATTACCAGCAACATTACCTAATACCAGAAGATGAACCCATGCCGAATCTAGCAGCCTACCCAGGTTGAATCAACAGAGAGTGATCACTCTATGTCTTTGGATTTGTTCCTCTTATTCGTTGAGAGTAAGATGTCTACGGCCTGCTAAAGTTGAATCAACAGAGAGTGATCACTCTATGTCTCTGGATTTAACATGACATCTGTAACGAAAGGATAAATGATAGATTCACCTAAATCATGTACAAGTAATGGACTTGAAGGGGATGATGTTATTAAATGGGAAATATAGTCATACGTATTAGGGGTAGTAAACTATAGTTAGGTGGTCTTTACTACTTGCATCAATCTTCTATGTATCTTGTGCAAGTGGGAGATTGTTGGATTCTGTATGCCCAAGACACATATTAGACTGATGTGGCTAGTACGTTATGATCCAAGTCGAGTCATACCCAAATACAAGCTAGACAAACACTTATAATATTTATTTATGATATGATCAAACAAATAAATATTAACACTTACAATATTTAGAAATTGGTTTTCTAAATAATTACACTTGAGAAACCAATAAATTATATGGATAATTTATTTTGAGAGAATATTTTATTTTGTTATTTAATGGGTTAAATAACATTTTAAAAGTTGTATAAAGTCTTGTAAATATGTAGTGTTATATTTATAAAAGTTATAAATATAAACCAAGACTTAAATTTTATAAAAGAATTTTTTTTTATAAATAACAAGGTGCCCCCCCCCCCCTTATATGTCTTCCCAAGAGACATTTTGGTCCAATGACCTTTCATGCATTTGCATGTCTAGGCGGGTCTTGATTGGGCAAAAGGGAGGCAAGATTCTCTCATTGTTTTATAAACATTTTGCAAGACAAAAATGCAAGAGAACTTGGTGATTTTTGGCTCTCAATTTTCGGCCAACATCATAGGGTATTTTCAAGGGTTTAATTTTTGATCATAAGTGTGTCAAATCCTAGCTACAATCAAGGTGTTTGTTGGAAGCTTGGGGTATACAAGCTTGAGGTCTTCTACTCTTGAAGGCAACCGTTCAAGAAACATCATCCGTTTCAACATCCTATTACTCCAAGAAGGTAGTTTTCTAAACATCCTATGGTTGTGTTTGATAGTATGCATGTTCATATATGGATCCGGGTTTTGGGATTTTGCATATAAATGAAATTTATATCTTAAAAGTGACATGTTTTAAATATTATTTCCACTGCGTTTTTATTTCATATGGATGAAATTACTTTGATAAACATGTTAAAATCCCATCAATGACATCTAGAGCCGCTTATATGAGTGCATGCTTCAATAGATTAAAATTTTCGGGTTTCGGGTTTGGATAAAACCCTATGGCCGAAATTTTAACATGGTTATCCTTTGTTTTTCAAGATTATTTTCTTACATGCATAAGGGAATCTTGAAAAATTATTTCATATGGATGATTTGTTTGTTTGGATAAAACTTACCTTTTCGGTTTTTTGTATATAGCCGAAAATGGTTATAAAAGGGAACCATTTTTTTATGCTTCTTCAAATATATATATATATATATATATATATATATATATATCTTGGTGCATATAACCTAGCCATGACCTTGTGTTGAATGATTGTGTTGTGATTTATTTTTATTAATTATTCAATGTGTTGTAATAATTATTATTTTGTTCTTCCATTTTAAGATATGTAATTTATTTATTTTTCATTTGGTATGTAAAATAAATAGATTAGGTGCATTTTATTTTACTAGAAAAAATGTATTAGGATATATTTTGTAAAAGAAGATGCACACAAAAATGCGGTTTTGATTTGGACCATAATATTCGGTCCAAAGAACTTCATCGTAACGGGATTTTAACCTGATAACCAAAACACATTTTTGAAGTCCAAAGGAGTTTGGAGCTGAATATAAAAGACATTTGGAAGCTCCAAGAAGGTGGAGAAATCACAACACAAGAAGGAGACTTGAAGCATTTGGATGCGGGATCAAGTGGGAGTTCAACGACACATCGCTTGTGTCATTTTCACCCCTTAGGAAGGACCTTTTGGCACACTTGTTTCGGCTAACAAGTGTTGTCAAAATAGTTGGCTATGGTTATGCACCTATTGTTATGTATGTTATGCTTGTGTGGTTGTTTATTTTGTTGTTTAGATGATATGTAGATATGCATGACTTAACAAACTAATAATCAACAACAAGCGTAAAATTGGTTCTTAACAAAATCATCAAAATGGTTAATAAAAGGTTTTATTAAAAATTAATGATTTTAAAATAAAATGGGTTTTATAAAAAAAAGAACCTTGAAAATTAGTTTTCACTAAAGTACTAAGGATTTGAATGCATGCAAATGTATGGTACATAATATTTTCTAAACTAGAATTTTGAAATATTAAAAACCCTTTTATAAAACAAGTCAAACACCATCCTTTTATACAACACTCGAAACACTTGGGAACTCTTATTGTGGGATAAAGGTCACCTAACCACATTTGAAGGAACTTGTATGTTCGAGGTGGGTTTACCATGTTTGTGGGATAAAGGTCACCTAACCACTTATGTGTATAAACTCACACGTGTGTGTAAGTTGGACGACTTGATTTGGAAACCATGAACTTAGGGTCACCGAAGCATGAGGAACAAATGTGTTGATGGGGTTAAACATGCCAACTAAACATAAAGATGTTTAACCGATCCCATATGGCTAGAAATTGCAAAGAGTTGCAATTGTCAAATGTTGACTACCTTGTTAATTTAAATAGAGGGATAAAGGTCACCTAACCAATATTTAAATGTAATGTTGGATTCTAGATTTTAATTATTAATTGTCTTTAAAGACACAAAAGGGTATTAATAATTAAAATATAATAATATCGAAAATACTAAATTGAACTTGTTAAATTTTGTAGATGGCCGCTAACAATGCAAACCCGATTAACCAAACCATCCGAAACCTATCACTAAGAACCATCCTTGAAAAGGATCGTCTCAACCATAATAACTTCATGGATTGGTTTCGAAACTTGAGAATCGTTCTCAAGCAAGAGAAGATATCCTATGTGTTGGACGGTCCTATTCCCGATGAACCTAACGTGGAAGATGTGGAAGCCTACAATGATTGGGTTAAGTATACCGAGGACTCCATGCAAGCCTCATGCCTCATGTTGGGAACTATGATTCCTGAAATTCAAAAGGATTTTGAACATCACGGGGCATACGACATGATTACCCAGTTAAAGGAAATGTTCCTACAACAAGCAAGGGTAGAACGCTTCGAAACTGTTCGGGCGCTTCATGCATGTCGAATGGAGGAAACCCAATCGGTATCATCTTATGTTCTCAAGATGAAAAGCCACATTGATCGCCTCGAACGGCTAAATTGTCCCGTCTCTAAAGAGTTGGCTACGGATTTGATCCTCAACTCTTTAACAAAGAAATTCGAAAGCTTTGTAATGAATTACAACATGAATGGAAGGGACAAGAGCATTGGTGAGCTTCATGCAATGCTTAAAACGGCCGAAGCAGGAATGGACAAAAAAGCTTTACCCGTCCTAGCAATCAATGAAGGAGGCAACAAGAAGAGGCCCCACCCCGATTCTAAAGCAATCTCTGCTAAAAGAAAGGGACATGTCAAAGGAAAGGGAAGGGGAAAAGCTAAAGTAGAACCCGCCAAACCAAAGGAGAAGAAGCAAAAGGTTGCTACGAATGACCCATGTTTTGGATGTGGTGGGATAGGACATTGGAAGAGAAATTGTCCAACCTATCTCAATGAGTTGAAAAACAAGAGGGATGCAGGGCAAACCTCAGGTACTATCTTTATGATACATGTTGAGCTTAATGTTATTTCTTCTAACACATGGGTACTAGATACAGGATGTGGAACTCACATTTGCAATTTATTGCAGGGGTTCAAAAGAAATAAATATTATAAGAAGGGAGACACTAGTCTCTTCATGGGCAACGGAGCAAAGGTTGAAGTCGAAGCTCAAGGAGACTACGTTTTAGAGCTTCCAAGTGGTTTGGAAGTGATTTTGAAGAATGTTCTATATGCTCCTAGTTTGACTAGGAACATAATTTCTGTTTCCCTTTTAAAACAATCTGGTTTCAATTTCGAATTTGTTAACTATGACATTTATGTTTCTAAGAATGATGTGTTTTATTTTAAAGCTATGTCTTTAAATGGTATTTATGAATTAGATCGAGATAACACATCATATGATAGCTCAATGTACCAAGTAACCAACAAGAAACTCAAAATGGATTTGAGTGATTCCTACCTTTGGCATTGTCGCCTTGGACATATAAGCAAGAATCGCATACATACACTTCAGAAAAATGGGCTTTTGAATACAAATGAAGATAATTCATTTGATGTATGCGAATCTTGTTTACAAGGCAAAATGACCAAGACACCCTTTAGTGGAACTTTTGAAAGGGCTAAAGACTTACTAGGTATCATACATTCATATGTATGTGGTCCTTTTAAGCCGATGACTATGAATGGTGAAAGATACTTCATTACCTTTACCGACGACTATAGTCATTATGGTTATGTTTACTTACTAAGACACAAGGATGAAGCATTTGAAATGTTCAAAGACTTCAAAAGTGAAGTAGAAAATCAACTCAAGAAAACAATCAAAGTCCTTCGCACCGATAGAGGAGGTGAATACCTTAGTGGTGCTTTTCAAGATCATCTTAGGAGTTATGGGATTATCTCACAACTTACTCCACCTGGAACACCACAACACAATGGTTTGTCCTAAAGGAGAAATCGAACTCTATTAGATATGGTTCGATCTATGATGGCTAGAAGCACATTACCTCTATCGTTTTGGGGTTACGCTTTGCTCTCCACAGTTCGTATACTAAATATGGCCCCAACCAAGAAAGTGGAAAAGACACCCTTTGAAATATGGCATGGAAACCCTCCATCATTATCATTCTTAAGGGTTTGGGGTTGTGAAGCTTATGTTAAGCAATACACCCCAAATAAATTGGAAGTCCGATCTACTAAGTGTATCTTTGTAGAATATCCTAAAGATGATATAGGATATTATTTCTATGACCCAACCGAGCAAAAGGTATTTGTTGCTCGAAAGGGTAAGTTCTTAGAAGCGAAGTTTCTTATGGAAGGAACTAGTGATAGAACAGTGGAACTTGAGGAGGATCAAGAACCACAAGACGATACACGTTTGGTTGATACTAGCGCTCAACAAGAGGTTGTTGAAAATGATCAAGAGGTTGATCAGTAAGCACAAAATGTTCGCAGATCTGGTAGAATTAGTAGTCCACCTGAAAGATATGGATTTTTCATGGATGGATGCTACGTGGTAGATTCAGATGAACCAACCACATACCAAGATGCAATGTCAAAATCTGATTGTGACAAATGGCTTGAAGCCATGAACATAGAGATGCAATCCATGTATGACAACCAAGTTTGGGAATTGGTTGTGCCACCACTTAACTCTAAAGTAGTTGGAAGCAAGTGGGTTTTCAAGAAGAAAACAGATATGCATGGTAACTTGGATACTTATAAAGCAAGACTTGTAGCAAAAGGTTTCACTCAAACTCAAGGGATTTATTATGATGAGACCTTCTCGCCTGTGGCGATGCTAAAGTCAATCAGGATATTATTTGCCATAGCTGCATATTATGACTATGAGATCTGGGAATTGGATGTCAAAACGGCTTTTCTTAATGGATATCTTGATGAAGATGTCTATATGGTTCAACCTGAAGGTTTTATCGATCCAAAACATCCTGACAAAGTATGCAAGTTAAAGAAATCATTCTATGGATTGAAACAAGCATCTAGAAGTTGGAATCACCGTTTTGATGAAAAATTAAGAATTTTGGATTCATCAAGAACGGCGATGAAGCTTGTGTGTACAAGAAAGCTAGTGGGAGCATCATCACTTTCTTAGTACTGTATGTCGATGACATTCTACTATTTGGGAATGACATTCCAACCATGGAAGGTGTAAAAGCTTGGCTTGGAAGTTGTTTTTCCATTAAGGATCTTGGTGAAGTCGCCTACATTCTGGGAATAAAGGTCCATAGGGATAGATCAAGGCGCTTGATAGGTTTAAACCAAAGTGCATATATTGACAAAGTCTTGAATAGGTTCCAAATGGAGAACTCTAAGAAAGGTTTTGTACCTATTCAAAAGGAGACAATATTGATTACATCTCAATGTCCAAGCTCAAAGGATGAGCAAGAGAAAATGAAAGGAGTCCCATATGCGTCTGCTATAGGATCCATCATGTATGCAATGATATGCACCAGACCGGACGTGTCATGCGCCTTAAGCATGACGAGTAGATACCAGCAAAATCCAGGTAACAGGCATTGGAAGGCTGTTAAGTGCATATTAAAATACCTTAGAAGGACTAAGGATATGTTTTTAATATATGGATCTGGAGAGGAGGAACTCGTTGTAAAGGGTTACACGGACGCGCGTTTCCAAACCGATCGAAGTGATTCTCGATCGCAATCGGGGTATGTTTTTATTTTAAATGGTAGAGCAGTCTCTTGGAAGAGCTCAAAACAAGACGTGGTAGCATTGTCCACTACAGAATCAGAATACATCGCCGCTTCATTGGCAGCCCAAGAAGCTGCATGGTTGAAGAAATTCATAGCCTACCTAGGGGTGGTCCCTACCATTCAAGACCCCCTAGAGATCTTTTGTGATAACGAGGGTGCGATTGCTCAAATGAAGGAACCTCGTGCGCACCAAAAGACTAGACATATCGAGCGGAGATTCAACTACATAAGGGATGAAGTTGAAAAAGGAAAGATATGTATCCGCCAAGTTCACACCGATTAAAACATTGCGGATCCACTCACGAAGCTCCTTGATAGGGTAAAACATGAGGGTCATACATGTGCCTTAGGACTTCGATATTATAGTGATTGGATTTGATCTATTTTGTATTTGGATATTGAAACAATTGTTATTTTAACTCTTTTATGGTATTTTGAGTTACGTTTCATTTTAGCATGTTTAAATCCATGAATAAGTTAATTATTATAAATGTCCGTAGTCGATCATACTTGTGGGAACAAATATGAATGTAAGACTATTATGAATTTGGATTGGTGGATATTCATTAGATATGAATATAGAGCAAAGTGTTACTGCCAAAGTTCATAGATATTTGTGGGATACAAATATTGGACTGACTCGCTCTCAAATATTACTGCATGGAATCATTTGTGATTGATCATAAGTAAATTTTGAGTAAAGGCGAATATCATAGTATCCTCTGACCTGAGATACATATTGGGTCTTGATATTCACCAAGTATTATACCTTGGCCTAGTTCTTAGCTGTCTGTAGCAAGGCAGTACATAAAGCTAGACTCAGGTGTGGTACAAGGTGATTAAGGGATTTGTTCCTCTTATTCGTTGAGAGTAAGATGTCTAAGGCCTGCTAAAGTTGAATCAACAGAGAGTGATCACTCTATGTCTCTGGATTTAACATGACATCTGTAACGAAAGGATAAATGATAGATTCACCTAAATCATGTTCAAGTAATGGACTTGAAGGGCATGATGTTATTGAATGGGAAATATAGTCATACGTATTAGGGGTAGTAAACTATAGTTAGATGGTCTTTACTACTTGTATCAATCTTCTATGTATCTTGTGCAAGTGGGAGATTGTTGGATTCTGTATGCCCAAGACACATATTAGACTGATGTGGCTAGTACGTTATGATCCAAGTCGAGTCATACCCAAATACAAGCTAGACAAACACTTATAATATTTATTTATAATATGATCAAACAAATAAATATTAACACTTACAATATTTAGAAATTGGTTTTCTAAATAATTACACTTGAGAAACCAATAAATTATATGGATAATTTATTTTGAGAGAATATTTTATTTTGTTATTTAATGGGTTAAATAACATTTTAAAAGTTGTATAAAGTCTTGTAAATATGTAGTGTTATATTAATAAAAGTTATAAATATAAACAAAGACTTAAATTTTATAAAAGATTTTTTTTTTATAAATAACAAGGTGCCCCCCCTCCCCTTATATGTCTTCCCAAGAGACATTTTGGTCCAATGACCTTTCATGCATTTGCATGTCTAGGTGGGTCTTGATTGGGCAAAAGGGAGGCAAGATTCTCTCATTGTTTTATAAACATTTTGCAAGACAAAAAATGCAAGAGAACTTGGTGATTTTTGGCTCTCAATTTTCAGCCAACATCATAGGGTATTTTCAAGTGTTTAATTTTTGATCATAAGTGTGTCAAATCCTAGCTACAATCAAGGTGTTTGTTGGAAGCTTGGGGTATACAAGCTTGAGGTCTTCTACTCTTGAAGGCAACCGTTCAAGAAACATAATCCGTTTCAACATCCTATTACTCTAAGAAGGTAGTTTTCTAAACATCCTATGGTTGTGTTTGATAGTATGCATGTTCATATATGGATCCGGGTTTTGGGATTTTGCATATAAATGAAATTTATATCTTAAAAGTGACATGTTTTAAATATTATTTCCGCTGCGTTTTTATTTCATATGGATGAAATTACTTTGATAAACGTGTTAAAATCCCATGAGGATGTGCTTCAACTGTGGAGAAAAAGGTCACATCAAGCCGAACTGTCCGAAACTAGCTCTAGCCAAGTTCATCGCCATGGGAGCACCAATACTATTCGTCAAAAAGAAAGACGGGTCAATGCGAATGTACATTGATTACCGTGAATTGAACAAGGTCACGATTAAGAATCGGTACCCATTACTGAGGATCAATGATTTGTTTGTTCAGTTACAAGGAGCTCGATTTTTCTCTAAAATCGATTTACGATCAGGATACCATCAATTAAAGGTACAGGAAGAGGACATTCCTAAGACCGCTTTCAAAACATGGTATGGCCATTATGAATTTACTGTCATGCCATTTGGTTTAACCAATGCCCCAGCTGCATTTATGGACATGATGAACCGAATATGTAAGCCATATTTGGATAAATTCATAATTGTTTTTATAGATGATATTCTCATTTACTCTAAGAGTAAGGAGGAACATGCAAAACATTTGCACACACTTCTAAGTTTATTGAGAAAAGAAAAGCTTTATGCAAAGTTTTCAAAGTGCGAGTGTTGGTTAGAACAAGTACAGTTTCTTGGACATTTAGTTAATCATAAAGGAATTCATGTGGATCCCACCAAGATCGAGGCGATTACTAAATCTAAAACCCCTGAGTCACTAACCGAGGTTAGAAGTTTCTTAGGGTGGCCGGTTATTATAGAAGATTCATTCAAGATTTCTCTAGAATAGCCATTCCCTTGACTAAGCTAACCTGTAAATCTGTTAAGTTTGAATGGGGACCAAAACAAGAAGAAGCCTTTAGAATTCTTAAGCAAAGACTAACCCATGCACCCATACTAGCATTACCAGAAGGAACTGAAGACTTTGTAGTCTATTGTGACGCTTCTAAGTTAGGTTATGGATGTGTGTTAATGCAACGTCAAAAAGTTATAGCCTATGCGTCTAGATGACTTAAGAATCATGAAGACAATTATTCAACCCATGATTTGGAATTAGGAGCTATAATTTTTTTCCTTAAGATTTGGAGACATTACCTTTATGGTAGTAAGTTTACTATTTTCACCGATCATAAAAGTTTAAGATATGTCTTCAGGAAGAAGGAGTTGAATATGAGATAAAGACGTTGGATGGAAATCCTTAAGGATTATGATTGTAATATCCAGTATCATGCAGGAAAGGCTAACGTGGTAGCTAATGCTTTAAGTCGAAAGTATCATGAAAAGCCAAAAAGAGTGCGTTCTCTTAAATTAAATCTACAAGTAGATTTAAATGAACAGATTAGAAAGGCACAAGAATCTGAAAGGAATGATTAAGGAATTAGAACAAGAAACAGATGGAATTTGGAGATTCCATAAGAAAAGAATGTGGATACCCAAATTAGGAAACCTACGTCATCGTATACTAGAAGAAGCCCATAAGTCTAAATATATGATGCATCCTGGAAGTGATAAAATGTATCAGGACTTAAGAAAGAATTTCTGGTGGATAGGAATGAAAAAGGATATAGCAGCCTATGTTTCTAAATTTCTAACTTGTTCACAAGTCAAAGTTGAACATCAGAAACTCTCAGGATTGTTGCAGCAGTTAGAAATGCCTGTATGGAAACGGGAATTGATAACAAAGGATTTTGTTACCAAATTACCCAAAACAAGAAAAGGTAATGATACAATCTGGGTGATTGTAGACAGGCTAACTAAATCAGCTTATTTCCTACCAATGAAGGAAACTTTCAGTATGGAACAGTTAGCTAAGTTGTATGTAAATGAAATAGTTTCATTACATGGAATTCCCTTATCAATCATTTCTGATAGAGATAGCCGTTTTACCTCTCATTTTTGGGCAAGTTTCCAAAAAGCCATGGGAACCAAGTTGAATCTAAGAACCGCTTATCATCCTCAAATAGACGGACAAAGCGAAAGGACAATTCAGACAATGGAAGATATGCTTAGAGCTTGTTTGATTGATTTCGGAGGTAACTGAACGATCACTTACCACTGATAGAATTTTCTTATAATAACAGCTATCATACCAGTATTAATGCCGCACCATTCGAAGCACTCTATGGACGAAAGTGCCGAACCCCAGTCTGTTGGGCAGAAATCGGGGAAAAGCAACAGTTCGGAACTGAAATAGTGCAAGAAACGACAGACAAAATCATTCAAGTAAGGAATGACTGAAAGCAGCACGTGATCGACAAAATAGTTATGCTGATAACAGACGAAAGCCATTGGAATTTCAGGTAGGAGACAAAGTGTTATTGAAAGTTTCTCCTTGGAAAGGAGTGGTAAGATTCATCAAAAGAGGAAAGCTAAGCCCCAGGTATGTTGGACCTTTTGAGATTATTAGAAGAATAGGACATGTAGCCTATCAGCTACAACTGCCAAAGGAAATGGTAGGAATACATGATGTATTTCACGTATCTAATCTCAAGAAATGCTTAGCTAATGAATCACTGGTAGTACCTCTTAAAGATATAGAGGTAAATGAACAGCTTAAATTTGTAGAGAGGCCTCTACAAATTGAAGACAAAAAGGTTAAGAATCTCAAACACAAGAGATTAGTTCTGGTCAAAGTGAAATGAGACTCCAAAAGAGGACCAGAATACACTTGGGAGCTTGAATCAGAAATGCAAAGGAAATACCCGCATTTATTCCAGTAGATCTCGAGGACGAGCTCTAAAACAAGGTGGAGAGGATATAACAACCCTCAAAATATTTCCGACACTCTAAAAATAATTAGAACGTCCTAATATGTATTATAATACACTCCGTATGCAAAAACTGAGCCCAAAGTACTTTACATATTTAAAAAAAATAAATAAAAATCAAATTATATAGTCTCTCGCGGGCCGCGAAGACTTGTTCTTCATCCTACGCGGGCCGCGAGCGAGGAGACATACGGCATAACCCGGAAGCCGCCACGTGTCAACACGTGTCGAGGCTAGAGCGGTGACCGGGCCAAGCTAGGGCCTACCCGGCCTACGTCGCGGGCCGTGAAGGTGTCACCTTCGGCTTACACGGGCCGCGAGGATCCCCTGTTCCAGCCCTATAAATGAGATCGTTCAGCTTTCACTTTCCGACGCTCACACACAACTTTCTCTCTCAATTTCTGAATAGTATAAGTTATACCCGGGCATAATACCCCCTAACTAACGAAGTTCTGCCTCGTTGTAAGTATCATAACCCCGGTTACGTATTAGATACGCTGCCCGATTGATCTAGGGTTCCGTAACGGCTGTCGAGGTTCTGCCCGACGTAGTCGTTGGAATGCCGTCTCGGGGAGGGTATTACTAATGCAAATATTGGGTTATTATACTAACATGTGTGTATTTGTGTAATTTATAGATAATCACCAGGAAACCCTAAAGGAAAACCTAAGACAACAATGTGAGTAATCTCCTTTTTGCAAATTGTTTTTACAAAACCTCACTTAAATTAAATTATATTAAACAGTTATTGAGTATTTGTATTCTACAATTATCGTCGGTATGTTGTGGTTTTGTATACAAAATTTGTTACTACATTGTGAGTAGTAACATGACCACAAGTCGGGTTGACAGTACCGTGGGTGGTAATTAAAGTAGATGGAAACAAATGTAATTGCTCGACCGCCCTCAATACTGTACAATGGTTTTTATTTTACTTGATTAAACTGAGATTCACTCACCAGTATTTCCCATTGACAAAATGTTTTTAAACGCGTTTCAGGTAACAAAATGTGAAAGCCAAATAGAAGCCAGCTGGACAGCACTGAAGGCTTGGAAAAGTGGCTATTAAGTTACCTAAAATAAAGAGATGTTTTATTAAATAAAGTAGGGTTTATCCCTATAAAAATGTGTGTACTTAAAACTTGGGATTTTCCCACGTGTTTAATATATTGAAAGTGTAGTATTTTACTCTTATAAAATAATTCCTAACTACGGTCCTGATGTAATTTCCGCTACCAAAATGATAACCACCGATACCACTGAAACTGGCCATGGCCGCCCGTTCCCGGGTTGTTAGGGGACGGGGGTTGTGACAGCTGCAGTCGGTCAAGAAAAACCACACATGGACGTTAACCACGTTTCCTAAGGATGAGAAGCCCATTGGTTTAAAGTGGGTATATAAAATCAAGCGGGATGCAAACGAGAAGATAGTCAAGTATAAAGCAAGACTTGTTGCAAAACGGTATGTCATGCAGTGTGGTGTTGATTATGATGAAGTATTTGCTCCCTTTTGCTAGTACGGAGATGATGCGGTTACTTGTTGCCATAGTTGCTCGAGAGATGTGGCAGATTCACCATACGGATGTTAAATTATCGTTTTTGCATGGTGAATTAAAGGAGGAGGTTTATGTGACTCAACCAAAAGGCTTTGTTAAAAGGGCAATGAAGATAAAGCATATCGTCTTTCAAAAGCTTTATATGGTTTACAACATGCTCCACGAGCATGGGATTTTAAACTTGATGCTACTTTGAAAGGTTTGGGGTTCACACGCTGTAAAGAAGAACAAGCAATTTATGTTAAAACATCAGAGGTGAGTTTTTGATAGTTGGAGTATACATGGGTGATCTTGTTACTATAGAGTATGTAAGCGGAGATGAACAACGAGCAAGCATTCTCACCAAGCCTCTCGCGAGAATCAAGTTTGTTGAAATGTGAGGGTTGCTTGTAGTTGAAGACCTCACTATTTCAAGTCAAAAATTAAAGGGGGGGGGGGGGTGATTGTTGGTCAAAGGGTAATTCCCAAATCTCATCAAGCCCATGGTGGGATGGACATGCTAGGGGAGAGTTATAACCCAATAATGTTTCTTGTTATTATCTAATTATTATTGTTGTTAGATTAGGATAATTATAAAGAGTTTACTTTATAATTATCTGATCGGAGGAATTAGTCTGATAGTATGAATAGGAGAGCTGCGCATATGACTATAAATTGTATGATCTCTGTGTTGGCGGTAATTCCCGACTCCTCACAAGTCGATGATGGGAAAAGGGTGACAAAGGAGTTCAAGTCACAAGTTGGTGAACTTGAGGGACCAAATTTAACAAGTAGGTTAAATTGGTTAAGTTTCCTAATTACATTATAATTATATTTGGTAATGTCTTGGTCACCAAGTTAGGGTTATTTCGTAATGTCTTGGTCACCAAGTTAGGATAAGCCTATATAAACAAAGCTAGGGTTAGGCATTATTAAGAGAGAAGAGACAAGACCAGAGAGAAACCGAGTTATGGTTTAAGAGTCTGTAATCAGTTTTGAGTTATTTTCTGATTAATAAGATTAAGAGTTATTTGATCTAAATTCTCTTCTTCATCTTTTCTATTCGGTTTGATTGTCGATTGGGACTTGAAGTGGTATCTGAGCCAATTTCAATCATCGAAATCAAACAAGTACTCGAAAAATCGGCGGCTAAGGTATCAAGGGTCATCGATTGGCTGAGGTTGCTCGTGGCGGCAAGAGTGAACAGAAACGAAACAAGTCAGTCGGACTTTTTCATTCCAGCGGTGGCAGTACTAAATCGTTGGAGTAGCGGCGTACGTACTGTTCCGAAGGCGGGCAGGCAATCAGAACAAGAAGGTTTTCGGTTGGAGTGGTTCACATTACCGGCAAAATCGTTTTCGCAGAGGTTTTGCGAGAAGCTTCAAGATTAATATTTAATAAAAAAAAGGTTTGCGTGGGTTTGTTTTATGCGGCTGTTGCTGTTGTTCTCTGATTGAACAAGATAATTTTTTTTTCTTTATTGTGAGCTAGGGTTGAAAAAAAATAGAAACAAAAAATAAAAGGTCTAAGTTTCAAACAATTTATTGTTTTTATTTATTGAAACAACGTTTAAAAAATAATAAATAAGTTGGTTTATTTATTTTTTGGTTTAAACTAAGTTTGGGTTTAAACATTAAATGTTGTTTGAGTTGGACAAGGGGTTCAATTTGAGGTTTAATTGTTATTCGGTTTTCGAGAGGTATTCGTGACCGGGTTTCTGCGAGCAAACGCATTTGGTTTTGAAAAGTTATTCAGAAATCAATGACGGACGGGGATAGACCACCACCGGTTGTTGTTAAGGATCAAAGTACCACAACTTTACAATGTCCAATATTAACAGAAACTAATTAAAATATTTGGGTGATTCGTATCAAAGCGATATTCAAGGTTTATGGAATACAGAAAGCTTCAGAACTAGGTGAAAAAGAGGTAGAAGCCAAAAAGGATGACATGGCGGTTGAACTTCTACTTCAAGCAATACCCGAAGAGCTCGTGTTTCAAGTAGCTTAGTTTCAGACTGCAAAGGAAATCTGGGAAGCGTTGAAGACACGGTATGTTGGGGTTGAACGGGTTCGAGAGGCAAAGATTGATCAACTGGAAAATGAGTTCGAATCATTGAAGATGAAAGAAACAAAGACAATTGATTCTTTCGCAGGGAGGATAAGTCAGTTAGTTACCAAAGCAGCTAGCTTGGGAACCACCTACGAAAACAAAAAGCTAACCAGAAAGTTATTAGGCTCTGTTCTAGCAAACTATGTTCCAATTGTAGCTTCAATTGAACAATTCGCAGATTTGAAAGCCATGATGTTTCAGGAAGCAATTGGTATACTGAAGACGTTCGAAAACAGGATTAAAGGTATCGAGTCTTTAGCACAAAATCAAGGTAATCTAATGTTTGCCAATGGTGAGTCATCCTTGAAATCCAAATCCTATGAAAATACGTGGGGGCGTGGGCTAGCCGGTTCAACTTACCGAGGAAGAAATCAAGATCGGGATGATAAGGACCAAGATGGAAGTCAAAGCCGAGATGGTCAAGATCATGGGTCAAAGCAGACGGTTCAAAGAAGAACCAATGATCGTCAAAGGGGAAGGAAAGATAAATCACAGGTTCAGTGTTACCGTTGTGATAAATTTGGTCATTTCGCGTAAGAATGTTCGGATCGTATGAAGAAACAAGATGAAGCTAACTTAGCTAAATCTGATGATTTTAATCCATCATTATTGATGATGAGATGTGATCAAGAGACGGTTTTTCTAAACGAAGAATGGGTGATTCCAAAGCGTTTCGAGACTGAGCCAATGGAGAAAGACACTTGGTATCTCAACAACGGAGCATCGAATCACATGACGGGTAATCGAGCTTATTTCTTTGAACTTAATGAGCGTGTCACGGGAAAGGTGAAGTTTGGAGATGGATCTTGTATTGATATACGGGGAAAGGGGTCGGTATTACTTGAAGGGAAAATGGGGGAGAAGCGTCTGTTAACCGATGTTTACTACATACCGAGTATGCAAAGCAATATCATAAGTCTTGGTCAAGCAACGGAAGGTGGATGCGACATTCACATGAAACGTGATTTGCTAACCATTCATGATGATACAGGAAAGCTTATGATGAAGGTGACAAGGACCAAGAACCGTCTATACAAGATCAACCTCAAGATAGCAAGTCCCGGTACACAAGATAACATGACTGGAATAAAGAATTTTGTGGGTAGGGATCTACAAAGAGGTGAACTGAAAGATGATACGGCAAGTACGAATCAGAATCTTCTCAAAGATCCAAGTTTAATAAAGAAACCCAAAATTCAAAATCCAAAGAAAATGTTCAAGAATTCAAAGAAAAGGTCAAGCAAGAGATTCAAACCCAAGGAAGTACATTTAATGATCCAAGAAAGCTAGTGTTTGCTCAATATCGCAGTCGAGTCAATGGTTGTGCGAGTTCTTATGACCAAAGGACGAGTCGTGTTCAAAGGACTAGTCAAGGTCGCAAGAATGTTCGAGCTAGGAAGGGGCCGAAAAACACAGCTAGAGATCAAGATGAGTTCTATGAGAATCAAGACAAAGAAGACATGTTAGAGCCTACCTATTTCAAGTCAGAAATTAAGGGGGGTGATTGTTGGCGGTAATTCCCGACTCCTCACAAGTCGGTGATGGGGAAAGGGTGACAAAGGAGTTCAAGTCACAAGTTTGTGAACTTGAGGGACCAAATTTAACAATTAGGGTAAATTGGTTAAGTTTCCTAATTACATTATAATTATATTTGGTAATTTCTTGGTCACCAAGTTAAGGTTATTTCGTAATATCTTGGTCACCAAGTTAGGGTAAGCCTATATAAACCAAGTTAAGGTTAAGCATTATAAAGAGAGAAGAGACAAGACTAGAGAGAAACCGAGTTATGGCTTAAGAGTATGTAATCAGTTTTGAGTTATTCTCTGATTAATAAGATTGAGAGTTATTCGATCTAAATTCTCTTCTTCATCTTTTCTATTCGGTTTGATTGTCGATTGGGACTTGACTCTGCTGAGCATGTAGTGAGTTTGAGAGTCAAAGTTTTTGAGTAATTTTTCTTTGATCAATAAATTGGAGAGCCTATTCTAGTTTAATTTGTGTTTCGTTTTTCATGTTTTAATCACCCCGATTGTGTAACACATGTGCCTTCACGGCCATCAAACAAATACCGAACCAATGAAATATTATATTTCATACTTGGGATTTGTAAAATATGTGTATCATTTGCACATATCAATTCTTGTTCAAATTCAAACTCTAAATCGCTTTCTGGAAGGTTATACGCGCATCGATGCGTAAATATAACCAGTTTAATGTAACGAACACTCCAGAATAGTGAAATAGGCTTAACATACCTTAAATGACCTTTACATAACTTAGAAATAAGTTTTGGAAGGTTTGGTATGCCGAAAACAAGTTAATTCGCTTACAGGGACTAAAGTTGACAAACTGCGAAAGTATGCCAATTTGAACTGTAACAGACCTTCCGGAACATGACCATAAGTTAAACATACCATAAATATCCTTTACATAGCTTAGAAATAGGCTTTGAGGGGTTCGGTGTGCTAAAATAAACTTTTGGGTCATTCAGGGACTAAAAGTGTCAAAAAGTGCACAAGTTTGCATTTTCGCGCATAACTTACGTTCTGAATACATCCGGACATCCAAAAATTTATGTAAGCACTAAAATATTTTATTTTAGTGTTCGCCATAAGAAAAATCCATTCGTCACGTCATTTGGATCGTTTTTCGCATTCGGGACCAGATTCGATGTATTAGCCGTTGTTTAATTCACAACCACACATTCTAAACTTGCTTAGTCAGCGGATAAGGATGGAATTTAGGCACCATAACTTTGCAACACATGTATGGATGGAATTTAAGCACCTAAGCACCATAACTTTGCAACACATGTACGGATGGGATTAAGGCACGTTTTCCATGAAACGATCTTAACGGTTCGGGTATTCCTATAAATACCCCATACCCCCCATTGCTAAAATCACTAGAATTCTGATTTGAGAACCTCTAAGTTGAAACCATTGTTTCATACCTGAGATTCTTGAATCGGGATTAGCATTCGGGGACCCTTCGTAAGTATTCTTTCGTTCTTTTCCTTATTTTATTGCTTTTCGAGTCCGAAAGTCAAACTTTGTTTGACTTTCAGCGTTGACCAGTAATGGTCAATGCGAAGTTCTTTTGAACTTCGCAACGTGAGTGTAATCACGTTGGTCATAGTCCCTTGGGACTATGCCCACTGATTACCACGTTGTCTAGGGTCGTAGGGTAGGCGATCTAATAAATCGCCTATACCCTCGAACCCGACCCAGTTTGGTCGATCATTAGGATCCGACCAAATACATTAGGTGACCATAGTAGGTAGGGAATAACCTTCCGAGGTTATACCCTATGGTCACATCGTTTAAGTAGTTGTATGATAGGTAGTTTATATGCCTTAGGTAAATTACCAGAATACCCTTTTCATGTATAATTGGTAATTAAGCATATGTAACCTAAACTTTTGTCACATAACTGATTATGTAACATGTTTAGGCATATAACACTTGTCATAGGACTAGTTAGACGGTCCGAACGCGTTTCACGCGCACGACGCGTTAAAGTAGCATAAGCTACCTTAATGGGTCGAGATGGGTCGAAAGCACTTAGGTTTGGTTTCATTGTAGTATGTAGGCCTTGTTAAACCATATCATATGAGTTCCAACACTCATTTGGTTTACCAAGCCTCATCCTATCCGATCTCCCGATTTAAGTCCGGTTTATTTATATAGTTTTAGATTGCCGACTGATTCCGTGCTCCCTCAAGATTTGTTTGGTAGTTGTTCAAGACTCCTAAGCACTCTCAGGCGAGTACATTATTCCCCTCTTTTACTGTTTTCAACTGTTTTGGGGTGACTCATATGTGCTAAATGTTTTATCAATGGTTTCAAGAACAATTACAATAGTTTCAAGAACAATTATAATGTGGTTTCAAGAACAATAACAATTATTTCAAGAACGCTAACAATGATTTCAAGAACGAATACAATGATTTCAAAAACTAATAACAATTTCAAAAAGTGAACAAACTTGTTGGTTATAGTTTACATAACCGATGACATTCATTAGCAATGATCAAGCCGACTAGTATTAGGTTATGGTACCATAGGATCTGACAAATCCCGTTATTTACTGCACCCATTGTTATGTGTGGGAGTTGTGGGTAGCGACTGAATCTGTAATTATTAACTTATCCTTTGGTAAGGGTTTGTTAAGAACGAGAGCGAGATGGAGCGAGGAACGCGTCAAGAAGGTTTGAATGTTATTAGAGAATCGACCATAAAGTAGTTTCACAATTAAAACAAGAACGATTAAAACAAGATGGGTTAACGATTGGGTAAACATTTGGACATGATTTACATTTGATCATGCATTTACACGAAACATAGTATTGGTTTAAACCAAGTTTTACTTCAATACTTTGTTTTGTGCGTTTCACCTATGGTTTAGTTAATGCATTTCACTAGCCATACATATCATTTTGGTTATACATATTACATGATTTACATTGGGCATGAACATTACTTTGGTGGTTTGGTTTGGGTAAGTGATTTGAGTAACGGTGCGTGTGTAATATGATACAAGCATGGTGGATACGCCGCAGGTACTTCCTATATATAAGTGTTTGTATGGTATTACATATTGTAGCGTTATTTGAATCATTTCAGTTTGAGACATAGAACATTTTATACAAGTAACATACTTTTCACAAGACATTTATTTACAAACAACTTATCTTATACAAACTCATTTTACATGGTTATTCATTTAATCATGCATTATTCTCTTATTTATACTTATCATCCGAACTTATTATTTTTCAAATGATTTACAAAGACAAAGCAAATTACAAGGTTCATGACTAAACATTTTCTTAAACAGAAGTCATGAATCTTATTTTCACAAAACCTATGTACTCGCCAGCATTTCTTTGCTGACCTCGTTTTCACATATGTTTCAGGTATTGTTGGATGATATCGATTGATAAGATGCATGCTCACATAGGACTGGACAAGGCCTTAGTGACTCAATAACAATGATAGACTATGTTTAAATAGTGTATTTAGATTTCAAGACGATGTAATTATTCAATGTTTAATAAAACGAAACACTCTTTGGTATCCATGGTTATGAAACATTAATTCTGTTGCAACACGCCCCGATGTTTCCGCCGCGATTTGTTGTTTTACGCGGTCGGGGTGTGACAGATTGGGACCTTGATTGAAGGCAATGAAGCCTGAAATTGAGGGTCCTGTTAAGATGTTCCACCCTACATCTATGAAACAAGCCTATCATTTGGCCAGGTTTCAAGATTCAACCAATAAGTCATTGGGGTTAGTCTCTTCTCAAAACCACAATTGGTACAATGCTTCCAACTATCTTAAAACATCAATTGCTGTAGTAAAACCTTTTGTTCATATAATCACTTATCATTCCCACTCCCCCTACAGGTGATGTCGTACTGATGTATCTTATACACAGTGGCGAAGCTTGAGATTTCCGACCGGGGGGGGGGGGGGGGCGAAAACGTATATACTCAAAAATTTCTATAGAACCAGGGGGTCGAAAACGTATATACCAAAAAATTTCTATACGGAAACCACATATATTACTGGGGGGGGGGGCGCCAATGCTTATACATAATTACCAATGTTCTCAGGGTTGGGTTAGACTGGTGGATCAATGAATCGATAAGAGGACGGTTAGATGAATAGTCCACCTGATTTTAATGCTTCCAAAGGACACCACTCAACCTGGCAAAATTGAGTTATCAATGGAAAAACATAGAACTCAAGTTTCTGGATAAAATTCACTCTGCCATTCAAGTCTGTAAATCACAAGAGAGTTGAACAACAGTTACACCCCATGATGCTAAAACTTATAAGAGATAATATAAAATAATTAACACTTGAACGTTAAACCAAAAATCTTGTATGGGGTGTCTGCAAGGGCTTTTTCTACCGACTCATGTTGGACCAAACTGAACCAAATATGACCCAATTCGCCTGCTCCATCTTCTACTACTAGTAAATTTGACTTGCCCGGGCTGTGTCTATCACTAGGGAATCAGGTATTGTATCCACATGAAGCATATGGTCAGTACTACACATTTCGTTTGATTATTTATACTAAATTGTAATTTAAAACTGATCGTTGAACTGATTTGGTCGATTAATTGAAACTAATGAAAAGTGAAAGTCATTGAGTTATAAACAAGAATTAAGAAGATGATCACCCCTACGTTTCAGGTTGATTACCAAGTTGGAAGAGTAGACATAATCATATTTGTTTTATATTTTTGAAGGATAATGGAGAAGAAATCCGGCCGTGCTGACCTTAAGGGTTGACAGCCAGTTAAATAAGCTAGGACAATGTCAGACACTCAGACGGATTATCTCCTAATCAACACTCAATAAATTTGAATTAAGAAAAATCGTTATTCGGGACTCTTCAAAACTCAAAACGAATACATAAAACACTCATAGATTACAAACTAGACATGTTCAACTAAGGTAAAACCTGATTTTATACACTTACTAGCTAAACCTTACATCTAGATATAGGCATAATCGGGTATTCTTAAAACCCGGAACCGGTTCCAACCCGAAACCGGGTATGGATACAAGTGAGTGGAACCGGGTTCTCTGTGGAACCGGTTCCGGGTACAACCCGGGTACACGTCACTATAGTTAGAACCGGCTTAACCGGTTTCGGGTACAATGGAACCGGGTACGGGTACTGTTTGGAACCGGGTACGGGTACTATTTGGAACCGGTTACTTTGAATTTTTTAATAAAAAGCTGCTTACACACTGTTCGGAACCGGTTCCTCTGTATTCACTCGAAAAAGCTGCCTTTTTTTTTACTTTTGTACCGTTAGGAACCGATTTTTAAACATAAAAATCGATTTCGGGTCATTTCATTCAAATTCAATCCATCTTCTTCTCTAATTCTAAACACATTGAAAGAACAAGAACATATGGCATCGGAAGAAGGAGTTGTTTTGGTTTTAGAAACCAAACGTAACCCCGCAATTTGGAAATATTTTGATTTGTGTTTGATGTCGGATAACCATGAGATGGCTCGGTGCAAGAATTGTGGGAAGTTCATGAAGGCGGCAGCCAACTCCACCCTCAAGAAGCATACCGACAAACATTGCCCAGTGACAAAGGCAAAAAACGAAGAAAAGGGCGAAAGATCCGGTTCTTCTAATGTGTAGTTCGGTGGATCCGTTTGTTTACTTATGTTTGATGTGTTATGTTTTATGTGTGATGTTTGTTGGTTTAACTTTATGATCAATGTAACCGTTTCGTTTGTGAAATAAAAGTTTGTTTTGTTTTAGTTACAAGTTCAAAAAAAAATCGCATTTATAATCGTTTAAGTAGTACAAAATCGGTTCCTTCGGGACTCATCATAATCGGTTCGCATTTGTTTTGTAACAGAATCGGTTCCTTCGGGACTGACCAGAATCGGTTCCTCAAATTTATTTTTTTGCTCGTTTGCTTGAGGACGGTGCGGCACTTTCACTTGCGCTATGCTTTGGTGCGGGCACTTCGGTACAATCGTCTTCGGAATCATTGGTCTCTACCTCGTCTTCCTCTTCCTCCTCTTCTTCAATAATCTTGTGCTCCAACTCCACCTCGTCTTCGAGACTCGACTTATGTTGAACACGATCAACGCCGTCCAAATGATCTTTTAGGCAAACTGCCATCTCTAGCGACTCCGGGGTTAATCTTGTTCTTCTAATCGACAATACCCTACCACTAAGAGAAAAAACACTTTCCGAAGCTACCGTGGAAGCTTGGACCGTTAGTAAATCACGAGCCATGGTGGCTAGAATCGGGAATTCCGATTCTTTAGACTTCCACCATGCCAAAATGTCAAAATTATTATACTCCTCGGCCGTCATAGTAAGTGCATCATCCCTTAGTCTATATCGGCCGAGTTCACTAGATGGTTCGTTACCCCTTTGTTGTTTCGCCATTTCGTCTCTAACGACATTCAACATGGTTATGATGGGGTCTGCAATTGTTTCATCGTTAGAGGCCGACGATGAAGCCCCATTAAAAATGGTATGATTTTTTTCCCCATACTTTTTTAAATAATGATCATAAAGTTTATTCAAAGATTCGTCGAATAGTTTTTTAGTTTTGGCTTTCAATGTTGGATCCTCCTCGTGCATATCCAATTGTCGTAAATTTCATCAACTAAAGCGTTAACACCCGCTACGTTTAAAATTGGGTTTAAAGCGGCGGCACATAAAAAAACGGGTGGTAAATCCAAAATTTTTTTTTTTAAATTTATTGATCATTGGTTTCAACATGTTCCTCAACATGTCACTTGAGTTTTCAAACTTTTTAAAATTAGTTGTTATCAAATACAATTCGGAAATAACTCGAGAACTAGTGGGATATAATAAACACCGGAAATTAAAGTTGTTGATTTTTTGAAAACTTTTAAAAAATTACTTAGTGTTTGAATGTTAGTCCAAGCCGTGTCGGGAAAAGGGTCGACTTGGTAGTCATCACTTAAAGTTGTATGAAATGCTTTTAAAGTGCCCATTTGTTTTAAAGCCATTTCAAACATATGACAAGTTGAATTCCAACGAGTTGGGATATCCCAATTAGGACCAATTAATTTTTGGTTAATTTCTTTACAAAGTTTTTTATAATCTTGATATCTTTCTTTACCACTTTTAAAAACATCTTGAAGCATAGCTCTAAAAGCTATAATAAAATCCGCTACAAATTTATTTTTTAAACCGTCTTGCACAACTAAATTAATAATATGAGCAACACATCTTGTGTGGAAAAAAACACCATCACAAATTGGTTTGTACTTCAACTTTAGTTTTTGGATCGCATTTGAGTTGTTTGAGGCGTTATCGAAAGATATTGAAAATATTTTATCCTCTAAACAATATTTTATAATTGTGGCATTCATAATTTTATAAATATTTTCTCCCGTATGAGGAGAAGGAAACTCTTCAAATGCGATCGTACGCTTCATCATTTGCCATGTATTGGGATCAACCCAATGAGCGGTGACACAAATGTATGATTCGGGTAAACCGTGTGGAGCCGACCACACATCACTAGTTAAATTTCACAAGTCTTTAAATTTTGAAAAAATGCAATTAAATCTTTTCTTGCATTTTCCCATATATTTAAACAACGACGTTTTAAAGTTCGACGACTTACATGTTTGTAGCTAGGTTGAAGCGTCTCCCTAATTAGCTTAGTGAGATCGGGGTCGTCAAAGTGTCCAAAAGGCAACGCTTTTTTGATGACCAACTTCGCCATCCTATCACGAGTTATCTTTTGTTCGTAGCGGAAAATTGTACCATCTTTTGAAAGTTGAACTTGACCGGGTGTCAAATCTTTTGGAGCTTTGCAATACTATTTGGCATGCTTCGTTAAAGTGGAATTAGAGTCCTTGCTTAACAAGGAGCCACAATGCTTGCATTGGGCCTTTTTGCGAACCATCGCTCATCTCGACTAAATCCCAATTGCACCAAACATCCATATTGCGGCTATGCGATAATGTTCCCACTACAAATGGAGCATTTGAACCTTGTGGAACATTATTGACGGATGAGAAGTTTGTGGTTTTAGAGTTCTTTGAAGCCATTAAAAATATGTAAAGAAGGAGAAGAAATAGATAGAAGAAGAAGAGGATATGTGAATAAAAAATGGGAAAAGTACAACCTATATATACTGTAACCGGTTCCAACGGTCATATTTGCATTAAATGTGTTTTGATACTCAAGATTCGGTTCCAACGGTCACCTAGAATCGGTTCCAACGGTAATGTATATCGGGTACAGATAGGAACTGGGTACGGTTGATTTTTTTTTTACAGAATATGGGAACCGGGTAATACCCGTCGGGTTTTTTAAACCTGGGACCGGTTCCTCTGAGCATCGGGTAGGAACCGGAACCGGGTCAGGGTCGAGTCCACTGGAATCGGGTAGGAACCGGTTTTTATGCCCATCTCTACTTACATCCATGGTTGATAAAAAAAATTAGCCCTTCTGAATCCTTTCGGTCCAGTAACAACCCATCATGCCAAGCCTTCAAGCCCATTTAGTTATTTGTTTTACAACCCACGTGAATTCTAGTTAGCCCAATGTTAATTCTTTTCTTTTGCACCCACTTAGTCGACTTCAAAGGGTCATGCATAGTAATATTATGACCCGAGTTTTTAAAAAACTTAGTTTTGCTATTCAAAAAGGGGTAGCAGCGCAGCTTGTTACCCGTTTACCAACTATCTAGATGTAAATTCATAACACGAAAAATAATAATCTAAATTATTAAACAAAATATTGGATATTCCATGTATAATCCTACGAAATTATATGAACCTTCATGACCTCTTTTTTTCTACAACACCTTTAACAGCTTTATTTTAATAATCCATTTCAGCATTTAACCATGATTAAACTTGGCTTTTCAACATCTAAACTTGATCTCTAACTTTGTTTTTTTTTTATTATTTTTTTTATTTTAAAATCATCATCTTAGTTCATTCATCTTGAAACCTATAAAATATAAAAACATTTTAATGTAATATATTTTATAAAGTTATCGATGCATTTATAACTCATTAATATTCGATAGCATGTCCAGCCGGGTGATTAGACTCTTAGACAAACCATTTGAGAAGTTCACATTTTGCAATACCTTCACCAGTTTGTGCCAGCAATATTGCTCCTGTTCCTTGGTTATATCAAAATTAACAGTAGTTTAAACAAAGCTACTTAGAAGTAATCGTTTGTTAATTACAATGTAAGAAAATGAAATCAGCGCAGCATATTCACATAATCCAAAAAAACTAAGACAAATTATTATAGATTTACACAATGAAGTTCTATTCACTATATATAGATTTTTCAAACATCTCATGTGATATGTGCTCAAATCTCCAATAAACATGGAGATGAAGAGAACTAATCTTTTACAGGTTTTGCTATTGTTGGTTCTTACTTTTACCACCATCTTTACAATCGCTTTTGTGAATTCCGACCAAGCAGAAACCTACATTGTCCACTTAAACGCTCCAGATGGCGTGAAGTTTGATAAACCTGAAGACCGTAGAGGTTGGTACAATTCCTTTCTGAAGGCTAGCACTGCCGACTCAGATGTGAAACCGAGCTTGATCCACACATACCAAAATGTGTTCACTGGGTTTGCAGCCAAACTGACTGCGGATCAAGTAAAGGCAATAGAGAATATGGACGGGTTCGTGTCAGCAAGACGCGACAGGGCGTACAAGCTGCATACGACACATACTCCAACGTTCTTGGGGTTGCATCAGAATTTAGGGGTCTGGAATGCATCGAACTATGGAAAGGGAATCATAATCGGGGTTTTAGACACTGGAATTACGCCTGGACATCCTTCTTTTGATGACAAAGATGTCCCTCCTCCTCCTGCGAAATGGAAAGGCAAATGTGATGTTTCAGGGTGTAACAATAAGCTGATCGGAGCGAGGGATTTTACTGACAATGGTTCGGGTTCACCGGTTGATGAAGATGGACACGGGACCCACACTTCGAGTACAGCAGCTGGGAACTTTGTCGAAGGTGCCAATGTGTTTGGGCAAGCAAAAGGCACTGCAGCTGGAATGGCCCCGCTTGCTCATGTGGCCATGTATAAAGTTTGTGATGATACTTGTTTCGATAGTGCCATCTTAGCAGGTATGGATGCGGCCATTGAAGACGGAGTGGACGTGCTTTCACTCTCGCTCGGTGGAGGTTCGGCTCCATTTTATGAGGATGGTATCGCAGTTGGTGCGTTTAGTGCTATTCAGAAAGGAATCTTTGTAAGTTGCTCAGCAGGGAATGAGGGTCCAGTGAACTCATCATTGTCAAATGAGGCACCATGGATTCTCACTGTAGGTGCTAGCACCGTCGATAGAAACATAAGAGCAACAGTTTATCTCGGAAACAAGGACTTGCTTGATGGAGAATCTTTGTTCCAACCAAAAGGTTTTCCTCAAAATTATATGCCACTTGTGTACCCGGGTTTGAATGGCGGCCAAGATGCAGCATGGTGCGCTCCTGGATCGTTAAAAAACATCGATGTTAAAGGGAAAGTAGTGCTGTGTGATAGAGGTGGTAACATAGCACGAATTGACAAAGGGCAGACCGTAAAAGATGCTGGAGGGGCTGCGATGATTCTTGCAAACGGAGAGAGTGATGGGGATTCTACAGAAGCCGATGCTCATGTTCTGCCTGCATCACACGTTGCTTATGATGCCGGCGTAACAATCAAAACATACATCAATTCAACCTCATCTCCTGTTGCTACCATCATATTCCGGGGAACTGTTATTGGCGTAGATTCAGCTCCTGCAGTGGCTTCTTTCTCGTCCCGGGGACCGAGCTTGGCAAGCCCAGGAATTTTGAAGCCCGACATCATCGGTCCTGGAGTTAGCATTCTTGCAGCTTGGCCCGTATCAGTTGATAACTCGACACAAACAAAAGCAACATTTAACATGATATCTGGGACTTCGATGTCATGCCCACATCTTTCTGGTATATCAGCACTGTTAAAAAGTGCACATCCTGATTGGTCTCCAGCAGCCATCAAGTCTGCCATCATGACCACAGCAGGTAAGCTAAACCTCGGTGGCCAACCCATTGAGGACGAGAGAGATATCCCTGCAAATATCTTTGCAATCGGTGCTGGACACGTCAACCCATCAAAAGCCAGTGATCCAGGACTGATTTTCGACATCCAACCCGATGACTACATACCTTATTTATGTGGTCTCGGATATACCAGCAAACAAGTTGGAGTCATCGTGCAGAAACGGGTCACATGCACAGAAGTTATACCAGAAGCACAACTGAACTATCCTTCATTTGCGGTTACTTTAGGACCTGGTGAAATAAAAAATTTCACAAGGACAGTGACTAATGTTGGTGAAGCAAATTCAACTTACACCATAAAAAGTGTTGCTTTACCAATCGGTCTAGATTTAGAAGTTGGTCCCGCAGAGCTCCAGTTCAGCAAAGTGAACCAAAAGTTGACGTATCAGGTGATGTTCATACGTGACAAAACACAAGAACCGCAAGCTCCATATGGGGAAGGATTTATGCTTTGGACTTCTGATAAACACACGGTGAGAACCCCGTTCTCTGTCAAGTTTGTGTGAGGGAAACAACAAAGTCTTGATCCCACATCTTTCTAGTTTTGTTTGAATCATGTTCTCTATCTTGCCTTTTTCCGTTTGTTGTCCATCATTAATAACACTTGTTTTACTTCATAAATTGTCGAGTTCAAGTATTGAACTCGTTAATGAAACAAATTAAGCTGTTGGCTATATAGTTTAACTCATTTATGGTAGACCCTAATGGACCTTAAACACAGTGGCATATTTACCCACATTTTGTGGGTTCCTAGGAACCCAGTTAGTTAGTTTGGAAAAAAATAGTTAGAATTAGTGAAAACCTTGTTTGATTTGGAAAAAAAAAATAGTGATAATCTATCAAAAAGGAACCCATTATAGATCCAGGAGACATGAATTCAACCCATCAATCAAGAACAAAATAACAATCGAACAAAGAAGAGAGGGATTAACCCTAATACACGATTGTATTAATAAACTGAACAATTCAATCTGATTGTTTCAAGATACAATATACAGACTGAAAACCTAATCTATTTATAGACTTCAATGGGTGTGAGTGTAAAGACGTGTCCTTTCACGAATAGTCGCGTCTCTAGGATCTTGTGGTTGTAATTGAATATGAAGTGGTATGTTGATTCTTGTCTACAAGTTCAAACCGATGTGTCTCTTCCTTTTTCCCTTGAAATTGACGATCCAACAGGTGCGACCCAAGGGGTTTCGCAACCCTTGGGGTGGTGGTTATCATCTTCTGGTTTGCCACCTTTAGTCCCTGTATTTTGTAACCGCCATCTAAACTAACTTTAAACTATTTACACTTTTGACCCGTATCTTCTAATCAAACTTTGATCAAACAATTAAGGCCAACATTCACCCCCCTAATTGTTGATCCAAGTTTGAGTCTTTAACATTGAATGCTTCTTCTTGGGCAAACTATAATCCTGGTGGATTCGAATTTCGTCATACACTACACCAAAAACTTTGCGACCTCATCCATGTCTACATATGACTCTGCAAACCATTATGTTCCCGCTATGATTCCATCAACAATCTTCAACCCTGCAAGTCCTTAGGCGATTCCGACGCGAACACATTCTCTTGCGATTGACCTTTGTGATGTTATCCTCCCTTTATTCTCTGTATCTTTTTCTCCTTCTTGGGCAATCTCTGAACCCAATGTCTTTAACTGTATGCGAATCCGGGATCAACTTCTCGGGATCTTGTTGTTGTAATTGAATATGAAGAGGTATGTTGATTCTTCTTGTCCACAAGTTCAAACCGATGTGTCTCTTCCTTTTTTCCCTTGAAACCGACGATCCAACAGGTGCGACCCAAGGGGTTTCGCAACCCTTGGGGCGGTGGTTATCATCTTTTGGTTTGCCACCTTTACTCCTTGTATTTTGTAACCGCCATCTAAACTAACTTTAAACTATTTACACTTTTGACTCGTATCTTCTAATCAAACTTTGATCAAACAATTAAGGCCAACACCCATTAGAAAAAGAACATGAACTGCATCCGGATCCTTGTGAGTGTTGCGAATTTAATCATCTTGTATGGAGTAAGAGTAACTCGGGTTTTTTCGATAAGTTTGTGAAACTGCGCTACAGTTGCTCCATCAAGAATCATAAGATCCACCACAATAATTTCCTGATTAAAATAACATATTACAAACTATGATCACATGCAGACAACATAAATCTATATGTAAACGAAGAAAATGCTTTTCATAACCACCTTGTGATGGTTGGTGACTTGGTGGTCAGGTAACCAACTTTATATGGTTCGTGGTGTTGGGTTCAAGCTTCAAACTACAAAAGATACTTATGAACAAAAGAGAGTTTGTTTTTGTTGCTTGAACTCGCGTTATTCATTGATCAAACCCTAATATGTACATACACTTGTAATTGACGTGAACAAAATAAACCTACCAACTAAGCCCATTATCTCCAATAAAACAGTAAAACTAACCATGTTTTAGACCAACTACTTGCATAATTAAAATTGACCCATGATCTAATTAAGACACCAAAACATGTGACCAAATAGAAACATAGTGTTGACCCGTTCTAACTCACTGACCCGTATCCAGTGACCCAGTTTAAAACCCATCAAGATTAACCTACAAGTGGTTAGTAGCTCAACCATAACTATCTTCATGGTGATAAAGAAACTAAGTTCCTGTTAGTTTAGTAGTTGAATAATTATAATTTATGACGTTACATTTACAGGGGCGAACCTTTGAGCAACAGTAACGTTGCTACATGTGACCAGGAGGTCATGGGTTCGAGTCATGGACACAGAAACTAAGGATGCATACATCAGGCCTATGTCCCGACACCCTCAGACCCACGCATGAGGGAGCCTTGTGCATTAGGTTTGCCAATTGTTGAACAACTAACTTTCTTTAGTAATTGCACAAATGAAATGTGGTTAAGGAAGCAAATGAAAAGGATTTTATCGTCATGAGTAAGATAGGGTACACATTTCCATCGTCATCAAAGCATGTGAACTTTTGGGTGTGGCCAACTAGGGCTAGTTTAATGTTATGAATTTTATGGGCCCAAACCCAACAGCCTATTCAAGAAGCCAAAAAAATGAGCTCAAACAACCCGACATGTGAATGGGAAAGTGGGATACGACTGATGGATATAAGCACGTTGATAGAGAGAACTACAATATGAATGAATATTGTAGGTCCACCCGGAGGATCGAGTCAAACCTCTTCCTTGTTTTCCGACGAACCCGTGTGTGCGGAATCCAAACGGGTAAGTTAAACCAAGTGATGAACACGAAAACGACAAACACGGTTCAACGATTAACACCCAAATGTATTAATACGTATGGCGATTACAAAGCAAAGTTTACAAGAACTCCTTATAAACTCTCAGTGTATGTGTGTTTTCACAGTGTGTTCTCTCTAGTATGTTCAGACTTCATTTTTTTGTGAGTTGTCTGTCTGCTGTTTATATACCATACAGCAGGTCGACAAACAATCAAATATGACGAAGAGTTGAATCTTCATCATAGCCTTATCTTGACGAACAATTGAAGCTTCGCCAAGAGGGACTTCGCCACAAGGACATCCCACGAAGATTGATTCTTCGTCGAGATGTGTCAAGACAACAAACAGAACATGACAGTTTAACACAGAGATTACAAATATGCATACTGCACACACGCAGTTGCATTTACATCATTCAATACAAAGTAAATAACATATTGAGTCAAGATAGGAGGATATCTTGACTTCGGCCTTCACTCCGTAGTCGAATCGAACTGGAACGATCCGTATCCACATAATATGCATCAACAAACTCCCCCTTGGATACTGATCGTTCTGAGCACATCACAAATAGGAAGTATCAACAAACTCCCCCTTGGACGCTACTCGTTCTTCAACTCGTTTCGTTCTCCATCTAGTGATGGTTCGTTCATTCTTGTCGTAGGATCTTCAAAGTCTTCACGTGTCGCAAGTAGAAAGTGTATCAACAAACTCTCCCTTAAAACAAACTCTCCCTTGAGTTATGCTCGTGAACCTTTTGATCTTCAGCACTTTAGATCCTTGTGGCATTGATGAGTGGTCAGCGGCAACTCGATCATCTTGAACCTTTGAGTACTTCCATGTCGTGTCTTCATTCCGAAGCCTTTCATCTAACACGTTCTCTCCGTCTTTAGCTGAATTGAATGTCGCATCTGCACATACAAGAAAGTTAAACACGTAATGAGAACACCTGCTTGGAATATAGTTAACATAAACAAATGACACACATGTGACCAGTTTTCTATCAACTACCGTCTGACAGTTTGAAAGTTTAACAAATTGTTCAACTTTGGTTTTTAACTTTCAAAAACTTGTAAATTTCGACAGATTATGAAGATTTAGTTGTTTTGGTTTTCGTTCAGATTTCTCTGGTAACGAAGACTCGAGTTCCAACATCGGGCTATCAAAGATAAAACAGAAGCAAAATCTTTTTGGCTTTTATAAAATTTATATTAAAACACACCTAAAATCTTTTTGGAATTTTGAATATTTCAAATGTAAAGACTGAAAGCAGTAAATAAATATATACAGAGATGCAGAAACTGAAAGCATTAAATAAATATTTACAGACATTCTTTTTGTGAGTTTCGAGGGTAAGAGAATCATATCAGTGTACGGTCATGCCAAAACATTCTTGTTGTTCATTTTGTTAACATTTAGATAAACATCCTATAACGATTACCGTTATTGTTGTCCACATAAGCTCAACTAATCATATGTAATCGCGGCGAGGGGATACGATTAGTGTATGATTTATACTTACCGACCGGTGTTCATCCACACATGACACATTCCCGTATCAAGGTATGCACGAGAGTTCATCTTACTGGTGAGTATACCATTTATCATCTGTTTGACCGTATAAAAAGTGTGAGATACTCACTTATTTTTGAATTGAAAACAAGCCCTATGTGATAGAATCACTTATTGATGAGGAATTTGATTTTCAGATGCATGAGGGCACAGGAGCAAGTCCGTGAACAGGTTAGTACCATCGTACAGACAAAGAGACGAACTTGACTCCCGCAAGAAAGCTGTGATATATTATCACTTATTTTGTTTGGGCATGTGATTGTTGATCACTTATTAAGGTCGTATGCAATATGTACACGTGTGTATAGTATCATGGAAGATCTAGACTTCGTCTCCATTATTTTTCGGTAAAAGAAACAACCATGATACCCAGATGATAAACAGCATAAAGACCACATATCTCAGAACCTCAGCAATCTCTCAAACGAAATTTCGGTACTAAGACCATATGCCAATGAGCGGTTCCCACCTGGTCTTCAGTCGATTAAGGTTTATATCGCCCTGCACACTTTAAAATGATTGTGAGCCTACCGATACATCTTATATAGAGCTGCTTATCGTTTTTCATTTTAGGTTTAAAGAGGTTTCAACAGACCACTGATGTACTATCATTTTCTCTTTTGCTCACCAGGAAACTCATTTTTGTTTTTCTATTGTTTTTGTGTTTTTGACATTTTTCGATGTTTTTGAATTTTTCAAATTTGGATTTACTCCCCCTAAAATGTAAAAACTATGATAAATTAAAAACACAAAGATATTTACAAAAACGATTTTCCGATGTCGGTTTTACTCTTGCTTGACCTTAATGCCGTTTACCAATAATAAAAAGTCAAATCGTGATTTGTCAAATGCTTTGGTAAAAAGGTCGGCACGTTGGTCATTGGTGTGGACCTTAACAACATTGATAAGCCTTTTATCAAAGCAATCACGTATGAAGTGATACTTAAATTCGATGTGTTTGGTCTTTGAATGTTGCACAGGATTTCTAGTGATTTGTAAGGCAGCAAAATTATCAACTAAAATAGGAGTATATAGGAATTCAAAATCGTAATCACGCATTTGTTGCTGAATCCATAGGACTTGGGAGCAACAACTTGAGGCAGCAATGTATTCAGCTTCACAAGTTGATGTAGCGACACAAGTCTGCTTCTTCCACTGCCATGTGACTAGGCGATTTCCTAAAAACTGACATCCAGCCGTTGTGGATTTCCCGTCTATTTTACATCCGCCAAAATCAGAATCACTGAAAGAGACTAAGTCAAAGCTATCATCCCTAGGGTACCAGAGACCGGTGTCCGGGCATCCCTTCAAATAGCGAAAAATCCTTTTCATAGCTGCAAGATGTGAGGCCTTCGGGTTGACTTGATATCGAGCAAGCAGGCACGAAGGATACACTATATCTGATCTTGAGGCTGTGAGGTACATAAGAGATCCGATCTTGGCGCGGTAAAATGAAGAGTTAACAAATTCACCCTTCAAGTCCGGATTAATTCCGTGATTTTGCTGAAGTGGGGTACTAATGGGCGTTGTTTCGGACATCTGGAATCGGTTCAAGATGTCACTGACGTACTTAGTCTGATGGATGAATATCCCAGACTTCGTTTGTTGCACTTGTAGGCCCAAAAAGAAAGTCATTTCCCCCATGGCGCTCATCTCGAATTTCTCTTGCATAACACGCTCGAAATCCCTACACATAACATTGTTAGTTGAACCAAATATAATATCATCCACGTATATCTGTACCAATAGAAGATCTCCATCCTGTTCTTTGATGAAAAGAGTGCAATCGATAAGACCTCGGCGAAATCCATTCTCCAGTAGATAATTAGATAAGGTTGCGTACCAAGCTCTCGGTGCTTGATGTAATCCGTAGAGTGCTTTGTTGAGCAACCAAACAAGATCGGGGTGAATAGGATCTTCAAAACCTGGAGGCTGGTTGACGTACACATCTTCTTCAACCACACCATGTAAGAATGCACTTTTCACGTGCATCTGATAAACCTTGAATCCTTTGTAGGAAGCATAGGCTAGAAAGATCCGAATTGCTTCAAGACGTGCAACAGGTGCATAAACTTCATTGTAGTCTATCCCTTCAATCTGAAGAAATCCTTGAACAACTAATCTCACCTTGTTTCGAATGACAATTCCACGGTCATCCTTTTTGCACTTATAAACCTAACGGGTACCAGTCTTCTTGTAATCATCAGGTTTATCAACTAGTTTCCAGACACCTAGTTTCTAAAATTGTTGCAGTTCTTCCTGCATAGCTTCCACCCAAGAATTATCTTTCAAAGCTTCTTTCCAAGATTTTGGTTCTTCCTGTGATACATAACACGCGAAGGACCAATCATTCTGCAAACCTGATTCTCGAATAGCTGCATACAAGCCCGCATTGTTGTTGTTTCGCAACGGATTTCTCGTTTGAACGCCACTTTGTACATTACCAATGATGTTCTGTTGAGGATGTGTATTATGAATTCTTGTTACTGGATTATCTGGAACTTGAATATTTATACCCAGATTGTTGAAATGAAGATCAACAAACAAGTCAATACCCTGAACTGGTGAAGAGGATGATGCAGTAGCTTCAGCTGTTTTGGGGGAGTCCACTGGAGGTGTAGCCTCTGAAGTAGCATGAACAGCTTCTTGGTCTGCATCGAGAAATTCATCATCCTCTGAAGATTCGTCCAGTTCGGTAGCATCATGAAAATTCTCATTGTCGAGAGCATTATTGTTAACTGAAGATGGTTCTTGAATGTTGACAATAATTGGACGAAGCAACGGTGAATCTATTGCGTTGTCACTCTCAAAAAACATCTGTGCCGTAACATCTACTGCAACTTCTTCAATATTTATCGAATTGAAAAAGTCATCGTACTCAAACATCCAAGGCTGACCAGGACATTTGACTGGCAATGTGTGCCTTTGTACTCTGACTTCAGACCATTCCTCGACCCTTTTTGTCTCTAGATTCCAGACTCTTAAGTTCGGGGTGGCATACCCAAGAAAGTATCCTTCAATTGCTTTTGCCCCAAACTTTCCATTAGGATCGATCATTGTGCAAGGAGCTCCAAACGGTTCAAGAAATTGTAATTCTGGTTTCCGTTTGTGAAGAAGCTCAAAGCAGGTCTTGTTGTGTCTTTTAACTGTAAGGACTCGGTTCATCGTATAACAAGCAGAGGCCACAGCTTCACTCCAGGATGGAATGGGTAACTGGGACTCTACCAACATAGTCCTAGCAGTTTCGATCAATGTACGGTTCTTACGCTCAACGATGCCATTCTGTTGAGGAGTGTAACTTACACTGAATTCGTGAAGAATACCTTTGGATGTGCAGAACTCCGCCATTGCATGATTTTTAAATTCAGTTCCATTGTCGCTGAATATCCGTCTAACTTTCAAAGTATACAAATTCTCAATCGTTGTGATCAAGTTTTTGATAATTTGGAAAGTATCACTCTTGTGTGCCATGAACGCTACCCAAGAAAATATTGAATAATCATCCGTCACCACGAGGCAGTACTGATCATTCCTGATGCTTTTATGCTTGACAGGACCGAACAAATCCATGTGCAAACGTTCAAGCGGAACAGCCACGGTGTTGACTTTCTTTGACGGGTGCGACTTCTTTCTTTGCTTCCCTTTCTGGCATGAAACACAAATGTCTTGAAGATGGAAATTTTTAAGAGGAACACCAGTCACTAATTCATTTGACACCAAATGATTCATTTTTCTTAAATGAATGTGTCCCATCCGTCTGTGCCAAGAGATTGAATCCTTTTCTATGGCTTTGGAAACGAAACAGGTTGCCTGTGCAGACGTTGTAATTGATTGGCTCATATCAAGGACATACAAATCATTAATCCTTGGAGCAGATAAGAGAATCCAGTATTTGGGGATCTTGAAACCGGGTTTCAGCACATAATATCCATTTGCATCAAAGTGTACTGAAAACTTCTTATCACAAATTTGTGAAACGCTGAGAAGATTGTGATCAAGTTGTTGCACAAAGTTGATCTTGTCAAAGCTTACAACCCCATTGGATACCATTCATTCCCCTAAAATATATCCGCCCTTATCTCCAGCAAAAGCAACATAACCTCCTCTGATAGATTTAACGTCGTAGAGAAGTCTCATGTCGCCGGTCATGTGCCTGGATGCCCCACTATCAACAATCCAATGACTGCTGAAAGTTACTCCTGGACCACCCTGCACATGTACTCACATGATTAGTTGGAGATGGGGACCCATGCCTTTGTGGTCTTGGGTCTTCCATTTTCATCGACAAGAGTTATTTCAATTTCTCAATGGTTAGGAAATTGTGATGCTCCCCCTGAATTAGTAACCGTTTTTGGTTTCCAAGTCTGTTGTATTTTACCAGTTTGAATTTTTGAAATCTTAACTTCGTGATTATTAGAAGTGTTAGAAATTTCTGGTTTAACTGAAACAGATTGTTTGTGAAACACGTCGGTTTTAATTGCCTTCTCAATTACCTTGACTTGTTGGCGTTTCTGTTTCTTTTCCCTTTCTTTTACAAGACGGGGATCTTATTTTGAAGAAACATATCGCTTTCGGTAATTCGGTTCACGGGGATAATCAACTTTGGCTTTTAGTTTATGAAGATATGGACAATTTCGAATAATATGTCCAACTTTATCACACTTGAAACGTGATCTTCGTTCTACAAACCCCGAAGTATCATGTTGATGTCTTGGTGATGAACTTTGTGATTGCGAGGTACTTGGTCCTGAGTTGTTTTGACCATTCTTTTCAACATTTTAACTTGATTTACATGATCTAAGTTAGATTTATTTGCAAATGTTTCAAGTTTATCAGTTCCCTTCGACTTCACAAAGTTCACCTTTTTGTTCTTCCTCTGGTTTTCTTCCTTTCGACCTTGAGTTGTGGATTTTTCTTTAGGTTTGGTCTGATTTTGCTGCTTTTTCACTGTTGGCAATCTTTGATTTCCATGTTGTTTTCGAACTTCAGCTTTTGGAATCGAAAGGCATTGTGTTACCACAACGTGTGAACCCAACTTCCCCAAAAACCTACTTGTCGACTCTTCAAAAACTTTACTGATTAAAGATTGATTTACATTTTTAATCGGAAAATCTTTGTCAGAACAGATTTTATCATCACCAACAAGAGTGTACAGCAAATTCACACTCTCAGACTCTTGTGAGGAAGTAGACTCGACCAGAACAGTCTTAGCAGGTTTTGCGTGAGGATCACATAGAATATGATTCTCGAGAGGTATGTCCTCTTTGATCACCGCATCATACTGTGCTGAGTTAGTATCATCGAATTCATCATCTGAAGAATCAGCATCCTCAACAACAACTGGAGAATCCTGATTTTGTTCAGCAGTTGACATACTTGTAACTGTTGACACATCCGAATCTGATGATACTTCCATTTTGTATCCAAGTCTGGTTGCAAATTCCTCAATGTCTAAAGGAACAGATTGCTCAAAATAAGTTCTATTCTCCTCATAAGGCATTGCGTCATAATTGTGTCTAACAGGTGGTGGACACTCCTTATATCCAATGCACGTGACATCCTTTTTCTCTTTCTGTATGTCAATGATGTGATCCAGCACATACCTAGAATTTGAATAACTATCTAACTTAAGCTGGATCTCCCCACTTTCATACTTTACACAGACTAACTCTTTTTGCATGTCCTCGAGACGATTGATATAACAGTTTATGTCAGTTTGTTTTCTTGAAACCATTTTAGTTAACTCGGTTTTATCTTCTCTTAAATTTTCAACCACCGTTTTAAACTCTTTTTCATGGTTTTCATAAAACATGTTAGCCTCTGTGCATTTCGAAAGATCCACTATCAACTTTTGATTGTGGATATATATCAAGTCATACTTGCTTTGCAAATTATCATATTTGCTTTGCAAGTCCGACAATTTATCACCTAAATTAACACATTTATCAGAAGTTGGATCATCGACACATACCTGGTTTGATGACCCGCCAACATTAGCCATAAAGGTTGAATGATTAAAAGAAGAAGAATAAGCAGCTTCATCCACCAAGATTGATCTTCTATGATTCCCTTCTTCAGCTCCTCCCAACAATTCATCATCATCTGCATCGACTATCACACTTGACGCTTCATCCAAAAGATCATCGCCTGAAGTCGAGGTTTCTTCATCTGAGCTTCTACTATAACCAAAACTGTAATCATCTTCAGAAGATTCACCACCACTGGCGGAAGATTCTCCACCACTGGCGTGTTTCAGATCCTTGACAACCTCAACGAAACAAGTTGTTCCATCCTGAACATCAATGCCTAATTGCATTGACCAGTCACAACCTTCATCGACTTGTACCACAAGAGCTTGATTGTTGTTTGATGGTCCTGCTGGATTGTTTACGGGTATCAAGCTGTGCTCGTTATTCCTGTTTTGATTCTAATTCTGCTGGTTGCCTTGATTCCTAAAAGGATTATGGTTCCCATGCTGAGTTGGTTTGGTACATTCCCGCTTGAAGTGACCTCGTTCACCGCAATTGAAACACTTGACTGATTGTTTATCGAACCCATACTTGGTATCTTTCTTGCTTTCCAAGCTGGTTCTACCAGTCCTTTCCATGAAGTCTTTAGCTCGCCTAACAACACTAGCGAAAGCCCACTTGATGTCCATCATATCCATTTCCTCCTTATCAATCTGTTGATAATCTTCTTGTGTCAGATTGATGTTTCCAATCTGACCTGCTATTAACCCACAATACACGCTCACCAATGTGTTCAATAGCTCCATATGATCCTTAGCTACTTCAACACTTACTTTCGAGAAACTTGATGTCACACCCCAACCGATGGCGGAAACATCGGAGTGAAACGAAATAGATTGCTCGAGACATCATAACACTAATAATTGTGACAAGTATTTAAATAATAATTTCATTCCATTTCTAAAGAATCAATTACAAGGATTTGAAGCAAAATACAACAACATGAATAATGAAATACAATACAATATGAATACAAATTTTAAAGTGTGTATCTAAGTATCCTACTAGATTCCATGCATCATCAACATCATCGCTAAACCTGCAACATGTTTTAAAGTGTAGTTCAATACAAAGGTATTGGCGAGTACACAAGTTTTAGACTCGTGTCATATGTATAAAAAGTATTTTCAATCCAACATAGCATTTTGGTATACAAGGTCAAACTATCATTCATAACTAAAAGTCAAACCCAAGTGTCCACTAGTATAATAGCATCCCTTGATGTAGCAACATCGAGACCGTAAAGTATGAATAATAGCATCCCTCGATATAACAATATCGAGACCGTAAAGAATATAACTTAACAAAACCCCGTCGGGTGGTGTGCTACTCCTATAGCGCTATAATTGTTAAGGCGGGTTAACAAGTAGTATGAATTCTAGCATGAACTTAAGCATAACAAAGCATGTATAAGGATTGATTGAATAAAGCATGTTTGTGAATCGTGCATTTTTAACAATTAAAACATGTTGCACCCAAAGTGTATTAAAAGGGAAATGGGTCAAGTGTACTCACATTGATTGCATTTGTGGTTTCTTGTAAGTAACGCACGAGTAAAGATGGAGAATTTCCAAACGAACGAAAAGAGTGATTATCCTAGACAAATATAAACATACTAAATAAAAGGAGGGAAAACAATAACGTAAATTTATCGATTTGCCCTCTTTGTTTATAATGCAAGGCACATTTTGTGTTTCCTAGATTCGAAAGATCCGAGTGAGGTCGGGTATTGTCACCATTCGGAAGGTTAGAAATTTACCCGTCTATATATCACCGTATAACCATTTGTATTGTATAATAGATTTTATATTATTCTGATTTATTTAATTAATAAAATATCCTTAATTATTTATAATATTAAGGTTTATTTAATTAGAAATAAACTGTTTCATAAACTGATCAACTTTTTAAAACCAAATTGATTCAAAAAAAAAAAAAAAAAGCTATCTTTTTCATATTAAAGAATCATGTTTCATCTAGTGTTATTTTCTACATAGGCATGGATTGGGTATTTTAACCCACATACTTGAACCCACAAGTTTATAAATATAATTTAACAGTTGCCTTTTAAAATCAATTTCAACTATAATAATAATTTCTTAAAAGGGTAATATCTAGTTAACTTTACAATGTATTTTATTATAAATATACATGAGTTAATCTCTGTTGTAAAATATGAAAACGAAAAGAAAATAAAAAGGTTCATTTAATTCATTTATACAAGAACTGTTATCTCTTTCATATTAAACTCAGGGCATGTTTGGCTAAGCTTTTTGAAACAACTTATTGACTTATTGGCTTTTTGAAAAGTCATAAGTTCCAAAATGATGTTTGGCAATGAGGGTGTGTGTGAGGGGAAAAAGCTAATAAGTCAATAAGTCACTCCATCCTGACTTTTCCAAAAAGCCAATAAGTCAATAAATTGTTTCAAAAAGCTTAGCCAAACATGCCCTCAATGAACAGAGACCAAAGAAACCAAAATGTAGATCTCATGAACAGCATATATAGTTTATAATTAACAAAGAATCAATATCGTTTATACATAGGATAATTTAGATAGGTAAAGGATGAAGAACGGTATACCGAAACGTAAAGACGTAAGTTCTTGTCGCGCTTCGGGTGTCTCTGGCCGCGTCGAGCTCTCCGGCGAAGGACCTGATTCATCGAGACAAGCACGCGGTGGCTGTTGAACAGACCGGAGAAGTGGAGGTAAAGGAACTAAGCGACAGCCATGAAAGATGGGAACAAACATGTCAGCCAGTGGTAGTATGGAGACCGATGCTCATGATGAAGATGAAGTTGCGGCAGTCACGGTGCGGCACTTGCGACTTGGCCGACCGTGGTGGTCGTTGAAGGAGGCATGGTTGTATCATTCAACCATACGAGCTATAGATACGTGGCCCCCGGCTTGTTTCCGACGAAGTCTTCGAGTTCCGGCAGTGCTTGGATTCTCCGGTGAAACCTCGAGTGTTCCAGTAAGTGTAGATAGTTTGAAGGTGATGTGGGTGTTCGGAACATAACCAAAAACGTCCAGGTTCATAGCATCACAAAGATGGAAACACGGAACTGATATCGACCACTGAAAAATCAGCGGAGAAGAAAGGAAACATAAAAGGAAATGAAACATTTGGCTCTGTGTAATCTATATCTATATAATCTATAAAAGGAGACTAAGTGCTGACCTAATTTTGCTGATGTGTCATGTTCTTAGATATGCCACATTGGATTCGCTGACATCATAATTCCGATTTTAATATATATTATAAAAAAATTATAATACCATTTAAATTTGAAATTTGAATTTGAAATTCAAAATAGAGAAAGATGGTTCAATAAATGCTTTGCAGGGAACCATTTCAAATTTCAAACCATTTCCATTCCATTCTCTCTCTCTTTCTCTTAGATGTGCGCCTCTCTCCTTCTCTCAGATCTGGATATGCAAAAGGTAAGTTACTCATCCTTAATTTCATCTACATCATTTTCAATTTCATTTAGTTACTTCTGTAGGTCTCCTTGATGTATGGATCTTTCACAGAATTGTCAATCTAATCAAGAGTGCGGAATCCTCTTGATAAGAATATCACAGAATGAGTAGAAACATAAATCACTTTCAAACCGGGTTTCTATTGATTATCGATTACAAGAATTACAATCAATCAAACCCCAACCAACACTCAAATTCGTCCAAGCACAAGCTCTCACGAAATTACTCTCTCACAAATTCTGTTTTGGCTGATTAACCTAAACCCTATAGCAAAGCCTTGTTTATATAACACAAGGTTGCTACTTGGGCTAAGGTTTCCTACATGGGCAAGCCCAATTCATCCCCCTAGACCCAAACTGGGTTTTGTTTAGCCCAAACTCTATTATTCCACTAATACAAAGCTAAACCCGCTAACTGTTTATCGTTTAACTAATTACAAGATATCCAATGACCAAATCTAAGCTGTTGTCACAAACATGCACCAACAACTTTTTACATTCGACTAATATAATTTCAATCAACTGAAGGCCCTTAAGAAAGGAGTAAAGCTAGCAACGAAGAAGAAAACGGTACGATCTCCGAACATTTGTTAGGATTTTTATTCATGTTTAGTTTTAATTTACGATTTAGCAACTGTTGTGGTTCAGGAGAAAGTTGTGAACCCGTTGTTTGAGAAGAGGCCAAAGCAGTTTGGAATAGGTGGAGCGTTGCCGCCGAAGAAGGATGTGCATAGGTTTGTTAGATGGCCACAAGTTTCATGATTCAGAGGAAGAAGAGGAGGATTTTGAAACAGAGGTTGAAGGTTCCACCGCCTTTGAATCAGTTTACTAAGACGCTTGATAAGAATCTAGGTATGTGCTGAAATTGCTTTTCAATTTTATAGTTGAATCAAGTTATAAAACGGGTTTTTGTGGATTGATTGTTATAGGTATTGTATGTATCTTTACATAGACATGAAGGTGGAACATTTTATCCTGGTACTGGCGCAGTCCGAACTAATGTTAGATCAGTAACATGATGATTCCGATACTGAGTTCATTGATATCGATATAGCTGTTTCTTATGGTTGGGTTAGTATGTTTAATTTAATCATTTTTATGCAAATTTGACTAATAAGTATATTGATTTGTTACAGGTATTGTATCTATCTTTACATAGACATGAAGGTGGAAAATTTACAGGTATTGTATTGTATCTATCGTTACAGGCAAATTTGACTAATCATATTAAAGGCTGCCACTTTTGGTTTTCTATGCAAGTATTTGATTTGGCTTTAGGATTTTAATATATTTATTTGCTGTAAAAAATACAATCATATTGTAGCCTGCTAATTTTAGTAGTTGTTAATCTGGTTTTAGGTTTTAAATTTTGATGAAGATTAAAGTGACATTACAAAATACTGTTTGCTTTATATGTGTAATGCACATTAATTATTTATTCATTTGGTATTTGATGAATTCAAGTATATGTACTAAGAAATGGTGGTTTGGAATTGCATATAGAGGATAGTAATCTTATTTAAGTCAAATGGTTGAAGAACAAAATTAAACATACCAAAGACAAGCAGTTAGTTAGCTGCTTATTTAGTTGAATTGTTATACACATTTAATGATAAGATTACAAATAAAATATTAAATGTTGTATTATATAAAGATTTATAAATTGTTTATAGCTAGATTTGTGAATTATGATAGTAATCTAACTTTTACCTTATTTAATGGAATATTTAATTTCATTTATAAAAAAATATATATACTTATGGAGTTGATGTCAGCAGCGGTATATGTGTTTCGTCATGCTCGACTTTGACTCGGTTTCATCTTGCAAATGGTTATGCAGCCTAAAAATGGCAGCTTAAGGCCCATATGCAAGACCGTGAAGTTGTGAAGTGCAAGGTATTCCATTTAGTATTCTTTTTCTCTTATGTTTTAACTATTTTTTTAGTTATTTGACTATATAATCATTTAACTGTTAACTTTCATTAACTAAAATATCACAGTTAGCAATTTAGTTAGATAATAAAAGCCGCTGGACGTAGGGGTGTTCTTCGGGTTTTTTATCAGGTTTCGGGTTTTTTATCGGGTTTCGGGTTTTTTGTTAGGAAAAAATGACTCGATAACTGAACCATTTAACTATCGGTTTGGTCAAGTTCGGGTACTTCAGGTTGCTTCATTTGGGTTGGGTGTAATTGGTTTTCGGGTTAAGTTGTAAATTAAAAAAAAATCACAAATGATTTCATCCAAAAAAATTTCTCCCAGACCAGAAAAAGAATTCATATGTATTAAGGCAGGGATCTATAAAAAATAGTTGTAGAATATAGGGGTGTTCACGGTCTAATTTGGATGTTTTTTACATCAGACCGTGAGCCAAGCCGAACCGTTATTAACGGTTTAAGATTATTCAAAACTGAAACCAAACCGTTCAAATTTAAAACCGAACCGTTACTAACGGTTTGGTTCCGGTTTGATTTTGCGGTTTGGGCTTTTGTCGGGCCTTCTTTATAAAATGTATAAACTATAAAATAAAAAGGTTTTAAAACTACATAAAGAAGTTAATTACATACAAGTTGCCAAAGTTTGAATGCAGTAGCACTAGCAGCACAATTTGATTGCTGGATATCCAATAGAAAAAAAGCCTAGATTATGTAAAGAAATAATATTTTCATTAGCCCAGTACTAACACAAGATGTAAGTCCAAATTGTTTAAGAAAAAAGATAGTCCATTATGCAATTTGAATGAAGCCGAATAAACGGAGATTGTCACCATGTCAGTATACAGATGTGTGTATATGATATTAAAAAATGAAATATGTTTCAAACTTACGGTCTGGTTCGGATTTATACAGTTGGTTTAACCAAAACATTCGCTACGATTTGAAAATATTGAAACCGACTGACCAAAAATTAAAAGAAAAAATCGACCATCAAACTAAACCGATGACTGGTTTGGCCGCATAAATCTATTCCTACTGTTTCGTTGACTGAATGTTCATACTACTTTGTGATTTATTCAGTTTTGAGTATTATAGTCCTTGTGTTCGTCTAATATATAGTTATGAACTGAATGTTCATACTACTTTGTGATTTATTCAGTTTTGAGTATTATCGTCCTTGTGTTTGTCTAATATATAGTTATTTTCACAGCCAAAAAATAACCATTTTCAAGAATGAGCAATATTTGTTGACTGGCCAATGTAAATGAAAAAGTGACTAAGTATTCATTGGCTTTTAAGTTTAACTGTACGCATAATGACAAAGATACCCTGCAACGACCGAACATAGTGAACCAAAATTAGTATTATGAGTTTGAAATCGCTTTTGGTAGCTCAGACGAACGAACAAGTGACGGTGTTGGTTCAGAAGCATGGTCGGAGACCTGCGGTGCGTTATTGGTCTCTAGGGTTGGCGAATCGACTTTCCGGCGAAGCCGGCTAAGGTTCAGGCCGAGATTACAACTACACAGGTAAGCCCAACACAAAATATTTCATTTTTGGATGCTTCGATTTCGTTTAGATCGTTGGTATCGACACTTTTTCACTTAAATCTATTGTTGACCCAGTGTCTTTTTAGATTCCGACCAGACCTAGGGGATCTGTTGTTCAGTTGATTGTTGATGTTGATTTTCAGGAAAAGTGCTCACCGTGGTGGCTCGATGGATCCTCTTTTGAGAAGTTTCTGGTGTTAAAACTTAACGCTTTCACAGTTTCACTTTTCTCATACTTGCATTAATAATATACATCATCTTAACCTATTGTTGTTGACCTCATTTTGTAGGAATACTCACATAGTAAGGATGGACTAAAGTCTAATATCACCAGTGTGATTGAAAATTTTGAAATGGTGGCTTTTCGGTCAAAGTTTGACACCTGGTCTCAATCTGCTGAGGTGGCAGTCTCGGAGGATGGTAGAGGTAAGGTGGCTGGTTAGTGATTACATGCTCTACACTTTTGTTCTGCAAGATGCTAAAATGAAACCTAAATTTGAAGCATTTTACACCAGTGTTACACTTTATATTACTTGACAAGTGATTTTTATGTGTGTTTATTTTTTTAGCGCTTTTAAAGCGACAAAGGCTCAACGTGAGGGGCTTACTAAAAGCTGCTCCCGTTAATAAGGAGGAACCTCAACCATATATATTGATTTCACTGGAAATTTACAGGTAATCTTTTTAATATATAATATACATGATGCATGTGCAGGTATTCTTACATGGTTTTGTATTAATTTTTCACAGGTTTGGCGTGTAAATGGCCAAGAGAAGATACTTCTTCCAGTTTCTGATCAGTCAAAGTTCAAGAGGAATGCCTTGGTGAATATCAAGAGGAATGCCTTATACATGGTTTGGAAAGTTGAGGTATTTCTTTTCAAATCAAATTTTGTGCTTTTCGCCTATATAACAAAACTCATGCTCAAGCTTGTGGTAAATCATAACGACGTTTTAAGCTTGGGTATGCTGAAATGTTTGCAATGCAAACATAAATGTAAATCTCTGCACTTGAAACCAGAATCTTATGATTATTATTACTATTATTGTTAGCGTAGCTGTTGGTAATGACTTTTGACATAATAATAAGTCAAATAAGATTTCTGGTGCCAATCGATTTTGATCGTATAATATGTATTATATTAAAAAAAACATGACTTTGACTAATATTCATTTATAATTTTAATTACATCTGATGTGTCTCTCTTGCAGAGAAGTGACCATCATCTTTGACATACAAATCTCTGATGCATTTTCACATGTGGATATTAACGTTCCACAAGCCAAAGCCAAGTTCTTAAATTTTTGTTCATGATGTTTTCTGTGTAGAAGCATTCTTATCACCTGTTTTTAGTAGGCCATCTTAAAATAATGTCATTAAGTTTAGAGGTGCCATCTTTTATGATTTATCTTAATACAAGTCTATTCGAGTAGTTTTATAGCCCAGCAAGTCAACGAGGTTGGATTTAAATATGAAGTAGATCATACAGGTTGAAATTTGTCCTAAGCAAATTTTAAATGCTTACACCCTTTTAAATTGTTTCATCAAAAAAGTAGATTATTGTTATATGATATAAATTTTGAGTGCATTTTGATACCACCTTTATAAATTTGAAAATATTTACAAAAAAGAGTTGGTGGGTCTACAAATACCAACTCAAGAAGTTTGACTTTGACCCATCTTATTTTACTACATTTATACCTTTTGGTTGAATGCGAATAGCTATTTTATATATTTGGTTTAATATCTTATTCCACATCCTTTTGATGTCAATATTTGTGGCAGGCTTAATTGCCATATTGAGCATATTCTTGGATGCATTAAATCGCTGCCTTCTGCCAAGTTAAATGAGCCTGGGACTTCCGTTGCTCCACAACTTGAGTCCTTAGTCCAAAGAATATATGCTGAACCAGATCAATAGCGTATTCGATAGCTTATTTCAGTACACATGCACAAAGACCGAGTGAACATATAAGAGAACCACCATTACTATGCAAATGATTTTAGGTAAGAATGTTCTTAAACATATATTATTTTTTTACCATAAAAGTAACAAAAGACGTGAGTTGGGTCAAAATCCATTGAGGTTAAAATGTGACATAATTTGTTGCAGGTTGTAACACCTAATTTAGCTTACGTATTATTATATATATAATTAGTATTATTATATATAACCATAATCTTATGATTACATATAACCACATGTTCATAACTTCAACAACTTTTTTTTGGACCAGGTTTCTGAGATGGTGGATTCAGTTTCTCAAAAGGATTATCCGGAAGCTCGATTTTAGCCCGAATGGGGTGTGTACAATTGTTCAAGTTATCGATTTTAAGAACTCGCATGGACCGTTTAAGTGGGAGCTTCATCAAGCTACCAATCAGGCATGGATTCATGTGAAAAATGTTTCTAGTCTAGTTTTGTTAAATGATTTCGATCATATCTTGGTTTTTTCATGTGAGAATTTCATTAGAAGTTAAAGATACAATTTTTTTATTGATTTATTGAATCTTTTAATCAAATTATAGAAGTTTTGATGTCAGATTCTTGTGAAATTTGGCAGAGTTGCATACTTCCGCCATCAAAAGTCTGGAGTGGTCTACATAATGCGAGTGTGAATTCATTAAATAATTTAACATCATATTTTACATATAGATGTAGACAAAAACTTTTATCATTATACTTGTAATACTAACACATAATCTCATTAACATTGTTTTATAAAGATATGTAACTAAATGCAAAGAATTTAAATGATATATTATAATCTATTTTATAGTATTTGTTTTCGATCGTTATTAAACATACCCGTGTGTTCACACGGGTGTTACAACTAGTAATCTATAAAAGGAGACTAAGTGCTGACCTCATTTTGCTGATGTGTCATGTTGTTAGATATGCCACATTGGATTGGATGGCATCATAATTCTGATTTTAATATCTATATAATCTGTTTATAGATCTGAAATGTTTGGGCGGCCTAATTAGGAGGAATTCAAAATTTTTGGTTCAAATTTCAAATTGCAAACCCCTTTTGTTTTTATCTTCCCCCTTCTCTCTCTCCATTCTCTCGATACATATCCGCTCCTTCTCTCTCCTTCGTTCTTTAACTAATCTTTCATCTTCAAACCCTAAAACGCAAAATTGGTCTGATCTTGAAGGATTTTCGACCTGAAATCACTTTTAAGGGGCTACAATCATGTGTGTTTGGTTCGATGTTCTGATTAAATCACTGTGAGGGGCTACAGGCAATGATGAGTTCGATCTTCTGATTAAATATTGTTGAATATGGCACCTTGGCTTGGCAGGGTTGAAGGATGGTAGATCTTCATCTGCAACCTCCCTTGCAGCCATGGTGCTTTCGTTTTTGTGTAAACTCTGAGCCATGGTGCATCTTCTTTGATTTACAAAACTTGATTCATTTTGTTGTCTGTTTGTGTGTTTTCTTTTTTTTTTTTTTTTTTTTTTGCAGTAAACTTTGATTAAGGATGGCTTTGAGACACCTTGGTTTAATCGCTTTATTTGATGTAGATGGCACTCTTACTGCTCCAAGGAAGGTACACCTTTATTTTTTTAATCACTAAGGCATTTAAAGAGTCCAAAAAGCTTCCTTAAAATTCAATTTTGTTTAATGGTAGAACATTATGATCCTTTTTACTAAACACGGTTTACTATTATAGAAGGAATCTTGCTAATTTAATTGAAACTATTATGTGAGAACTAAGCGATAATATTGTAAAAAGCTTTATTTTCATATGATAATGGAAGTCTGTTGTGAATGACATTTTGATTAACATGGCAAAATCAGTTGCATTTGTAAGTGTAGATACTATTTATTTATTTGTCTTAATAATACTAAAAATATATTAGGAGAAATGAGAAATGATGTTGAAAAAAATACATACATGTGACAATCTTGTGGCCAGCGATGCATATAGAGTTCTCAAAGCTTTTCAAAATGTTAGGGTTGGATCCCATGTATGTCATAAAGTTATTTTCACTTTAATGTACATATTGTTCATACCAGCATTATCATAAAACTATGCTCCTAACTTCCTTTGAGCCTTTTTGTAAAATAATTAGTTATATCTTGCTTTCTAAAACATTTTTAATGATTATATTAATTTCGCACTTTGGTGGTTGCAGTGGCTATAGACATGAACAAGTTGGGGACAAGAAGCCCTTGATCAAGCTTCAAGGATATTTTTGGTGCTGAATCTGCAATTGTTCTGGCACAGCTTATATCATTTTTGATAAATAATATGTTTTTATAACCATTTCTCTGTGCAAGTATGATATACTCAACACTCTTTTAATTCATTTCTTCTCAGGGACCCATGCTATTATCAGTGCCCTTTTTGAATTTCGGATGCTAGGTGATGATGTAATTGTTCGTTTTTTCATTTAATGGTGATTTTTGAACGTATTTTCATTCGGTGTTGGTATATGTGACCGGCTTACCAGCTATTGGTGGTTGCTGGAGCTGAGGAAGTTATGGGAATCAGAGATAACAATGGATTAAATTTTGTTTATCATATTTGACATACCATCTAATCATAGAAGATTTATTTTTAATGGGCAATTTCAATCCAATCCAACCCGTTTAATGCCACTATGAAATTGCACATTTTGACATGAACCTGTTTCACAACCCGCACTGCCCATTTTGACACCTTTACTTCTAACATATAATTGTAATATCTTATTTTGTACTTTGTTTCAGCTTGCAAATGATGGAGGGCATGGATCGATTGGGATGCTCTTGAGGTTGCTTTAAAACCTCATACAAACAATGGGATCTGAGCTCGGAAACGCAGTTAGGGCAGTTAAATGGGGAACTGATTACTTACTAAAAGCAACGGCAATAGACGGCGTCGTTTATGTTCAAGTAGGAGACACTATTTGATGTGCTAAAGTACAGGCAAGAATGATTCACTTTAGTCACTTATTATCTACATCTATGTTAATTTCTCGATTAAAAGTTGTGAATTTGGTTCGGAATTAAAAGGTTTTTAGAGTTGTAGATGTAGCTTGGCTGATGCAGAATTTGATGTGCCTTGTGATCACTTCGAGTCTTTGGGTGAGGTAGTGAGCAATTGGTGTTAGCGTATTCTTTTGGTTCAAGCATGTTTATATGTAGCAACTAAAGACGGGTACATTGTTGCAGGTGGCCTCTTGGTTACCCTGAGGTGTATATTTTTGGCAAGGACCATATACAAGATGCTGTATATAATCATTCCACCAAATCGCTAAATCTTTTCAACATTTTTGTATGCAGGTTTGTGCTTACTGTTCTTTTCTTACCACTTATTTTACATTGCACAAATTAGCATATCCGTAATATAATAGTTTTAACTTTTAACTTGGTGTGCATAATATCGCAGGAACAGTAGCTCCAGTAAAAGACCTCCACAGGAAGAATTAATGAGGTCAGATTACTAAGTTCTTTGGTCTTAATCTTAGTCAACTTTTCATTTATTTTTGTTCCATTTTGTTTTATTCTTGCTCATAAACTATTCATCTAGCTTTATAACAATTCTAAGTACGTAAAGTGTTATAACTTATAAGTATAATTATAAAAATCATGTTATGAAAAGTACAATATCATTGTTTAAGTGGCTGTGAGCATTTAAATACATTTGACTTATCAAATCTGTTTGACCGATTCTATTTTTAGCTAAGTTTTCAAATTCAAGAGAGCCAAAACTGATATATCAACATGTCACGCCTGTAATATCTTGCATATATGAGTTTGAATGTATGACATTGTGTAGTTTTTGTTTCTAAGCTTATGTTGTTTTTCTTCTGGCTATGCTAACAATAACATTTGAAACATGAAATTGGCGATTTTTGCAATGAAACTGGTGGAAACAGTTTCTCGGTACCTTTTGAACTGAGCATAGACGGTGATGATGAAGCGTGGGCCGAGCCGAATTAAAAATCTAAGCTTATGAACTGAGCATACTTTTTCTATCAATTTATAGAAAGTATTAAATACTTTCGCCTAAAAATGAAAGTGACACTTCATAGTAGGGGTGTTTTTAAAGAGTTGAAACCGAGTGAACTGCCCAAACCAAAGCAAGTCAGCTGCCTAAACCAAAACCGCTTTCAACCCGATTCGACCCAGCAGTTGTTGACTGGTTCATATTCCCATACTTTAAAACCAGTTTATAAACCGAACAAGTTGTAAAAAAAAACCCTGTTTTTTGTCCCAAACCGGTTTATGTTTGGTTTAACCAGTTTGGGTTTGAACCTTAAAAACCGGTTTGAAAAAGCCCGGTTTGTTTACAGCATAAAAAACCGGTTCAGCTTAAATTGCCGTTCGGTTTGTAAAGAAAAACAGGTTCGGCTTAAATAACGGTTCGGTTTGTAAAGAAAAACCGGTTTCATTAAAACTATTTTTATATACAGATATTTGTTCATGTATTTCATTTAAAGAAAAATGATTTTATTAACTAATATGAATTCTATTTAATGTAATGGTTGTTTTTAAAACAATAGGAAATGGTAATGGGTAAACATGAACCATGACCCTTTTGCAAAAGGATCAAGGTTCGGGTTGAAAAGAGAGATTACTAATTTAGTCGGCTAAAAGTCAAATGTCATGGTTGGAAAGCCTTGTATCTCCCCATTCACTAGAGACTGAAGAGGAAGAGGCAAGCAATGAAGAGTCCTGAGGTGCGTTCTTCTTGTGTTATTGTATTTACCCTTACATGTAACTTACAATCCATATGCTATATTACTCATCTGCATATTATAGTTGTATTTTTGTTAAGTGGTCTTTGGTCCAATGGTATCGGTTGATCTTTTCAGTTTTTCGCTCAACTGTTTATATATTTCTTTGATTCTGGTATGTTCCCCATTGATTCTAGAGTTGCACAAATTTCTTATGATCTTCATAAACTGTATATGTTATAGGAGCTGAATTTGTGTAAACACTATTTACTGCTTTCTTCAACTATACACTCACTTATTGTTATAATTTTCAGGTGAAGCTAAAAACGATTGTGTTGTAGCACTGTCAGCTTGTCTCCATGCCAAAGCCAGTACATGTTCCAGTGCCATGTTAGATGATGTGGAAGCTGTCAAGTTGACCATATTAGTTTTTTTTAATGTTTTGAGACTGCTATAAATATTGTTAGTCTTTTTAGTCCCTTGTGTTGTGCTAGATGGTTTTGATTATGGTTTGAACATTGTGACTTTGTTGGATCAGACAATATAGGTTAAAAGAGTCAGTTAACAGAGGGCTTGTAGAAAACAGTGGTTGAAACCACTGTTGGGTAATATTTTATTGGGTTTATTAGGTTAAAACAGTGTTTTGTGGAGAAAACAGTTGGTTGAAACCACTGTTGGGTTAAAACTGTGGTTTGAAACCACTGTTAGGCTAAAACAGTGTTTTGTGAAGAAAACAGTGGTTTCAACCACTGTTTTCTCCACAAAAAAACTAATTTAACCCAATAAAATATTACCCAACAGTGGTTTCGACCACTGTTTTCTCCAAGCCCAATTTGATTATATATTCACTTTAAAGCAATGAGACGGCTACCAAGAGCATTTATTTGTTCTCCGGTATAGCAGTTTAATTCATTGTGCTTGTGTTTCCAGGTTCAGCCGGTTTCGCTAAAGAAAACAATGTGAGATATTAAGACTTTGATTCTTTGGTGGTTGAATTGCAGGTCTAAGGAGAGGGCCCTTAACTCGGAAATATGGAGTAGGTTTAGTTTGTGAAATATTGGATGATTGTCCATTGTTCCTTGGTGACATGCTCATGAAATGAATTTGATGCGCCTCTTTTGTACACGCCTCTTATGTATCAACATCTTTATTTAATATAGGTATTCAATTAATGTTTTTTATTGTTAATTGTGTGATTTTAGATGTGAATTTGAATATAAATTTGAGCAACTATGAGGAACGGTGAAATTATGTCCTAACACATACTGTCTTTAACATTGTTTTATAAAGATATGTAACTAAACGCAAACAATTTAAATGATATATTATAATCTATTTTTTAGTATTTGATTTCGATGGTTATTAAACTTACCCGTGTGTTCACACGGGTCCTACAACTAGTGTGTGTTTATAGAGAAGCGAAAGGTCGACTGGTTTTGGGCGGCAAATGTAAGAGGAATTCAAAGGGTGTGTGTGTGTTTATAAATATTAAATGCTACTAAATCATATTATTTTCAAAGCTTTTGTAGAGTGGTGGTTATTGTTGTTGTTATAGTTTGGGGACTCGTCATCTATCTCTTTTTTTTTTTTTTTTGCTTAAAAGAATTCCCAAGTTTAAATCAAAACCCCAAATGGTTCCTCTATTATTCAGTTTAGCTAGAATCTTATTTAACCCACAAACTAACTTGGTTAGTATAAAATTGATAAATTTTTAATTAAATTACCTAAACAAATAAATAAGTGAATAACTAAATTAAAAAAAAATTCTTTTAATGATTATTTATTTCACGAAAAATTCTGGGGTTTCAAAGGTTAGGATCCGAGTTTCAAACGGGTAGAATTTCTGGCAATCCGTTTTTTACGGACGTTACACTTGACGTGTCTAGCCGTACTGTATTTGGATTAGATGGCTGACTAGCAGATGAAGTGCTTCCATAACAGACTTGTTGTGGAACAGGTAGTCGATTTCCGTACAAATCAGTTGCTACAGTAGACCTTTGGTTTTGCTGCTGGGGAACTGGCTGTAGTGGATTTCCATACAAGTCTGTTATTCTTTGCTGTTGAGGAAGTGATTGTATTGAATTTCCATACAAGTCAGTGCTTGAGACAAACGTTGTTTGTAGCTGAGCATGTGGAGCAGGTTTTACAGCAGTGCTAGAACCTCCACAGTTCCCATAATACATATCCGTATTCTGTTGCACTGGAATCCATTTCGCCTTCCTGATTTCTTCTTGATCTTTGTTTTCCAGAAGCTGAACGAAATCATTGATGTTGGTCGTAGCCAAGGTGCTGTTATACTTTAGAATTTCCAAGAAACCATTACAATGAACTGGCAATGAGTCGGCAAACTTGATGACAACCTCTTCTAGAGTTGTTACTACCCCATAATTATTCAATTCAGTCAACAAGTGATAAAATCAACTTGTCAAATCTCCCAAAGATTCTCTTTCCATACATGTGTGTAAGACCCATCTCTATTAATCAATATTATAATATTAAACACGCATTTTATATGAAAATGCAAGCTTACAAAAAAACTTTTCCAAGTTAAACTTCTTACATAATTTAAAAAAATTCCAAAATATAATTTCAAGTGTTTACAATATCCACTTTATAAACTAGAACAAGATAAGATCGTTGCGGAAGCTTCGAGACATGTGTTCGGTTCTCCTTTCTTGCCTGATCCTCATCCGGAGTTCCATAAGACATTCCTAAAATCCAAACCAACATAAAAGTTAGTTTTGACAGTTTCACAACAAGTTATAAACATATTTCCATCCAATTCATTTATCCATTATTCAAAATTCTTGTTTCCTTCGAATTCGTAATTTAATCCTCCATCATATGGAGTTAAAGTTAACATCTGAATTCATAAAATAATGGGCTTCGAGCCCTTGACTTTAAAATTCATTTTTTAAAGACTTTTGACCCGTTCAAGTTTTTAAACCTCAAAACTTGTTTCTAATTGACCATTAAGCATACATCAACATGTTTATCTCAAAATCTTTAGTTCGGGTCTGTAATCTTTTATGAATTACACGGCTAGTACTCATTATATGCGCATAATTCTTTTGACCCGTTTCGAAAATTTAAACCTTTTAGTTTAAATATTTCCCCTTCGTTATGCACAGTCCACTTGAAATTTACCTATAACTTACATGATTGTAAAACACGTTCTTAAACGGCTCATAAGGATCGTTTACCCGGTTCAGTGTTCATGGGTATTTTGGTAAACTTCAGTCCCCTCAATATACGACGAAGGGTTTTCACTAATATTTGACCATCTTATTACTTCTAGCTATAATTCAAAATATGCGTACCTGGCTCGGGTCAACATATTGACCCGTTTAAATATCTTTTGCTTTTAAATTTTCTAGATAAAAGCATTACAAACCGTATGTCCTTTCCTGAAACCACAACACTTAACAAACGGTCATCAATTAGTATTATTGTCAAATGGTATTAACTTACCATTTGACCCGTTTAGCCGAAAGTGACCATTTATCAACATAAGATGATATTTTTAAATACCATCCCGCCCCTTAAACCTATTCTGGTTTACACCGTGAGTTCTTATTACTTAAATGGCATTACTTGAATTATTTGACCCGTTAAGATTTACACCAAATGGTTATCTTTTCAAACCTTTTATCTATCCGTCAACTCATGTACGGATTTTTATTCAATCACTTTTACCCATTACGGTTCACCCTATAATGTGATGTTCAAAATTCCATATTGGTTAGTCTTCACCCGACTAGTCTACCGTTTTTACCCATTTTTACCATAGTTTATGGTTTCTTACCATATTTCCTTATTCCGGCTTACATTGTATCATGCCGGAATATAGTATTTTCAAATACTTGTCATAATTCAAAAATCAATACTCACAAGTAAATGTATCATAATACCAAGGGGGTGTAAGCTTAACTTACCTTGAATTCCGATTATCATACTATTTAGCATTCATCCGAATACCTATTATAATTAAGTTTCATAACTAGTTGTTTAGCCAAGCTTTAACATTAATTAGGCAAGTTTATATCACTGAAAATGGGTTGTTTTTTGTGACTTGTTTAACCTGTTTACAAGTCTTCAAAAATTAATTTTTTTTTATGTGGAGTACCTCTAAGAGGGTTAGGCCTTGTGCTAAAATTTCAAGATCTAACTCTTTACCAAAAATTCATAAAAATTCATTTACTAAGCTGCAATCAGATTCGTCACTTCTGACTGCTGCTTACCGAAAAATTCATTAAAAATTATTCATTTATCCGATTGACGAAATTCCAATTGGCGATTCTTTTAATCGCTTAAAACTATCTACAGTAAAAATTTGAGATCATAACTAAATCTCTAAATTGAGTTATGACATTCGTAATGGGCTTCAAATTCTGACAGAAAACGCAGCTTGAACCTTTGATACGGAAAAATTCATAAAACGCTCAATTTTCGTCGAAAAAATGCGATTCCAGTGGGGTTTTAAAGATATTTCCTGGAATTACATTTTAGACTCAAGAAATACATGTTTGTGTCACGTTTTTTCAGGTTACAGCCAATACAAGTCGGCTGTAAATTCTGATCAGGAGCTGTTTGAATTCAGCTTTCAATTTAAGCATGTTCTTGACATCATAACACTAACTTTTAGCAATCAAAACCCTAAAAACATCTCATACATGAATTTAAAAGGGTAGATGCACGGTACCCCTGACCGCGGAAGGGATCCCCCTTCCCAAGCTAGCGACCCGACAACGCTGCCTGGCGGTGAGTCCCCTGCCAACTCAAGGGGAACTGAAGAGCCTGTTGCCAGGATTCGAACAAAATCTGAATTTACTTGAGCTAGGCATGATTTCAATATATTCTTGTCTAGGGTTTACTCCTAGACATGTTTTCATTACTAATTTCATCTAAACATCAATCATGCAAGTTCAGATTTCGATTTCACAGATCATCAAGAATTCAAGAAGTAACCAAGATACGAAATTCAACATACCTTGTGATCCCCTCACTTGAGTGATCACTAGATTGATCTTGTTTTCGATTTGAACTTGAATTGCTTTCTTAATTTGATCAATTTTGTGAGTTAGGGTTGAACTTTTGAGAGCCCTTTCTTGGCTCTGTGGATCGCACGCCCAGAACACACACTTAGGTGTGTGTTTTGGTGTTTGTTTTTTTTTAATTTAATTAAAACCTTTTTCACTTTTGCCAAGTTTAGCCCTTCTACAATTCAATTATTTTTATAAAGGGTGTTTTAACCTTGTTTTCTTATTAATTCGAGGCCTATGATTAACTAGGTTACTTATTCCTAGTTACTTTATCTTGACCACTACCGAATTTTAACTTACAATATAAAATTTATATTTTGGGGTGTTACAAGTCTACCCCCCTTAAAGAGGTTTCGTCCCTGAAACCTTCTTTAAGTAGTTCTTTGGTTTTGACCAAACAAACTCAGTTTCGTTTTCAATGCATTCTTTCTTTTAGTCAAAAGTCATCATTCACATCTACGCGTGTGTCTTTCACGTGTAAGTCCTTATGGACTGTAACTTGTATCTTGTATTTCTTCTTTTGTCGCCTATTTAACCGAGTTGTCATTTGATCACCCGGTCATTGAGTATGTCAGCATGTTTACTCCATGCTAATCCTATATTGAGAAACGCTTTACATAAGTCATAGCATTACCTTGACCTTGAATGGTTTTACCGGCTAGACTAATTAGTCACCGTTACTTCATACCCCATCATCCGGGTGCACCACATTGCCATCTCCGGCCCTTTGTGTGTTTACTATTTCCCAAACCACTTCATACTACATATATTTGTTAAAACGTTGCTTTTGACTAAAAATTGAATTTTTAGTTTAACGTTTTCTCTTTGTCTTACGTCATTTACTTATATCAGGGAAATTTACTTCCGATGATTTATTCCTCTCCATTATTATTTAGGGTGGGGAGTTATAACTAGTTTCCTTACTTGACCCAAATAACTCGTAGGTTCTTTCACTTAGCCTCGTAGGCTATATGTATATGGCGTCAAAGCCCCCTTTTATGTTTAGAATCATTTACTTTTGCTTTTTAGATTTCATTTGACCTTGACCATAGTCTAAGGCTACATTTGTTTTCTTTCGAATTATTTTCCGACTTCATGACTTCTCACGTCATTTATGCGTCGGTTCATCTTATGCTCACCATTATCCCGTTTACATATATCCGCATTTGATTATGTCCCATTACCGGGCTCATTATTCTTTTGCTATTAACGCTACCGTTATCCCGCTTGCGCTTAGTCATGCCATCCGACATTATATTATATTCGACCTGTTTGACTCATTCGTGTGAAATTTTTATCATTTACGGATGTCAACTTCATTCTTTGTTCAACCCGTTCAACTTTAAAATAGTTGAACATAATTTATCAAAATTTCTATTTATATTATCTTGTCGTCTTTTAGTCATGACTCAAAACCCGAGTCTTTTAACTTTCCATCCGAGTTCCCGTTTCTCGGTCTACGCATGTGTTTAATCCTTACCCATCAACCGGGTATTTTGCCGAAGTCGTTATTATTGCAACCCTCCCGGTATGCATTAAGACTTCGCTTCACTTTTATATTCCGAATTTGTCCTCAAGTTTGACGTTTTACAAAAACGGCCCGTTAAGAGACGCATTTGCATTCTCTGGGTTCGAGTGTAAGTACACCCCCTCCCAATGCATATCTTAATCATTTTACATGTTTGCATTCTCTGGGTTCGAGTGTAAGTACACCCCCTCCCAATGCATATCTTAATCATTTTACATGTTTGCATTCTCCGGGTTTTACATGTTTGCATTCTCCGGGTTCAAGTATAAGTACACCCCCTCCCAATTCATATCTTAATCATTTTACATTAATTTTTGTCCCTTCACTCGGGCTCATTATCCTAATGTAATACGCTTCCGTCACCCGGTTGTGCGTTTACATTATTATCTAATATTTTGCTCATTTGATTCATTTGGGTACTTTTTAATTTGTCCCACTCACCCCATCCTTACTACATCGGATGTAAGCATGTCCATCATAAAAAGTTCATGGTACCACGTGCTCACCTCTTACTTGGCCAGGGTAAGCGATCAGTACCTGATATACATGACATTTTTATAATTTTCACATTACACCCCATGTAAGTAATGCCTCTATTTGTTTCTCTTGGAAACAATATCCCGAATAGATTTTCTATTCGGGTTTTTTTTTCCAAGTTTTTTTTATCTACATATGCAACTTTCAATTTCTACTTATTTGTTGCATATTACTATTTGTGCAACTAAATTTAAAATGTGCACCTGGTAATGCTTGCCCTAACGGGCTTCTCTTGCCATTAGTCTTGTTCGCTATCGCCACGCGATTTAGGTCCTTGATGAGCATGTTCTTTGGACCGTTACTTTGTCAAATCCGCGATTTGTCAAACTCTCGCTATCTTCATATGCGAGTGTCCTTCAACTAAAACATTTACAACAGTTAGTAATTTCGACATTAATGGATGCCCGTATTATAATACAAGGTTTTTCTACTATACGCATCAACGCGTGTAATTTCGTTGACTATATCTACTCTATATCGTTTTTATTGGTATAACGTGTATTACACGATAACCATATGTGTTATTCACAACACTTTAATTATACTGAACCATTAATATACATGTACTTACCGGATTTGCGATCAAGCCTCGAACCGAACACACTTTACTCTTTAACCATGAGCTCTGATTACCAACTTGTAAGACCCGTCTCTATTAATCAATATTATAATATTAAACACGCATTTTATATGAAAATGCAAGCTTACAAAAAAACTTTTCCAAGTTAAACTTCTTACATAATTTAAAAACATTCCAAAATATAATTTCAAGTGTTTACAATATCCACTTTATAAACTAGAACAAAATAAGATCGTTGCGGAAGCTTCGAGACATGTGTTCGGTTCTCCTTTCTTGCTTGATCCTCATCCGGAGTTCCATAAGACATTCCTAAAATCAAAACCAACATAAAAGTTAGTTTTGACAGTTTCACAACAAGTTATAAACATATTTCCATCCAATTCATTTATCCATTATTCAAAATTCTTGTTTCCTTCGAATTCGTAATTTAATCCTCCATCATATGGAGTTAAAGTTAACATCTGAATTCATAAAATAATGGGCTTCGAGCCCTTGACTTTAAAATTCATTTTTTAAAGACTTTTGACCCGTTCAAGTTTTTAAACCTCAAAACTTGTTTCTAATTGACCATTAAGCATACATCAACATGTTTATCTCAAAATCTTTAGTTCGGGTCTGTAATCTTTTATGAATTACGCGGCTAGTACTCATTCTATGCGCATAATTCTTTTGACCCGTTTCGAAGATTTAAACCTTTTAAGTTTAAATCTTTCCCCTTCGTTATGCACAGTCCACTTGATATTTACCTATAACTTACATGATTGTAAAACACGTTCTTAAACAGCTCATAAGGATCGTTTACCCGGTTCAGTGTTCATGGGTATTTTGGTCAACTTCAGTCCCTCATTATACGACGAAGGGTTTTCACTAATATTTGACCTTCTTATTACTTCTAGCTATAATTCAAAATATGCGTACCTGGCTCGGGTCAAAATATTGACCCGTTTAAATATCTTTTGCTTTTAAATTTTCTAGATAAAAGCATTACAAACCGTATGTCCTTTCCTGAAACCACAACACTTAACAAACGGTCATCAATTAGTATTATTGTCAAATGGTATTAACTTACCATTTGACCCGTTTAGCCGAAAGTGACCATTTATCAACATAAGATGATATTTTTAAATACCATCCCGCCCCTTAAACCTATTCTGGTTTAGACCGTGAGTTTTTATTACTTAAATGGCATTACTTGAATTATTTGACCCGTTAAGATTTACACCAAATGGTTATCTTTTCAAACCTTTTATCTATCCGTCAACTCATGTACGGATTTTTATTCAATCACTTTTACCCATTACGATTCACCTTATAACGTGATTTTCAAAATTCCATATTGGTTAGTCTTCACCCGACTAGTCTACCGTTTTTACCCCTTTTTACCATATTTCCTTATTCCGGCTTACATTGTATCATGCCGGAATATAGTATTTTCAAATACTTGTCATAATTCAAAAATCAATACTCACAAGTAAATGTATCATAATACCAAGGGGGTGTAAGCTTAACTTACCTTGAATTCCGATTATGCTTTTCCACGCGTATTAGTTCCGTTTGACCCACTTCTACCCAAGCTTCCACCTAGCTTTTCGAGTGTCAATCTACCTTTTATCATTCGCAAGGTGATTAGATTAGTCATTATTATCAAGACTATCTCACCTTACGGACTTTATATCAAAATCACCAAATTGATTTCATTATTGGTCAGTTTGACTTTTAAAAGTCAAACGACCTATAACACGAGCCATTACACAATCAAGTTCAACAATTCATTTAAGCAATTTGTCAAATATCCGATAGGCATTATTCTTACACTACCTTTTTAACTAATTTTCTCATCAAATTCGTTATACTTCTAATTTCTTTAACTAGTTCAAACGATTATCGTGACTAGTTTCTTTATTCATTTTTGCGAGAACCAAGGGTTCCCTTTTATAACGAGACCCGTTTCATCATACTATTTAACATTCATCCGAATACCTATTACAATCAAGTTTCATAACTAGTTGTTTAGCCAAGCTTTAACATTAATTAGGCAAGTTCATATCACTGAAAATGGGTTGTTTTTGGTGACTTGTTTATCCTGTTTACAAGTCTTCAAAAATTATGATTTTTTTATGCGGCGTACCTCTCAGAGGGTTAGGCCTTGTGTTAAAATTTCAAGATCTAACTCTTTACCAAAAATTCATAAAAATTCATTTACTAAGCTGCAATCAGATTCATCACTTCTGACTGCAGCTTACCGAAAAATTCATTAAAAATTATTCGTTTATCCGATTGACGAAATTCCAATTGGTGATTCTTTTAATCTCTTAAAACTATCTACAGTAAAAATTTGAGATCATAACTAAATCCTAAATTGAGTTATGACATTCGTAATGAGCTGCAAATTCTGCCAAAAAACGCAGCTTGAACCTTTGTCACGGAAAAATTCATAAAACGCTCAATTTTCGTCGAAAAAATGCGATTCCAGTGGGGTTTTAAAGATATTTCCTGGAATTACATTTTAGACTCAAGAAACACATGTTTTTGTCACTTTTTTCAGGTTACAGCCAATACAATTCGGCCCTAAATTCTGATCAGGAGCTGTTTGAATTCAGCTTTCAATTTAAGCATATTCTTGACATCATAACATTAACTTTTAGCAATCAAAACCCTAAAAACATCTCATACATGAATTTAGCATCAACAAAATCTGAATTTACTTGAGCTAGGCATGATTTCAATATATTCTTGTCTAGGGTTTACTCCTAGACATGTTTTCATTACTAATTTAATCTAAACATCAATCATGCAAGTTCAGATTTCGATTTCACAGATCATCAAGAATTCAAGAAGTAACCAAAATACGAAATTCAACATATCTTGTGATCCCCTCACTTGAGTGATCACTAGATTGATCTTGGTTTTTTATTTGAACTTTAATTGCCTTCTTAATTTGATCAATTTTGTGAGTTAGGGTTGAACTTTTGAGAGCCCTTTCTTGGCTCTGTGGATCGCACGCCCAGAACACACACTTAGGTGTGTGTTTTGGTGTTTGGTTTTTTTTTTAATTTAATTAAAACCTTTTTCACTTTTGCCAAGTTTAGCTCTTCTACAATTCAATTATTTTTATAAAGGGTGTTTTAACCTTGTTTTCTTATTAATTCGAGGCCTATGATTAACTAGGTTACTTATTCCTAGTTACTTTATCTTGACCATAACCGAATTTTAATTTACAATATAAAATTTATATTTTGGGGTGTTACAATGTGAAGCCATCAAACTCCTTCTTGAGTAGATCATATCGCAATTTGCGTGACGCTTCATTTCCTTGACCTCTCGTCTTTAATGCATCCCATAATCGCTTTGTCGTCTTGAAGCTGACAAACTGATGATATATATCTTTGCTCAACACTTGGGTTAGAATAGAAAATGCTTTCTTTTCCAAATCATATTTCTTCTTCTCGTCTGCCATAAGATCTGCAAATGTCGCGGCAGTTGAAGCGACAACATCAAGTGCTTGATCGAAATCTGTAGTAAAACATAACCACAATTCCGTGTTTTGCCCAAGAATATACGTATGGAATCTGTCTTCCCATCCAGGATATTCATTCATGTGCATTAGCTTCGGTGGACGATTATTGCTTCCGGTTTCACTTTCACTTAAAAGTATACTTTGAATACTTTGATTTTGATTGGAAACAAATGCCGATTGACTTGTTGAAATTTGATTCGCTTGTGTTGAAGATGAGGGAGTGGGAGATTCAACCCATGATGGCGATAAACCCTTGCTTGTATACTTGCTCTCCGTATTAGATGGAATACCCCACCAGTCTGAACTCATTTTGGATGTATGATAATGAACACCTATTCAAAAAATCTCAAAACAAACAGTTAACAGTGAATTAGAAAGCTTCTGTTAAAAATGTGAAGTAGATGTCGACGAAGAATAAGGTTCTTTGTTGAAGACTCCAAATTGACGAAGGCTGATAGTTCGTCAAAGACAGATATGACGAAGGATTGGTTTCTTCGTCGATGACAAACTTGACGAAGGATGGTTTGTTCATCGCTGACAATCCTGACGAAGGATGGATTGTTCGTTGAAGACAAATGTGACGAAGTATGGTAGTTCGTCAAAGACACATATGACGAAGAATTGGATGTTCGTCGATGACAAACTTTGACGAAGGATGATAGTTCATCGCCTCTAATCTTCGTTGAAAAAGATGACCAGACAGAAAAGATATTTTTCAAAATCAAATCTTATCCTTTAACCTTATCCTCTGACACACAAGCCCAAATTGTCAAATACATCTTACTTTTTAAGCCAATAGCCATCATTGAAAGGGCAAATAATTCAACCAATTATATTATAATCAATATCAATAATAATGCAATCTTCAAACAAACCCAGAACTTTTGAAGAACAATATGAAGACTGATGAACTATATGATGATATCGACCACTGTAGACACCGGAAAATTTTCCGAACAACAATTTTGCAAGAAAGTTTCAATAACAACCTTATCCTAACATGTATAAATGAGATATAACAAGGTTTTTATAAAAACAAAGAGCAAAACATCAAGATTTTCACGATTTTTTACTGTATTTCCAGAAAAGATAAACCTTTGTTTCAAACTTTTAAGAACAAATCTGGAAAAAAACATGAAAATCTACTCAAACCCAAGATATCAACTTGGTTTAAACAAGGAAAAGAGCCAATGCTCTGATACCAACTTGGTTTAGCACATATGTGAATGATATTAGAACATTGAAAACAAAATTAAGATCCAAATAAAGAATTAATTGTTTTTAGCATAATTATTGGGAATTTAATATAATTGATATTATTTAGTTTATTATTTACAATTTCTTTATAACTGGTTGGATGGCCTATGACACTTTTTAAATGATTCTTACAGTTTGCATACGAAATGTAGTTTTTATTTGATCCTACTCCATTACCAATTTTCTTAGGGTTGGATCATCCTGGCTAGTCGGATTAATGAACAGGGGCGGAGCTACCTTATGCGGGGGGGGGGGGGGGGGGGGGGGGGGGGGCAACGCCCGCTACGGCTTGGCATGGAAAAAATTGGAAAAATTAGTGTAAATTTTGGAAAAATTTGAGGTTTTTTTCGATTTCGTTACGGCTTATTTATAAAACGTTACGGCTTGGCGGATTTTTTAGATCCGCCACTGTTAATGAACCAAATAAGACTACTGGTTTGATGAATAGGCTGGTCAGGAATATACTAGTAATTACCTTAACCAAAGTTTTCGAAACTTTGATAATTTCTCCTAGCCCTAAAATAAGTTGTTGCATGATACATTTTTCAAACTAAAGTCAAGTCACCTTTACAAATTACAATGCGAGCTCTACTTCATTGAAGACCTCCCGTATACAACTCAGAAATTTAAGAGGGTGAATGTTTGAAGTTCTGGAGAGGAGTCAGCCCGCAGTTACGTACATGGGACGGCTGGCAAAATTAAATGTGTGTTCAAGTTTATGATTAGATATTATTAATCAATTGGTGGATAACCGTCTAGTATCCTATACGTATTGAGTTAAAATGTGTGTTAGATAACTATTGTGTAATTAATCAACAATGTTTAATCATTAACTTAGAGAACCAATTAAGTTAATTGTTCCAGCCATCATCGTGTACGGTTAGCCGACTCCCAGATTCCCGACAATCAGCCGGGTGATTATCCTCTTTGACAGTTCACACTTTGCAATACCTTCACCAGTTTGTGCCAGCAATGCTTCTGTTCCTTGGTTTATATCATAATCAACAGTAATTTAAACTTTAAATAATGCTACATAGAAGCAATCGCTTGTACAAAGTAAGAATTGAAATCGGCTCAGCATATTTTCCCGTAATCCACTCTCTATATATAGATTCTTCAAACATCTCATCATATCATATGTGCTCAAACTCTCCAATAAACATGGAGATGAAGAGAGCTAATCTTTTACCTGAGGTTTTGTTGTTGTTGTTGCTTCTTACTTTCACCACCATCTTTACCATCGCTTTAGCGAATTCCGACCAAGCAGAAACCTACATTGTCCACTTAAACGCTCCGGATGGCGTAACGCTTGATAAACCCGAAGACCGTCGAGGTTGGTATAATTCCTTTCTGAAGGCGAGCACTGCCGACTCAAATGTGAAACCGAGCTTGATCCATGCATACCACAATGTGTTCACTGGGTTTGCAGCCAAGCTGACTGCCGATCAAGTTAAAGCAATGGAAAATATGGACGGGTTCGTGTCAGCAAGACGCGAAAGGGTGTACAAGCTGCATACGACGCATACTCCAACGTTCTTGGGGTTGCATCAGAACTTAGGGGTCTGGAATGGATCAAACTACGGAAAGGGAATCATAATCGGGGTTTTAGACACTGGAATTACACCCGGACATCCTTCTTTTGATGATAAAGATGTCCCTCCTCCTCCTGCAAAATGGAAAGGCAAATGTGATGGTTCATGGTGTAACAATAAGCTGATCGGAGCGAGAGATTTTACAAACAGTACTGGTACCGGTTCACCGGTTGATGAAGAGGGACACGGCACCCACACTTCTAGTACCGCTGCTGGGAACTTTGTTGATGGTGCCAATGTGTTTGGACAAGCAAATGGCACTGCAGCTGGAATGGCGCCGCTTGCTCACGTGGCCATGTATAAAGTTTGTGATGCTATCAGTTGTTTCGGTAGTGCCATCTTAGCGGGTATGGATGCAGCCATTGACGACGGAGTGGACGTGCTTTCACTCTCGCTCGGTGGGGCTTCAGTTCCATTTTACGAGGATGGTAACGCGGTTGGTGCGTTTAGTGCTATTCGGAAAGGAATCTTTGTAAGTTGTTCAGCAGGGAATGCTGGTCCAATGAATGCATCATTGGCAAATGAGGCACCATGGATTCTCACTGTAGGTGCTAGCACCGTCGATAGAAACATAAGAGCAACCGTTTCTCTAGGAAACAAGGACTTGTTTGATGGAGAATCTTTGTTCCAACCAAAAGATTTTCCTCAAGACTATATGCCACTCGTGTACCCTGGTTTGAATGGCGGTCAAGATGCAGCATGGTGTGCTCCTGGATCGTTAAATGATATCGATGTTAAAGGGAAAGTAGTGTTGTGTGATAGAGGTGGTGACATAGCAAGAATTGCCAAAGGGCAGACCGTGAAAGATGCTGGAGGGGCGGCAATGATTCTCGCAAACGCAGAGATAGACGGGGATACTACAGTAGCCGATGCTCATGTTCTTCCTGCATCACATGTTGCTTATTATGTTGGCGTTACAATCAAAACATACATCAATTCAACCTCATCCCCGGTGGCCACAATCATATTTCGGGGAACTGTTATTGGTGATGATTCAGCTCCTGTAGTGGCTTCTTTCTCATCCCGGGGACCGAGCTTCGCAAGCCCGGGAATCCTGAAGCCCGATATCATCGGTCCTGGAGTTAGCATTCTTGCAGCTTGGCCCGTATCTGTCGAAAACTCGACACAAACAAAAGCAACATTTAACATGTTATCAGGCACTTCAATGTCATGCCCACATCTTTCAGGTATATCAGCACTGATAAAAAGCGCACATCCTGATTGGTCTCCAGCAGCCATCAAGTCTGCAATTATGATCACAGCAGATAAGCTAAACCTCGGTGGCCAGCCCATCAAGGACGAGAGAGATCTCCCTGCAAACGTCTTTGCAATCGGTGCTGGACACGTCAACCCATCCAAAGCTAGTGATCCAGGACTAATTTTCGACATCCAACCCGACGACTACATACCTTATTTATGCGGTCTTGGATATACCAGCAAACAAGTTGGAGTCATTGTGCAGAAAGAGGTGACGTGCACGGAAGTTATACCAGAAGCACAACTGAACTATCCTTCATACGCGGTTACTTTAGCACATGGTGAAATAAAAAATTTCACAAGGACGATGACTAATGTTGGTGAAGCAAATTCAACTTACATCGTAACGTATGTTGCTTTACCGATCGGTCTAGATTTAGAAGTTCAGCATGCAGAGCTCCAATTCAGCGAAGTGAATCAAAAGTTGAATTATACAGTGATGTTTATACGTGACCAAGAAGCGGAGGTGAAAGCTCCATACGGGGAAGGGTATATTACTTGGAGTTCTATTAAACACACGGTGATAATCCCATTCTCTGTCAAGTTTGTGTGACGGGAAAAACCAAAGTCTTGATCCCACATTTATTTGAATCATCATGTTCTCTATCTTGCTTGTTTATGTTTGTTGTCCATCATTAATAACGCTTGTTTTTTGACTTCATAAATTGTCGAGTTTAACTATTAAACTCATTAATGAAATAAAATAAGTTGTTGGTTATACAGTTTTTCTCATTTATTGTAGACCCTAATCAACCTTAAACATGAACTTTGTCAAGAACACGATATCAAGAACAATACTGATGTTATAACACTTCAGTCGGCACAGATTGCCGTAATAAACAAACCAAACGGCACAGATTTGCCGATACGATTACAATGAACAGAATATGCAGATCTGTGATATTATCTGCTGTAAACAAAAGAACAAAAACAAGTCACTCAGCTCTCGAACAAACAGGGAATCAAGCCCTAGACAGCAGCCGGTTGACAGACAAGAAGGAACTCGGCAATCGTATGTGAGAGAGGTGAGCGATTGTGTTGATGTGTCGCCAAACCGAGACCAGCACCCCTTTATAATAGACAAGGGCTTCGGCCCAGCGACCAGAACCCTCAGCAGCAGCCCAAAAGGCCAAACAGCAACAACGGAAACAAAAAAAAGAAAGGAAAGGATTAATATGAGGCACAAATATATGTAGAAGATATTTAATTGGATGGAAAGGAAATATTATATAAATATATATATTTCAACACCCCCCCCCCCTCTCAATTCAGTATGCAAAACAATTAAAAAGACCAAGTTTGGTACAAACCTTGTCGTGAGCTTGAACATTCAGACCTTTCGTAAAACCATCAGCAGTTTGATCTTCAGACGAGACACCAACGGTCTTAATAACACCTTTTGAAATTTTTTCTCTTAGAAAAAAAGATCAATTTCAAAATGTTTTGTACGATCGTGAAAGACAGGATTCACAGCTATTGAGATAGCTGCTGTATTGTCACAGAAAAGGGAAACCGGTAGTTTGACATCAATTTTAAGTTCATTTAAAATGTTAAGAAGCCAAATGATTTCACATGTCGCAGCACACATAGCGCGATATTCTGCCTCAGCAGAAGATCCAGAAATGGTATACTGCTTTTTGATTTTCCACGAAATAAGAAAGTTTCCTAAGAAGACACAGAAACCAGTGATAGATTTCCTAGAATTTACACATTTACCCCAGTCAGAATCAGCAAAGGCTTTATGCTCTAAGGAATCCCCTTTTTTAAATAAAATACCTTTCCCAGGAGAACCCTTAAGATATCTTAAAAGTCTTAAAGCGATTTTAAAATGAGCATTAGTGGGACTATGCATATATTGACTTAGATATTGAACCGAATAGGCAATATCCAGCCTGGTATGAGAAAGATATATTAGTTTCCCCACTAATTTTTGGTAAACAGATATATCAGGCAAAGTTTGATTATCTTTTTCACATAAATGGGTTAAAATATGATTAGGTTCAATGGGACTGTTAACTGGTTTACACCCAATCAAACCAAATTCAGCAAGTAAGTCAAGACAATATTTCCTTTGTGATAAACATAGGCCATCTTTGGTTTTTAGAACTTCAATCCCAATGAAATATTTTAACATTCCCAAATCCTTAATCAAAAACTTAGATTTAAGAAGGGATTTAATTTTAGAAATCTCAGTAGAACAACTACCAATTATGACTATATCATCCACATAAACAAGTAACACAATAAACATAGATTTACTTGTTTTGACAAACATGGAGTGGTCACACTGACTTTGTTCAAAACCAAGTTCGAGCAAAACATCAACAAGCTTCTCATTCCACATCCGATGAGCTTGTTTAAGACAATAAAGAGATTTTTTTAAGTTTACAAACTTTATTAACATGGTTGGGATTATAACCATCAGGAAGGGTCATATAAACTTCTTCATTTAATTACCATATAAAAAGGCGTTATTTACATCAAGTTGATGTACATCCCAACCATTGTTAATAGCAATAGTTAGAACACATCTAACAGTTACCATTTTCACAACAGGTGAAAAGGTTTCAAAGAAGTATATACCCTCCTTTTGGCTAAAACCCATGGCAACAAGTCTAGCCTTGTACCTTTCTATTTCGCCTGACGCTTTATATTTGATTTTGTAAATCCATTTACACCCTATAGCTTTCCTATTGGGAGGTAAATCGAATATTTCCCAAGTATCATTCCTGTGTAAGGCTTGGCAATAACCCAATTGTTATATGATTTAGCTTCAAAATAGTTCTTAGGTTCACAACTCTTATTAAGCATAGAAGGATAACACATACTTTCAGAATTGTAACACCTCGAAAATTTACGTCCAATAATGTATTGACACGTGTCATAGGCTTTGAATATGTGAAAAAGCACTTTAGAGGGACTAAAGTTGACAAACAGTGAAACTATATGATTATAAGGGTCCAAAGTGTCAACAATGGATAAATAGGCCCTACAATAACCCTACATGGTGTTTATAATCTCAAACGAATAAATCATGGATCATACGAAGCAGAAAATGAAAGAAAGTGAGGAATTACAAACTACAGGGGCTAAATGTGTCAACATGTTGAAAGTATACCTCTAAGTGACCTTTTGGCAAACCCAAAGCTTTGTAACGATAAAATATACTCACTAGAATATGTGGTAAAAATTTCATAAAGTTTCGTTATCGAATGAGAAAGTTATGATCAAAACCGTTCACGAAGGGTTAAATGCGTCAACGTTGAAATTCGTGACTTTTCGGGTAAGCACAAAGTTAACCAAGGACCTAACCAAGTTTGTAAAAGTCCTAAGGCCCTTAAAAATCAGGTTTGAGGGTCAAATGTACAAGAAAAACAAGTAAAACCACGTTTCAAAGGACCAAGGACTAAGTTGTAAAACATGGAAACTTGTTTGGCTGGTTTCGCGCTTGTACGCGCCCCGCGAAGGGACTCTCGCGGCCCGCCTACGACCTGCCAGCGACAAACAATGCGCAGGTGCCAGTTAACAGGTCTGAACCGACTTTAATCCATTGTTTTCTTATACCAGAGCCTCACCAATGGTTTTACATGCATAGAAGGGCACCTGGACGGATCTTATAACACCTGTAGGCTATTGTGGCACCATCTCATGAGATTAAATTGCATATATAAAGAACCATTTGGTTGCAACTTTGTGCCATTCACTTACAAACATTCACAAGTCCACTTCTGGAGCTCCTCTGATCAACCTCAGGCTTTCTAGTGATCTCTAATCGTAATTAGGACTCTTGTAAGTATTCATAACCCTTTCTAATTCGTTTTAGCTTAGTTAATTAACTAATAGTCAAACCGTCGTAATTTAAGTTTGACTTCGAGATTAAATGAAATCCGCTCAGTCATTTCTCGACTTGAAAGTACCTATAAGTAGGTATTTATGTGGGTAACAAACCCTTAAAAGGGTACTTTCAGATTCCCACTCTAACTATGTTAATTGTCGAGTCAAAGCTTACTTTAAAAAGTCAACAGAATGTTTATTTGCAAATTTAAGCATAATTAGCAATGTAGGATACATGCAACCTGTTTGATCATTAAAATAACTTGGTAACTAATGTAAGAACATGTCTCAACATGTTTAACTCGACAATTTTCAATTTAAACCCGGATCGAAACCGAAAGTCGCATAATTTGACTTTTGCTTTGACTTCCAGTTCTGACCCATTTATGCATGTTTAAGATCTGCCTTAGAGCTTATTTTGGACCAGGTTTCACATAAGTATAACTCTCTGAGATTATACAACTTGGTTCATTACCTATCCGATTCATATGCATGTTTCCGATTAATGCTTAAATGTTGACTATTATGCCCTTTTGACTTTAAAACGCGATTTTTGAAAAAGTGAAAGAATAGAAACCTTATTTACTGATTTATAAACTTGCACCTAAAATTTGACATCAGTTTGAGGTCTAGATTAGGAGTTATGCTCATTAGCGTAATTTGAAAGCTTTATGTTAATTAAACGGCGTAATTAGCGTATAGCCTATTTAAACCCACTTTTTGATATCAAACTTTTTACCCACTGATGTAATATAATATTTTGAGATTTTTGGAGATTTTTATTTAATTTTTGGCTGAGCATAACATAGGTCTCTAAGTTTGATTCGGTTTATGACGGTTTTGCCCTTTTAAGCCATAAAATGAGTTTCACAAATCCTTTTGACCCCAAACCTTTTCCTAATGATTTTATTTGATAAATATAATATTTTGAGCCTTCTGGAATTATAAAAATATCAGCTTTCCTTTGAAAACCCGGAAATGGCTCCAAATCGCCTTTTTAAGCGTTTTTAACGCATAGTATGTTCTAAAACCATATTAAACATATAAGGTTGATACCTACTGATATCTTTAGTATATTTTTATATATTAACAGTAAGTAAAAGTTTTTAAACTCAGGTTTCCAATTTTGACCTTTTTAGCCTAAGTGAAATTACCAAAATACCCCTAAGGTGCATAGTTTGGTTTTAAGTGATAAGTTTCACATACATGTCATACCCTACTGTTATAACATGTTAAATTAAGTGTATTTACTGTATAAATCAGACCTGTAACTCAGATTACAAATTAAACTCTTTTATAATCTTTTAAATGACCAAAATGCCCTTATAAGACATAATTTGAATTTAAATTCGTTTGGGGCATAATAGAAGATATCTTACTGATATTATAACATATTTAAGGCATATTAACTCAGGGAACTTGCATATGACTCTTTCGGTTACCCGTAACGCTCTTTTCGCGTTCGGTTCGGTTTATGTAACTAGTTTGCATAAATTGACCGAAACGGGTCAAACATTATCATTTTTGTCTCAAAATCCAGAATGTGCTTAGTATACCCATATTATACAAGTATTCAAACTTGTCGGGTCTAAATCACATTCTATCCGGTCTTCGCTTAATCATGCGTTTGAACCGTATCGTCCTTGAAAACTAACCGGTCTAAGCTTAGACTTAAATAAAGACCCGTTAGAAATCTAATAGGTTATTATAAACCTGTTTTCCAGAATAGAAGAACCAGTAAAAGCTACCCGCACTCGCTAATTGTGATTTATACTTACAAAGGTAAATACTTTTAACGTATTTTCCCTATACGGGCTTGGGGTACGGTATATAAAATACCGCTTGGTCCGGCATTGAATCTTTAATCGAATAGAGGTTAAATCATTGATATGCTACGTTTTGAAATGTTTTGTTTGCTTAAAGCCTTTGGGGGTTAATGACCATGTCCCGGATATCCTTGGCATCATCTTACGAGATGGCCACGACCTACGCACGGGGTGTAGGCGTACACCCGTCAGTGCCTAACCAAATAATGTGGTGTGTCTATTAATCTTTAACCCGGTCTACGGATCGGGCTACTGAACGCATAAGTAACATGTAATTCGTTTACAAGTATTATATTCAAATAATTATCCCAAGTTATAAAATATTTTATGCCACGTGCATTCAAATCAATTTTCAAACCTTTTCAAAATGAGTCAGTTAAATTGTATTTACCAGTGTAAACTAACATATTTTCCAAAAGGTTAAGTGCAGGTACTACTCGTACTAGGTTGGCTGTCTTCTAGCGTCCACAATAAGTCTCGCAAGCTTGGATGTCAATAAAACTGTTGAACAATATCTTCTTTTATTTTGATCCGCCTGTGGATCCGTTTCAACTATTTCGTGATATTTAATATTACAATTTTATTTAAAGTTGAAATGAACCTATCTTTGCTTCCGCTGTGCATTTATATATTGTGTTGTTTGTCTATGATGATATCAACTACGTCACTATACTCCCCACCGGGCCCACCGGTGACACGTGGAAAATAGGGGTGTGACAAGTTGGTATCAGAGCCAACTCTGAGTTAATTAAACGCTAGCCTTTTGTGTTTAATCTCAGTTACACAATTGCACATTCCTCGATTCTCGAGTCTAGACAAAGAACTTAGGAATTATCCAAATTTTTGTCTTATTTCTAACTTTGTCTTATATATTGTTCTTGTTGTATTACTTGTTTGTTTTTGACCGGTTAACAAAATGCCACCACGGATGAGAGGAAAAGGGCAATTCGTTGCCCCAAATGACCATGAAGCCGGACCTTCGCACCGGCGAACACCTTCAGATCCCCACAACCCGGGTCCTCAAGAGCCATGGAGGACCTACATAGAACCAGCTTGGCGCTCGGTTTCACTGAGTACCTCACCTTCTATCCCACACTCTTTCGGGCCTCATTCTGAAAATGAGCCCCATAACTCCCATCAGTCCTACATTCCTTTTCAAGAACATAACTCACCTTTCGACCACCTGTCGCCTGTCTTCCAAGGCCAATTTAACCATGCCGACTACCTTGGAGTACCAGTGGGTTTTAACCCACTTGGACCTGAAGATCATTTTTCCGGTGGCAACCCAATGGATATAGATGAAGATACCGATCCTTCAATGCCACCATCCGGAACTCCTAACCACCCCATTGTAATTTCAGATGGGTCACCTTTTGTGGGATCACCTTACAATGGTCCCGACAGCTTTGAGGAGAAATTCAGGCAGTATGACTGGGCATTTACTCCCAGTTACCACAACTCTCCCCTGCATCAGCCGCAGCACAACTCTCCCCTGCACCAGCCACAGCAGCAGCAGAATCCTTCCGAGGATTATCGACTTGTCGCGGTCACTCCGCCGCCACCACCACCTCAGCTTCAGCCTCCCTCGCCCCCGAGGCGAAGGAGAACGACCGTGCGAATATCCGCACGAGGGGGAGTGCGTATCAGCACCCCTCCACTTTCGAGTGGCAGCCGATACTCGCCAGTCCACAAAGAACCAGAGATGGGAGAATCCTCACACCCCGTCTCAGAAGTGAACTCTGCACCAGTTGCGCCACCACCACCATTGGGTTTTGGAGACCCAATTCCGACTTACGCCGGTGCGGCAGCCTACAATCCCTTCGAGCAGCCGATTCACAGAAATTACAACTTTGCAGAGGATCCCTACTGGGTAGCAGCAAACTCCAACACTCTCCATCCGGAAGGTCCCTACGGAGGTCCCTGGGCTACGGGATACTCGACCTATGGATACCCACCATATGGGTATCAACAACCGCCTCCTCAACCTCCGCATTATCAGCAACCCCCTCAGGCACCAGTGATGTCACCGCCACAATTTCAAGAAATCCTTCAAGGGATAAATCAGGTGCGACAAGAGGTGCGGCATGAATTGCGGGAAGAACGTAGGCATAACCGGGGGATGTTCAAGAAAATGGTGGATTTGATCAAGGGAAAAAGCAAGAAGGATCGTTAAATCCTTTGTTTGTTTGTTTATTTTTAGTGTTGTAATCATGTCCCTGCGAGGACATTTATTTCTGTACTCTGCCCATGCGTGGGCATATTTTTTTCCTTTCTGTTCTGCCCCTGCGTGGGCATGTTTTTTTCTATTTGACCCCTGCGTGGGTTTGTTTTGTTAGTTGGCCCCTGCGTGGGCATGTTGTTTGTGTAAAAGTCCCGTTTAGGGCAAACTGATACTAGTTTAATTTTATGTGGAATGGTTAATTCAAGTTTTTCATTTTAAATTATGTGCATGAATATAATATATGAAGAAATGAAAATAACATTTATTATTTTGATTTACCATTTTGATAATTATAAGGATCTTAAAAGGTAAAACCTAGCTTTTATGTTATCATAAATTTAGCCATTATTGTAAAACCTGTGTTAAAAAGATTCAAATCTCTGTTAACATCTGCAAACATGTTAACATTCTTGGCTAATGTGATCCGCAAAATCACACATGTCACCCTCTTGTAATTATTTCAAATTCCTTATTATTATTTAAACATCTGTTTGTGATGTATTGCCTACGGGCTATAACCAATGTCATATAAGACAAAAGACTGTCATAGATTATAAAACTCCCTGTCTAGAAAGGTAATGAACCTTGATTTAAACCCTAATAACTAGATCTTATAAGATCTGACACTATAATTTAGAATTGTCCACGTGACTAGGCCTATTATGCCAATATTTTATTTCATTCTGGGATAAGGGTTCTAATAGAAAGTCCTGAATGAAATTACTTAACAAATTAACTAGTATGGCTTTTTAATTACCATGGTTAATTATCAAGATGACATGACATATTATATTCCTCGAATGAATCATTGTCATCATATTATGTATCAGTTAAACTACATGGCCAAGTCAGAGGAGATAAACAGTCATTCGGCGGAAAACCCTGAAAATGCCAAAATACTAGTAACTGGTGCGGAGCTGCAAGCATTAGTAGAAAATGCTGTTACCAAGGCAATAAATAGGCAGTTTAGTGAAGAAAGCGGGACCCGGAGTAGTACCCGATCCGCACCACATTCCAAGCCAAAGGTTCATTCTGAGGCTCATAGCAAGCCACCTTCTAAAAAGGATGAACCCAAGAAGAATGATGATCGACACTCATCAAATCAAAACAGTGTTCCCTTAAAAAGGGTGGAGTTTGATGTTAAACCTCATACCAAGTCATGTACCTACAAGTACTTTGTTTCTTGCAAACCCCGGGACTTCACTGGGGAGAAGGGAGCAGTAGATTGTATGACCTGGATAGATGAAATGGACACGGTAGTTGACATCAGCGGATGTGCTGAAAAAGACGTAGTGAAATATGTATCCCAGTCGTTCAAAGGAGAAGCACTGGCATGGTGGAAGTCACTCATCCAAGCTGCTGGAAAGATCCCACTCTACAACTTGTCATGGGATCAGTTCGTTGCTCTTATTAAAGAAAATTATTGCCCGCAGCACGAAGTCGAAAGAATCGAATCAGACTTCCTATCATTGGTGATGAAGAATTTGGACTGTCAGGCTTACCTCACCACTTTCAATACCTTATCTAGGCTGGTTCCGTACTTAGTAACCCCAGAGCCGAAAAGGATTGCTCGCTTCATCGGGGGTTTAGCCCCAGAAATTAAAGCTAGTGTTAAGGCATCAAGGCCTGCTACCTTCAGATCAGCAGCTGATCTGTCTCTATCTCTGACCTTGGATGTAGTCAGGTTGAGATCACTCAGGAATTCAGAAGAAGGTAAGAGGAAGCGTGAGGACGACACCTCACGTAGGTCGGATAAGAAGCATTGAGGAAATGATGACCACAAGAAAGGGTCGGGGTTTAAGAAAGATGGGCAACAATCGGGAGATAAGCCCAAATGTAAGATTTGCAAAAAACACCATTTTAGGAGGTGCCGACTTGAGTCGAAATCCCAGTCTCAGCTGAGACCCTGTGGGATTTGCAAATCTATGGAACATAAGACCTTGGAGTGTAAGAAGCTGAAAGATGCAACATGTTACGGTTGCAATGAAAAGGGGCACATTAAGTCCAATTGCCCAAAGAACACCAAGAAAACCGAGGATGGGAAAAAGACCAATGCAAGGGTCCTCAAGATGGATGCTAAGGAAGCGATTCAGGACGACAACGTAATCACAGGTACTTTTCTCATAAATGATGTTTATGCTAGGGTATTGTTTGATTTTGGAGCGGATAAGTCTTTGTTGATGATAAGTTCTGTAAGTAGTTAAACCTACCTGTTAGAACCTTAAGTGTGAAATACGAGGTGGAATTAGCTGATGGAACCATAGAGACAGCCTCAACTGTTTTAGATGGATGTGTTATATCCATTAGGAATCATTCTTTGACTTTGTCCTTACTTCCCTTTAAGCTAGCCGGTTTTGATATAGTTATAGGTATGGATTGGTTATCGCATACCCAAGCCCAGATTGTGTGCAACAGAAAGCAAGTGGTTGTCAAAACAACGTCTGGTGAGTCACTTACCATTCAGGGGGATACCCAGCATGGATTGCCTGAGCAAGTGTCCATGCTCAAGGCATCTAGATGCTTGAAGAAGGGTTGTGTCATTTATATGGCACAAGTTACTATTGATGAGCAGAAACCCAAGATTGGAGACATCCCTATCATTTCATAATATCCTGAAGTTTTTCCCGAAGAACTACCTGGTCTACCACCAGATAGGCAAGTGGAATTCCGAATTGACATCATCCCGGGTGCAGCACCAGTAGCGAGAGCGCCTTATAGGTTGGCACCAACGGAGATGAAGGAGTTAAGGACACAATTAGATGATCTGCTAGCCAAAGGTTTTATTAGACCTAGTTCGTCTCCTTGGGAGCGCCGATTTTGTTTGTCAAGAAGAAGGATGGTTCGATGCGTCTGTGCATCGATTACCGTGAGCTTAATAAGGTCACTATCAAGAATAGGTATCCTTTGCCCAGGATCGACGATCTGTTCGATCACTTACAAGGGGCAAGCTACTTCTCTAAGATCGATTTGAGGTTAGGCTATCATCAGTTGAAGGTTAAAGATGAAGATGTGCACAAGACTGCATTTAGGACTCGTTATGGTCATTACGAGTTCCTAGTGATGCCTTTTGGGCTCACTAATGCACCGGCCGCATTCATGGATCTCATGAATCGCGTCTGCAAGCCTTACTTGGACAAATTCGTCATCGTCTTTATTGATGACATCCTTATTTACTCGAAGAATCAAGCTGACCACGAGAAACATCTTCGCTGTATTCTTAAACTTCTACATCGTGAGAAACTTTACGCAAAATTTTCGAAGTGCGAATTTTGGCTTCGAGAAGTCCAATTCCTTGGACATGTGGTAAGTGAGCGTGGTATCCAAGTGGATCCCGCCAAGGTAGAAGCAGTCATGAATTGGCAAGAACCAAAGACACCTACTGAGATTCGTAGCTTCCTAGGTTTAGCAGGATACTATAGGCGCTTTATCGAGAACTTCTCAAGGATTGCTGCGCCCCTAACTTCGTTGACACGCAAGAAGGTTAAGTTTGATTGGGGCCCTAAGCAGCAGGAATCCTTCGACATTCTTAAGAAAAAGTTAAGCAATGCACCAGTGTTAATATTGCCTGATGGTATAGAAGAGTTCGTAGTGTATTGTGATGCATCACACACTGGTATGGGCTGTGTGCTCATGCAGAAAGGCAAGGTTATTGCCTACGCTTCACGACAGCTAAAGGTGCATGAGAAAAACTACACCACCCATGACTTGGAGCTGGGTGCCGTTGTATTTGCATTAAAACTTTGGAGGCACTACTTGTATGGGACTACGTGTGTGATCTATTCAGATCACAAAAGCCTTCAACACTTGTTCAATCAGAAGGACTTGAACATGAGGCAGCGACATTGGATGGAAACTTTAAATGATTACGACTGTGAGATAAGATACCATCCAGGCAAAGCAAATGTAGTTGCTGACGCCTTAAGCAGAAAAGAAAGGGTGAAGCCGATAAGGATTAATGCGAAGCGCATTGAAATAAGGAATAGTTTGAACGAAAGGGTGTTAGCTGCACAGAAGGAAGCTGTGTTGGAAGCTAACTATCCTGAAGAAAAGCTAGGAGTAACTGAGGAGCAGTTATCCTATGACAAGGACGGAATGCTAAGATTGAATGGACGAATATGGGTTCCAGTTTATGGAGGACTTCGGGATGTTATCCTCCAGGAAGCCCACAGTTCCAAATATTCCGTTCATCCTGGAGCTGATAAGATGTACCAGGATCTAAAGGCAAACTACTGGTGGATTGGTTTGAAAAAGTCTGTAGCTGCCTATGTAGCTAAATGTTTGACTTGTGCGCAAGTCAAAGCTGAGCATCAGAAGCCGTCAGGTTTGCTACAACAACCTGAAATTCCCACATGGAAGTGGGAGATGGTGACGATGGATTTCATCACCAAGTTGCCAAGGACGAGAAAGGGAAATGATACTATATGGGTCATAGTGGATAGACTGACGAAGTCAGCACATTTCCTACCCATCAAGGAAACTTATAGCTCTGACATGTTAGCTCAATTGTACGTAGATAAGATTGTAGCTCTGCATGGCGTACCAGTATCCATTATCTCTGATAGAGATACGAGATACACCTCTCATTTTTGGAAAAGTTTCCAACAGTCTTTGGGCACGCGCTTAAATTTTAGTACGGCTTACCATCCACAGACGGACGGACAGAGTGAGCGTACCATCCAAACTTTGGAAGACATGCTTCGTGCATGTGTGATTGATTTAGGTGGCAGTTGGGATAAGCATCTGCCATTGGTCGAGTTCTGCTATAACAATAGCTATCACACCAGCATTAAGGCTGCGCCTTTTGAGGCATTATATGGTAGAAAATGCAGAACACCCATCTGTTGGGCAGAAGTAGGAGAAGTTCAGTTATCGGGACCTGATCTGGTCTTTGAAACAACGGACAAGATTGTCCAGATTCGCGATTGCTTGAAAGCTTCCAGAGATAGGCAGAAAAGCTACGCTGATCCAAAGCGTAAATCTTTTCACTTCGAAGTAGGTGACAAAGTATTGCTTAAAGTATCACCCTGGAAGGGAGTGATGCGATTTGGAAAGAAGGGCAAGCTAAGCCCGAGATACATAGGGCCTTTTGAGGTGATCGAACGTGTCGGGTCAGTTGCCTATAAGTTAAACTTACCTGAAGAGCTCAGTAGTATACATAATGTATTCCACATCTGTAATCTGAAGAAGTGTTTCGCTGATGAATCACTGGTCATACCACATACGGATATACATATAGATGAGAGCTTGAAATTTGTGGAAAAACCTTTGTCAATTGAGGATCGACAGGTAAAGAAGCTTCGAAGGAAGCATGTGCCTATTGTAAAGGTCAAATGGGATGCCCGTAGAGGTCCCGAATACACATGGGAGGTAGAATCCACGATGAAATAAAAGTACCCTCATTTATTTCAGTAAATCTCGAGGTCGAGATTTCTTTTAAGGGGGTGAGGATGTAACACCTCGAAAATTTACGTCCAATAATGTATTGACACGTGTCATAGGCTTTGAATATGTGAAAAAGCACTTTAGAGGGATTAAATTTGACAAACAGTGAAACTATGTGATTATAAGGGTCCAAAGTGTCAACAATGGATAAATAGGCCCTACAATAACCCTACATGGTGTTTATAATCTCAAACGAATAAATCATGGATCATACGAAGCAGAAAATGAAAGAAATTGAGGAATTACAAACTACATGGGCTAAATGTGTCAGCATGTTGAAAGTGTACCTCTGAGTGACCTTTTGGCAAACCCGAAGCTTTGTAACGATAAAATATACTCACTAGAATATGTGGTCAAAATTTCATAAAGTTTCGTTATCGAATGAGAAAGTTATGATCAAAACCGTTCACGAAGGGTTAAATGCGTCAACGTTGAAATTCGTGACTTTTCGGGTAAGCACAAAGTTAACCAAGGACCTAACCAAGTTTTTAAAAGTCCTAAGGCCCATAAAAATCAGGTTTGAGGGTCAAATGTACAAGAAAAACAAGTAAAACCACGTTTCAAAGGACCAAGGACTAAATTGTAAAACATGGAAACTTGTTTGGCTGGTTTCGCGCTTGTACGCGCCCCGCGAAGGGACTCTCGCGGCCCGCCTATGACCTGCCAGCGACAAACAATGCACAGGTGCCAGTTAACAGGTCTGAACCGACTTTAATCCATTGTTTTCTTATACAAGAGCCTCACCAATGGTTTTACATGCATAGAGGGGCACCTGGACGGATCTTATAACACATGTAGGCTATTGTGGCACCATCTCATGAGATTAAATTGCATATATAAAGAACCATTTGGTTGCAACTTTGTGCCATTCACTTACAAACATTCACAAGTCCACTTCTGGAGCTCCTCTGATCAACCTCAGGCTTTCTAGTGATCTCTAATCGTAATTAGGACTCTTGTAAGTATTCATAACCCTTTCTAATTCGTTTTAGCTTAGTTAATTAACTAATAGTCAAACCATCGTAATTTAAGTTTGACTTCGAGATTAAATGAAATCCGCTCAGTCATTTCTCGAATTGAAAGTACCTATAAGTAGGTATTTATGTGGGTAACAAACCCTTAAAAGGGTACTTTCAGATTCCCACTCTAACTATGTTAATTGTCGAGTCAAAGCTTACTTTAAAAAGTCAACAGAATGTTTATTTGCAAATTTAAGCATAATTAGCAATGTAGGATACATGCAACCTGTTTGATCATTAAAATAACTTGGTAACTAATGTAAGAACATGTCTCAATATGTTCAACTCGACAATTTTCAATTTAAACCCGGATCGAAACCGAAAGTCGCATAATTTGACTTTTGCTTTGACTTCCAGTTCTGACCCGTTTATGCATGTTTAAGATCTGCCTTAGAGCTTATTTTGGACCAGGTTTCACATAAGTATAACTCTCTGAGATTATACAACTTGGTTCATTACCTATCCGATTCATATGCATGTTTCCGATTAATGCTTAAATGTTGACTATTATGCCCTTTTGACTTTAAAACGCGATTTTTGAAAAAGTGAAAGAATAGAAACCTTAGTTACTGATTTATAAACTTGAACCTAAAATTTGACATCAGTTTGAGGTCTAGATTAGGAGTTATGCTCATTAGCGTAATTTGAAAGCTTTATGTTAATTAAACGGCGTAATTAGCGTATAGCCTATTTAAACCCACTTTTTGATATCAAACTTTTTACCCACTGATGTAATATAATATTTTGGGATTTTTGGAGATTTTTATTTAATTTTTGGCTGAGCATAACATAGGTCTCTAAGTTTGATTCGGTTTTTGACGGTTTTGCCCTTTTAAGCCATAAAATGAGTTTCACAAATCCTTTTGACCCCAAACCTTTTCCTACAAATTTTATTTGATAAATATAATATTTTGAGCCTTCTGGAATTATAAAACTATCAGCTTTCCTTTGAAAACCCGAAAATGGCTCCAAATCGCCTTTTTAAGCGTTTTTAACGAATAGTATGTTCTAAAACCATATTAAACATATAAGGTTGATACCTACTGATATCTTTAGTATATTTTTATATATTAACAGTAAGTAAAAGTTTTTAAACTCAGGTTTCCAATTTTGACCTTTTTAGCCTAAGTGAAATTACCAAAATACCCCTAAGGTGCATAGTTTGGTTTTAAGTGATAAGTTTCACATACATGTCATACCCTACTGTTATAACATGTTAAATTAAGTGTATTTACTGTATAAATCAGACCTGTAACTCAGATTACAAATTAAACTCTTTTATAATCTTTTAAATGACCAAAATGCCCTTATAAGGCATAATTTGAATTTAAATTCGTTTGGGGCATAATAGAAGATATCTTACTGATATTATAACATATTTAAGGAATATTAACTCAGGGAACTTGCATATGACTCTTTCGGTTACCCGTAACGCTCTTTTCGCGTTCGGTTCGGTTTATGTAACTAGTTTGCATAAATTGACCGAAACGGGTCAAACATTATCATTTTTGTCTCAAAATCTAGAATGTGCTTAGTATACCCATATTATACAAGTCTTCAAACTTGTCGGGTCTAAATCACATTCTATCTGGTCTTCGCTTAATCGTGCGTTTGAACCGTATCGTCCTTGAAAACTAACCGGTCTAAGCTTAGACTTAAATAAAGACCCGTTAGAAATCTAATAGGTTATTATAAACCTTTGTTCCAGAATAGAAGAACCAGTAAAAGCTACCCGCACTCGCTAATTGTGATTTATACTTACAAAAGTAAATACTTTTAACTTATTTTCCCTATACGGACTTGGGGTACGGTATATAAAATACCGCTTGGTCCGGCATTGAATCTTTAATCGAATAGAGGTTAAATCATTGATATGCTACGTTTTAAAATGTTTTGTTTGCTTAAAGCCTTTGGGGGTTAATGACCATGTCCCGGATATCCTTGGCATCATCTTACGAGATGGCCACGACCTACGCACGGGGTGTAGGCGTACACCCGTCAGTGCCTAACCAAATAATGTGGTGTGTCTATTAATCTTTAACCCGGTCTACGGATCGGGCTACTGAACGCATAAGTAAAATGTAATTCGTTTACAAGTATTATATTCAAATAATTATCCCAAGTTATAAAATATTTTATGCCACGTGCATTCAAATCAATTTTCAAACCTTTTCAAAATGAGTCAGTTAAATTGTATTTACCAGTGTAAACTGACGTATTTTCCAAAAGGTTAAATGCAGGTACTACTCGTACTAGGCTGGCTGTGTTCTAGCGTCCACAATAAGTCTCGCAAGCTTGGATGTCAATAAAACTGTTGAACAATATCTTCTTTTATTTTGATCCGCCTGTGGATCCGTTTCAACTATTCGTGATATTTAATATTACAATTTTATTTAAAGTTGAAATGAACCTATCTTTGCTTCCGCTGTGCATTTATATATTGTGTTGTTTGTCTATGATGATATCAACTACGTCACTATACTCCCCACCGGGCCCACCGATGACACGTGGAAAATAGGGGTGTGACAAGAATCAAGATTAGCATAATTCAACACTTTTTCAAGACCATATTTAACTTTACCAATAATAACAAAGTCATCAAGTTTAGTTGGAAATTTTACATTCCTAGAAGATTTCCTTAAAACACTGCTAGGTTGCCCTATGTTATCTCCCTCAGAATTGCTTATATTTTCCTCAACGTCTAAATTAGTCTCAACCCTACCAGGTTCTAACTCAATATCACTTGGTTGTTGTATATCAACCCTTCCTAAAGCATTATCATAGTTATTAATAGGTTGCTGAGAGTGATTAAGGACTGCAGGATTCATGCTTGTGTTATCATCATAAGGAGTAGAGTCAGCTTTAGAGTTTTGGGTGTCATTTTGATCAAATAAGTCAAAAAAATTTAAGGTATTAACTTCAGGATCTGGAACAAGGGAGGTTTTCTTTTCTTTAAACGGGAAAAAAGATTCATAAAATCTGACATCCCTAGAATAAAACATAATTCTTTGATCTAGACTCCATAGTTTATACCTTTTTTTCTCATTTGAATATCCAACTAGAACACATTTTTCAGCATGACTATTAAACTTATCAGAATTGTTTAAAACAGTGCTAAAACAAAGACACCCAACAATCCTCAGCTGACTCAACACAGGAGCAAAACCAAACACAAGTTCATAAGGAGACCTATCATTTAAGACAGAAGATGGGGTCCTGTTAATCAAATAGGTAGCAGTTAGGATATACTCAGACCAGAATTTAAGAGGAAAACCAGCTTGGAACAATAACGCTCTAGCAACATTTAAAAGGTGCCTATGTTTCCTTTCAACTATCCCATTTTGTTGTGGAGTATGAACACACGAGGTTTGATGAATAATACCATTATTGTAACAAAACTCTTTCATTTGTTTGTTTATAAACTCAGTACCATTATCACTTCTGAACATTTTAATGTGTTTACTGAATTGGGTTTTAAGCATGTTGAAGAACCCTTTTATATTGTAAAACACTTCATCTTTATTTTTCATAAGATAGACCCAAACAGCTTGTGTGTAATCATCAACCACTGTTAGGAAATATCTAGAGTCGTCCCTACTTTGAACCCTATAGGGACCCCATACATCAAGGTGTACATGATCCCCTAAAGACTTAGACTTATGATCAGTTAAAGGAAACGGTTCCCTATGCTGTTTTGCCCTATGACATGTTTCACAAGGTTCAAGTTTAGCATCCTTTTTAATATCTAATTTGTATTTTAAAACATGCAACACAGGTTTAGCAGGGTCTCCTAATCTAGCATGCCAAAGATTAACATCAAGACTAGCATTACACACCTTGTCAGACATAGTAGAACTACCACAGAAATATAGACCATCAAGTTGACTACCAGTCACCAGGACTTTCTTTATTTGAGAGTCCTGAATATAACAATTATGTTCATGAAAAGAAACAGTCAGATTGCAATCTTTGGCAAGTTTATTGTTAGGATCGGAGGCTCTCATGATAGTGTTTGTTTGTTTAAAAATGAATGATTAATGAATATGAAAACATGTTAAGTGCAGCGGAAATGAAAACAAACTTTGTAAACACAATCTAAAGAGAAAATAGTTTGATAAACAATTGCTTCACATAGAATCAAAAGATTACAAATCAAAGCAAAGGATTACAGTCATGCTTACAAACTATACTCCCCCTCAGCCTAATGCCCCAAGGTTGGTTGCACACAAGATGAAAGGATTAGACATGAGGAGAAGAACTCGCTCAGTCAATCAAATGTAACAGTACAGGGTACTGTTACATTTATAGGCAAACCAAACCACTGAGGTATCTCAGCTGACGTCACCATGAAAGCGACGTCTAACAACCTAACAACCTGTATCTACTGTCCTTATACAAACACTGCTAACCTAACCACTGACTATACATAAAACAAACAATTTACTAAACAACTGCTCTCCCTTTATGTCAGTGCTTTCCTCAAGGTTGATCAGTCCTTGACTGGGCAGTGCTTTATCATCAGTAGATAGGACCAGCAGTGTTAGATACTTCAGGGTTTTCATCAGCAGTTGAAAGGGCAGTAGCAGTTGAATATGAGCAGCAGATAGAGACCATCAGTTGTTATAAATCACTTTCAAGGGGAGAGCAAAGTGTAAACCGCTGCTTATTGTGAATCCACTGTTGTGACCTGGTTTTGGCTTTACATTATCTGTTCCCCTGGTAGGGTTCAATCCCAACAATCTCCCCTTGGAACAGATAATGCCAAAACCTGTCATTATTCTGGATCTTTATTTCTCATCAGAAGTTCCCTTACATGTCTTTTAAATTCTTCTTCAAATTCCTTGGAACTTGTGTCATCTTCATCCCTGCACAGTGTAAGCTCAAGGAGATCTAGTTGATCTTCAACACCCAGGCCTAGTGCTTGATTCTTTGATATATGCCTCACTTCTCCATTGGTTCTGACCAAAGTCAATACGTGGGTCTTTTGATCAGACATCCACTTTAGTATTTTTAAACCAAATGGGTTTCTTGGGAGAGATTTATTTCCTGATGAGCTGGATGCATTTGGCCTTGAGAAAAACTGTAAAGCAGTATCTTGAACTTCAGACATTCTTTTAAAAGCTTCTTCTATGACTTTGTTTGCTGCAGCTATATCTTCTGCAACTTCCTTGTCAAGCAGCTCTTGTTTCTTTTGTTGATCAAGCTCACTGTCTGTGATATCCGCTGATGATGATTTGCTTGCTACTTTGACCCTTTTTGCAAGGTCTTGTAGTTTTGCTAAGTTTTCTTTATCTGAAGCTAATTTCTTGGTAGCTTCTTCAATCAGATCATCTTCTTTAAGCCTTTCTTTTTCAACAGTCAGCATTTCCTTCCTTTCTTTTCTCAACCTTGTAACAAAGGCTTCTGCTGTGCTGATCTGTGTTTCAAAGGTCTTGACCTGTTCCTTCAGCTTTTTGTAGTCAGACTTTTTAGGAGTGTCCCTCCTTTTCCTAAGTCTTTCATAAGCTTCGTTCGTTTGCTGCTTGGTCCATTTTGCTATGGCACTTGCAGAATCCACTCTTGCATCTACCAACTCCTGCTTCTTTCTCTTGTATTCAGAAGTAAGATCAGCTATGAGCTTCCTGTATTTATTCCAATTTGGAGCTGTCTTCTTCTTTCTTGGATCATTGTTAACCTTTTCAATTCTTTTTGCCTCATGCTTTAATGCAATTATTGGCCAATCTTTGAAATCTGTTTCTTTAGCAGGATAGAACTTCTCTTTCATTATGTATGCAAGATATTCCTTCCTCAATTCATTTCGTTGATCTGCTTCAGGAGATATGCTTGACATTTCCTTGTTCAAATCACTTGCATATTCTTTTATTTGTTTAACCTTGTTGAGCAGGAATTCTCTTCTTTTCAAGATAGCTTCATTGCCTTGATTCTTGCATTCAATTTTGGCTCTTATCCTTGCTTGTCTTACTTTCATTTCAAGATATTCATCCATGTCTTCTGGAATTATGAAACCTATGAGAGAAGGAAATTTCCTTTTTGAAGGATCATCTTCAGTGTAAAATTGTTTCATCTCATTTTTCACAGCTTCTAATTCCAGTGGATTCTTAGCAGCAACAGGATCATACTTTTCATCAGTGTCCTGAGTTGTTTCTCTTTTTCGTTTGTAAAGCTTAGGAGGTTGTGATGCAAGACTGGTGGGAACAGTGGAAGATGACTGACTAACAGCTATTGAAACAACTGGTGTCTCAACATCTGTTGTCATTACAACTGCTGATATGTCAGCAGTTGTCTTCTGCTTTTGAGCAGGGGATGGAAGTGGTGATGTTGGTAGTGATGGTGGTGAATCATCATCTGATATGAGATTTCTTCTCCTTTTTAATGAAGAAGAAGCAGATGATGTTTTGAGTGGATCAGTGGTGGTAGATTGTATAGCAGTGGTTTGTGGTAGTGATTGACTGACAGTGGTTGAAACAACTTGTGTTTCAATCACTGTTGTCATTACAACAGATGTTGTAACATCTGTTGTCTTCTGTTTTATGACAGGAGGCAGTGGTGATGGTATGATTGTAGATGATGATGATGGTGGAGTAGTAGTTGTAGTGGTGTGTGGTAGAGTGGTGTGTGTTGATGACATGGCAGCTGTTTGGCTACTGACAGCAGTTTTTGTAACTACTGCTGTATCAGCTGTTTGGCTAACAGGTTTTGAGACCTGCTTTTCTTTTTCTTTTACTTTTTCAGGCTCAATATGAAGGCCATGTTCTATTCCCTTCTTCATCATTTGCTTCATTATCTCCCCCTTTTTGGCATTATCTGAAAGGGGGTCATCAAAGAACAGTAAAGATGAAGGAGCCTTTCCAGTGGTAGTTTGGATACTGGCCTTAATAGCCTTGATATCTGCTTGGGCATCCTTGAACCTTGATTCCACCATGTTGTTCAGCAGTTGTACTTGAATAGCGTGCTTTTGATCAGCCATTTGTTGCTGTTTTTCAAACATAGGTTGGAAAATATTCCAAAGCTCATTTGCAGCAAATGCTTGTTGTGGAGCAGGTGCTTGAGCAGGAACAGCATTGGATTGTGCTTTCTGAGCTTTTAAAATCTCTTGCACCATCTCTTTTATTTCAGAAACTGATTCTTCAAGTTTTTCCACTCTGCCCGTCAATTCCTGATATCTTGAATCATCACCTACTTTAGTAGGATCATCTGAATCCCCACTAGCAGTGGTTATATCAATGTGTGTCTTAGGAACAGAATCCCAAAAATCACCCATTGATGCCCCTTGTTCTCGGTACTGGGGACTTCTTTCTTCAGCACTCGATAAACCTTTGATGGTACCAGTGGTTAAATCCAACTCACTGGTGGTCACCGAAGTTGCCATGGAAGAAATTGCCTTCAAGGGAGTCTTACTTATGAAACAACTGTCCAACTGAGGATCTGTTGATCCACCAGTTGTAGTTGTTGCTCCACTTGAACTACCACCGAGAGTTACTTGTAACTCAGGGGGTGTAACCTCCTCAATTGTTGCTGGGATAGCAGAAGTAGTAGCATCAGACCCAGTCACTTGTGGGGGTATACTCTCAGTGACAGGTGATAGAGAGGAACTGGTTTGTGTCTGAGCTATAGCAGCTGCATGCAACAAAGGTAGCATGGATTGTGGCATTATTATTGGTGAGGGGATGGGGGTTGAAAGAGACATGTCCTTGGGATCAGGACTGAGGAAGATGTATCCAAGTGGATTCAGAGCTTCATATTGTGGTGTCCCTGTGCTTACAACCTGATCCTTTTGTGAGGATGCAGGAGGAGTTTTAGGCATGGTTTGAGATCTTTCTTCCAACTGCTGTGAGGAAGTAGCAGCAGTGGTTTGTGGTGACTTTTGTGTTGTCACAGGCATTTCCTCTGGGATCTCATCTTCCAGAGTTGCCGTTGTTTTGGGTTTGGTGGGTTTTCTGGATGTTTTTCTTTTGGTCTTTTTGGTTATGTCAGGTGTGGGTTTCAAAGCAGTGGGCTCAGCAGCTGATACCTGAGGAGCAGTTGTAACCACTAAAATCTGCTCAGGTACCCCTGCTTTTGTTTTTATTGGTGCCATCATCCTTGAAAATGTTTCTTTTGTTAAGCTTTTTATTTGACAATGAACACCTTGTTTTAGCAAATTCAAATTTTCTTTTTCAAATTTTTGTTCGAAATAGTAACTCAAAAATCTTGGAAAAAGTAAAAATGCTTTACTTTCAACGTTTTTCACCATGTCATTGAAAATCTCCTGGGAGTAGTTGTAGTCCTTATTATTCAAAATAGCGTAACCCAGGCATTGAATTTTCAATGGTATTTCGTTAAAAGATGTTGTTTTATTCGAAGCACACATCAAAAGTGTGTGAAATAAAAATCTTGGAGCAGAAGGAAAATAGCCTTTTTGTAAGGTATCAACCTTTGATTGTTCTACATACCCCCTGTTTACGAAATCAGTTTTCATCTCAGCTTTCTCAAAAGAGAGTTTACCTTCCTGATCGTTGAGATTAAAGACTTCGGAGATTGACTGTGGGGTTATTTGAACTGCTTTACCCTGTATTAAGGAGTTAATGGCTATGACTTTTCCGTCTTGTTTTTCAAGCGACGCCTTTTTCCAAAACTCTCTCTGGGTTTGCAGATAGATGGGAGCATTTGCTGTCAACAAAGTTTTGTACTTTGATGCAGATAATGTATCAATGATGGTGTCAAAGGTGTGATTAGCAGTAGGTTTTGTGAGTAAACCCAGATAGTTGTGAGATTGTTTGAATGGTATTTCTATGGATTCTTCGGCCGTTTGAGCGACCTCTTTGGAAGGTGATGGTGATTTAGGTTTTGATTTTGATTTTGTCATTGTTGCGGAGAAGAACGAAGGAAGATTTCGGAGATTTTGAGTAGAAGGGTTGGAAACTGCTATGAGAAGAGAATTTTGGAATTCAATTCGACAGTGTAAAAACCCTGTTTGGGGTTTAGGGCAGGGTTTTATTTAAAAATGATCGCTGATGTGGTAGCGGTTATTACGATCTGAGGGCTAAAAACTGACCACGTGTCAAACACTGATGGAGTGGATGAAGTATGGAGAACAGTTGTTTTAAGGGCCACTGACGTATCAAGCATCAGTAGTTACAACGGTAAAAATTATGGGCAGTGAATGATTTTTACTATCAGTGGATAGCATATCAGTGGATAAGACACTGATTTTGAGCATCAGTGCTTTTTAAGAAAATGATGGATCAGTGATTAACTTTCAGCAGTGGACAGTGTTTAGAAATCAGACGTTGGAACAAAACAGTGGTTAGGGTAAATGGTACAAATCTGAAGAACAGGTGTTTCAGCAACAGTTTTGAGGATTTTCATTCAAGGTTTTGCCACATGTCAATTTTGAAAGACAGTGGTTTAGTACCCCAGATGATGAACACTTTTTACTAAGGCAACTCATTTTCGTTTAATATTCAATTAAAACATGAGTATCCTAGTAATTCAAGCACAGTTTGCAATCAACCTTTGATTAAAAATTTAGGAACAAGCCTGATTATGACATGATCATGACATATGTACCATTTCCTTTTGATCCATTTATGAGGACACAGATACCACCAAAAATAAGGTATTACATCCTGACAGGAGCTGAAACTATTGCCAACAAAAACAAGCAAGAGTTTCAAATATATTATCCCAAAAAAATATATATATATATCCTGGTTAATTGAGAAAATCCTTTGAACACAACAAAAAATGGTTAAAAGATTTTCTAAGAATAGTATCAAAAAGATCTGGTATAATTTCAATAGAGAATGTAATCACATCACTCACAGGTTTTGAAAATGGTCAGTGGTTTGACAACAGTGGTAGGAAACTTTTGGATACATTTTGACCACTGTTTGGAACCATTTTCTTTGTCAGTTGATTGCAAACATGAGGACACATGGATAAATTTTTGAACATTTGTCTAGTCCTCTTTGGAGTTCATTCACTGGAATCAAAACCTTTCCCTGAACAGATGAATGCACATAGTTGCTTAATGACCATTATTACCCCAAACTTTGACTCATAAGTGTTTTATGTTTATACTCTTTTTCTTTTGACAACAAAAGTTTTGAGATAAAACACACTTCTGAGTTTTTGTGAATTTTAGTCCAAAATCACTTTGCAGTAATGTTTTGAGAGACTTGGTCATGTTTTCATCACTTTTTCAACCAATCTCACACTACTTATGATACGGACTCTGATGACCCTTGATTTTCTTAATGTATTTTTACATAGTTGATTTTGTCCTTTTGAGGAACTCAACCTGTTTTCAACACATAAGATCTGAATGACTAAAGTTTCAATTTCCTCTTTATAGAAAACAAAACACTAATGTCTTATGAATCGTAGGTTTTGTTAATCTGAGGTTCATACTTTAGTATTAAATGAAAACATCACAAATATCAAAACAACAGTTGAAGTCAATATTGAAAAATATAGAACAATCCCATAATTTAACAGATATGTTTACAGATCTGAAAACTATGAGTGGCTTTTGCATGATATCACTTGTTGTGTGAAATATGTGTGTCATATGACATCTTGGTTGATTTACAGAGTTTTTGATTAACCATTTTGAACATGATTTACTCGATACTCTGTTTTTCAACTATATACAACCAACCTTAGTGTCAATGAATTTTGAGCCGAACTGTTATGTCAAATTGATTGTTAGATCGAATTTGACTGTCCAGGCTCTGATACCAATTGTTAGGATCGGAGGCTCTCATGATAGTGTTTGTTTGTTTAAAAATGAATGATTAATGAATATGAAAACATGTTAAGTGCAGCGGAAATGAAAACAAACTTTGTAAACACAATCTAAAGAGAAAATAGTTTGATAAACAATTGCTTCACATAGAATCAAAAGATTACAAATCAAAGCAAAGGATTACAGTCATGCTTACAAACTATACTCCCCCTCAGCCTAATGCCCCAAGGTTGGTTGCACACAAGATGAAAGGATTAGACATGAGGAGAAGAACTCGCTCAGTCAATCAAATGTAACAGTACAGGGTACTGTTACATTTATAGGCAAACCAAACCACTGAGGTATCTCAGCTGACGTCACCATGAAAGCGACGTCTAACAACCTAACAACCTGTATCTACTGTCCTTATACAAACACTGCTAACCTAACCACTGACTATACATAAAACAAACAATTTACTAAACAACTGCTCTCCCTTTATGTCAGTGCTTTCCTCAAGGTTGATCAGTCCTTGACTGGGCAGTGCTTTATCATCAGTAGATAGGACCAGCAGTGTTAGATACTTCAGGGTTTTCATCAGCAGTTGAAAGGGCAGCAGCAGTTGAATATGAGCAGCAGATAGAGACCATCAGTTGTTATAAATCACTTTCAAGGGGAGAGCAAAGTGTAAACCGCTGCTTATTGTGAATCCACTGTTGTGACCTGGTTTTGGCTTTACATTATCTGTTCCTCTGGTAGGGTTCAATCCCAACATTTATGAACAGAAACAAGGTTGACACAATAATCAGGAATAACAAACACATCATATAAGATGACCTTATCATTTAGTTTAACATCACCAATGTTAGTTACTAAAGCACTTGTCCCATTGGGATGTTTACCTTTGATTTTATATTCTGTAACATCCATTTGATTTATAAGATTAGTGTCATCCGTAATCATGTGTTGATTTGCCACTGAATCAATTATCAACCCAGCCTTTTTCCCATTATTTCCAAAGTTGGAAAAACAGTAAGCACGTTTAAAGTCACATGTAGGTTTGAAAATATCAGCATAACTGTTAAAACAAACATAATTAGACCTACCCGCAAAGTTACTGCCTTGAGTTTCACTTCTGGACTTATCATTCAACAGGCTAAGTAATTGCGCAATCTGTTCATTTGTTAAACCATTCACAGTAGACGATGAAGCAGTTTCTGAAGCATCAGCAACCACATTATTACTAACCCTGCCTCCCTTATTACCACTTGTTTTAGATTTCATCCAAGAGGGGTAACCAACCAGTTCATAACATCTCTCAACAGTGTGTCCAGTCTTGTTACAATGTGAGCATTTAAGATTTGGGTTAAGGGGTCTAACATTTTTCCTTTTTGAATCAAAAGATTGACTGGTTTTAACAGCAAAGTCGACAGGATTATTAGAGATTTTTTCCGAAAAATTGTTTGAATTTCTATGAGATTCTTCTCCGGATACAACAGAGAAGGCTTCCTTTACAGAAGGAAAAACTTCCCTAGTTAACAGAGAAGTTCTTACAGACTGGTAAACACTGTCAAGACCCCTTAATAACTGCATCAATTTAATCAAGTGATTGAAATCATTAAATTATTTGGATGCATCACAAGTACACGTAGGTAGAAATAGAATTTGATCTAATTGTTTCCACATGCAGTTAAGTTTATGATAATACTCAAAGACAGACATGCCATTGTGAGAAAAGGAATTAATTTTGTAACACCCCGTGTTTCGAAAGTCAAAATCAAAGTCAAGATTGAAGTCAAAGGAAGAAAATATTGCTAATGGTGATCTGTCACTCCTTGCTCAACTCATTTTTTGACTTCTTTGACCTGTAGATAGTCTATTTGCTTTGTTACGTTAGTTGTAGTATGTGGAGTACTTGCTAATAATCGAGGTTTAATCGATGTTCATCGCATGTTTTATCGCATCGCAATCGCATTCGCAGCTCGAATTATGTGTACCGGATATTCTTTTACGTGTGTGCGCCTTCTATGTGTTACTTGTGCATGTTTATTTATGGTTATGTTGTGGTGATTAATCGAAACGCAATCGCAACTCAATCGCAATCGAATCGCAAACGCTAAACGCAAGTTAATTATGATGATTGTATGTTAGATATAGAAGTTGGGATTAAAAGTAATTTGATAAGAAACTCTATCGCATCACAACGCTCAACACGCGAAATCGAAACAGCAAAACTCGTCGCGCCAAACACTCCAATCGAGTGGCCAACCGATCGAGGTGCTACCCGATCGGCCAGCCACTTTCCCCACTTTCCATTTATGGAAACCCTATAAATACCCCTCATATGTCAACATCACTTGATGTTGACAGCCTCTCACTCGACCAACTCGCTCCAGCCTCTATTTCTCTTGATTCCTCGCGATTCGTATAATTTTTCAACTTAAATCTCGTACTTTCTTGATCTACACGCACTCCTACACCTTTCTATCTTTTTAATCTTAACTTTTGACCGTGAAATCACTAGATTTGAGGTGTTCTATGATGATGTCATCATGGAGTTCTTATGAACTTCATGTTTTGGCTTCAATCCACCAAGACAAATTAGATCTGGACGATTTCCACATAAATAAACAAAGATCTTTCATAGATCTGAACATATTCATGGTGAAAAGGATTGAAAAATGGTTTTCAAGCCTTCTTTCAACTCTTTTACACCCAATGCACTCAAACCCGATGGAATCGGAGTTTGTTCTGAACTTCTACTCATTCTTGGTGATGCATTAGTTCTAGATATGAATTCTATCCGGGAGAGATGTTGATTTCGGGTTTGAACATGAACAACCGACTCGAACCGTGAACTGTTCGGACTAGGGTGATTCACGTTTGACCGGGTCACTTGGGACGAGGTAAGGGTCATGTTGTTCAAGCAAGATATCAAAACGTCTCATTTAAGCTACAACATTTCAAACAGAAACAAGTGTTATAACGATCAGACCGTCGGAACAGATTGCCGTCCGATCGGGTTACCACCTGATCGGATTGCCGCCCGATCGATCGGCCGTCCGATCGGGCTGCACTAGGTTCCATACTTAAACTACTTTGCAAACTATTCAAAGGATCTGAACGTTGAAACGGATTACCACCCGATCGGATTGCCATCCGAACGAGTGACCGTCCGATTGTGTGCGTTTGGGACTTAAACAATTTTCAACATGGTCAATGCATACGGATTGCCACCCGATCGGATAGTCATCTAACCGAGTGACTGTCCTACGGTGAACTTGTTCTCAACCTGAGAAGCCTCGCCAATCGGATCGCCGTCCGATCGAACGGCCGTTCGATCGACCGACCTGAGGGGTAGAGATACTTCTCTGTTTACAAAATGCTACAACGAAAACTTCAAAAGGCAAACCATCATACATAAACACATCCATCCCCAACGAGGTAACAATCCAATCGAATGGTCACCCGATCGGATGACCATCCGAACGGATTGTCACCCGATCGACCGGCCATCTGATCGGATTGCCATCCGATCAGATTACCATTCGAATCCCCGACACTTTGTTCCGTTTTACACGCCGCTTATCGTTTATGCTATCGTTAACTATTCAGGCTAATCTCACTCTAGCGCTCCCTTCAATCCATCATCGCTGTGAGTATACTCGAAACCTTTTTGCTTTACGCACTTTTAGGTGTTACATACGTTACTTATACTAAATCACCTCGAACACACGACGCTATACTTTAACGCTAACCGTTACCGCATGTTATACGTGACTTAATGAATGCTTGTTTGTTATGTTTACACATGGATTGTTGTCTACCTGCCTTAGCAACGATAGTACTATAGTTTGGACTCAGCACCTGTTCACTCAGGGGTTGTTAAGGACAATTAATCACATGGGTCACAATGGTGAACATGTATTACGAACTGCCTTGCGCAGTCAACCCGTAGTCATTGGTATTGATAGGATCATGTCGATAACTTACGTGCTTCATTTCACACTGTGTACGTGCTGGTTATGCGTAATAGATTTCGAACTCTATTATATCTATTAAACTTGTATGCTCACCTTTACACTATGTGTATTGACTCTTACTTTAACGTATGTGGCAGGTGCTTAAGATGTTTAAATGCTTGGCTTGCTGTGAAATCGAGGCTAGGAAAGGTCTAGAAACAAATAAACGAATTGTCTGTATTTAAATTCTGAGTTGTCGGAACAGAACAATTTGTCTTGACTTTGCCTGTAATAATTATGTTACTTTTTATGTCATGGTATGGGACATAATGCTTTAAATAATTGGTAATCATAGTTGTTATGGAAACTTCTGGACAATCTGTTTCGCTCAGTGCCACGCCCCGATGTTTCCGCCATCGGTTGGGGTGTGACAGATTGGTATCAGAGCCATAATTATAGGGAATTAGGAAAGACTCGACCTAGTCCGGGTTGATGCCTTAGAAACGACCTAGTCTATAGTTAGGTACCAACAGACCGACTTGTGCATACCCTGTAAGGGTTTTGTACGAGCTTACTTGCTATTTCTCGCTTACGTTACACTATCACTGCACTCTATTATTTCAAAATGAACAAGTGATTAGGTCGAGATTAGGTGTGAAAACCGCAAACTCTCGACTAAATTTCTTATTCAACCCGCATTTTTACCTAAGGATAGGAAAAATTGCGTTGAATCAGGAGTGAAATCCATACTTTGACGCATAAATTCTTCTTTATTTCTATCAAAACAGGAACGAAATTGTTAAGTCAAGGGTGAAACCCGAACCTTGACGGCTTGTTCCGATCCCTACTTCGGTCTCGACGGACTCCAACGACTTGAGGTCGTGCTGTAACTGGAAGGATGCGTGCAATTTCCCAAAATCGAGGCAAGAGCACCATTCCGAAGGATAAAGTGGGTACTCCGAGTCCTTGTGAATAGTCGAATCACTTTGGGAAATCAATGTCTCGCACCCAAGACGATCTATTTCTCGCTTTTATGTGTTTCGATTCTGGATTTTCCGCCGCTAACTCTGATGATTTGTCGTTTTTACATGGATTTTATGTGTTTTTTTATCTGTCTATGTGTTACGATTCTTTTTTTGTGATTTATTCGCTTTTCGCTATCACTTTGATCGACACACACGACTCGCACTGCACATCTATCTCAACACGCTAACAAATCGCTACTAGTGGACGATCGCATGCTATGTTACTCGCTTATGCTATACTACTCGCTGTGTACTCGCTAATGGCAATCGCTGTTCTCGAACGCTCACGGACTTTGAAAGATAGGTTTCTGTATTCTAACTGCCTCTATGTGCTTCTATGTGCTCTTATGTGTCTCACGTGCTTACGTGCTTCTATGCTTATGTGAATATGTGATTAGGTGCCTATGTGTTTATGTGGTTACGTGACTATACGTGTTACTGAACTTTAGTAGTATTAGGCGTGTGAGGTGAGATTTGATTATATTGTGTCAGAGTCCTATGACGATGTCTGTTGCAGACAATGTCGTCATCTGGATCCCGTCACCCGCGCGCTGCTCGCCAGAGCTAGAAAGACAAACGCTTTGCTGCTCTCGTCGCTAAGCAAATGGCAAAAGTTGTTCCTTAGATCGTGAGTGAACTATACGAGAATGTGAGCAAATCGTCTGAAGAGTCCAGGACTGAAACCCCTAAAGCTGCTTTCAGCTTCAAGTAGTTTAAAGCTTGCAGACCGAAAGAATTCACTGGCGAAGATGGCCCTACGTCTTTGTTTCAATGGTTTCATTCGATCGAGGTCACCCTGCGTCAGAGTGGCTGTCCTGACAATCTCCGCACTCTGAATGCTACCGGCGTCTTCCAGTCCCGCGCTTTAGACTGGTGGATGTCCGAGAGGAACAAACGCGGAAATGATGTAGGTTATGGTTTGACATGGGATGAGTTGAAGAATGTCATGTTGGAAGAGTTCTGCCCTCCCCATGAGCGCCAAAAGTTGGAGGATGAATTCCAGCACATAAAGCAGAAGGATGGTGACAACGCTGCTCTAACTGTTCGCTTCAAGCAGTTCAGTATAGTCTGTCCTGATCAAGTCAAGACTGCTGATATGACGATCAAGAAGTACATCCGAGCTCTGTCGGATTGTGTTGCAGATTTTGTGCATGCTTCAAAGCCAGCAACAATCGAGGAAACCTACCTGCTTGCCGCTGAATCAACGACAAGCGAGTCAAAGTTGGTTTTTGGGAAAAAGCTTCAAAGAGCCTGCATCAAGCTACCACCGCCGCATCAGCTGAAACCGCCGCTACTCCTCAGTGCTCTAAGTCCTCTCGTCGCAAGAGGAAGAACAACAACAGCAACTCCAGCAACAAGAACTGTGTTGTCACTGCTGTTGCTCCACTCCAAGCCGTACCGACTCCGAAGCAATCTCAGCACCGATCAGCTCCAGCACCAGTTACCCAAGCACCGCCTGCAAAGCGTGCTTATACAGGTCCTCTCCCTGCTTGCCCGACATGTACCTACCATCACCCAGTGGGTATTGCCTGCCGATTTTGTGTGCACTGCAATATGTACGGCCACTTCACCGCTAACTGCCATACAGGTCCTCGACAAGCACCAGCTCAAGCTACTTCTCATCAAGCTCTACTTCCCGCCCCTCAAGGCTAACAAGTGGCTCAGCCAGAGTCTGCTTCGTGTGTGGTGATCCCAACCATTTCGCGAACATGTGCCTGAACAGGGTTGTGAAACAAGAGCCCCAGCAGCAGCAGCCTCAGTAACAGAAACAGCAGCAGCAACAGCCTCAGCAGCAACAGCAACAAGCAGCTCGCGCCCGAACTTTCAACATCAATGTGTGCCAAGCCCAGGCTGACAACAATGTGGTCAATGGTACGTTCCTTGTGAATGGTATTTATGCTTCGTGTTTGTTTGGTACTGGAGCCGATAACTGTTTTGTATCATTTGAGTTCGAGAAGCTCCTTAATCGTAAGCGCTCCCATCTCCCCTCAACGTTCGATGTTGAAGTCGCCACCGGAAGCACCGTCACTGTCAATTCTGTTCTTGGTGATTGTACTCTTGAGCTCAACAATCACATCTTTCCGATAGACCTGATTCCGATGCAACTCGGACGTTTTGACGTCATAGTAGGCATGGACTCTCTTCGTGAAAACCATGCTGAAGTTGTGTGCTTCGATAAGATGATTTGATTCTCGCTCGCTAAGAGTCCTGGAGTAAACCCTGTTGCTAAAGCTCCTTATTGACTCGCTCCGTCCGAAATGCGCGAACTCTCGAGTCAGCTCCAGGAATTACTTGATAAAGGCTTCATTCGCCCAAGCACCTCTCCTTGGGGCGCACCAGTCCTTTTCGTTAAAAGAAGGATGGGTCGTTCCGGATGTGCATCGACTACAGGGAATTGAATAAGCTGACAATCAACAATCGCTATCCCCTGCCTCGAATCGATGATTTGTTTGATCAGTTACAAGGTGCTACGTGTTTCTCAAAGATCGATCTACGTTCAGGCTATCACCAGCTACGCATTCAAGAGGATATACCCAAAACCGCTTTTCGCACTCGATACGGCCACTATGAGTTCATTGTTATGCCTTTTGGTTCACCAACGCACCCACGGTTTTCATGGATCTGATGAATCGCGTGTGTAAACCATTTCTTGACCGCTTCATCATCGTGTTCATCGATGATATCCTAATCTATTCCAAGTCGAAAACCGAACACGCGCAGCATCTACGTTTGGTTCTCGAGCTACTCCAAGGGAATCGACTCTACGCCAAGTTCTCCAAGTGCGAATTTTGGCTGGAGGATGTTCAATTCCTCGGTCATATTGTCAATAGTCAAGGTATTCATGTCGACCCAGCGAAGATCGAAGCTGTTAAGAGTTGGGTTACACCTAAGAACCCGTCTGAAGTCCGTTCTTTTCTCGGACTAGCGGGCTATTATCGTCGATTTATCGAAGGGTTCTCTAAAATCGCCGTGCCGCTTACCTCTCTCACGCATAAAGACAGATCTTTTGTTTGGGGAACTGAACAAGAGTCTGCCTTCCAAACCCTCAAGCATATGCTTTGCAATGCTCCCATCCTTACTTTACCCGAAGGAAACGACGACTTTATTGTCTATTGTGATGCCTCGAACCTTGGTCTTGGTTGTGTCCTTATGCAACGAGACAAGGTTATCGCTTACGCATCTCGTCAGCTCAAGATCCACAAGAAGAACTATACAACCCATGACCTCGAGCTAGGCGCAGTTGTTTTTGCGTTAAAGATTTGGCGACACTACCTTTATGGTACGAAGTGTATAGTCTTCACCGACCATAGGAGCCTACAACACATCTTAAACCAGAAAGAACTTAATATGCGTCAACACCGATGGGTTGAACATCTCAACGATTACGACAGTGAGATTCGTTACCATCCAGGCAAAGCAAATGTCGTTGCCGACGCCCTCAGCAGACGAAGCTACTTGCATAGCATTCCCAATATTCAAGTCCAACATCATCTCGAAACTCTCATCCGCGAAGCCCAACATGCTTGTTTTACCGAGCGAACTTTGAAGAAGGAAAGGATCTATCACGAGGGAGCCCAGCTAGTGAATAAGTCGAATGGGATATTCCATTATCTAGACCGAATTTGGATCCCCAAGCGAACTGATTTACGACAGATCTTGATGTACGAAGCCCAAAAATCTCGATATTCTATTCATCCCGGTGCCGATAAAATGTACCAGGACCTTCGCTACAAGTACTGGTGGTCGGGCATGAAGAGAGATATCGCTCTCTACGTTGGGAAGTGCCTGACTTGCTCGAAAGTCAAGGCCGAGCATCAAAGACCCTCTGGCTTGCTTGAACAACCCGTGATCCCTACATGGAAATGGGAAAGTATTTCCATGGACTTTATAACGAAACTCCCGCGCACATCATCAGGCCACGACAGCATCTGGGTTGTCGTTGACCGTTTAACTAAATCTGCTCATTTTCTGCCAATACGAGAAGACTACAAGGTAGAAAAATTAGCCCGAATCTACACCGTTGAGATCATATGTCGACATGGGACGCCTCGCGACATCATCTCTGACCGCGATGCTCGGTTTACCTCGCATCTATAGGAAATGTTTCAAACTGCTCTAGGTACTACACTTAATCTAAGTACCGCTTTTCATCCCCAAACCGACGGTCAGACTGAGAGAATGATTTGTACCCTTGAAGACATGCTCCGTTCGTGTGTTATAGATTTCGGTGGTAATTGGGACGCATACTTACCTTTAGTCAAATTCTCGTACAATAACAGTTATCATTCCAGCATTCAAATGGCACCATTTGAGGCATTATATGGAAGAAGATGCCGATCGCCTATTGTATGGCACGAGATCGGGCACGAGCAATTAACCGGTCCTGAGCTATTGCAAGAAACGACCGACAAAATCCTCCAAATTCGAGACAATCTGTTAAAAGCTCGGAGTCGTCAGAAAAGTTACGCCGATAGACGAAGCAAGCCCCTTGAATTTGACGTTGGCGATCACGTACTCCTAAAGGTATCACCTTGGAAGGGTGTGGTCAGATTCGGCAAGAAAGGGAAACTCGCGCCTCGATACGTTGGACCCTTTAAGATTCTGGAAATGATCGGAAAAGTGGCCTACAGACTCGAACTACCGGAGGAACTTAACAACGTCCACCCGACTTTCCACGTGTCGAACCTCAGAAAGTGTCTGTCTGAGAATGATTTGTATGTACCACTTGATGATCTTCAAGTAAACGAAACACTACACTTCGTGGAGAAGCCAGTCGAGATCATGGATCGCCAAACCAAGCAGCTCAGACGCTCGCGCATTCCTATTGTGAAAGTTCGATGGGAAGGCAAACGAGGCGCAGAGTTCACTTGGGAACTCGAAAGCGACATGAAGGCGAAGTACCCACAGTTGTTTGTTATGGCTTCAGCCTAATTTCGGGATGAAATTCCCTTAAGTAGGGGAGGCTGTAACACCCCGTGTTTCGAAAGTCAAAGTCAAAGTCAAGATTGAAGTTAAAGGAAGAAAGATTGCTAATTGCGATCTGTTACTCCTTGCTCAACTCATGTTTTGACTTCTTTGACCTGTAGATAGTCTATTTGCTTTGTTACGTTAGTTGTATTATGTGGAGTACTTGCTAATAATCGAGGTTTAATCGATGTTCATCGTATGTTTTATCGCTTTATCGCATCGCAATCGCTATCGCATTTGCAGCTCGAATTATGTGTACCAGATATTGTTTTACGTGTGTATGCCTTCTATGTGTTACCTGTGCATGTTTATTTATGTTTATGTTGTGGTGATTAATCGAAACGCAATCGCAACTCAATCGCAATCGAATCGCAAACGCTAAACGCAAGTTAATTATGATCATTATATGTTAGATATAGAAGTTGGGATTAAAAGTAATTTGATAAGAAACTCTATCGCATCGCAATGCTCAACACGCGAAATCAAAACAGCAAAACTCGTCGCGCCAAACACTCCAATCGAGTGGCCAACCGATCGGGCTGCCACCCGATCGGCCAGCCACTTTCCCCACTTTCCATTTATGGAAACCCTATAAATACCCCTCATATGTCAACATCACTTGATGTTGACAGCCTCTCACTCGACCAGCTCGCTCCAGCCTCTATTTCTCTCGATTCCTCGTGATTCTTGTAATTTTTAAACCTAAATCTTGTACTTTCTTGATCTACACGCACTCCTACACCTTTCTATCTTTTTAATCTTAACTTTTAACCGTGAAATCACTAGATTTGAGGTGTTCTGTGATGATGTCATCATGGAGTTCTTATGAACCTCATGTTTTGGCTTCAATCCACCAAGACAACTTAGATCTGGATGATTTCCACATAAATAAACAAAGATCTTTCATAAATCTGAACATATTCATGGTGAAAGGATTGAAAGATGGTTTTCAAGCCTTCTTTCAACTCTTTTACACCCAATGCACTCAAAGCCGATGGAATCGGAGCTTGTTCTGATCTTCTACTCATTCTTGGTGATGCATTAGTTCTAGATCTGAATTCTATCCGGGAGAGATGTTGATTTCGGGTTTGAACATGAACAACCGACTCAAACCGTGAACTGTTCAGACTAGGGTGATTCATGTTCGACCGGGTCACTTGGGACGAGGTAAGGGTCCTGTTGTTCAAGCAAGATATCAAAACGTCTCATTCAAGCTACAACACTTCAAACAGAAACAAGTGTTAGAACGATCTGACCGTCAGAACGGATTGCCGTCCGATCGGGTTACCACTCGATCAGATTGCCGCCCGATCGACCGGCCGTCCGATCGGGCTGCACTAGGTTCCATACTTAAACTACTTTGCAAACTATTCAAAGGATCTGAACATTGAAACGGATTACCACCCGATCGGATTGACATCCGATCGAGTGACCGTCTGATTGTGTAACGTTTGGGACTTAAACAATTTTCAACATGGTCAATGCATACGGATTGCCACCCGATCGGATTGTCATCCGACCGAGTGACCGTCCTGCGGTGAACTTGTTCTCAACCTGAGCCTCGCCAATCGGATCGCCGTCCGATCGAACGGCCATTCGATCGACCGACCTCAGGGGTAGAGATACTTCTCTGTTTACAAAATGCTACAACGAAAACTTCAAAAGGCAAACCATCATACACAAACACATCCATCCCAAACGAGGTAACAATCCAATCGAATGGTCACCCGATCGGATGACCATCCGAACGGATTGTCACCCGATCGACCGGCCATCCGATCGGATTGTCGTTCGAATCCTTGACACTTTGTTCTGTTTTACGCGCCGCTTATCGTTTATGCTATCGTTAACTGTTCAGGCTAATCTTTCTCTAGCGCTCCCTTCAATCCATCATCGCTGTGAGTATACTCGAACCCTTTTTGCTTTACGCACTTTTGGGTGTTACATACGTTACTTATACTAAATCACCTCGAACACACTACGCTATACTTTAACGCTAACTGTTACCGCATGTTATATGTGACTTAATGAATGCTTGTTTGTTATGTTTACACATGGATTGTTGTCTACCTGCCTTAGCAACGATAGTACTATAGTTTGGACTCAGCACCTGTTCACTCAGGGGTTGTTAAGGACAATTAATCACATGGGTCACAGTGGTGAACATGTATTACGAACTGACATGCGCAGTCAACCCGCAGTCATTGGTATTGATAGGATCATGTCGATAACTTATGTGCTTCATTTCACACTATGTACGTATTGGTTATGCGTAATCGATTTCGAACTCTATTATATCTATTAAACTTGTATGCTCACCTTTACACTATGTGTACTAACTCTTACTTTAACGTATGTGGCAGGTGCTTAAGATGTTTAAATGCTTGGCTTGCTGTGAAATTGAGGCTAGGAAAGGTCTAGAAACAAATAAACGAATTGTCTGTATTTAAATTCTGAGTTGTCGGAACAGAACAATTTGTCTTGACTTTACCTGTAATAATTATGTTACTTTTTATGTCATGGTATGGGACGTGATGCTTTAAATAATTGGTAATCATAGTTGTTATGGAAACTTCTGAACAATCTGTTTCGCTCAGTGCCACGCCCCGATATTTCCGCCATCAGTTGGGGTGTGACAAATTTTTTGATACAAATTAAAGACCATCGACCCATCAACCTTATCATAGGTTTCTTTTAGTTCTTTCCACACAACAGAGGCAAGTTTAGAATAAACATGACCCAAAGATAATTCTTCAGACACAGAATTCAAAATCCAGGTAAGAACAATAGAATTACAACGATCCCACTGTTTTCCTAACACTTCATCAGTAGTAGATCTAGCACAGGATCCATCAATAAACCCTAGCTTATTCTAACTTGTAAAGCCAGATTCATAGCATTAGCCCAAACATTGTAATTATCGGTGCCTTTTAGTTTTATATTAACAATAGTCAGATTAGTCGAGTCACTAGGATGAAGTAAAGTGGGTCACCAGCATCAATTTTACTAACCAGAGTGCCACTATCAGAATCACTATCCTTACCAGGCATGATAACAGGCAATCAAGAAAACAAATAAATATAGTAACAACTACGGCGAAGCCAAGACAGGGAGTAGGATCAGAGGTTCGTCACTCAAAGGGTGCCTCTGCAAACTATGTCAAGGGAGCCACAAACCAACACAGATCAATCACAGATAATCAAAAAACACGAAAACAAACAATCAACAAGAATGCAACAGAGAGTAAAACGAGAAAGGGTTAGAATACTCTCACAGCGGGTGCTTATAAATCCAGCGGATCAGGCCTGTAACCTTCACTTAGGGTTACAAGCAACTGATCAGAAGACCAAAATCAAAATTCTGTTGGTTTGCCCTTAAAAGAGACCAACGAGAACTCTTCTCAGCACAAAAAAAACCCTTTGATATTAGGGTTTTAATTCTTCAATAAAAACCACAGCCTCCAAGAGGATGAACACCACTAGAACCGGAATCGGCAGAATCAATAGAAGCTACCAAGACTCCGGAAAACAACAGCGGCCTTCAATGATCAAACCGGATCTGAGCGGAACCCTAGAACGCAGCGGATGGCGGAACAGGAACCCCAAGAGCACCTAGTGCTCTGATACCATGTCAAGAACACGATATCAAGAACAATACTGATATTATAACACTTCAGTCGGCACAGATTGCCGTAATAAACAAACCAAACGGAACAGATTTGCCGATACGATTACAATGAACAGCATATGCAGATCTGTGATATGATCTGCTGTAAACAAAAGAACAAAAACAAGTCACTCAGCTCTCGAACAAACAGGGAATCAAGCCCTAGACAGCAGCCGGTTGACAGACAAGAAGGAACTCAGCAATCGTATGTGAGAGAGGTGAGCGATAGTGTTGATGTATCGCCAAACCGAGACCAGCACCCCCTTTATAATAGACAAGGGCTTCAGCCCAGCGACCAGAACCCTCAGCAGCAGCCCAAAAGGCCCAACAACAACAACGGAAACAAAAAAAGAAAGGAAAGGATTAATATGAGGCACAAATATATGTAGAAGATATTGAATTGGATGGAAAGGAAATACTATATAAATATATAGTTCAACAAACTTCATCCGGATCGTTATGAGGGTTGGGAATTTAATCATCTTGTATAATTTATGTGCATACTTACACGTCTGAGGATGACGGTGTTCATGGTGCGTGGAAGCACCATGAGCTCATGTGAAGGATGACAGAACAGAACCTTTCTTTTGGTGAGAAACCGGTGACTGTTTTCGCTTCCGAGTGCAACCTTAAAACATCCACTTCATGTTATATAGTATGTTATTATAATTTGTTAGATATTTTATTGAATAAATATGTTTTGAGATCATGTATGAAACCTGGAAGAGATCCCATTGGCCTACTGGACCTGAATACATTGTGGAATCGACCGGTGTTAACGACAAGGATAAAACCGCTGCTCATCTGAAGGTATATGATATGGATACGTACATGTATTATCGTATTTGTTCATATGCAGTTTTAGCGTGTGGATATTCTATAAGGGTGGACGGTATCATTCACCGAACACATGCGGGGAGTTGTTTTCACCGAGTGGTGATCGGCTGCCTGCAAGATTTCGGTGAGCGGGTAGTGGGTAATTCGGTGTATACTCACCGATGCGGGAAGAGGAGGGAAGGAAGAGAGAGGAGGGTTTAATGGTGGGTCTCAACCCCTTTCAACCAATCACAATTTTTTTTTAATTTTTTACCACTCTCTAGGTGTTTGAACCATTGTCATTGATTGAGTGCAAAATGGGGAGTGAAATGGGGACTTGACATGGCATGATATTATTGGCTAGAGAATAACTCAAACACCCTAAGTGATGGAACCATACCCTCTACCCTAAGGGGGGTAGGGGTGGTCATCACTTATCACTCACTCACAACTTACAATCAAGTTCCGACATGTCATCAAGCATTATTTCATCACTAGGGATGGATTTTAGTGGAAATGTCCATCACTCACCACCACACACAACAATTTCCCTCACCACCCAACACCCAACAACGCGTGATATATTCAACGCGTTTTCATTTTGACGCGTCATACAATTGAGTGGCGGTGGTGTTTGGGATTGTATAACTCGTTATATACACTCATCACGGGGTAAAAGTGTTCCACCCCGGGTCCCCTAACTATCGCGCTATATGTTTTTGTTTTGTTTGAAACTTGTTTTGTACTCATAAAAGAAAGTAATTCGATGATCAGTCACATGGCTATGTTTGTAAATTATTCCACTAAAAGGTTAACTGGTTATCAAATTACTGGTTAGGTTAATAATCGGTTTCGCTTGTTCGAAACCTATAACCTATGTAAACCAATTAGGTTAACAGAAAGTGGTTAACCTATAATAAGTTTAAACAAATAGTTTTTTTAATATTAAATAACTCAAAGAAAAAAACAAAAGAACGCTAAACATATGATACATACTCAATAAACTTCTATTTTATTTATTTTTTAATTTTTAGAAATAATAATATTGTTAAACAAAACACTCAAATAATACATAAATTTTGTTAAACAAAACACTCAAAACGTTTGTGTAAGTGGGCAAAATGATTAAAAAAAACACACTCAAAAAATACCGGTTTGATTATAAAACATATTTTTTTCATTACCGGTCTCAAACCTACGATTTTTTCTAACCTGAACTGGTTCAGTTATGGTTAATAACTACAAGTTTGATTATAAAACAGATTTTTTTTTGTTCACCTCTGGGCTCTGCCACTAAGCCTCTGAGACTCTCCCGGCCCAAGTCCAAATCACTGATGAAATAAATGTAATGCCCATTAAACGCATGTTAGCCTTAGTGCCATGTATAAGCCTACAATATATTTTTGTTTTCCATCAGCCCAAAACATCTTCTCTCTATGACTCTATCATGTCATAAATGATCCGCTTGATCGAAGCAACTGATTATAACAATTCCGATATCCAAATGTCAAAGTCAAAGTGAAAACGTTTAAAGTTAAAACTACACCTTTGGTCTTTTAGATACATTAGATTTGTGATGAATGTAATGTTTAAAGATTCAACGGAGTTTCAAATAGTTAGACCGTGTGTAATGGTTTCAAATAGGCAAGAGGGTTTTCACTAACTTTTTTCTCTAAGTTGTGTAATGGTTTCACCAAATCAATTTAAATAAAAAAATATATTAGAGATTGAGTGTGATGTGGTTAATTGTGATTGGGTGAAAAAATTAGTCAAAAATGGTTTGTGTGCAAACTCCCGCTCCACGATTAATGTTTTAATTATGATTTAAAGCAAAGGAAGTGTGGAGTTGAAATAACTCACTCGGGGACTTTCTTAAGAAAAATAAAAGAAAGGGCCATCTTTTTCTCAACAATTCATGTTATTTGATCCATTCGGCTCCTTTATGTAAAATGGATAAATTGCTAGATGCATGGTCCAATCATTGATCCCAAAATTAGAAATGTCACAAAATACATTCCCGTTCTCAACCCCTGACCAATATAATGAGCTCTTGCGAGTTGCAGCCTGCAATCCGAACTGAGGACGCCCCCCCTTTCTTGGCCCTTCCTTTGCCAGTTGCTTGCTCCACGAAAAAACCCAATCACACCCTACTTGAGTGGTGTTTCATGCCCAAAAGACTGATGTGGCAAGGAGGCATTAAACCATATCACTTAGTCTTAGGAGGAATATAGAAGTGTGATGTGATAAGTCACAAGACACATGGAAAGTAATGGCCAAAAACTGAAAAAAGACATTTAATGTTTGTGAGTGTTCATGTTCTATATTCGCTATCAAACCTTATCCATATGTTTTCAAAAGTACGTACGTTTCAGTGAGTTTAGTCATCTATGAATCGACATTTTCATATTTTCAAAATCACATGCCATGACAAAAGCAATTTAATTACCTTCGAAGTACCCCCCCCCCTAGAAAATAAATCATGGGTCTGCCCTTGCCCATGTATATCTAATAGTACCTGTATTTTTTTCCTTAGGAGACAGGTCTTTTCCAGCCTATGCATGGGTGTGAAAACAATGATGACATGAGTGCATGATCAAGAATAATTGAAAAAGTACAAGTTGGGATGCATTAAGCACATCCATATCCTCAAAGTACACTTTTAAAATTCCTGCCAAATATTGGACCAACCACACACAGTCAGTTACTGTATTCACTAAAGGTTTTGATAATGCTATCACAAAAGGGGGTAAATGAATACCATCATATACCATTGATATACAGAAAGAAAAGGCAACGAGTAATTCACGAATGTCATATCGGATTCATGAAACTCATCAGTCACATTTATCCTATTTAGATCACCATGAACTTTTTTTCTAAAGTACAGGAAATGCTAGTTTTAGATTCAATCACTTTAGTATTGTTTTGCAACATATGAAGTTGTGTGTGTATGTGTATGTGTGTTTGCGTGTGTAATGGGGGTAGAAGATCCTTTTCTCTATTCCCCACACCCCATCAAATAATGTTTCATTCTGGTCCCTATATGCATGTGTGTAACTTGGAGAGCAAAGATGAGAGGGGGTCACATTCACATACCTAACTAACTTTTTAAATTACCCATGTCCTTTTAAAATAACAAAAAGATTTTTTTTGTGGAACAAGTTGATCATCAGTGCCCCCCTGGTTATGGACTATTTGACTTTAGATCATACTTGTCATGGCGGTAACAAACCGACGTCACGTGGAGGCTCATCATTCACTATATACTTTTTACATGTGTAGATTCATTTGTTCCATCAAATATGAAATATGAAATCTTTGATACAAAATTACAGATAAGAAATCAAAAACATAATGAAACTTACTGCCCAGTTTTATAAAATTAAAATACAACACATCAACCATAATATTTGTATATAATCTAAAGAATTAAGGCACATACACTTTCATCTATAACTTGCTGTCACAAGAAATTCAGGTATGCTTAAATTTGCAAAAGGGGGCAACCAAGGTGAACTTGAGTGATTTAAGCACTTCACTTGACATTTGACCTATAGGTATGCTTGCATTTTGTCTTCATGAAATGGCATACAATTTTAGCTACACTGGATTAAAACTTACAAGGTATAAAGGGTATTGTAGTCCCTTTGTATCATGAAATTGCAACATTTGATTAGATACTCGGTTTCAAGACGGCGTTTGACTATTTTTAAAATGTCAAAATAAGCTAATCTTGAGGACAAAATCAATGACACCAAAAATAAGAACACAAGTATAAATGAGTTCAGAACTTCCCAAAAACAGAATTGTTCCAGTTTTTCATTATTTCGTAGGACATCGTAAAAGGTTGGAGCATAATGACAAGCAAAAAATACCAAAGTAACACGACAAATCTAGTTTAAAGAATATCTCCACTAAGAACGGTTATTTTAGAGATGGCACAAGAATAACATAAGTTTTTTAAGGTTAGACAAGATAATGTTGACCAACATGACACTCAATCTCTACATCTAGTTTTTGGTTAATAATCATGTTAGCCCATAAATACACCGAAGATCATCATTTCATCACATGAACTTGTACCCGAAATAGTTTTTGCTAATACAAAATATAATATGAAAGAACAAGCATGAACTGTGGGGCAGTGGATGCACGTTGTGTGGTTTAAGTGAGCGAAAGATTTCTAAATCTCAATTAGTGGTAGGTATAAGATATCATTCCTCTTTCGGGACACGAAGGGTGTCAGCTTTCTATGTAATCATTTTAATGGAGTATTAATTAAGACTCAGTGATAGGGTTAAAACCTTGGGGAAGAAGAAAACTAAGAGATAGGGAGATATTTGACTCAAATTATGCTTATTCTCATTCCATACGTAACATCCACATAAATAGGTAACATCCACATAAATAGGTAAAAACTTACATAAGACACCCCCCCCCCCCCCCACTAAACCAAAAATAGCATACTAATCCCTTGACTATAAAAAATAAAAATAAGACACGTAACAATACTCCCCCCTTAACCTACTTTTTGACCTCAAAAAGTACTTCAAGAAACCTTGTCTTCATCCTCTTCCGTTGCTTGTTTTTCATCATCTACCACTTCAAGTATGTAGAGTTGTTTTTTCTTACACTTGTGCCCCGGAACGAACCTTTCGGTACACCAGAAACATTCCCCCTTTGCCCTTTTTTGCTCAAGTTCATCACTCGTCAAACGCCTCGATCTAAGGATTCCTGGTGTAGAACTTGATGGCTCGGTTGTTGGACTTGGCAGCAAGGGTAGTTTTGAACCATTAACGGGAGGTGTTATTTTGACATCTTCGGGTTACAGCCCATCCTCCACAGCGTTGAAACGCTTCATCAAGCATGTGTTGTTCATAGTTTGAATTCTTGCTAACCCATACGCCTCACGTAGTGTTTGAGGCTTGAACATCTTTACCGGCCCTTTTATTTCCGGCTTCAAACCCTTCAAATATAGGCTAACGGCATAAAGTTCGCTAACGGTAACCTTGTTAAGCAAACGATCGAAACCTGAATTATATTCTTGTAGACCCTTGGCGTCATCAGTAAGTTAAACGAGAGAAGCAATCTCTTCCATAGGGTCTTCAAACATTGCATCAGAAAAACGGGCAGAGATCGAACGAACATAGTCCGCCCATGGGACCTCGGCAACCGTGGCATTACGGGTCTTCAAGTAGGCACGGTGCCATTGGAGGGCATCGCCTTCCAAGTGAACCGCAGCACAGCGTAATTTCGAGTCATCGGGAGTGTCATCCATCGAAAAAAAATGTTCGCAATGATAAACCCACCCCTCAACATCGTCCCCCGAAAATTTAGGGAAGTCGATCTTACCGATACGGAATGGTTTGGATGTTCGTGAGTCATCATCTGGGCCGGAGAAGGACCCGAAGGAACTACCCGACGACTGCACGGCTTTGTCACGCACCGCCTTCAAAATCTCTTCCTGCTGCTTCGAAGATTGTTCCTGTTGCTTCATCAGGGCCGCTAACGCAGCTTGGATGTCGCTGATTGCCTTACCATGGGACTTGAGGGTGTTGTCGATTTCATTATTGCGGGTGTTAGTCATGGCAATCGAAAGTAACTCCGACCGGAGATCGGAACGGCTCTGATACCCTTGATAGGGTTAAAACCTTGGGGAAGAAGAAAACTAAGAGATAGGGAGATATTTGACTCAAATTATGCTTATTCTCATTCCATACGTAACATCCACATAAATAGGTAACATCCACATAAATAGGTAAAAACTTACATAAGACACCCCTCCCACTAAACCAAAAATAGCATACTAATCCCTTGACTATAAAAAATAAAAATAAGACACGTAACAATTGATACCCTTGATAGGGTTAAAACCTTGGGGAAGAAGAAAACTAAGAGATATGGAGATATTTGACTCAAATTATGCTTATTCTCATTCCATACATAACATCCACATAAATAGGTAACATCCACATAAATAGGTAAAAACTTACATAAGACACCCCCCCCCCCCCCCACTAAACCAAAAATAGCATACTAATCCCTTGACTATAAAAAATAAAAATAAGACACGTAACACTCAGATTCTTGAAATGTCTAAGACATTTGAGACTGAAAAGCCACAAAACGAGTGAATTATGAAAGATGGTTGGTTTTGTGTAACCAGCTATATTATGAGAGTTGTTAAGATGGGATATAACTGGATGGTGTAATATCTCCTCAGTCCTACATCTGCTTTCCTTAAAAAGTAGAAGAAAAGGAAACCTCAATCATTGCGATGAAGTAAACAGCGATCATTTATTCTACGGGAGAGTTAAAGAAAGTGGAGATAAATTTGATTGATGACAATTGATTTGTCATAGGTTGTAAGTTTGTAACCAAATCCACATGCGTGGTTTTTCATTCAAGTCTGACTAGCGATTTTAAGTTGAGATAACATCTTACCATCTGGTCGACTGTCAACTGTTCATGAGCACACGCACATACGGATAAAGATAAAGATGAAGCCAAATAGGCATTTAAGAATTTTAAGAAGGGAAAACAGAGAATTAATCATAAATACAATGAATGAACATGTTATGATTATGAATGTATATATAGTTTCATAACATGTAATGCTATAAACAGGTGTTTTTGTAATCTTGGATGTCAATCTAGGAAAAGAATTTCAGACAGAACAAGTGAAAAATTGTCTGATTACGACTGAACAACAGCTGCAAAATGTGGCATGTTTTCATTAACAGATGCAACTTGTATAGCGGTCCATGAAATAAACAACATGATCTTAGTTTATAAATACAACGCTAGGCTTCACATTGTTCATGCTCTCAAATTAAAGACTGTCACATGTTGCATCCGGTAAGACACCAACATAACACGTTCGTAAAAGATGATGTCGAAAATAAGTGCATGTACGTACATATATCATGTGTCATGTGTAGATGTGAACTTCATTAACTTTACAATGATCTAAATACATTCTTATCTTCTAAAAGTATGTCTCTATTTTTTTGACATATGAAGCTATCCCCAGTCCCCACCACATTTCACTACTATAAAACCATGCCAAATCCTTCATAAAAACCAACAACTCTGCATCTGTCCTCTTATCTCTCTCCCTACACTTTTATGTGTGTGTATCTCTAGATTATAATATTTTGTATGCATGAAGACATCAATGCCTTTTATCAAATCCTATATCTCCATCTTATACAAGCAAACCATGCCAGATTACACTCAAATAATTCTCATAGTTCCCATGGTAAGAAACCTTAATCAATACTTTTTAATAAAGATAGATTTATAAACATGTTATGTTATAATTTTTTGTAGGTAATGGAGGAAATGAAGATGATAACTACTATAGGGTTCCCGCTTTTTACCATGGGGTTGGTGAGTTATCTAAAAAATATGATTTCGGTTGCATGCATGGGAAGGCTAGGGAGACTTGAGCTAGCTGGTGGTGCACTAGCTATCGGGTTCACAAACATAACCGGCTACTCGGTTTTATCAGGGTTGGCTATGGGGATGGAACCACTTTGCAGCCAAGCTTTCGGTTCAAGAAACTTACACATGGTTAACCTATCGCTACAACGAACCATACTTATGTTATTATGTGCATCACTACCCATTGGGATTCTATGGCTTAACCTTGAACCGATCATGCTCAAGTTACACCAAGACCCCGAGATTACACACATTGCAAGTTTATATTGTAAATACGCAGCCCCTGATCTTATTGTTTATTGCATTTTAAACCCTTTACGTATATTTCTAAGAACCAATGGGAAAACATGGCCATTAATGTGGTGTACCTTACTATCAACACTTTTACATTTTCCAATTGCCAACATTTTAGCCTTCACCCTTAACCTTGGTCTTCAAGGGATTGCACTGTCGACAATTATCACCAACTTGAGTACATCGGTTTTCATTCTTGGCTACATGTTTTTCACTCATACCCATGAGTCTAAACCGATGGCTGAACAAGAGTCACTAGGGGAGGGGTGGGGCGTGCTATTTCGGCTCGCGATTTCCAGCTGTTTAGCGGTTTGTTCAGAATGGTGGTGGTATGAATTACTAACACTTTTAGCCGGTTATCTTCATAAACCGTACATTGCTTTAGCGACATCTGCTATAGTAATCCAAACAACCTCTTTAATGTACACATTGCCATCAGCGCTTAGTATGTCAATATCGATCCGGGTTGGGAACGAGCTTGGGGCAGGAGAACCGGGCCGGGCCCACCTGTCAACACTAGTGGCAATCGGGCTCGCGATATTAACTTCATTTTTTGGGCTGTTGGGGATTACATTTGGAAGAGAAGCATGGGGAAAAGTGTTCACTAATGATAGTGAAGTTTTAGAGTTAACAATGGCTGCTTTACCCATAATTGGAATATGTGAGCTGGCAAATTGTCCACAAACCACATGTTCGGGGGTTCTTCGAGGAAGTGCAAGGCCGTCTATTGGTGCAAGAATCAACCTATGCTCGTTTTACTTGGTGGGTACACCCGTAGCCATAATTTCAGCTTTTGTGTGGAAGTTAGGATTTTTGGGGTTGTGTTATGGGCTTTTAGCGGCACAGGTGGCATGTCTGCTATCGATCTTGACTGTGATATACAGGACAGCTTGGGAGAAAGAAGCATCGGATGCAAGACAGTTGGTAGGAAGAAGCAGTGAATGCACATATGAAGATCAAACTATGGAATGTGAGCAAGGAATTGGGTTTATATAGTTATACACAAGGAGACATGTCTATTATCGATCTTGGCTGTGATATGCAGAACAAACTGGGAGAAAGAAAAGAAGCATCGTACGCATAACAGATAGTAGGCAGAAGCAGCGAAGCACATATGAAGATCAAAATATCAAATGTGAGCTAGGAATTGGGTTTATTTAGTTGATACTTAATAGTTAATACACATGTGTGTACAGAAAATGAAGTTTGTTTTAATATTTCTCAAGTCATACAACATATGGTATTGTACTAATTCTTCCTACCCATATCTCTCCTTTCAATTTTTAGCATTAACTACAAACTAACATAACAATGTGAACTTTGGTTACAATCTAACATAGCAATATGAACTTTGGTGTTACATAAAAGGGATAAAAGATTCCATATTTTTGTCTATTAATTATAAAGAAAAATAAACTAAAATCACACTAAATTGTGTGAGTTGCAGGCTTCCAATCAAAAGAACATAAAGTCACATGTAAAGCAATTATTACCTCAACTAAGAGCATCCTGCATCTCCAACCTTCCTGGCAAAAACCCCACGAGCCGACCATGCCAGAATATTGTCTGCTTTGGCCTTGGCCCTGATGGGTTGCCCATCCAGGAACTCATGGTTTTGTTTTCACCCGACGAATTGCTCAATGCAGGAAAAGTGTGTCCTGGTAGAGAAGGATTCCATCCCCTTGTAAAGAATGTTTCGTTCTCCTCTTTAGCTGATGTGGGACTTACAGGCTCTCCATTGGAGATGCTCTAAACAATAAAAAGAGCCTACTGACTTAAATGTATCTTTCAACAATATAACAGTAGATAACTGAATGTAGAATCAAAGAAAAATATATATTGAAAGTATTATGGGCCCACAAACTCAGTTAGGTTTCTAGGGTTACCCATATATATTGTAACCTAGAAACCTAAGTGAGCCTGTGGGCCCATAATACTTCTAATAACTGAAAACAGAACACTTATGATAATGACATTTTCTCCCTTTGATAACAAATATCTAAGACCATGGGGTATGGTTTGGATGGTCCCCAAAGGGACCATCCGCCACGTCACCGCCACGTAAGCGAGGCCTAAAGGGGATGGACCTAGGGGGTGGGGGATGAACCCCTTTATATATATAGGGTAGGGTTCATGCGAGAACCACGAGAACCAATGTGAACAGGGGGCAATTTTGTAAATAGATAAAACTTGTAAATTAGCCGCTTCTCTCCCTGCATCCTATACTACTGGACTTCAAACAAAAAATAAATCACAATCTATCAAGTAATCACATCCGACAATCCCACAAGCATCATCAATCTGCGATTCATCATAGCGATTCACAAAAAATCAAGTTCGACGCTCCACAAAATCATCAGTTCGTCATCAAAATTCGTCGTATGTTCGATATTAGTGCAATAAGAACATAATCATCGATCGCACATTCGTCTTCGATTCGAAATTAGGGCAAAACGAACATATGTCGTCTAACGGAATCACGATTCGTTGTTGCACCGTTCTGTGAATTTGTAAGTTCATACACTTTGTTTTGTAGTCGTATATGACAATACAACTCTTAATCATCGATTCAGATATGTTATTATGTGATTATGACACTTAAGCAGTCATTTCATATTTGTTTCATATCTGCATTATTGAAAATTGTGTTATATATATGATTTTTTTGAGTAAACAGGGGCGAATGTTGTGATAGAACTATATGTAATGTGGTAGTTATGTGTTTGTTCATGTAGTTTTTCTTGCTGAATAATGTTATGTGAATAATGCTAGATATGATGGGCAATCCGAAATTTGATTTGGTAAGTGTTAGGGTTTTTTTTTTTTACTGAATTATAACTGTTGATAAGTTATGTCATGTTAATGCACATGTGCATAGCTACAGTTATGCACATGTGCATATTTTGACAGAATATGCTTACACGGAACAGGATAATAAGGTAATGTTGTGATCCATATAGATATGCACATGTGCATATTTTCTGACAGAACAGGCTTACACAGAACATGTTGATTAGGTCTAATTGTGTGATATATAGTTATGCACATGTGCATAGCTTGACAGAATATGATTACACATATAGGATAATAAACTAAATTTGTGATCTATATAGTTATGCTCATGTGCATAAATTGTTATAATAGGTTAATATGCAAGTGTGCATAGTTTGCAATAATAGTTTAACAAGGTAGATAATGTTGATGCATATAACTTTGAATAGGAGTCTTACCTATGCATCAATGATTTGTAATCGGTATTTAGTTTTATTTAGGTGTTTTTTTTGGTGTGATATACAGTTATGCGAACGTGTATTTCATCTTGGAATATGTTAATAAGGTATAATTGAGTGATATATAGTCATGCACATGTGCATAGATTGACAGAATATGTTAATATGCACATGTGCATAATTTGTCAACATATGTTATTAAGGTATTTAATGTTTATGTACATGTATATAATGACGCACGTGTGCATATCTTATATGTTGGTCATAAATTAATGTATGCTCATTGTAGATCACCGATGGAAAAAAATGCATGGATTAACAGATGAAAGAGTTAAGCAGATGTTAGACGAAGAGGCGTTGAAGCAATAGAAGTGCTGGGGTGTGCTCAACAACTGGAAAAAGGAACAGACAATATGATGTTATGACATGAAACTCGTAGTGTTTGTTCATGTAGTTTTTCTTGCTGAATAATGTTCTGTGAATAATATGGGCAACCCGAAATTTGATTTGGTAAGTGTTAGGGTTTTTTTTTTACTGAATTATAACTGTTGATAAGTTATGTCATGTTAATGCACATGTGCATAGCTACGGTTATGCACATGTGCATATTTTGATAGAATATGCTTACACGGAACAGGATAATAAGGTAATGTTGTGATCCATATAGATATGCACATGTGCATATTTTCTGACAGAAGAACAGGCTTACACAGAACATGTTGATTAGGTCTAATTGTGTGATATATAGTTATGCACATGTGCATAGCTTGACAGAATATGATTACACATAACAGGATAATAAACTAAATTTGTGATCTATATAGTTATGCACATGTGCATAAATTGTTATAATAGGTTAATATGCAAGTGTGCATAGTTTGCAATAATAGTTTAACAAGGTAGATAATGTTGATGCATATAACTTTGAATAGGAGTCTCACCTATGCATCAATGATTTGTAATCGGTATTTAGTTTTATTTAGGTGTTTTTTTGGTGTGATATACAGTTATGCGAACGTGTATTTCATCTTGGAATATGTTAATAAGGTATAATTGTGTGATATATAGTCATGCACATGTGCATAGATTGACAAAATATGTTAATATGCACATGTGCATAATTTGTCAACATCTGTTATTATGGTATTTAATGTTTATGTACATGTATATAATGACGCACGTGTGCATATCTTATAGGTTGATCATAAATTAATGTTGATACACATGCTCATTGTAGATCACCGATGGAAAAAAATACATGGATTAACAGATGAAAGAGTTAAGCAGATGTTAGACGAAGAGGCGTTGAAGCAAGAGAAGTGTTGGGGTGTGCTCAACAACTGGAAAAAGGAACAGGAAAAAGGATCAGACAATATGATGTTATGACATGAAACTCGTAGTGTTTGTTTTTTTCTGTTTTTTTTTTTTTTTTTGGGCAGTAGTAAGTGGCTAACTGATATGGTGTGGGTATATTTGGTTGACAGTAGTTGTATATGATAAATTATGTATGGATGCACATGTGCATTATTCAAAATAGTAATCATATGTCGATGTATTATGTATATCAAATGATGTATTATGTATATTAAAGCGATGTATATACGTATCAAAGCGGTGCTTGGATGTTGTTAAAAATATGTATGGGTGCACATGAGCATTATTAGAACACGTATATTGCGCATGTGCATCTTCTTTCCGTATCAAATAACCATGTTAAGTTAAACACAAAACATGTATGCACATGTGCATCTTTCTGTCAATACATTAACTTTGGTAATGCACATGAAAACAACTAAAAAACATAATCAAAATGTAAATTTGATAATCCACATTATGACAACTAATAAAAAACAGAATCAAAATGAATACTGATTGGAATTTGTTTATCGCCATAAATAGTTAATTCAAGAATCATAAATTTGGGTTGGTCGATTTACGACGTCTGGTTGAACATCTAAGAACGATTGTAGCTCGTTATCAACTATAACGTAATCAAAATAAAAGTATTTGAGGTTGGCAAATTGGGGTTTCATTGTATGTCATATAATGTCTGAATCAAGTTCACCGATAAATAGATGTACGTCTCTCGTATGTCTCTGGAATAGTTTTTGAAATCTTCTCTCGTCTGCATCACCCTTATCATCCTATATTTTTCAAATGTATACATAATCTAATTGTCAATATAATGCACGTGTGCATAATGTAATTGTCAACATAATGCACACGAGCATTATCATTTTATACTATATAATGACATTTTTTTAACATAACAAGATGCCATATATTCAAACCATAACTCTAGACATGAACTAGAGAAGTACGCTTACAATAAACATATAAACTCCTATTTTTCTATTACATTCACACCACTGGTGTATCACTCTTCAAACACTGAATTCTCCATTTTGGCTATGACTTTTATCCACAACAGAGTACACTCCTTGACTTATTCCAGTCTTCTAGCATTTGAACACTGCATGACTTTGAATACCTTCTCATTTCTGCTTGACCATATGATCCATAATGTAACCATCACTATGCAGTTAACTGCCTTTTTCTTCTTAGAAATATCCAGATTCCAGGAAAAAGTGAAAATATTTGCCACTGTTGAGTAAGAATGTAAATATTTTACTCCCAGCCATGCTCCGACCATCCACCATAGCGTTTTCGACATCAAACACGGAATGGGAATGTGTTCAACAGTTTATTACTCGTATTCGCAAACCGGGCACAATGTGTTGCTGGTCTGAATTATCCCTTTCTTCCAGCTCCGTCTTTGTTGGTAACCTGCCTTCGACGCCTTTCCATGCTAACATATTGGCTTTAGGTGTAGCCCAACCGTTCCAGGTCATTACAAAGCCACTCGACGGGTCCCTGCTTGTGACACACAAATCCTCTCTAGCGGTTTTAACATTAAAAGTCGACTTATTTTCCGAGTGCCAACCCCGCGCATCTTGACCCGTCTTCATTATGGTGTCTCTCAGCAATGCCAAAAGCTCCATAAACTCTACCCTTGCCACCCCGGTTGTCGGCTTATTCTTCCATTGCCAATCCCACACAGTCACCTCCCCTATTTTTTTGTAGTTGTCCGCCACCCAAGACCATTTGTTTGCTACCATTCTGCACATAATTGGATAGTTCCCCATAAGGCATTTGTTCAGAATACATAAATCAACGACATAGTCTAATTTTCAACATAATGCACATGTGCATATAATTTAATACAATATCATTTACAATCATCATAATGCACATGTGCATATAATTTAATACAACATCATTTACAGTAAGTATAATGCACATGTGCATATCATTTAATACACTATCATTTACAAAGTATATACATCATTTACCGTAAACATAATACCTTTAGTCACAAATCGAATGAATTGCAACTCTTGATGTTCTGTATTTGTAGGTGTATTGTGACTGTCAACTGTATTATCAGCAGATGGACCAATAATGTCACCAACAATGTCCGCATCAGATATACGAGGAGGATTATCAGAGAATGTATGAGGAGGAACATCAGATGTAAATGGTTATGTAGAGGATGCCGTAAACAGAGGATTATCAGAGAATGTATCAGGATGAACATCAGATGTAAATGGTGATGTAGAGGATGCCGTAAACACCGTTTTCGGCTGCCGCCGCCGTGAAATCCGGAGAGTTACATCATCGCCGTCGCCCGCCGTCGTAAACACCGTGCCAACTGCAACCATCGTGAAATACGTGAACACCGACTATCCATATGCGGTGAAAACCACCGTGCACGATTCTCCGCCACCGTGAAACCGCCGTGAATGCCTCTCAGCCGAGTGTGGAAACCATAAACTGGTGAACTACTGAAACCCTAGAATGGAGACAACAGTGACAAGGAAAAAAAGGAACGCTGGAAAAAAAAAGGAACGTGTGTTTTTTTGTATAAATATAATATAATTACAAAAATGCCATGTGTTCACACTGGTTCTCGCGGTTCTCGCAATAAAGGGTGGTTCCTAACGGATCTTTATCCTATATATATATATATATATATATATAGGTAAAGAGTATGGTACAAATATGGTTATCCTACATTATGTACGCTATATTGTGAGCCGTACACGTGTCCTGATTCAGTTGGGTTTAAGAAGGTTAAATCAGACAATTAACGTAACCATCAGAGGGCAAATTCGTCTCTTCACTCATTCAGCGAGAAGTTCGTTACACTGATAACCCGGTAATTATTATTCAAATCAGTTTCAAATTTTACATAATTCACAATCTGCAGTTTTCATTCGTATGTGATAGGGTTTCATTCAATTTGTCTATTTTCGATGGATCCACAGAGTAGCACTGGACGAACAGAAGATGATTTTGAAGAAAATCGACCGATCGGTGATCATGCTCAATTATCTGCTTATCAGAGAGTTTCGATTGAGGATGTTTTAAATCCGCGACCTGCAAATCCAATTCCAATTCCAGGTTCAAGTTCAAGTGCTGCAAACGAGATTTCTATTGGTAATTATGTTAATTCAGATATCTAAATTGTTCGTATAATTGTTTTTTGTTTAATCGTAGCATTGTTGTAGATGTTTTTGTAGTTTGAATGTTTGATTTCACTTTTGTATTTTTTTTTTAGAACAACATGTTAACTTCGCATGTTATTACTCTCTACAATTCGCATTTGTTTTTTTTTTTTTTTTTGTAATTTCGCATTTGATTATGTAATAAATCGCACATGTAATTCAATTAATCAATATCATCATTTCGCATGTATTGATCAGATAATTCGCATGTGGTTTATATGACTTTTTATGTTTTTTATTTTGATTCATGTAGATGAAAGGGTTTACACTCCGGAGGTTCAGGCATCAGCTACACCTGTTGTTGGAATGCAATTTACCTCCATTGAACAAGCATATGCGTTTTATCAATCATATGCTAAGTTAGCTGGTTTTTCTATTCGGAAAGGTGGCGAAGTATACAGCGGTGGTATAATCAAAACTAAGTATTTTGTTTGTTCTAAAGAGGGACATAAGCCTGTGTGTATTGATGATAATTCCAAGTCAAAAAAGCAATTCAAAACAAGGAAAAGGGGGACTATTAGGACCGGATGCAAAGCTCAACTTATGATTTGCACTGTGGACGGTAGATTATATACAGTCAAGAGATTTGTTGATGGTCATAACCATAAGTTTGTTTGTGAAAATGACATTCACATGCTCCCAGCTTACAGACAATTGTCAGATGTCCAGGAGGAGATGGTATGGGAACTAGGCACTTTAAACCTTGGTCCTGTCAAAGCTTTCCATATAATGAGGAAACGTTATGGTGGTTTCGAGAACGTTGGTGCCACAGTTGATGATTGCAAAAATTTTAGGAAGCGAATAAACAGCTATATAGGAGAGTATGACGCTGACATGGTTATAAATAGGATGACTGACAAAAAAGAATATTTAGCTGATTATTCGTTTGAATACTCTGTTGATGATGGCAAACGTTTAACTGGGTTGTTCTGGGCTGATGGTTTATGCAAGCTTAACTATATGGAATTTGGCGATGTGATATCGTTCGATGCAACCTTCAAGACAAACAGGTAACTGTTTCAAAGACAAACATGTTTTGTTACTGATTTTTCGCATGTTTTGTCTGCTAATGAGGGTTCAATATCGCAAGTGTAGACAACAGAGTTGTGTTGAATATATCGCATGCCTTTTCCCCCTGGTTTCGCATTTGATTTTTATTATTTCGCATATAATAAATGTGATTTCGCATTTGTTGTTCAAGTACAAGATGGTGTTTGTTCCGTTCACAGGCATTGACAACCACTGTCGGAATGTAACACTCTCAGCTGGGTTGTTGGCATCAGAGAGTATTGAATCATATAAATGGCTTCTAAATTCATTTTTAAAGTCATTTGGTCGGCAGCCTAATGTTGTAGTGACGGATCAAGACCCTGCTATGAAACAGGCTATTGAGGAGGTTTTCCCTATTAGCAGACACAGATTGTGTATGTGGCACATAATGAAAAAAGTGGCAGATAAGGTAGAGCATGCAACATTTTTGTGTTTTTGTTGGTGTTATTTTTTATTATTATAGTTTTTTGTAATAGACTGATATAAAATGCATTTATTGTTAAAGGTTGGGCACGAGTTGTGCAATAATGACGAGTTTAAAAGGAGAATGTGCGACATTGTTTGGACCGATTCGATTGTGCCCGAAGAATTCGAGAGACAGTGGAAGTTGGTGATGATTGAGTTTGGTCTTACTGAAAACAAATGGATTGATGATATGTTTGGGATGAGATCCATGTGGATTCCGGCTTTTTACCGGCACGAGCCAATGTCAGGTCTTATGAGAACAACTTCAAGATCAGAGAGTGAGAACCATTTTTTTTGTCAGGTTGCTAATTCACAACTCACACTCGTAGAGTTTATGAATCATTTTGATGGGGCAATGGATGTTCAAAGGTTCAATCATAGAAAAAATGATCATATTTCAAGATATACTGAGCCAGCTGATTGGAGTCGAACTACATTGGAAAAAGATGCTGCTAAGATCTACACCAGGTCTATATTTTTTGATCAGCAATCAGAGATTCATGGAACAATTTCCGAATGTTTGCCGATGGACACCAAAGTTGAAGGTCCACGTATCAGAATATTATTGAAGGACTTTACAGCACATGGTGATGGTTTATTGGAGGTATTTTTCATTTTTTCTTTAGATATGCGAATTTTTTACATTACATATGCGATTTTAGTTTATTTACTTTACATTAACTTTTTAGAATTGCGAAATTGTTATGTTCCACATGCGATATTAATTTTACTTAATTACATGATTTTTTAAACATGCGAAATTGTTATCTTTATACATGCGATTTTAAATCTTATTATTATTATTTTTTTTTTTTTTGTTATTTTTGCTAGGTGTGGTTCAAGAATCTTGAAAATGATGTAACTGCACAGTGTAGCTGTTTGCGTTTTGAGCAGTATGGGCTGCTATGCAAACACATCTATTTTCTTTTCAAGATGTTTGGTGTTAAAGAAATACCAAACAAATATGTTATGAAGAGATGGACGAAGGATGTGGTGCCGAATGAGTTGAATGTGAAGTACAATTTAAATGTGGGTGGCAAGGATGTGCAACACAAGGCTAAACGGATTGCTCGTGAAATCATTCATACAGGGGAGTATTTGGTTAGTAATTTGATTTCCGACCTTGATCAACTTGTTTTAGTGAGGGATCAAATGATGCAGCTTAAAGAGAGAGTTGATCAGAGTCGCATAACCAAGCAACTTGATCCAAAATTTGACCGATTTTCAAAGTTGATTGGTTATCAACAACCAGTAACTAATGCCCCCCCTACTGTTCGTGTGCCGGCTGGTATAAGAAACAAAGGCCGCGGCTCGCATAGAAGGATTTTATCTAAGAAGGAACAAATGATCAGCCGCAAAGGGAAAAGGTCAAGGACATGTAGTGTATGCAATGTAAAAGGTCATGACATTCGGACTTGCGAGGAGCTGAAAGGCAAACAACAAGGTAAACAGCAAAAAAAGAAGAAGAAGGGTGTCCAGATTGAAGATGGTTTGAGAGACAAAGACAATGAGGGTGAAGACGACGAAGAGGAAGATGACTTTGAAGATTACATTAGTGATGATGGATCCGATGAAGATCAGTGGGAAGAGGTGTCTGGAGATGAAGATGACGAGGATGAGTAATGTTTTTTTAAATGTAAATGCGAATTTACACGGAACACATGCGATTTTATATTCATTTATGTATATCATTTTTCACATGCGATTTTAGTATTATAAACATGCGATTTTATATGCATCAGTTTATATTTATTTATATGATTTTTCACATGCGATTTCTCCTCTAATACATGCGATTTTGAGTTATCTTGTATTTTTTATGTTATTGTGGCAAAGATCCCTAATTCATTCATGCGATTTTAAATTATATTAAAGCATAACATTTGTTCAAAACATATATCCAAAATAATAGTTATTGTCTAACACAGCCACAACCACAAAAGGATTAAAAATATAAATTAGTTACTTGAAGAAATGATTTTGTCACGTTCAGAATAGCTGAACTTCATCTTCTCCTTCACAGTGTTCAGAGCATCTGTTAGGAAAGAGAAAGCCAAGTTATCAGTTCGAGATTGCTCCTTTAGGTGATCCAAAGCTCTGTCTCTGAATGTTGATGGTGGTTCTTGAAGTAGCTTTTCCCATACTTCTTGATTGTTTTTTATTTGTTCAAGGATTTTGCCCTGCACATCAAGAATCAGATGAGAAGAGGTGACATCAGTGCTTGAAAATAGCTCTTTGATTGCAATGGTTTTGATTTTTTCTATATCTTTAGATGCCATTTTTGTTGTCTGTGTTTTTGTGTGTGTTTTATTTGGTCTTCTATGTCTTAATATGGAAGGTAGTTATCAAGGTTTTTTATATTAATATAGTAAATTTATTATATAGGTAGGGTGGTAAGTTCAGTAGTATTCATTGTAAAACTCATCATTACATGTAAATTATAGTCACATCGTTAATAAATTAAGTTTTTGTATATAAAATAATATCATTTTTAGTTTTTAAGATTGGTATTTTTTTTTTTTTTTGTATTTTTTATTACAAAGTATTTTTTTTTTTTAAGTTTTTTTTTTTGCACTCTTCCTTATTCGAAATCGCACTTGATTCGAAAGTAATTCGCAAACCGTAAGAAACATACATTTAAATATCATTTTTCTATGATATCGCATGTGTAATTTATCTAAAATCGCAAACTATATGAAGAGATTTTGTAAGTGTTTGAAAACGCATGTGCATTATCCTGAAATTCGCAAACTATATGAAATCTCAAAGAATTCTTAACTTTTTACTGATATCGCATATGCATCACATGAAATTCGCAAACTATATGAAATGTCAAAGAATTCATTTTTATACCGAATTCGCATTTGTATTGTCGACGTTTTCGCACATGATTTGACAAACTGCATCATCTTCTTCGATAGTCAGTGCATACAGAATTTCTAAATTCATCAGAAGTTCATTTTATCAGAAGAATTTGATGAATAGGAATCGATCGATTTGGTGAATAAGAATCAATCGATTTTTTGTTAATTGTTATAATTTCGTCTTTGGTTTTGATTTAGGATCTTTCGTTATGATTTTTGAGGTTTTGTTTGCCGTTATCAGGTGTTTTGATCTTAAATTTGACGTTTTTAACCTTGGCGGTTTCTTTTTTATGAATCCTATGTTGATAAATTTAATAGAAAAAGGCGATGTTTAAGGAAGATGATCCGACGGTTGTAGACGACGCGTACATAATGTACGATTAGAGGATTTGTATGATAACCGGCCTCTATATATATATATAGGGAGAGGATCATGAGAAAACTAGATATAAATAAGAAAACTAGAAAACTAACTAAAAACACCTAAAAAGGAGGGGGGAGACTTTTAATGAAGGAGGGGTAAAATTGGAAAAAAAAAATATATAACTTTTCAAACATTTCCCATTTCTCCATACGTTATCATTTTAAAAAAAAATGGCACCATAAGATCACAAATTTTTGTATCTTTCATTCAAGTATATTCGAGCATATTTTTTATGACATAAAAAAATATTTATGGTGTCGTCTTGTTTTCAATACTATTATTATAGTAGTGCACATGTGCAATATAACATGTAATACAATTGCATTAGATGCTTAAAATTAGCTTTTTGAGTCTAGTTTAGCTTTTAGGGTTGGTTTTTTTTAGGTTTAGGATTAGGATTAGGTTTTTGGGTGTGGGGGGGAGGGGGGTTTAGGTTTTTGGGGGGTGAGGGTGGGGGGGTTTAGGTTTTTTTCGGGTTTATGTTTAGGGTTTAGTTTTAGGTTTTCGGGTGTGGGGGGGGAGGGGGTTTAGGTTTTTGGGGGGTGGGCGTGGGGGGTTTAGGATTAGGTTTTTGGGGGGTGGGGTGGGGGGTTTAGGTTTTTTTCGGGTTTATGTTTAGGGTTTAGTTTTAGGTTTTCGAGAGGGTGGGGGTGGGGGGGTTTAGGTTTTTGGGGGGTGGGGGGGGGGGGGGATTTAGGTTTTTGGGGGGTGTCGGTGGGGGGTGGGTTAAGTGGTTTAAGCTTTATGTATTAGTGCACATGTGCAGTACAACCAAAAAAAAAAATTTTTTTTTTTTTTGAAATATTTTTTCCATACATAAAAAGTAGCAATTTTTATATAAAAAAATTGTAAAAAAAAAAATTTTGGTATGTTTTTAGGTTTTTTTGGTTAGTTTTTTGGTTTTCTCATTTAAACTAGTTTTCTCATGATCCATCCCCTATATATATATAGGGTTAGGATCATGAGTGAACAACATCCTTATTTGTGAACAGAGTGAACTAATCTCAGCCATTCATTTGTTTTTTTTTTATTAAAAGGATATGATTGTAATTTTACCTTCAATTTTCATCAATTAGATTTAAATTCTTGATTTCAGTTACACGTTTCCTATTTAAATCATTTTGTTTTAATTCTTGATTTAAGTTACATGTTTCCTATTTTGTAGAGATTGTACATTTTCTCATGACATATTTAATTTTTCTCATTTTCCAACTTCCTTGGATGATGATTCTGTTATTAATAATTAGTAGTGCATGCGGAGTTTGGAAAAAAAACAACGAATTTTTTTTATTTTGTCCCCATGGCCTCTCAAGTAAATATGGGAAGTAAGGTAAAATAATCTTTAACACCATATCTTCTCTTCTAATAAGAATATAAAAAAAAAATCGCATCAATAACATTCGTAATTTTTTATTATATAGTTTATAATACCAAGGGTATAAATTTAAATTTAAATGAATTAAAATGAAGAAATCATCAATAAGATCTTCAATTGAGTTCAGTTTACTAATAAGATTGTAAAGATTTTGACATCTGGTAAATGTCATACCGTATACATGCACCATCTGGTAATACACTAAAACTTGTTTCTTTTTAATAAGATTGTTTTTTTTAATTTGTTTATCATCAATAAATACTAATTCTCACTTTTTAATTCTTTTTGTATAAATAGTTTCAATATTTGACATCAAGTATGAAGATAGTTATATGTAATAATGTGTCTTTTCCTTAATTTTTTTTTCCATCTTTTGTTCAATACATTCCATTCATAGTGTTGTTATACATATATGTATTTTTTTAATTTACATGTGTATGTATGTGTATAAAAAGATATACATATGTGTATAAACAGTTTGGCTGAATAAAAACTGTGTATAAAATATACACAAACAGAACTAATAAATGGTTTATACACATATGTACTTGTATTGGATACTCAAAGTACACATATGTATTATTCAAATTACATATGTATGCATGTGTATAAAACAGATATACGTATGTGTATAAAACAGGTTGGCTGAATAGTAATTGTGTTTATTTTTAAATTAGTTAATTGGTGAGAGAAATAAAGAGAGAGAATGTAAATAAATATTTAATTGGAAAGAGAACTAGTTAACAATTTACACTTATACCCTTTTCATTTATTTTCTACACATAAATAATTAGAAAATTGTCATTATTATAAATCTCAAGATCTCCTAAATCAATGGCCAAGATTTGTTCATTTTGTTCACAAACAAATATGGTTCACTCTTGAACCCTACCCTATATATATATATATATATATATATATGTATATATATATATGTATGTATGTATGTAGAGGTGTGTGTGGGAGAGAGGCTCGTCGCCGCCGGCTTGTGGAGGACGGAGGAGCCGGAGCAGGGGACGGCGCAGCAGCAGAGGGGTGGGGAAGACGGGGCGGTGAGCAAGGACAGGCCGGGGGACAAGCCCCATACCCCTTGGTCTAATATGTGACAATCTACTTAAGAAGCTAACTTTATGTAAATTGACAGTTTATAATAACTTGTACCTTAAAGCGATTGGATAAAAGTACCTGAATGTGTAAAAAAAATCTGCAAAATTATCTCAATACGTTGTCCTGTAGCTACACATACACTTGATTTTCTTCATCAAGACGGTTTCGATTTAAGCATCCATGAAAAAGTGTAGTTTTAATGCAACCTCCAGAGAGTATACTCTGTGATTTTAATGGCGGGAACTTTAAGTTCTAACAAGTGAATTTGAGCCCAACAGATTAGGCCCAATAAATCGACAATGAAGAGAAACTTTTAATGATCCGTGATAAAGTGTAATTTACATAATTTGGGTTGCTTACTTGCTTCACTACACCTAAAAACCAGTTTGACCCACCCTGGTTTGGACCCCAACCCAACCCACCGATTGGTAATCAGTTTGAGATTTCAATGGAAGAATCGATTTGGACCCAAACCGGTTTGTAAGAAAAATGGTTTTGTACAAAAAAAAAAACGATACTGGAATAGGTTTTGGAACCAAATCGGTTTAGAACCCGACCCAAACCGATTTGGGTAGGTTAGAGTTTCAACCCTAAGATCAATTTACAACTCAAACCAGGTTGGTTCAACCCAGTTTGAGCCCACTATGAAAAAAAATGATTCACTTCAGGAACTGATCGGTTTGTAAATAGACCGGTTTTGTACACCTCTACTCGGAGCCAGCTTTAGCTTGGGCTCAGAGTAAACGGAGCTAGCTCAGCTAAACTTGTTTATTCTTATCGAGTTGAAATTTAAGCTAAGCTCGAATCGTAAGAAGCTCGAGACAACTTGTTTAAATTATACTTAATATTACGACGGTCTCTAATTGCTTCATGGTCTCTAATTGATCCAAACGATTAAGCTTACCTTAGCATGTTTACAAACCAAGTCAGCTAAACTTGTTTATTAATAAGCAGATTGAGTGAGTGTTTTAAGTCACCAGCTTTTTGAAAAACCTTTTAATAAAAATAACGTGAAGTTGAAAAATTCAAGTTACCTATAATAAAAAATTTACTTCATAATCAAAAGATAATAACACCAGAAGAAGATGGATATAAGAATCAAGAGACAATGAAGGGTATTATTATATTATATTATTATTCAAACACCAAAGTACATTTAATAGTGGAGTGTAATATACAACATCACAAGCATGCATGTTCAGCTACAATTGGTAACTTGAATGCATATATAAGCAGGCTCAACCAGATTTGAACAGCAACACTGCCTTTGAATCCAAATAGAAATACACAAAGTGGTTTGTCTCATGAGTCACGTAAGACCCTGCAAAATCCAACATTCCAACTGACCCGTTAAGATTTAATTTTACCAAGCGCACACGTGAACCCAAGAATTAGGTATGAACAGATATAAGTGTTAGTAGATGCGTAAACAACAACTTTCAAAACATGAGTACAACATCCTTAAATACAATTTACTACATGATGTAACAAGAAGCTTCCATGATTAACAAATAAATGGGGTCAAATTATAATGAAAATCAACAAAAACTCTTCACCTTTGGTCTTATTATCTGGGCTCATAACATAATCTTAAGATTACAAAATGGTCTTATTATCTGGGCTCATAACATAATCTTAAGATTACAAAAAATATAATATCTTTGATCTTATATAAAGGTTCTTTTAAGGGCCTACAGGAAGAATGTTTCTTTTAAGGGCTCAGAACATAATTTTAATCCTCCCAGTATTTACATATCAGTCCTAGTCTCCAAGAACATGTTTGCACAATATCCTTTTTCCACACTTCCCACACACCCTACTTATAAAAAAGTTGTGATAAGGTGTTAGGATATTTGTAACTGGTGTATTAAATAATTAATCAGTAAATGATGAATTCAGCAGCACCACATTTCATTCACAGTTGCATGAATCAACAGTTTCTGTATGTGGAAACTGTACTTTTAGTATGCAGTCTGTTACATCTAGTTACCACTGCTTACTCAAGATTGGTTCAAGTATAAACCCAAATTTAGGAGCATATGAATCTGCAAGGATTCATATTTGACGGAGTGAGAAGTGATGGTAGATACGTCCCATTGAAAACGCTTACATGTGAGCAGCTGGATATTGGAAAACAAGATTCTACCACTGTAACATCCGACCCCTCATACATTCAATAGTGTCCACCTTTGTCTACGAATAGCTCATAGATTGGTTTTTGGTTGCCTTAGTAGAGACTTCCCGGCAAATCACCTAAAGACAGCTAATATCTGGCATAACTATCGGGCCGTAGAGTTTTAGCTAGCGTAAAAATAATCAAAAACATCTTCTAGTTATCCAAAACAAAACTAAACCTAATTTTACAGGTAATTGCCACATCAGTTGCTTTGTTTACCTCTTAATGAGGCTCTTAATGGTTCAGACCTCTTATTGGTTCAGCACTTAATGGTTGTTTGTTTCGCGAGGAGTGTCTGAATGGTTCAGACATTTGCCTCTGAATGGTTAAGCATTATACTAAGTCTGAATGGTTAAGACCTCTAAGGTGAATTGGTCAGACATTTGCCTCTAAACGGTTAAGCATTACACTGGCTCTTAATGGTTCAGACATCTTACTGATTCAGCACTTAATGGTTCAGACCTCTTATTGATTCAGCACTTGACCATTCAGAAGTTGCCAAACAGCCCCCAACACGATATTAGAACTAAATCACATAAACCGAACCCTAATTTTTCACCACATTCATACACTCTTACACTCAACTACAATCTCAACACACTAATTTAAACCTAAATCACTAGATCTACACTGCTAAATCAAAATTAAAACTACTGCAATACAATATGTATTCAAAATCATATATAAATTCTAACAAAATACAGAAAAATTACCGAAGTTCTTGCCGACGATACAGTGCCACGTAGGACCGTGATTCTTATCAAACTGCTTCTTAATCAGTTCTGCTACATCCTTCTCCACACTGCAACTCTCAAACGCCTGCACACACGTAATCACAACTCCGATTATTATAACATAATTTCATAACATTAACAGTGAACGAACTTTATTTATTTATTTTGTTATAATAATAATAATCAAAATAGAACAAAAGTGGACTAATAATTACAGAAATGGCGATATTGACAGCATCAGTTTGCATTTCTTCATTCATATCGGCGCTTTTGATTACGACTTTTTTGCTGCCGGAAGTGGAGGTTGTTAACGACGATGCGGTGGCTTTCCGATCATCCGCCGGAGGCATCTTCCGTTCTTCACTCATCTGAAAATTGAGTGTGGTGACTGGTGAGTGGAAAGAGTGTGCGGCGTTTCGGACTTTTTGTGTGACTGATGACAAAATTTCAATAATTTAGCGATTTTTTTTTATATATGAAATCAATAATTTAGCCGTTTTTTTTATATATGAAAATGGCAAAATGTAACATATTTTTAAAAATTGTCGGTGGTTAACTTTTTTTACTTTGTGAGAAAATTGACATTTTTAGACTGTGGGGTATGGGGTTTGGGTTGTGGCGTGGCGTGGATTGGGGAAAACGCCCAAGCCATCACCCCGGGTGGGCTTGGGTTGGGGCGTGGCCCTTGGGGCTTGGGTTTGAAGGCGGGCGTGGGGCGGACTAGTGGTCCGATGTGGCGGCCTCCTATTCGCTTTGTTGGTCATGTCATAGCGGGGGTCTTTGAGTTTGAATTTTAAATTGTAACCGTTTGGCCAAGCCAAGCGGTCACCCCAACCCCACCGGCTACCCCAACCCAAACCATCGCTGTCCACCGCTACCCCAACCAAAACCCACTTGATCCCACGAACCCGCTACCCCAACCCGAAGAAGATGGCCTCTTGGACCCACGAAGAAGAGTTAGCTCTCGTCACAAGCGTCGTTGACGCTATGAAAGGGCGACAACCCGGCCAAACACGATATTGGCCGGAAGCCTTCGCAAGCTACCGACATAACGTCGGACATGACCGACACAACTTAAACGCGTGCCAACATAAATGGCGCGAGCTACAGCCCAAGCTTGATCGTTTCAAGACCTACTACGAAGCCGTTCCGGGCGGTGAGTTAAGCCACGAGGACCGGGTGACGGTGGCGAACATTGAGTTTTGGGGCAAGGAGCGAAGGTCGTTCGACAAGCTCGCGCTTTTTGAAATTTAACTAACGCTCTAGTTTTTTTTTTAATCGTTTTTAGGTTTTTTTTTGTAATTTTTTAGGTTTTTTTTAATCGTTTTTAGGTTTTTTTTTTATTTTGTAATTAATAAAATTTTAGCCTTTTTTTTTAATGTTGTGTGTATTTTTTTAATTTTTTGTAATTTTTTTTAATAAACTGCCAAGCCACGCCCCAACCCAAGCCCCGCCATACCCCACGGACACGTCACTCACCGGTGGGGGGTTTCAACTCCACGTGTCAACTCATGCCCCCAACCCAAGCCTCACCATACCCCACGGTCTTATGCATAAAATTGTCGGTGGTTAACTTTTTACTTTATGAGAATTGACACTTTTTTATGCAAAACGAACTAGTAGCACTACCTTAAAAAGAAACTAAAATACTATGTGGGTGTTTGGCTTAGCTTCTATTTCAACTTATTGACTTATTGAACAGTGAAAATGGGTGAAAAGGACTTATTGAAGTGTTTGGGAAATGTGTGTATGTGAGGCAATAAGTCAATAAGCAAGAAATTCTAGCTTATTGAACAATGAAAATGACTTATTATAAGTCACAAATAAGCTAAGCCAAACACCCCCTATATATGGGATTCTCACAACTTTCCATTAAACCTTAAGACCATTGGGTATGGGGAGGATAGTCTCTTTGGAGACTACCCGCCACGTAGGCGACACGTCATCACGGGAGGAGGAGCATCCTCTTAGGGACTACCCAAGGGTGTGGAGGGGAATGAATGACAACCCAAGAGAGTTGTACCTTGTGCCATAATACTTGTACCCTGCAAGAGATTGAGAGAGAGAGAGAGCAAATATGTGGGGGCCACAAAAATACAACCAGCCAATCATCCCGGCTCGTCTCCATCGTCTCTTTTCCGCCGGAAGTGCCGAGACGGGCCCTTGAGGGGCGGTGTGCGACGGCCCAAAAAGGGGGCGACGGTCCAGGGACGGGGCCCGTACCCCATGGTCTAAGACCACATAACATGGGACGTCAAACCCCTTCCACCTCAGAAAAAAAAAAGTTATCAATAGGGCCCCCTTTTCATACCAGAAGTGTTATTAATGGGACGTTATTGATGCCCAGTGATTCCATAACGAGTAATAAATGGATGGAATTGTGGGCCCCACTTCAATTCAAGATCTTAAAACCCAAAAAATAAATGAGGGGTGGGGGGCTATTGAGGTGTTTAATCCGTATCATAGGCTTTATTCACAAAAGACAATAGAGCCCCTTGTCCTGCATGACATGTGTTGATGAAAAGTCACAATACACCCTCTAGGGAACTCCAACCAGGCGAATAGCGTTAAGCTAACAAATAGGAAGTCTGTAAAATTTGATGGAGTCGTGGGATTTCCACCTGCTAAGGAGAATATCCAAAAAAAATCAGAAGGGCCAAAAAAATCTACATATGACGACCCATTGATCGTTAGGGAAATAATCATTGTTAAAATTACCTATTATTTTTATAGGAATAACTTAAACAAGATAACTATATATATACATGTCACTTTGAAAATTATTGGTGATTAGGTTATATTCACATATCATAAAGGATTTCATTTTGATGAATACTTTGTATAACCTTGAACTAAAGTAATTATATAACTTTCAAATGCAATATAAAAGTGTTATAGCATGCATAGTTAAATGCTTAATTAAACAAATGAGTTTTGTTAGAAGTTTCATATTGTGTTGGTTATTAGTGTTCATAGTTGTTATGTCAAGTACGTTTCACGAATGGTCACCGGATCATATTACATTAGTGATCATTTGTATAAATAAATTACAGGTTTGGTCTTCGCTTTTGTGACAACCCAAAATTTCAATGTTAGTGTCGTCTAGCCTCGTAATTTTAATATTGTGTCATTCCTTTCACACTACGTTTTATCATATGTTATGGTGAGTGCTTGCTACTTGTTACTGGTTAGATCAGTTAAGCAGGGTTGATTGTTATTATGTATATGTAAAGGCTAATATTGTTATACACTTTGACTAGAAACCGCACATTCAACACACTCTATTAGTTTTTGGGCCTGGCGTATATCTTACCTTAACTCTCGGCCCAGCCTATACCGAAGCCAAAACTTTAAGCTCTGCCTGGTGTGGCGGCAGCCCACTTACATGGGCTTAAGCCCAGTTCGGATAAGCCTTAACCGCCTCAAACCAAACCCTTATTATATTAGGAACGTAATGTGTTCTGCAAAAAAAAAAAAAAAACTTAAAACTTAAACCCTACCTCTCCCAAGTTGTGTGCGGCAGTGGACCCCCCCCCCCCCCCCCCCCCCCCCCCCCACCATCGAAGACATCATCCTGTTCGAGCCATCCGTTGGTTAGTAAATTCACTGTGATGTTAATGGTTTCTTTATGTGATAATGATATGTGAAAAACGTATGGAACCTGTTGTGTGTAAATTGTATTCTAGCATAAGAAATAGCATCGAGGGTTATATGTCCTAGAATCACTAATGAATCTAAGGTAGATCACAGATAGATTACTGATGCTGTGTTGGATTGTGATTATTGGATGAATGGTGGTATCATGTGTACAGGAACGATTGTGATTATATGTGAACTATTTATCGAAAATTTTATATATGTAGTAATTGGTATCCCTGATTCTTATATGACATATTGATATGTGGTTAAGTGTATAACCAAGCATGATAGTAGAATTCATATGTGAACATAAAGATCCCTGCACAATGATTGTTGTGCTAGTAAACAAGTGGTATGCAAATAAATCAACAGTGAGGTTTCTAAGGTATATTATACATGCGTATTTGATAGTTAGTGCGTGATAGTATTGGATGAATTATGCGAATCAGTGAAGGTCATAGGTTGCCTAATCTGCAATTGAAGACTGTGTAATATTGTTTGCATAAATTGTGTTAACTTAGAACTAAAGGGCAGTAGGGTTTCTGTGCAAGATGAACTGCATGATGACGAAACACTATGCTTCGCCACAAATTCTAACCCGACGAAACCCCATGTTTCGCCACTCAAGGTGTTTCGTCTCTGTGATGATTAAAAAGTGAGCTTGTTATACGAATTTATATGTATGCACGGTTGTAACACTAGGTTCACGTAGGAAAGATATGTGCCGATGGTGATTGAAGTGTTTATGTGCCGTAAATAATGGATGTGCTTTCTGTAAATTGGTAATGAATGAAATATGAATATGATCTTGAATGAATATTATTAAAGTGTTAGTGGAATGGCCCATGTGCTTTGACTGAACACTATTACATCGGTTCTATAGAGGTTACACATTGTCAGAAATCACATGAATCACTTTGACTTTTATAAATTGATGGCCCATGTGTTTACTGAAAAGGTAATAAAGGAAATGGCAGCCCACTAACTCAATCGGCCCAATGATAAATTGTGTGCATATGATATTTGTTGGCCTTATGTCTTTTAGTTCAATATTGTTTTGGTATGTGATCTTATCGCGAGATGTAAATGTGTAACCTTACATGACCTACTGTGTGCAAGCATATGACTTGAATGACTGTTGAGGGTTATGAGTAATTGTTACGACTAGCCGTATGTTATGTGTTTCTAGTACACCACTGGATTGATGGTGTAAGTAATGCTTGGGTGCTACATGTGTAATATGTATAAGGAATTTGCGATTTAAGTGTACGAAACTGACAATTGCTAGTAATCATATTAGGATTTGGTCGACCAACTGCTAAACAAGTAACTGGTCTTACCGAGCAAACCAAGGTGAGTTCACACTTTCTACAAGGCATGGGATTCCCAGGGGTTGGGAATGGGTAAAGGATTTAAACTGAAACTGCGTGATCTCCTGGTTTGGAACACGTACACACCCTCTTTATTGAAGGGTGACAACACGTACTAAGAACTTAATCGGAACCTGCGTAATCTCCTGGTTTGGGGATTACGTACACACCCTCTTCATTGAAGGGTGACAACACGGATACTAGACCAAAAATCTCTATCATGAAGTCCCTCCTTTTTATATCGACTTAATCGCCGGGCCAATGGCGAGCGGGTCATTAGTTAGATAGCGCTATTTAGGTTTGACAAGCCTCACACCGTGCCGCAGAGGACGGGCGTGAACTAATGGATCTGGGCACGTCAATGATGATAGACATTGACGCTAGGGCACCAACTTACTTCAGTCAGTGGTCGATATGGTAAACAGGTCTAGTGGTTAACATGGGGAAGCCCCCACCAACTATGGATATGTTTGGGAAACAGGGTAAACGGATTAACTTACAACTTACAAATGAACTCCTGGTTTTGAAACAACTTAATCATGAACACCAACTGTGAACTCGCTCAACTTTGTTGTTGACTCGTTGTTACATGCCTTGCAGGTCGTTAGGTACTTATGGAGCTTGCACGAGGAGGCGTGGTCGTTGTGGGACATGGACAACTGTGTGCCATGTTAAACATTTAAACATTTGAACTTATATTTGGTTTTGGATTTAATCATTATGCTTCCGCTTGCAACTTAAAATATGTTTTGTTTGGACACCAATTGTATTGGTTGGATTTTCTAATTACTTACATGCTTGTTCAATATGATTGGTGGCTGGATCCTGGTCAGTCACGCCTCCAGGCGGTGATACTCCGCGTGTGGATTTTGGGGGTGTGACAGCTTTTTACATACCATAACACGTTTGATTATTTTCAGTAACCAATGTTAATAGTTCTGTTAAATATGTGAAATGACAGTCGCGCCATTTTATTGAAAGGATAAACACAAAAAAATATATATAAATCCTCGACGCCCTTCTTATTATTCGATGCACCTTATTCACCACCCCTACCATCCCACAAATGAAAGCCTACTATCTTACCTTTCCTCATCCCCAATCGCTCTCCCTTCTCCGTTGCTCGCCTCATGTCACTAGGGGGTTATGAATCACCTACGATTTCTGAGTAGGGATGGCAAAAAAACACGATCATGACAGCTTTTGTTAGGGGCTAGATTTTAATTATAATGGATCCCATATTTTGAGGCGTCGTCTAGATAAGTTATCCTTAGCGGATAGTGCAGGGACTAAGAGGATCAAGGATCCTTATTATTTCTTATAGTTTCTAACTATTGTTCTCCATATTTTCTGAGTTTATGTGCAGGATAGCGACATGGTGGACTGAGTCTAAGCTGGAATCTCGCTGAGAATTCGTAACAAGGCTGCACACGCTTATTCCATAACGGTCATGGGGAGAGGACGTGGGTCAAGCAAGTTTTTCGGACTTAGTTGTTATTGTTATTCAAAAAGAGTTGATCAAGTGTTATTAGATATATTCTTACTTTCGCATACACACACTACAAGCAGAAGCTTACAAACACTCTTAGCAATCAATCATTGTACCACACTTGATCAACATCCGAAGTTGTAATCATTTTCATTGTTCAATATAGTTGGTGGTCGATAGTTTTCACCACCCGAGGTTTTTATGCCGGCGATCTACTAGTGACCAAGGGCTTTTCCTCATATAAGTCATCGTGTATTAGCTTTATTTATCGTTCATTATTTGTTTCATTCGATCAAGCACTCTACCTCACAAACAACTTTGGTTACATTATCCTTAAACAGATTTTTGACCAAAACAATTTGGTGCCAACCGTGGGACAAGTGGTGCTTTAATTCTAAAATTTTTGTATCCATTTTTGCTTTTTTTCGTCAATTCCATAACACTATGGCCTCTCAAGGAAAATTCGTATGTTGGTAAATACCATATTTCAACTTCATATTTTATTTTGTGGTTATATTTATGTGACTATGTTTTGGACATTTAGTTGTCGATTAAAAAATATTGCTTATTTTTTTACACTTTACTAATTATCGATAATTCTATTGAGGTGCTTTCATGGTTTTTGCGAGACAAATAGACTTATCAAGCCTTTTTCGTTATACATTATTCATTTTTAATATATATATATATAGGGTAGGGTTCCAGCGTGAACTGCGTGAACTGATCTGGACCACTGATTTCCTTTTTAGTTGTTAAGGGTATGATTGTAATTATATAAAAAATTAGATTTAAATAATTATTTTAATAATTGAATTAAGTTACATCTTTCCTATTTTAAATTCATTATCCACAATATCTTTTATTTCATTTTTATTTTTCAGATTTCACCACCAGAATTCGGATTATGATTTTTAAGATCCACGTAACCTTCATATTTCAACGGTGTACACATGTGTACTTGGATATGAATTGAACAGTACGCATGTGTACTCAACATGGTACATATGTGTAATTAGCTACCTAATACATACATATAAACAAAACCTGTAAAACTAGTTTATATTAAGCAAATAACAAGTTACATAATGTTTGCCAAACCAAAAAAAAACATACAATTACAAGTTCCAGTTTCGTGAAAACAATAAACGCAACATAATCGGAAAAATAAAAAAGACATAGTCTTTTACAACTATTCGCCGCGTTGTATGCTGAATCATCCTTATCGACCAAGCAAACAAACATATGTGAATCATCCTTATCGACCTCATACGTGAATCATCCTTATCGACCTTCCATCTCCACTTTTCTCGTTTACGACGTCTCCTATAATAACACAAAAAACTCAGCAATTAGTACTTTGCATAATTCACGAAGGGTGCATCAACAACTTTACACATTCAATACACAAAAAAAATATGAGATATCACAAAAACAGACGCTATACACATGTGTACATCGCATTAAAAACAGAGCAAAATCAGAATACACATGTGTAGAGCGCCTTAAAAACATAGCAAAATCAGAATACACATGTGTACAGCGCCTTAAAACCAGAGCAAAATCAGAATACACATGTGTATAACGCCTTAAAACATCGATTACCCGAGAGACTGATGTTGATGATGAACAACTGTTGATGCGATTTGATTTGGTGATGTAGAGCGGGAGATCAATGCCTCTTGAAGTTGCAGTTCTTCGGCATATTTTGTCATCGGAAATAAAAAAGATTTCAGTACGTCGTGCTTCAATTGGGTTATTTGCACTATAATTTATATTATTTTAAATGCATATTGATTGCATAGGAAAAGTCAAAAGACGTTATTTGAATAAAGAGATTTAGAAAGTAAATAAATGCATATTAATTGCATAGATAAACTCCAATAATAAACAAAGTAAATAATTAAAAAATATTAGAAACTAATTAATCACTTAAATAGTTTTGTCAAACTAGCTGTTTACTTACTAAAATGAGAAAATGGTAATGAAAAACGTTCAAAATAAGATTGAGATTTATTTTGATCAACTAGCTGTTTACTTACCATTGATGAAGAGGCGTGTGATGGCGGCGGAGAAGTGAGGATGGTGGTTCAGATAGCAGGCCACGGTGGCCAGAGAGAATATGCAGCGGCGACGAGTCAGCCGTCGACGAAGCAGAACGCCCCATCTGGTGCTACAAACACACAATCAGTTGATCTCAACATTCACACAAACACAATAACAACATAAAGCAACCATTACAGATACTGAATTAACTAATTTCATAACAGAAATGAATATAAAGTTGAAAATCACCTGGTTCGCTGAGCAATCGTTGCGTCTCCTGGATCAAACACGAAAGCCAAAACCCTAAGTTAGGGTTTTCGGATACAGATGAATGATTACCGGAAAAGAGGAGCGTAAATGAGAAAGAGATTAACGATGATACCTTGATGATTCTTCGAGGTAGGTTGCTGTTCGCCATGGATGGAAGCTTAGGATTCACGCTATGGGGATTTTAGAGAGAGAAAGAGAAGAAAGTTTGGGGGAAATGATGAATTCGATTGTATTTATTTATTTATTTATTTATTTATGGGGTTATGCAATCAATTTAATATGGAGAATTACACAAATACCCTTATTCCCTTAATTAAATAGTAACAAATAACCAAATAATTACCATCTTGCCATTCACTAAAAATCTCAAGATCATAAAAATCAATGGCCCAGATCAGTTCACGCAGTTCACGTTGGAGAAAATGTTCACGTTTGAACCTAATCCTATATATATATATATATAACATTAAATATCCAAACTATGAGTATTCACGGGTGATAACATAATGAAGTTTATAAATAAAATGTGAAAACTGTCTCTGCCAAGCATTGCTTTTCCAAGAATACTGAATACCCCATCATAAAACAGAGTTTTTTTTTCCAAAAGGGTGTTGATAGAAAAGTTATTTACCAAAATGAGTGATTTGATAAATAATTACCAAAATGGGTGTTTTTCTATATTTCTTTATTTTTAACTAATCTGTTATAATTATTGTATTTTTATTTACTCAACCTATCACATTTATATTCTTTTCTTCGATCTAACTCATTATATAGATTTTTTAACTAACTTATTAATTATTATTTATTTTTTATAATGAAGCCCATGTTAAAACAAATTGAGATCGTTGAATTCATTTTATTTTTAAATCCTCTTACCTTTCATCTACTATTTTAATTTAATTTTTTTGAGGGTGATTTTTTATTTACTATTGTTTGTGTAGTTGATTACCAATTCAAATGAAAACCCATAATAGAGTGCTTCCTAAAGTTACATAAATTTTATTAACAACCAGTGGGAAAAATATTTATGTAGATTCATTGTTTCGTAATTTCATAGGCCAACTCGACACTTTTTATGATTTTTTATTACTTTAGTGATCATTTACATCTCTAAAATTACATGAGTAAACTTTATATTAGAATGATATAGCTTACATAAATGTAAAATGAAATAAAAGAAAAAACGTTAAGAATAAAGAATTATATTTTGGGTAGTTAAAAAGTAAATAAAATATAAAGAGTAATTGTTTGGAGAAAAATAAATTAAAAACATATTAGGTTAATTAAAAAAAGAAAAAAATATAATAGATTAGTTAATAATAGAGAAATAAGAAATAATACTCATTTTAATAATTTTTTTTTAAAATCACCCATTTTGATAAATATTTTTTCCACCCTCACCAATTTAAAAAAAAAAACATTACAAAACACCTATTTTGATAATTATTTTTCAAATCACCCAATTTGATAAATAACATTTCCACAAACACCCTTTTAGAAAAGAAAAAAAAACCCTCACAAAACACCCGTCATTTTATTTTCAAACCATCATCAATATCAAAATGGTCCAGGTATCCACACATCCCCTAAAAGTATCTACACATCCCTCAAACCTTATACGCCCCTCATTGCCCAATACGCCTCAAAATGACACCCCCATACGCTCCTCATAGCTCTATACGTTTGAAAATGGTCCATACCATCTAATTAATGCCAATAACTGGGTGTCAGCCAATGATTACCCAATGATTGGGATGTACATATGAAACATTATTTTAGTTGATGGGGTTTTTGTATGCGGAAGTTGTTAAATATTTATATAAGAAAATTGATATTTTTTTTATAAAATGTGTTAATATTATAAAACTTCATATTTTAATGAAATGATTGTGTATATTTTTAATAAAAAAATGTGCATGTGTTTTTTTATTAAGTATTATTATTAAAAACTTTATATTTTTATGAAATGAATTATGTATATTACAAAATGTCAAATTTTTATAAGTATTATTAAATGTCAATTTTTTTATAAAACGAATTGTATATATTATAATAAAGTTTTTTATTTATGAATTATTATTATGTCTTTAATTGTTAATTTTTTTTTGAACCGCAAATTTGGATCACTGACGGACCACTGGAGTATCATCGTGCCACCAGCGGAACCACCCGATCATATCCATCTCCACTAGGCATAATGCCTATACACCAATTCAGGAGGAAACCCAATAAATATGAGAAAACCCCCTTTGTGGGAATCGAACCCAGGACCTATTGGTCCCAAAGTCTTACCCCACCTCCAAGATGCCACTAGGCTATAGAGCCATGGACTGTTTTATTTAATTTTTTTAAAATGTAAAATTTTTATTAAAAGAGTATTATTTAATATTACTAAATGAGTATTATGTTGTCTTTAATTGTCAAATTTTTAAATGTCAAATTTTATTAAATGGGTATATTATAACGTTTTATTAAATGTTAATTTTTTATTTATCAATTATTATTATGTCTTTAATTGTTTTTCAATTGTCATTTATTAACCATAACGCATTGTGTATATTATAAAATGTCAAATTATTATGTCTTTAATTGTTTTTCACTTGTCGTTTATTAACCATAACGCAACAAGAAACGTAATTCAAAATGTTATTAAACATCGTTTTATATTAATACACAAAACATGTAACTTTCATACAAAATGTAACGACTAAACCCTAAACCCTAAATCGCTAATTGTTACATATTCTTGAATTCTTGCAAAGGAAAACGATGGGTGTAACATAAACGATTTAAAGACAGGCCGACTGTCTTGAAATTGTGTACCGAACCCTACCTTCCAACGGGGTTTCTGCTTCACATCTACCACATTTCAATGGCACAAGGGATCAGGAGGTTGGAGCAGTGGAGTCTGGATTTCGTTAATCAACCACCGTCCAGTCTTCTGCGTCCCCTCGGGATGGTGAGTGCAGTGGCATTCCCGTTGGTGCAAGGCTCATGATAACACTAATGAACGCCTCTCTTGGAAGGACATGTTACATGGCGGACCGCATTGGCTAGCGTCACTGGGAGTTGACGATGCCACAGGCTACTCCGATAACACGTAATCCTATATCGGCGTTCTAATGCATGAATCTGAAATACGAACGTAGTTTCTCCATAAGGATTACGCTACCACCACCGCCAAAACACCGACTTTCGATATCCTGTTAATAAAAAATTCAATTTAGCATTACACTCGACATTCGAAACATTCGAAAATATATTGTAAAAATAAAAAAAAACAAATTCAAGCACCACCACAACCACCCCCCACCACGGCACCACCATAGCCCACCACCACCCTTAACCACCTCATCTACCTCCACAACCACCCCACCACTACCACCACAACCTCCACAACCGACCCACCACCACCACCACTACAGCCGACCCACCACCACCACCATAGCCGACCCACCACCACCAACAACACAACCGACCCACCACCACCACCACCACAGCCGAACCCCCACCACCACCACCACCATAGTCGAACCCCCACCACCACCACCACAGCCAACCCACCACCACCACCCCAACCAACCCACCACCACCCCAGCCGACCCACCACCACTAGGGCTGGCAATTGGGTACCTGTTAAGACACGATTAGACCTGTTTGACTGAAAAATACACCCTTTGACTTTTTTAATTTTTAAAATAATTAAAATTACAATGTTAGGATCTATCATTTATTCATCTTTGTACATAAAACTGTTTTATAAACATGAGGTAGAAAGTAGTTAAACGAGTCGTAATCATGTTTGAAACTTATGTTGTGCGCGCCATCAGAAACCTGTTAAACCTGTTAAGACACGATTTGACAGTTTTAACCACCACCACCCCATCTGACCCACCATCACCACCACAGCCGACCCACCGCCACCACCAACCATCAATCCCCACCACCGTCAAACCGCAACACCAAAAACAACAACCACAACCCCAACACCACCACAAACGGCCAAAATAAAACCAAAAAAAAAACAAACCTTGAATATTCCGACCGTATAGAGCGATACGAGAGCGAAAACTATATGAGAGACAAAGAATCCGTGCGTGTGTGTCCCCTTTCGGATCGTCATCGTGTGGTCCAGTGCTCAGTTCAAAAAAATCGCTTTACATGTGTACTTGTGACCAGGGATCTTCGTTTTAACTATAAAAGGAAACAGAACTTCAATACGCCGCTCATAGCTCAATGAGACGCGTATAGAAGTAAAGTCTCTGCCAACTTTTTAGAAAAAGTAATACGCGGCTCATCAGGCTATACGAAGCATATAACCTGAAAAGGTGTTAGAATCCGTACCATCATACGCGCGTATTTCCCCAAGAGTTGCTTATCGAGTTGTTTTTTTAAAGCTTGTGATACGTATCAAAAGTTACAAATGAGCCATAACCATCTTCACAATCACAAATTCACAATGGTTGTTTGAAAATGTGGTAGGACGGCTGCACTAAGAACAGCTTGGACTGAAGCTAATCCCGGACGTCAATTTTACACTTGCCACAGTATGGTATGTTTTTAAGCCATGTTTTTTAACACTTTGAAATAGGGATGGCGATGGGTCGGGGTCGGGTCGGGTATTGGTAATCCCATACCCATACCCGGTTATAAAATCATGTCCCATACCCGACCCAATACCCGTCGGGTCTAAAAGAAATATTATTTTTTTACAAAATGTAAATACTATTATCGAATGTATATACTAAAAGAAAAATTATTTTTTTTACTTTATGAACATACTAAAATAAATCACCAATAGATTTATGGAAAATAAAAATATAATTTAAAAAACAATCGGGTATAGAGTCGGGTATTTTTGCCATCCCTACTTTGAAACACTAATTCCTCTTCCGTTTCAGCGTTCTAAGTGCAACTTCTTTGCGTGGCACGGTCCTCCCATGTGTCATCGGGCATGTGTGGTCATCAAAGGACTCATGGATTCGAAAGCTGTGCTTGAAGAGGAAGTCAAGTATTTGAGAGAGGATGTTCGAATGTATAAATTGCTAGTCACGGAATTGGAAGATAATCATTCAAGGGTTGTTCGTAAGAGGGAAAGTTGTTTGATAATCAGTTGGATTTTTTTTGTTTTGTCTCTCTTGTTATTTTTCATTGTTAGTGTAACGCCATGCGTTTTGATGCTAACTTACCGATAGCAAGTCTTCCCGTACTTCCTAGTCGTTTGTGCTTTTACTCTCGAGACAAACGATCATAATGAAAATAAGGTTATTTTAATCAAAATTGTGTTAAACTATGTGAAACTTTTACTCTATGTGATGCTTTTATATATGTGAACGATGTGATTCTTGACTCTTTGTTATGCTTGATACTTGTTGAACGAGAAACTAGTTTAGACATGAATCCGAAACACCAAGTTACTCATGTTATTATGCTATTTTGGACGCCTATATGTAATAATACTATATGTAATGGCTACGCATAATAATACACAACGCAACACTTAACCTCGCTCGCAAAACGAACCTAAGATGAAAAACTAACACGTGCGAATCGGTTGTCCGAATGGACATCCGATCGGATGACCATCTGTCACGGCCCCCGTCCCGGTTTTACCCGGTCCAGGAGCCGCGGGACAGAAACCCGTGGTATTTATTAATTGAGTTGACAGCGGAAGTTTAACAGGATCTTTTAAAACTTGAAAATGCCCGATTATTTCATTTCACAATTAGCGATAAATCCCGTAATTTACAATAGAGGAATTTCACGAGGAAATTCATGGTTTACAAAACATGTTTATTTATTTTATTGAGCCACCACTTCAAGCTTGTTAGTGCTCCGTAGCACGTTTTCCTTGATTCACATTAGGTCACCTGAAACATGTTTTGAAAAATATTTTATCAGCGAGGAAATACTGGCGAGTCACTCAAATTTGATAAAACGACACATAGTTATAAATTACAGCATAAGAGCGATTACAATGGCTATTATCTTATTTTTATCTGGCGCTGTGTCACCTCCTGGTGACGATGGTCATACCACTATTGGGTCCTTTAACCCAAGTAGTGATGATTATCACTGTTAGGTTAATAAACCTAACCGTGAGAAATTAGTAATGTGCACAATACCCCACTAGCCAGTGATTCAAGATAACCACGACTTAATCCCTGTAATTATAACTTTAAAATAATTGGAGTATTGTAAAACACTTTTGATAAAAGAGAGTGACTCACATTGCAAGTTTAGACGGGCAGAGTTTAGCCTACTGATAAGCCTTGTAACCTAAATTAAATAACAGTGCACACGAACTAGGTCAGTAACTTAATACAACGTTTACGATAACTCACGAGATCAAAACCCTCACGACGAGTGACAAAGTGCAATACTTAAACATCCATCGAATTCAAGACGAATGACAAAGTATAGCCCGAGTTTGAGCAGCACTTAAACATCCATCGGATTGGTTTCAATCGATCGGACATTGAATCGTAGCAGCGATCGAGTTAATACCCTGTATCGTAGCAGCGTTTCTCTACGTGAAAGTGTGATTTTGAGCAGTAGAACTTCGTTTTTGATCAAAGTTTTCGACACAGATAAACAGGCCATGATCGGATCAATTTATAGCTGAAAAATGGGTTTTACGCGGCCCGCGTAAACCCCTTCTTAACATTTACGCGGCCCGCGAGGGCCACCTAGTCTACGACTAGGGCATCTGTGTCACTGGTAGGTCTGCCAACATGGCCTGTATCACTTATCCGGTCAACCTTGAGTTGACGCGACCCGCGTAAGCATATGCTTACATTTACGCGGCCCGCGTGAAAACCAAAAATCCTTGTTTTCTTGATTTTTCAAGTGCATTAGGGTTTCAGGGGTCCGGGTTTTCACTTATGGGTCGTTTTGGGACATTTTTGCAAGTCCTTACATCCTCCCCACCTTATTTAAAGTCTCGTCCTCGAGATTTATTGAAATAAGTGAGGATATTTTCGCTTCATCTCCGATTCCAGCTCCCAGGTGTATTCGGGTCCTCTTTTTGAATCCCACTTGACTTTGACAAGTACCAATCTTTTGTGCTTGAGAAATTTGACCTTTCTGTCTTCTGTTTGAAGCAGTTTCTCCACGAACTTCAACCTTTCATTCACCTGTATGTCTTGAAGAGGGACTACTAGCGATTCCTCCGATAGACATTTCTTGACGTTAGATACATGAAATACATCATGCACTCCAGCCAACTCTTCCGGCAGTTGTAAGCGATAGGCGACTGGTCCTATTTTCTGGATTACTGGGAATGGTCCTACGTATCTTGGACTTAATTTTCCTTTCTTACCGAACCGAACTACTCCTTTCCAAGGAGAAACTTTTAAGAGTACCTTGTCTCCAATTTGAAATTCTAGTGGCTTGCGTCGATTGTCTGCATAATTCTTCTAGCGATCTCGAGCCGTTTTCAGTCTTTCCTTGATTTGAGTGATTTTAGTACCTGATAATTGACTTTCTCCTATTTCTGCCCAGCAAACTGGAGTTCTGCATTTTCGTCCATACAATGCTTTGAATGGGGCAGCTTCAATACGTGCATGATAGCTATTATTATAGGAGAATTCGATTAAGGGTAGGTGGTCATCCCAGTTTCCACCAAAATCTATCACACATGCCCTAAGCATGTCCTCCAGGGTTTGAATCGCCCTTTCACTTTGTCCGTCTGTCTGAGGATGGTATGCAGTGCTTAAATTTAATCGGGTTCCCATTGCTTCCTGGAAACTGGTCCAGAAATGGGAAGTGAAACGACTATCTCTATCTGATACAATGGAGAATGGGACTCCATGTAAGGATACTACCTCGTCTACGTATAACTTTGCTAGCCTTTCCATGCTAAAGGTTTCTTTCATGGGTAGGAAATGATCTGATTTGGTTAATCGATCCACAATTACCCAAATCGCGTCATTACCTTTTCTGGTTTTGGGAAATTTATTAACAAAGTCCATGGTTATGAGTTCCCATTTCCATACAGGCATTTCTAATTGTTGTAGTAAGCCTGAAGGTTTCTGGTGTTCTGCCTTAACTTGTAAACAAGTAAGACATTTAGAAACATATCTAGCTATGTCCTTTTTCATTCCTATCCACCAGAAGTTATTCCTTAAATCTTGGTACATCTTGTTGCTACCAGGATGCATGGTATACCTAGATTTATGGGCTTCTTCTAAAATCTTATTTCTTAACTCTCCTTGTTTAGGTACCCAAATCATTTTCTTGTGGAATCTCCAAATTCCATCATTTCCTTGCTCTAATTCCTGTATTCGTCTTTTCATTCCCTCAACATCATCCTTGATTGCTGTTTCCTGAATATTCTTCAGTTGTTCCATTAAGTCTAATTGTGGACTTAATCTAAGAGCACGAATTCGCTTTTGCTTTTCATGATACTTACGACTTAAGGCATCTGCTACTACGTTTGCTTTTCCTTCGTGATATTAAATATCACAGTCGTAGTCACTTAGAATTTCCATCCATCTCCTTTGTCTCATGTTTAATTCTTTTTGCCCAAATATGTATCTTAAGCTCTTATGATCTGTATAGACAGTAAACTTACTTCCATACAAATAGTGTCTCCAAATCTTAAGGGAAAAAATTATGGCTCCTAACTCTAAGTCATGAGTCGTATAGTTTTCTTCGTGCTTTTTCAATTGCCTTGAGGCATACGCAATTACCTTTTTGCGTTGCATTAGCATACATCCTAATCCTAGCTTAGAGGCATCACAATAAACTTCAAAATCTTCTGTCCCTTCTGGTAAAGCAAGAATTGGGGCATTTGTTAACCTTTGCTTTAAAATCTTAAAAGCCTCTTCTTGCCTCGATCTCCATTCAAACTTCACTGCTTTGCAGGTTAGCTTAGTTAATGGTACAACTATTTTGAAAAAATCCTTAATAAATCGTCTATAATATCCAGCTAATCCTAGAAAACTTCTAACTTCCATAGCTGATTGCGGGACCTTCCATTTGGTGATCGCTTCTATTTTGGATGGATCTACGTGAATACCTTCGTGATTCACCATGCGTCCTAAAAATTGTACCTCTTGTAGCCAAAATTCACACTTCGAGAATTTGGCGTAAAGCTTCTCCTTTCTTAACAAGGTTAAGAGTGCATGCAGGTGCTCACAATGTTCCTCCTGGCTTTTGGAATAAATAAGTATATCGTCGATGAAAACAATTACAAATTTATCCAAGTACGGTTTACATATCCTATTCATCATGTCCATAAATGCTGCAGGAGCATTTGTTAGTCCAAAGGGCATGACTGTAAACTCGCAATGACCATACCTAGTTCTGAAGGCAGTTTTAGGTATGTCCTCTTCTTGAACTTTCAGCTGATGATATCCGGAGTGTAAATCTATCTTAGAAAAATATCTAGCTCCCTGAAGTTGATCGAAAAGATCATCGATCCTAGGTAATGGGTATCGATTCTTAATTGTAACCTTATTCAATTCCCTATAATCGATACACATTCGCATCGAACCATCTTTCTTTTTCACAAACAACACAGGCGCTCCCCACGGGGACGAACTGGGTTGTATAAATCCTTTGCCTAATAATTCATCTAACTGCTCTTTCAATTCTAGCATTTCGGTGGGTGCTAACCGATAAGGTGCCTTGGCTATCGGTGTAGTTCCAGGAATTAGATGAATTCTAAATTCTACTTCCCTATTGGGTGGTAATCCAGGTAGTTCTTCTGGGAATACATCCAGTTATTCTGATACTACCGGAATTTCTTTAAGTTCCTTACCTTTTGTGTTAATGATTACTGAAATCATATATACTATTTCTTGTTTTCTTGAATAACTGGCCACTTTCATTACTGAGATGAATTTCATTGGCTTACGTGGCTTATTTCCTGTAATCACCACTACTTCTCCTGTGGGTGTATGTATTTCTATGGAATTCTTATCACATAGGATTCGAGCATGGTTGGCTACTAACCAATCCATTCCTAACACCACATCGAATTCAGCTAAATTCATAGGTAACAGGTTTGCAGAAAATTTATGGCCTAGGAGTTCTATATTTCCTTTCTGCAAAACCTTATCTATGTTAACAGAATTCCCATCTCCCGTTTCTACCGTAAAAATTTGTCTGAGGTTGGTTAAGGGTAGATTAAGTGCTTGGCAGAATGAAGTATTTATAAAACTCTGGTTTGCACCAGAGTCAAATAATACTTTTGCATAAACATCGTGAACTAGGAACGTACCAGCTATCACGTCAGGGATTAGTTCTGCTTCCTGAGTAGTCAACTGGACTGCTCTTGCATTCTTCTTGGTAGTTCCTTCTGCAGGTTTGGTTTTGTTATCAGCTGGTTTGACCAATTTTGGGTAGTCTGGCCTAAAATGTCCAGCTTCTCCACAGTTGTAGCAGATTGTTGATTTCTTCCTCCTGCAATCTTCCTCTTGAAGCCCTGGAATTTTGCAAAAATTGCAATATCCTTTGCATCTTCCAAAATGCTTTCTTTTACAGGTACCGCAGAATGGAGCAGTGGAAGATTGCCCGGTTCCCTTTTTCTTGAAATTACTATTATTCCTCACACGGAATCGTTGGGTAATCTTTTGGGCCACTTCCTTTTTCCGGTTTTCTTCTTTTGTGCGTACCAGCCCTCAGTTAGGGTGTTAGCTAATTCCACAGCATCGTCAATAGTGCGGGGTCTCGCAGCTTTGACGATATCATGGATTTCGCCAATCAATCCCCAAATATAGCGGGAAATAAGTATCGGTTCTGGCGAAGCCAGGATTGGTACAACTCTAGCATACTCGAAGAATGTTGAAGTATACCCTTGACAGTCTACATCCACCACACGGTGGTTGGGGAACTTATTTGTCATTTGTTCCTTCTCGTATTCGGGACAGAATTTTCTTTCCACCAGTCTTTTAAATTCTTCCCAATTCATGGCATAGGCCACATTGCTTCCCTTATCTTGTAGAACCGTGTTCCACCATTCGAGTGCCCCTTCTTTAAAAAGATGCGAAGCATACATGACCTTGTCTTCCTCGGCACATTTACTTATTTTAATTACTGCTTCAGTTTTCTCTAACCAATGCAGTGCAGCAGTCGCCCCCTCGTTGCCTGCAAATTCAACTGGTTTACAGGCAAGAAATTCCTTGTAAGTGCAACCAGGCGTTGCAGCTTTCATTTTCTTAAGGAATATGGCTTGCACCACATTATCATTATCGTTATTGTTAATGTTGCTGTAACAACCCGCACTTTTGTGCGTTGTTACTACTCGTTACACTCGTTACGCCTAGCACAGGAGATTCGGATCATAATGTAACCATATCGTATATATCGCTATTCGAAGGATAATCGCATATTTTCGAAATAAAAATCACTATACTACACTATTATCACACTAACACTCACGGAGGCATTGAGTGAGGACCTATTCTACCCTCCTCAGTGGCCGTGATGCGTCGAACGTAAAACAATTAACGCTAGCAAGGACCCTCGGGTGAGTGCTGTAGCTCCAGTCGTCATGACGATGACGACAATACGAGTAAACGGTACCCCGTCAGTCTTTGTGGCACTACACGAAATAACGTTCACGATGACATCAAGAAAGGACCTATACTACCCTCATTGATGGCCGTGAAACGTCGCTAATAATGACATACTCGAATCGGAAACCGATTGTAAATTATCGAATCTTTGGATTATGGATACGTAAATACGACCCCTAGTGATATATATATATATATATATAATAACAATATAATGATAATATAAACTAATTATGGAAGTACGCGCTTCGAAAACTATCAAAACGATCAAAAACGGAGAAGTCCAAGCGTCAGGATAGCTATCCGGACGGATGGACCATCCGGACGGATGGGCATGCGCACGGATGGCCATCCGCACGCATGGGCCGTCCGCACGGATGGGCTATCCGGGCCAAAACCCTTTTCCTCTCCTCTGTTGCCTATAAATACCATGTCACATCACTTGAACAGTGATGTGACAGCTCCTGTTCAACCAAACGCGCACCAAGACCCTTTTCTCTCGATTTCCTCGCAATTCCGGTAAGATTTCAACCTAAAACTTGTACTTCTACAATCTACACTCGATTCTACATCATTCTATCTTTCAAAACTCAAATTCTAACCGTGAAATCTGCGGATTTGAGGCGTTTTGAGGTGATGTCACCAAGTGTTCTTATGAACTTCAAGTTGGGGCCTCATTTCACTATAAACGACTTAGATCCGGGTGATTTCCACATGTTTTAATGACAATTCTCACCTAAATCTGTGCGATTTCGGGTTAACCATGAAGGACCATCACGAACGGCCAGATCTGATGGAACGGGGTGATTCCCGGCTGTTAGAACGGGTCGGAATTGACGGAACTTCAAGTGTTGGTGCGAAATTACACTACCCTAGTAAAAACGAACGTATTTCCTCCCGTTAAACACCCGGAAGCAGTGTTCAGAGTGCAAAACAGACATGTCAGTCCGCACGGACGACAGGTCAGCCCGCACGGACGACAGGTCAGCCCGCACGGACGACAGGTCAGCCCGCACGGACGACAGGTCAGCCCGCACGGATGACCTGCCCAACCGCACGCATGACATGTCACCCGCACGCACAGCAAAGTCAATCCGCACGCACACTCAACCGCACGGATCACTGTTATCCGCACGGATAACATGCCATCCGAACGGATGACTTGTCATCCGGACGGATAACCTGTCCATCCGCACGGATGAGAACAATCCAACCAAATGAGTAACTTTTCAAGGGTAATCTTGCTTAACCGTATATCGTTTACTCTATTCTTCAAGGATCATTACAGACATACTCGCAACCGACTCAATCAAGTTGTAATCTCCTAAATACGCACTGTGAGTATACTTGAACCCCTTTTTAATCGAATTTTGGGTGTAACATACGTTTCTAACAAATCGAACTTATCAATCGAATTATCACTTGCGAATAACTGTTATGCATAGATATACGTGATGCTAGTTGCATATGTGCTAGGGCTTATACTCTCGACGTCCCACCACGACTAGTATAGTACTATTGCGCCCGACGGGGTCTAGTTATGCCATCGTACATTCGAGCATCGAGGACTTAGTTGGTAGTATCAGTTTTGTGAGTATATATGTCGTGTATTACGTTTATGCATGTGGAGATTCGCAGCACTTTTAATCTATTATGCTATACTTATCAAACCTGTATACTCGCCAATACTTTTGTATTGACAAATATTTTAACGTATGTTGCAGGTTAGATCGCAGACTATGTCAAATCAAGCTAGGAAGTCTAGAAACTCAACTAAAATCTAGGTTGTCGGATTTGCATTGTTCGAGAGGACAATAAATCTGTGATAACTTATGTGATTGTATTATTTGTTAGTATGGGATAACGAATGTATTAAATATTATCGCAATATAGTTGTTATGGATTCTCTTGAGCAATCTGATTCGCCTAGTGCCGCGCCCCGATGATTCCGCCATCGGTTGGGGTGTGACAGATTGGTATCAGAGCCATAACTATAGGGAATTAGGTCAGACTCGACCTAGTCCGGGTCGACGTCTTAGAAATTGACCTAGTCTATAGTCTAAGTACCAACAGGCCGACTCGTACGAACCCAGTGGGGTTTGTATTGGGCTTACTTGATACTCTCGATCGAAATTGCTAAAAGCTACAACTTTGTGTGAACACCGCATACTACAACTTCACACGAAGGAGCCTTTCCTAAGGCTGAAATACTACTTAGCCTTTCCTAAGGCCGACACGATACACGTGTTTTCGAAAATATTCGCATAACAAAACCGAGCGATCCAGTCGAGATTAGGTGTGAAAACCAAGAACTCTCGATAGGATTGCTCACTCAGCGCATTTTTCTAGCACGAGAACTCTTCATCGAGTTAGGAGTGACATCCACATCTCGACAAAGGTCTCCATTTCGAAATCTAGTGGAACTCACGAATTTATTCGAAGAGCATAACCACAACTAGGAACGGAACTGTCAAGACAGGGGTGAAACCCGTACCTTAATAAGTCGTTCCACTCTCTATAAACTGGTTTTCAAAAGCTCTCACCAAGGACTCGACTATTGCAATAACTCGAGCCACGCGATGACTAGGAAGACTAATGCTACGAGCTGCATCCTAGTGGAAGCATGGAGTCTTCTAGGTCAACGCGCGCGCCCGAACTTGTTAAATATAGTTGGGTTACCTTGGGTAGTCGACGCCTAAACACCCAAGGCACTCTTATCATACGACCTGCCAATCTTACAACTGGTTGGAAACTTATTTACGTTTTGAAACTTTACGCTTTATCGATTTCTCGATGTAACGATTTTCACTCCCTACTTTATAAACACACAATTCGCACAGCCATCGCAATCTAAAACGAAACCCGAATGTTCGCAACAAAACTAAAGCATAATCTATCGCATTCGCTCTCATTTTCTCACCTCAACGCGACCTCGCTTATTCTAAATCGACCTGTATGTGTATAATTACAAACTACAATTATATAGATATGTAAATATGTATAAACAAACAGGTCAATGTGTGGGAACTTAAGGATTTCGTGTCTCCTAGGTGGCTCCTATGTGATTCGTACTACTACTCTACTATCGCACCAAGTTTTGAACGCGCTCAATCGCAACGCAAAACTCAAAAAAAAAATTATTATGATCGAATCTCACTCCAAGTCTCTTCCTGTCTAGATGCCTTCCAACAACTCTACCTCGAGACGAGTAGCTAGGAGGAAAGCCAAACGAAGCGCCGAGAAGAGGATTGCTTCACTTGTGATTAAGGAAGTGAGTAAGCTTAGTCCTCGAATCGCCGCTCAAGCGCACTCTCTCAGCAACTCTCGAGCCTCGGAAGACCCCAAGACGGAAGAGCCGCAATCTACTTTTCTCTACAAGCACTTCAAAGCCTGTGACCCGATGGAGTTCACGGGTGAAGGAGGTGCGACTCAACTACTCCAGTGGTTCGATTCTATCGAAGTTACCCTTCGTCAAAACGGGTGTCCCGATAGTCTCCGCACTACTTGCGCCACCGGAGTATTTCAATCGCGAGCACTTGACTGGTGGACGGCCGAACGTAACAAACGTGGGATCTCCGCAGCTTACGCTCTCTCCTGGAATGAGCTGAAAGAGCTCATGGAGAAAGAGTACTGTCCTCCTCACGAAATCCAGAAGCTAGAAAACGAGTTTTGGGAAATCAAGCAAGCGAAAGGTGACAATGCTGGCTACACCGCAAGGTTTAAACAGCTTAGCATAATCTGCCCAGGCCAGGTCAACACTTCGGAAAAGGCCATCGCGAAGTACATTCGTGGCTTGCCTGAGTGTGTGGGTGATTTTGTCGAAGCTGCAAGACCTGCTACCACCGAAGAAGCCTATCGCTTAGCCGCAGAAATCAACAACAAACGACTTGTGGAAGGGTTTTTCTCCAAGAATCCTGTCAAACAAGCTCATCAAGCAATCGCCAGCAATCCTTCAGGCGAACATGTTGACGAATCTTCTGATAAATCTACTGACGAATCTTCTGACAAAACTGCTAGCGATTCTTCTAATGAATCAGCTAACAATTCTTCTGACGGATTTGCTAACGATTCTTCAGACGGATCTGCTGCCGATTCTTCTGACAAATCTGCCGACGGATCTTCCGACAAATCAGCCAAAGACTCTGCAAGTGAGTCTTCAGACGAATCCCCCAACGACGACACTTCTTCGCAAGACACCGACAAACCCAGCCGCAAGCGAAGGACTTCAAGCCCGAGCTCATCAACAACCGAACTGCTGCAACCGGAACCTCTTCGAACAGTTCCGATGTTTCCAAAACGAGCCTACACTGGAGCTCATCCTCAGTGTTACTCGTGTACCTATCATCATCCAGTTGGGGCTGACTGTCGCTATTGCAATAACTGCAACCGTTACGGTCACTTCACCCGCAACTGCCGCATCGAACCGTGAACTTGAGTACAACAACAGCTCCAGCAAAAGTTTCTCAGCATCAGACATCTAGCAAGCGTAGGATAAAGTTGTAATGATACGATTATCGACGTTAATTTCTAAGTTTTGAACCTACTCTCTTATTCGAAGCTACCAATATGTGTAGCAACAACTCCCGTTTTCGTTTCCTCCATCCCACTTTAGTCGCCGCATTTAGACTAAATTCACACACATACTATATACTATATCACGAAATAATGTGTTTTACCCTCACTACACTCTTAGAACGAGGTACGATAAACGTGCAAGGAACAAATAATCGCGGGTGCACACGGGATTATTTGGGTCAGTGCACGGTGATCGTAGTGAATTCTAAAGGTGCCATAACATTCTGACAAAAGGTGACACCAAAACACGGGATGAAAGTAGTAGGGGTCAGGCAAGGTGTGCTTTACCATACTACCGAAGTTCCGTGAAGAAGGTGCCACGTGGAGTCGAACGTTATTAGACCTATTATACTATTGTGATTATTTTCAACACACTACACCCAATCGCAAGGCGTAACAAACCGTATCATCGCGAGACTTGTCGTAAGTCTGCAAACGCAATGCAAACGCCTCATCGATGGACTCTGGAGAGTCTACCTCGCAGGACAAATGCATCAACGCAAGACTAGTCATAAGTCTATAGCGATCAATCTCATCAAACACACTAACGCTCACGATATTATCGGGTGAGGACCTATTCTACCCTCCTCGATAACCGTGATGCGTCGCAACGTAACGTTAAGCTTATTCGAAACAAAACTCGAGTAATCGCAATCGTTTACCCTGTGTATCTCGCAATCTCTGTCGCTTATTATGAGGAACTATATCGCTTGCTGTGTATCAATCTATCGCTATACCGTTAGCTGTGATATTCGTGTTAAGTTAGCACGCATGACCTCGCTTCACGAGATGAAACTCATATGACTAAAGCAGGGCATTTTAGTCATGTCAGCAACCTTTCGTGGAAAAAGGCCATGTGGGGTCTAATGTTAGTCAAACTCTGTGGTGTTAATCAATCGAACCGAACCGCGTAAATCGAATCGCATACCTCCATCGCTTGCAACGCAACTACCGATTATTGTAATTCGTTTATCATCGCCGTCATCACAAGTGTTTCGTGTTTATTCGCTCAATCACCTAACCGCTTACCGCTTATCGTCTATAGTCTACCGCTTATTCGCGTACCACTTATCGCTCGCTTGGTGTTCATTGCAGTCTGTATGGTATTAAGTACACATGACACCGCTTCACGAGGCAAAGCTAACCTGGTTAAGCATGGTGTTTCGCCATGTTAGCAAACTCCCGTGGAAACGTGCCATGTGGGTGTAATGTGGAATCTAATCGAAAACGCGTTATTCACTTCTCGCTTATCAACTCGCTGGATTAATCCATTCGATCCTACCCTATGCTCGGTCCGACTTTCTATCAATTGGGCCGAGTAAATCGCAATTCTATCCGAGTCATATCAGCACACCTGACCCTGCCTCACGAAACGGAAGTAATATGGGCAAAGCATGGTGGATACGCCGCTGGTACTTCCTATATATAAGTGTTTTAAACATATTAACGAACTTCCGTGGGAAGGTGCCAAGTGGAGCTTGATGATAAATCATTCTTTTCAAAAGGTTAAAACTGATTTTTATAAAACTTTTTATTAAAACCATGGAACAAGTGAAATTCCTCACAATGTGGAGGTAACATCGAATCAGCTTAACTCCATATTCAAAGGGAGCTTCATGAGTTCAATTTTTCCTTAAAACCTTTTCAAGATCAAAAACACGACTTTCAAAGGGAACCCATATCATAGGAGAGTTTTCGTAACCCTTGTTTTCATTTCCAAATTCCGTATAATGTTAGAAACTAAAACTTCCTTGCAACGTCGGTTAACATCGACTCTGTGACCGCACGTTAAGAGGAAAATTTTCAAAGATTTTCATCCTAAATCCTTTTTAATATCTAAAACGAACGCTTCTTGTAACGTTGGTTAGCAATCGACCCAGTTAACTCTACGTCATGAGAAGCCTTTCAAATTGCAATCGCATTCGAACTAACAAATTCTACACAAGACAAGGTACCTTGAAATGCCAACTCGTGGGATTAATACTTTCGTCTTTACGTCGCCTTCTCGCTATCGCAATCGATCTCTCTTATTCGAAACGTTCTCGCTTTCAACTTATGGACAAATCCCTCGCTGTATCGCTACTTATGCAAGATCAACACTTAGAAGTCTACCTATTGGATTAATTTCGGGACGGAATTTCCTAAAGTAGGGGAGACTGTAACAACCCGCACTTTTGTGCATTGTTACTACTCGTTACACTCGTTACGCCTAGCACAGGAGATTCGGATCATAATGTAACCATATCGTATATATCGCTATTCGAAGGATACTCGCATATTTTCGAAATACAAATCACTATACTACACTATTATCACACTAACACTCACGGAGGCATTGAGTGAGGACCTATTCTACCCTCCTCAGTGGCCGTGATGCGTCGAACGTAAAACAATTAACGCTAGCAAGGACCCTCGGGTGAGTGCTGTAGCTCCAGTCGTCATGACGATGACGACAATACGAGTAAACGGTACCCCGTCAGTCTTTGTGGCACTACACGAAATAACGTTCACGATGACATCAAGAAAGGACCTATACTACCCTCATTGATGGCCGTGAAACGTCGCTAATAATGACATACTCGAATCGGAAACCGATTGTAAATTATCGAATCTTTGGATTATGGATACGTAAATACGACCCCTAGTGATATATATATATATATATAATAACAATATAATGATAATATAAACTAATTATGGAAGTACGCGCTTCGAAAACTATCAAAACGATCAAAAACGGAGAAGTCCAAGCGTCAGGATAGCTATCCGGACGGATGGACCATCCGGACGGATGGGCATGCGCACGGATGGCCATCCGCACGCATGGGCCGTCCGCACGGATGGGCTATCCGGGCCAAAACCCTTTTCCTCTCCTCTGTTGCCTATAAATACCATGTCACATCACTTGAACAGTGATGTGACAGCTCCTGTTCAACCAAACGCGCACCAAGACCCTTTTCTCTCGATTTCCTCGCGATTCCGGTAAGATTTCAACCTAAAACTTGTACTTCTACAATCTACACTCGATTCTACATCATTCTATCTTTTAAAACTCAAATTCTAACCGTGAAATCTACGGATTTGAGGCGTTTTGAGGTGATGTCACCAAGAGTTCTTATGAACTTCAAGTTGGGGCCTCATTTCACTATAAACGACTCAGATCCGGGTGATTTCCACATGTTTTAATGACAATTCTCACCTAAATCTGTGCGATTTCGGGTTAACCATGAAGGACCATCACGAACGGCCAGATCTGATGGAACGGGGTGATTCCCGGCTCTTAGAACGGGTCGGAATTGACGGAACTTCAAGTGTTAGTGCGAAATTACACTACCCTAGTAAAAACGAACGTATTTCCTCCCGTTAAACACCCGGAAGCAGTGTTCAGAGTGCGAAACAGACATGTCAGTCCGCACGGACGACAAGTCAGCCCGCACGGATGACAGGTCAGTCCGCACGGATGACCTTCCCAACCGCACGCATGACATGTCACCCGCACGCACGCCCAACCGCACGCATGACCTATCACCCGCACGCACGCCCCTCCGCACGCATGACGTGTCACCCGCACGCACAGCAAAGTCAATCCGCACGCACACTCAACCGCACGGATCACAGTTATCCGCACGGATAACATGCCATCCGGACGGATGACTTGTCATCCGGACGGATAACCTGTCCATCCGCACGGATGAGAACAGTCCAACCAAATGAGTAACTTTTCAAGGGTAATCTTGCTTAACCGTATATCGTTTACTCTATTCTTCAAGGATCATTACAGACATACTCGCAACCGACTCAATCAAGTTGTAATCTCCTAAATACGCACTGTGAGTATACTTGAACCCCTTTTTAATCGAATTTTGGGTGTAACATACGTTTCTAACAAATCGAACTTATCAATCGAAATATTCAATCAAACGAATTATCACTTGCGAATAACTGTTATGCATAGATATACGTGATGCTAGTTGCATATGTGCTAGGGCTTATACTCTCGACATCCCACCACGACTAGTATAGTACTATTGCGCCCGACGGGGTCTAGTTATGCCATCGTACATTCGAGCATCGAGGACTTAGTTGGTAGTATCAGTTTTGTGAGTATATATGTCGTGTATTACGTTTATGCATGTGGAGATTCGCAGCACTTTTAATCTATTATGCTATACTTATCAAACCTGTATACTCGCCAATACTTTTGTATTGACAAATATTTTAACGTATGTTGCAGGTTAGATCGCAGACTATGTCAAATCAAGCTAGGAAGTATAGAAACTCAACTAAAATCTAGGTTGTCGGATTTGCATTGTTCGAGAGGACAATAAATCTGTGATAACTTATGTGATTGTATTATTTGTTAGTATGAGATAACGAATGTATTAAATATTATCGCAATATAGTTGTTATGGATTCTCTTGAGCAATCTGATTCGCCTAGTGCCGCGCCCCGATGATTCCGCCATCGGTTGGGGTGTGACAGTTGCCGCCTCCATTTACGCTATTACTGAAGTTTTCATCATGAGTACGTTTGCTAGGAATAATTGGTTGAGGTTCAACTGGATTTCGGGCAGCAGCTTGAATTGCTGGAATAGCATTAGCTATTCCTTGGGCAATGATATTCTCTATATCTTGTCTATTCAGAAATTGATCTTCATGGTTTTGCTCAGATTGGTTAACTTCGTTAACTGGTTCATTACCAGCGTGTTCCATCTGGTAATTAATATATATATAAGTGATTAGCATAAAATAAATAACAACCAAACACAATAAAACAATCACACATAATCACGTCAACAAGTATAGCCAAAATTGTCGACTTTTGCGACGTTGATATATATATTTTTTTATATATTAGTATACATCCGTACACACCAGTTATATTACAAAAGGTTTTATTTTTAAGTTATTTTACATAATTATATTTTTGTTATTTATTATTATTTTATTATTATTAAACACATAACCACACCACCATGCAACCACAACCAACTGGCGTTTCAGAAATGACGCTCCCTCTCATCGTATTTCCAGGAGATCTGTTCTCCCACTTCCCGGATTCTATTTCCTGCGTCTACCAGCTCCTCGCCATAGTGGCGGAGTTCAGCCAAATTCTCATTGCGCATCGGTGGGTTTGGGGCAGGCTCCGGGTCGAACTGAGGGAAAAAGGTGTTAGGGTTATTTATGAGATTCTGAAATTGACAGTCGGTGGTCCACCATCCTTCCAGCCCTCCTGGTAGAGGCCGGGGGTTGATAATGGGATCTGGGATAGCCGGTTCCAAATTCACTGGGAGTTGGGATTCAACTGGGTAATAGAAGAAGTCTTCATCGGCAGGTCCGATGAGGTTGCTAAGTGCCAGTTTACGATCCAGCTCCTCCCATGATGGCATTTCCTGGGCTTGCCTGGAACTTTCCCCAATCTATATTCCTTTTCCCTTATCCTTGGGATCCTCAGTCTTTTTAACTTTCTGTACCGCTGGTTTCTTCCTACGCACACGCCTCTAACCTACAAGTCTTCTTCTCTTTTTCGGCTTTGGTTTTTCCTGCGGTTGGGCCTGAAACACCATGGGCTCTTCAACATCAGCCTGGTAGCCAGTAAAAGTGTCGGTAGTATCCATATATGTGGTATGGATAGTAAAGTTTTGAAGGGCTTCTGATAGTTCATTCATGCTGTTAGTATACATGAAGAAACACACAAAATTCCCAGTTAAAATTTTGTAAACTAAAATTTCACATAATCACAGAATGGCAATCGGAAAAATTAAGTATTCCTAAATACTTAATTGGCTTAAATCAGTGGCTCTAATACCACCTTTTTCTGTCACGGCCCCCGTCCCGGTTTTACCCGGTCCAGGAGCCGCTGGACAGAAACCTGTGGTATTTATTAATTGAGTTGACAGCGGAAGTTTAACAGGATCTTTTAAAACTTGAAAATGCCCGATTATTTCATATCACAATTAGGGATAAATCCCGTAATTTACAAATAGAGGAATTTCACGAGGAAATTCCCTGGTTTACAAAACATGTTTATTTATTTTATTTAGCCACCACTTCAAGCTTGTTAGTGCTCCGTAGCACGTTTTCCTTGATTCACAGTAGGTCACCTGAAAAATGTTTTGAAAAATATTTTATCAGCGGGGAAATACTGGCGAGTCACTCAAATTTGATAAAACGACACATAGTTATAAATTACAGCATAAGAGCGATTACAATGGCTACTATCTTATTTTTATCTGGCGCCGTGTCACCTCTTGGTGACGATGGTCATACCACAATTGGGTCCTTTCACCCAAGTAGTGATGATTATCACTGTTAGGTTAATAAACCTAACCGTGAGAAATTAGTAATGTGCACAATACCCCACTAGCCAGTGATTCAAGATAACCACGACTTAATCCCTGTAATTATAACTTTAGAATAATTGGAGTATTGTAAAACACTTTTGATAAAAGAGAATGACTCACATTGCAAGTTTAGACGGGCAGAGTTTAGCCTACTGATAAGCCTTGTAACCTAAATTAAATAACAGTGCACACGAACTAGGTCAGTAACTTAATACAACGTTTACAATAACTCACGAGATCAAAACCCTCACGACGAATGACAAAGTGCAATACTTAAACATCCATCGAATTCACGACGAATGACAAAGTATAGCCCGAGTTTGAGCAGCACTTAAACATCCATCGGATTGCTTTCAATCGATCGGACATTGAATCGTAGCAGCGATCGAGTTAATACCCTGTATCGTAGCAGCGTTTCTCTACGTGAAAGTGTGATTTTGAGTAGTAGAACTTCGTTTTTGATCAAAGTTTTCGACACAGATAAACAGGCCATGATCGGATCAATTTATAGCTGAAAAATGGGTTTTACGCGGCCCGCGTAAACCCTTTCTTAACATTTACGCAGCCCGCGAGGGCCACCTAGTCTACGACTAGGGCATCCGTGTCACTGGTAGGTCTGCCAACGTGGCCTGTATCGCTTATCCGGTCAACCTTGAGTTGACGCCCGGATGGGACATTTTCTTATTTTTCAAGTGCATTAGGGTTTCAGGGGTCCGGGTTTTCACTTATGGGTCGTTTTGGGACATTTTTGCAAGTCCTTACACCATCCGCCCGGATGACCATCCGACCGGATGGCCATTCGACCGGACGCCATCCAACACTTGCACCACCAACTTAACTCTTCTCCATTCGAACGTCACCAGTTGAATGAGCCTGTCACTGTCATTTATAAATAGAGCACTTGAACCTGCATTTGCATCTTTCACCTCTGCCATTCGCTCTCAAGCTTCCAGACGCAATCCAAGGCTATTTTGTTAGATTTTTCACCTAAATCTTCTTCAATCTTCATCTTAATCACTTCTACTCCATCTTCTTCATCAAAATCACACACCCACCTTAACCTTTTTTTCAAAAATCACTGATTCTAGACATTCCTAAGGTGGTTTTCACTCGTTTTGCTTAGGCAAACTATTGTGGAGCACCAATGAGTCGAGATTGGTCTAAGATCTAAAGGATTTTCACATTTTTATACAAGATCTAAAGGATTTTCACCTATTTCCGGCTCAGATCCTATGAACTTTCACGTATTACAACTTATTTCTGAACTTCTCTCCTGTTTTACACAAATACTGATGGAATCGGGACTCAACCAGGCTCTCGGCTCGTTTCTTAGTCGAGAGTCGGCTTGAAGACTGAATTCCACCAGGAAAGATGGACCGATTAATGGGTCAAACATGAAATTTCACCAAGAACAGCTCATCTGTCCGAAGGGGTGGTACCCATCCGACCGAGTGAACTGGGTTTGGTATGTTTCTGTTGCTGGACACGTTGTCACGCCGTCTCCCTTAACTCAAAACTTTTAAAATTTTACGAAGCTTCAAACACCGATCATCTGTTTGAATGGCCATCCGATCGGGTGACCATCCGTCCAGTTGATCTGCCTATGATAACAATTGTTGTTTACTTTTGTAGGACACTTTGATCGAAACATTGAAACCTTATCAGTTCACAAACACCCACGCACTGTTCGAATGGCCATCCGTTCTAATGGTCATCTGCTCGGCACTTGGGCTTCCACACTTAAGTTTTGAACTTTGGTTTATCTCGGCACTTGGGTTTTAATTGAGGGCAATTAAAGTGCAGGGAGGAGGTAGGATTCTTGAGTTTTGTATAGTGAGTCTAGTCGTTAGTTAGTGTCTAGTTTAGCGTCCTTTGTGTTTGAGTCGTTTTCGAGTCTTATTAGTGTCATTATGCTTCGTCTTGCTTACTTGAATTCAAAAACCACTCGCCCGTACTCAATCTCCATTCGGGCGAGGTTCGGTTCTCACTAAACATTGTTTTGCAAACGTCGCTCAAGTCCACTTTGTTTATGAATATCGGTCGCGAATGAAATGCTATATGGCCGTTTTTTTCGCATTTATTTTATATTAAAAAATTTTAAAAATCATAAAAAAATCAGAAAATTCTTAAAAATAAAAAAAAATTAAAAAACCCAAAATACAAAAATAGTTTGTGATTGCTAACGATCTTCCCTGTTTTTTGTACTTTATTGATCTATCTTTTACAGGATGTCAGGCGAAGCTTCGTCTTCTGGTGCGGGTGGCAGGAATAGACGCCCGAGTACGCGATCGAGGGGTACTGTGGAGGCACAACAGCCGCCACCCGATTCGGATATACGCCAGATTCGATATAGTGGAGCGGGACTTCCGCACTAGCAGAGCATGCTAATACAGGATAGCCCGTTAGTACAGTTTGCTGTTGGGACGAGCGAGTATGCAAGATTACAGGGGGGTGATTGCGGTACGTCTGTTAGCGTACCACAGGATAGATTGGGACTTGGTAGGCCGTCCTGGCCAACAGGAGAGGACTGAACATATGCGTGGTGAGAAGTTCAGATTGGTTTTAGACTGTGACGCTCCTCAATACAAGGAGCTTGTTTTAGAGTTTCATTTGACATTCGAGTACAGACATCAGGGCGGTTTTGATGAAAAGGATGTGGTTTCATTCTCGCTGGGTAGGAGAGTGCACAACATGATGATACCCCAGTTCGCAGTGGCGACGAGGTTTTATACAGAGGAGGAGGCACAGGAGCCCGGGTTTCTGACTTTGCTGAGGAGTGTGACGAAGAAAAGGCATGATTATTGGGTGATGAAAGAGGATTTAGTGCGGTTTTGGAGCACGATCGCCATGGTTCCGTATTCGAACAACATGGTGGCTTATGATATTACTGATCCGATCAACCGTTTTATACATAAGATCCTTGTGGCGGCGACACTGATAGGCAGACATGAGGGGGACAATAAGGTGAATCAGCATAGTTTGTTTTGTCTGATGTGTATGGTAGAGGGCGGCCCGCAAACTTGGTGAGTATATTTGCTTGGTCGATGACTAGGCCTTAGATAGGAAGGCCAGGGGTGATGTATTGCAAAATACATCATTTATTCGTGTACAATTTGTATAGTTTTTCGTTATTTTAAGTTCTATTTTATTTAGAATTGCGTACTTTGATGAAATCTTGTGTTTCCAGGTCATTTGTGCTGAAAATGTTGAAAAACCGAAGTTGTAGATGCTGGGAAACAAGTTGGAAAAGAGTTAGAATTATTTTGGAGGTTTTGAGAGTTAAAGCTGGGCAAATTTCGTGTAAGTCTGTGAAATTTATGCTGTGGCATCGCGCCACGAAGAGTTCTCAAAGCTGTCGCGCTACGCCAGCATTAAACAAAGAATTTCTGGATTTTTATATGGTCGTGGCACGCGACCTCGAAGGCTCTCACCCGTCGCGCGACGCGACGGGGTTAGTGGACGACTTTAATTCGCTTCTAATTAGGGTTAACTATAAAAACTCAAGAAACTCACAATAAAACCCTAACTATGAATTGAGAGCATCTTAGGCGAATTTTGGAGCATTCATTGAGCAAGAGCGGAGATTTTGAAGCTTGGGAATCATTGGTACGAGTTCGGGACGAGGAATCGAAGACTTACAGGGGTTTTCTAGTTCTTTGTTTTTTATTTTTCTTACGAAACTTTTTACAATGAATTCTTGTTTGATTATCTTTGATTTGTTTTCAATATTTGACATGCTTGGCTAAACATTTAAGCCACCTAGACTATGATGAATGGATTGATATGAAGTTTTTACCTTTTTCGTTATTTGCATGAATATTATGGATTGATTGTGTTTAGTAAAAGGGTTGGTCTATTGATTTGATGTACATGCATACTTTAATTTGGTTTATTATTTTCACTTGCTTCGTATGATTCTAGGTGACGGTCTTTATCACATAATAGAGTCATGCTAGGGTTTTAGATTTTGGTGAATGTCTATATCACGTAATAAATCTTAACTCTTTAGGGTGCAATTGCGCAAATAACCCTAGAAGTAATTGTTAGTTATTTGCTAGATTTTAGTGTTCTACTAGTTCCAATAGCTGGAAGGTGCGGAGCTATTGATAGGTCTTACCCGGCGAATTGCTTTAGATAGTCCTTGGAAAAGGTCGTGCCTTAGTTGCCCTGTCAGTTTATTAGTCTATCAAGTCAAGTCAAGACGCTAAACTACCCTAGATCTATAATTGGAAAAGAGTAGGTCAACTTTAGGGTACTTACACAATAATTAGACAACTGGAAAGACGTCTAGTAACCGGTAGGATTAACGGACTAGGTAGCGCCACAAGTTTCACCTCGAGAAGGGTTGAGGGGCTTAGTTGGTTCTTAATAGGTTTAGTATCATAAGATCCCGGTTCCATAAATCATGCATTTAACTTAATCGGTATTTCTTAAAATCAATCCAGGATTCTAGTCTAGGTGGTCTCGTTCATCATATAAGAAAAGCCTTTGCCTTCTTTCGTACTTAGTCTAGTTCTAGTTTAATATTTAGTTTTAATTTATTAGTTTGAATAGATTTCCTTAGATTTTCCGTAACCCCCCACCCCCAAACAATTAAACATTTTAAGTCGTGTCTGTCAGTGTCTATTAAAGTCTAGTTTACGTGATAAATAAAGTCTCGTGGTTCAATATCCGGACTTCCTTAGGTCATACTACAATGATCGGTACACTTGCCGATTGTATGGTTTAGGTCGAGTCTAGATTTAAATCTTTTTAGTGTCGAGTCTAGATTTAAATCTTTTTAGTGTCTAGCTTAGAGAGTCTAATTTAGTTAATTTTTATAGTCTGTTTAGCACACATCAAGTTTTTGGCGCCGTTGCCGGGGACTCTTGGCAATTGCGTTTATTAGCTTTGATAGACTTTATTGACATATACGTGCTACGTGTTTTGTTTTGTTTGAGTCTTTTATTTTTACTTTCTTATTTTGAGTCTTAGTAACTAGTGTCTGTCTTTCTTATATTCAGGTTTTTGCTTGTAGTGGATGCCACATCTACGCTCACACGGACCACTGCCGAAGCCAACAGTCGAGCAGGTTAGTACTTCATCCTCTTCTCAATTCCATAATTTCGATTCCATTCCGTTAACCACCCCACCCTCTTCACCACACCTTTCACGTAAGGTTTCCCCACCCGATAGCCCCACTTCTAGCACCTCTAGCGCCCCAAAAAACATAGACTTAGAACAAATGGCCAACGCTAGGCAAACCGTCCATCAACAATCCACCCAAAATTTCACCGGTCTAGCTTCACCCATCACCGTTCCACCCAGAGTTAACGAAAACTCATGGTAGATTCCATCTTATGCCATGCAAGCCATCACCAATAACATCCAATTCCATGGCCAAGACGATGAGGACGCCCCGGCCCACGTAAACCGTTTCTCTCGTACGCTCGCCACTTTTAGCCTTCACGGTGCCCCAAACGATGCTACTTAATTACAGCTTTTCCCCATTTTCACTAACCGGCCGTGCGGCTACTTGGTTGGACTCTCAGCCAACCGGTACTTTTACCACTTGGGTGGGCCTTCGTCAAGCCTTTTTGAATAAATATTTTCCGCCCGCGAAGGCCTCACGTCTTCGCGATCAAATTCACTCTTTCCGTATGGAGCCCGACGAGCCTTACTACCTTGCTTGGGAGCGTTTCCAAAAACTTTGTGCTCTTTGCTCCCAGCATGGTCTTTCCGATTGGGCCCTTTGTGAAAAATTCTATAACAGTCTTACCCAAGAGACTCATGATCGTTTTGACACTAATGCGGGGGGTCACATGATGGGTATTCTTACTGTTGCCGAGTGTTTAGAGTGTTTCGAGGCGTTTGCCCAATATCAATCTCAGTCGCGAGCTGATCAGCGGTATCATAGTGGTAATTCAAATGCCAATACTAGTGCACCCGCCCGTGGGGTGAACCAAGTCACCATGGACCCTAGTATAACCGTTGTGTTGGAAAACGTGACTAGAGAGGTTAAGGAGATCAAGGCAAAGGTTGATAAGTGTGAGTTTTGCAGAGGGGGGTCACGATACGAATGCATGTCCTTTGTTTGTTGGTGAGGAGCAAGTTGATTTCGTGGGAGGGGGTCTAGGTAGAGGTCAACCTAGTGGGTTTGGTAATAATTTTGGTTCGGGTTGGCGTAATAATAATAATTTCAATAATAACAATAATTTTCGGTCCAATAGTAACCCACCTGGTTTTCATATAGCTCAAAATCCAATTAGGGGTCAAGATTCACTCTTTGGTGGGGGTTCAAATGGGTAGTTCAATAAGGGGTTCGATGGACAGGTCAAAGATGGGGGGGTCAAGTGGTCAAGGTCCAAGTTATGATTTAGGGGGGTAGCCTAGAGCGAATGGAGGCCATGATGAGCCAATTAGTTGTTAGGGACCAAACCACCCAAAAGACACTTAACGAACATAACCTTATTCTTAAGAACCATCAAGCCTCTTTCCAAGGCCTTCAAAGGGTCATAGGTGACATGTCTAGGAAGTTAGAGGAGAGATTACCCGGTTAGTTTGCGGGTAACACCCTACCAAACCCTAACGCCCATGCAAACGCCATTACCACTCGTAGTGGCAAAACCGTAGGGAACCCGAGAGTTGAGGAGAAAGTAGTAGAGGAAGATGATGATATTGTGGATGAAGAAATTGAGATGGAGGCGCCCGACAAAGTGCAATCGAGGCTAAGCCCAGCAAGTACCGCACAACCTGGTGAGCCTCAAGGTGAGAAGAAAGGAGAGAAACCACCCGTAGATGTTAGACCTTCTCCTTTAGTAGATCATTCGCGTGTCCCGTTTCCTTCACGTCTTAGGAACCAAAAATACTCAAGGGAATATGGGCAATTCTTAGACATCTTCAAGCAATTGAAGATTAATCTTCATTTCATCGAGGCACTCTAATTTATGCCTAAGTATGAGAAATTCTTGAAAGACCTTCTTAGGAACAAAAAGAAGTTAGGGGAGTTGTCTAATGTCCCGTTGAATGGAGGGTGTTCTGCCGTTGTTCTTAATAAGCTTCCCAAAAAGCTTACCGATCCCGGTATTTTTACTATTCCACGTCTATTCGGTAGTAATACCAATACTCGAGCATTAGCCGACTTAGGTGCTAGCATCAATTTGATGCCCTTTTCTCTCTATAAGAAGGTAGACCTAGGGGAGCTTTCACCTACCCGTATGACATTATCCTTAGCCGATTGATCCGTGAAGTACCTGAGGGGTGTAGTCGAGAATTTACTAGTTAAGGTCGACAAGTTTGTGTTTCCCGCCGATTTCGTCATTCTTGATATGGAAGTGGATGAGAGAGTTCCCATTATACTTGGTCGTCCGTTCTTGCGTACCGCTAAAGCTTTCATAGATGTCTACAATGGTAAGATTACACTTAGGGTCGGTGAGGAGAGAGTTACCTTTGAAATAGATTGTTCCATGAACCACCCGAGTGGTTCCGATAACTATAGTGGTCCTTGCCATTCCGTATACTTCTTAAATTCATTCATATAAAGTGTCAACCATTGTTTAGAGTACATTAGTGGTGCGGACTTAGTAGGAGGAGAGAAAGTTGAGGAGGAGTCGAAGTCGGTAGATGAAGTAGAAGATGAGGGAATTCCTTTAATTCCCGAAGTGTTAGCCGTTAGTGATGACACCACCCAACCCCCACCCTTAGAGCTCAAAGTTCTTCCATCTCATTTAGAGTATGCTGTTCTAGGGGAGGGTTCCGAGCTACCCGTTATTATCTCATCGAAGTTGGAGGAAGGAGAAAAGTTAAGGCTGTTGGAGGTGTTGAAGGCCAATAAAATGGCCATTGCATGGAGGTTGTCCGACATTAAGGGCATAAGCCCTTCTTATTGCACCCACCGGATACTCATGGAGGATGATTTCAAACCGGTGGTGCAACCCCAAAGGCGCCTCAACCCCAACATGCAAGATATTGTGAAGAAGGAGGTTCTAAAACTCCTAGATGCCGGGATGATATATCCCATCTCCGATTCACCTTGGGTGAGTCCTACTCTGGTTGTCCCTAAGAAGGGAGGGAAGACCGTTGTCATGAATTCTAAGAATGAGCTTATCCCTTCTCGTACGGTCACGGGTTGGTGCGTGTGCATCGACTACCGAAAGTTGAATGATGCCACCCGTAAAGACCATTTCCCATTGCCCTTCATCGATCAAATGTTGGAGCGTCTCGTGGGTCAACAATTCTATTGTTTTCTCGACGGCTTTTCTGGGTACTTCCAGATCCCCATAGCACCGGAGGATCAGGATAAGACCACGTTCACATGCCCCTATAGCACCTATGCGTACCGACGTATGCCATTTGGCTTGTCTAACTCTCCAGCTACCTTTCAGCGGTGCATGGTTGCCATATTTCAGGATATGATTGAGACATCCATGGAGGTCTTCATGGATGATTTCTCGGTGTATGGTAACTCTTTTGATGAGTGTTTGAAGAATCTCGAGAGGATGCTAAAGAGATGTGTTGAGACGAATCTTTTGCTAAATTGGGAAAAGTGTCACTTTATGGTGACCGAAAGCATTGTTTTAGGCCATAAGATCTCGAGGGATGGTATTGAGGTGGATCGTGTGAAAATCGATACCATTAGTAGGTTACCTCCACCCACTAGTGAGAAGTCAATCCGGAGTTTTCTAGGTCATGCGGGCTTTTATAGAAGCTTTATTAGGGATTTCTCAAAAATTACTCGCCCCATGACCCGTCTTCTAGAGAAAGATGTTCCATTCGTCTTTGATGAGGAGTGTCTTAAAGCCTTCAACTTTTTGAAGGAACAGCTTGTTAGTGCACCTATTCTTATCTCGCCCTACTGGAGCTTGCCGTTTGAGCTCATGTGCGATGCGAGTGACTATGCCGTTGGAGCGGTATTAGGACAAATAAAGTACAAGCACTTCCACCCCATCTACTATGCGAGTAAAATGTTAAATGATGCTCAAGAGAACTACACCACCATGGAAAAAGAGCTCTTAGCCGTAGTCTTTGCTTTCGACAAATTCCGCTCAAACCTCGTTTTATCCAAGAGCATAGTTTTCACCGACCATTCCGCATTGCGTTTTCTTTTCCAAAAGAAAGATGCCAAACCACGACTTATTCGGTGGATTCTATTGCTTAGAGAATTTGATATTGAGATTAGAGACAAGAGGGGGGCCGAAAACGTAGCGGCCGATCATCTATCACGTCTAGAGGACCCCAAGAGAGAAGAGATTCGTGAGGAGTAGATTGGAGATACATTCCCTCACGAGTCAGTTGAGTTCATAGAGGTCGAGAAGGAGGGATTTCCTTGGTTTTGCGATCTCGCGAACTATCTTTCTAGTGGAAATATTTTGAGAGGGATGACCACACAACAAAGGAAGAGATTCCTTAGTGAGTCGAGGAAGTATGTGTGGGATGATCCTTTTCTCTTTAGAGTAGGGGGGATAGGATACATAGACGATGCGTGTCGAGAGAGGAGGGTTGGAACATCATAAAACATGTGCATGAAGGCCTCACGGGGGGACATCATGGTGCATATGCCACCGCTCAAAACGTGTTCGATTGTGGCTTTTATTGGCCTAGCGTACTTCGAGATACCGTTGAGTTCGTTAAGACATGTGATGCTTGTCAACGAACCGGAAATATCTCCGCCAAAGATGAGATGCCTCAAAACCCTATCCAAGTGTTGGAGGTTTTTCATGGGACCCTTTCCTGTCTCCAAAGATAATCGTTACATACTTGTGGCAATTGACTATGTGTCTAAGTGGGTTGAGGCTCAAGCTTTTCCTACAAATGAAGCCCGAGTAGTCTTGAAATTTCTTAAGAAACTCTTTTCCCAATTCGGTACACCTAAAGCCTTAATAAGTGAACGTGGTACTCACTTTTGCAATGCATTGATGGAAAAATTACTTGCACGCTACGGAGTCACTCATCGTTTGTCTACCGCATATCATCCACAGACAAGTGGTCAAGTGGAGAATGTGAATCGTGGTACAAAACGTATCTTAGAGAAAACCGTTGGTAAAAATAGGAAGGATTGGTCCGACAAGCTAGACGATGCATTGTGGGCGTTTCGAACCGCCTACAAAACACCTTTAGGAACCACACCATTTATGATCGTCTATGGAAAAGCTTATCACCTTCCCGTAGAGCTAGGGCACCGAGCACTTTGGGCATTAAAAACCGTTAATCTTGATATGACCGAAGCCGCTAGGAAGCGTTACTTTCAAATCCATGAGCTTAAGGAGCTTAGGGATGCGGTCTATGCTCGATCGTGAAGCATTAAAGAGAAAACGAAAGCTTCACATGATAGGAAGTTAAGGAAGGTGAAAGAGTTTAGCAAGGGGGATAAAGTGCTTCTTTATAACTCAAGATTGAAATTGTTTGCGGGGAAGTTGAAGTCGAAGTGGTCGGGGCCGTATATGGTTCATTACGTGTTTCCGTATGGAGGGGTGGAGATTATGGATGAGACGGATGGCCAGTGTTGGAAGGTGAATGGCCACCGTTTGAAGCACTACATTGGAGGAGCGATAAACAAGAACGAGATGGAGGAAACTCCTCTCGAAATTCCATCAAAAGCCGCCACTTAGTGTTTTGGGATGAAATCCCAAGTGTAGAGTATGTATCGTTTGTAATTTCATCATTTTTCGTAATTTTTCATGGTTTTTCGTGTTTGTGTTTTGTGTTTTGTGTGTTTGAGTAATTTTGCAGGAATTGTACCATTGAAGAGCTGAATTTGGGAAGAAAACAACATTCCAGGTAAGTCCCAACACTTAGAAAAATTTGGGATGGTTTGGGGAAGGTTTGGAAACATTTAGAAAATTTTCTAAGGCATAAAACTCAAGAATTTACGCAACTTTCTGCCCAAAAAACCGCCCTTGCGTCGCGCCATCACATTTAGCCTTACAGGTCGCGTAACGCAACCCTAATCCTGAACCTCCAAAGTTGAACCACCCTGTGGCGCCATTAACGAAAAGTCCACGTTTTTCTTGCAAATTTCAAGGATTCAGGTATGATTTCCCACAATATTCTCTTATTTAGTGTGATTCGAGTCTTTGTCCAGTGTGTCTCAGCTTTTGTATAGTTGCTTTGTTTGGGTCAGTTGTGTCGAGTAGGTTGAGTCAGTCCTTGACGGGTGGTCCATAGGACAACCCTTAATGATGTTAAAAGACGAGTTTATCCCTCATTTGATCGTGTAATTATCTTGAATTAGATAACTACGAATGCTTATGTTTCAGGTACAGTTCGGGAGCTAAAAATGGATAAAACGCTGCTTTGGATGGTTTGGAGAGGAACAGGTCATGCATGGAATGAAAGAAGAAACGAAACACAAATTTCAGGAGTCCACCGTAATTTACGGTGGCCACCGTAAATTGCGGTGGCCCTGAAACTCATGCTCTTCCACCGTAACACAGGAGCATCCCACCGTAACTATTTGAAGTCCACCGTAATTTACGGTGGAGACCGTAAATTACGGTGGAGGCTGCGGAAAAACTCGTAACTGCTCATTAAAACCGTTTTTGATGGTGCCTTTTCACATTATCTCATGATTGGACGTTTCTCTGGAGTTCTAGGGCGATTTTTGGCTTTGGAAAGTGTTTGTGAACAATTTCTAACATTTCGGTTTGTCTTTTGATTCATATGAACTTAAATCTTGATGTTATGATGATCCACCAAACAATGTCCGGCTAAACTTTCGGTGATCATCTTAGGTGATGGTTTTCTTATGACTTTTGTGTGATGAATCTTTATTTCTAGAATAATAGACTTGGTATGTTGCTATGTTTATTATGATGCATGAATGTTTGGTTGTAAATTGTTAATTGATGTTTTGTTCCTAATCTAAATCGTACGTTCTTGGTGTCATTGACAATCGAGATATCACGGGAAGGGTTAGGGTTGGATATTGGTTAATTGATCATCGGGTAACAACCTCGCGTTTACATAATCCGAGTACTTCGTTCCCTTTTATCACAACAAACGTTTATGCATGAGTTTTGTCTATGTGACTCTTTCTAGTTGGATTCGTGCACAATTGTTAATGGAAACCGGAACCAAAGATGGTCAATTTCTCTTAATCTGTTAAACACCCAATTTTGATTTGCAATTAGCTAGTAATTTAGTTTTCTAAAACAACAATCCAAATCATTGATCTTTATTTTCTGCATATTAGGTAATTGTAGTTAAATTGCAAAGCTATAACATAAACACATTTTCCACATACTCCCTGAGTTAGATACCCATTTACCACTATCTACTAGTTGTTATTTGGATTAAATTTGCATGTACCACGACAGCACGTCAGTCCTCGAGTCTTTCGTTAGGTTCAGTTGTGTCATGTCCGTAGTCCTTTGTGACCGGGTCAGACATGAGTCGCTTTTATAAGTCCGGTTGAAGTCTTGTCGAGTCGGTCTTGTGATATGGTATGTTAGGTCAGGTATGGCGAGTCAGTTTAGTCGGGTCGTTTTGGTGGTCAGTACCTTGGTTTAGTGTGTCAAGTATAGTCCAATGGGATGTGGTTGGTGTGTTAACTTTGGTAATTAAGGGTGCGGATGGTTTTGGTTTGGGATTTATTGCTCGTGATAGTATAATATCTTCTGAGAACATTGTCGTTTTAATTGTTTGTTGCAAATGATGAAATACACGAGCTTACTTCCCTTTGTTAATGGGTGCGGACGGTGTCGGGTTGGGCGAAATGCCATTGCTTTGGTTAATGATTGATTGGTATGGTACATTGGAGATTAAAGTTCCAATCTTGCACAATGAAACCGAATTTTTGCAAACGGAAAACCCTCCTTTAACTAGGAGGACTTTTCAATCGCTAAAATTTTGATTTTAAACTAAAAAGCAACTGGTTTTTTTTAAGCAAGTTTGAACTTCAATGTCATTCTTAGGCACTCGATTTAATTACGGACAATTAAAGTGCCAAGAGGGGTAGTGTACATTGAGTCCAATTTAGTGTCTTTGTGTCGTTTTAGTTAATTTTAGTATAGTTTGAGTCGTATCTACTTGTTTGAGTCGTATTTACTTTTTTATGGGTTTTCTTGCACATACAAGTGATTTAGGCTCGCACGTACTCAATCTCCATTCGAGCGAGTTTAATTATCACTTAGCATAATTATCCGCGAATGTAATGCTATACGGCTAGTCTAATTTGTTCGAAAAATTTTATAAAAAATCCAAAAAAGTATAAAATTTCAAAAAAAAAAATCAAAAAAAAATTAAAAATTAAAAATACCAAAAATAGTTTGTTATTATTGATTGTTTGCTTGTTTAGTCTTGTTTAATATCTGTTTTGCAGACATGGCTAGCAGTTCAAAAGTGGCAGGGCCTGGAAGAGGGTCGCGGGTCAAACAACTCCACAGCAGGATCCGATTCCTCAGGAGATCAAACTTCTTCAGATAGCTGCCGATGATCCTAAGTTGAGAAAGATCCAGTATCAAATGTATGAGTTTATTCCGGATAGGAAATGTAGAGAGCCAACCACCCGATATTGAAGTTCGAGCCGAGTACACCGGAATGGAATAAATATGATAAATTGAAGAATACTGATTTGCTTCAGCACAGGGTGATAGATTGACGTTAGTTGGAGGAAATAGGTTCGAGGCAGGAAGTGTTGGACCTTTTGGGTCTGAAGTTGACTGATGCGTTAGAGTGTAGACAGGCTCAGTATGAGGAGTTGGTGTTGGAGTTTCATAGCACGTGGAGACACAAGGAGGGAAAGTTTGATCAGGACACAGCTGTGTCTTTCAGTTTGGGTAGGCAGGTTTTTGAGATGAATATGGCGAGGTTTGCCATTGTTTCGGGTTTTTATACTGAGGAGGAGGTGAGGTAGCCCGGGTTTTTGACTAGTTTGAGGGGTGCTTATTCTACTGTTAGGGATTACAGTGTTGGTTCGCCTGAGCTGCAGAATTTTGGAAGACGATATTTGACCACCCGTTCGTGGTTACGAACCTGATCACTTCGGTTCGTAGCCCGGTTTATAGGTATGTGTTGAAGATTTTATCTACTACGATGGTGGGTCGGAAATCGGGGAGAATAAGGCAAATTGGATCGAGTTGTTCATTCTCATGTGCCGTGTGGAGAACCGTGAGATGTATTTGGCTACGGTGTTAGCAGACTCGTTCAGCAGGGGTCGTCGAGGAGGTCATCGGGCTGGGTTAGCTATGGGCCCCTATATTACTCAGATTGCACAAAATTTGGGGGTGTTTGACAAGTATGTCCCCCAATTTCTACATGAGGAGCCGAAGTCGATGACGTTTGGGATAAAGGAGCTACAGCAAGCTGGGATAGTGTCGTATACGGAGCCCTACGGCTGGGAATCGATTAGGAAGGGACCGCAGGTGCAGCCGCCAGAGGGACATCCAGCTGAGGATGTGATGATTCAGGTTGACCCTACACATCGACAGCAACCACCACATAGACACGAGCTACCGGCACAGCAGTACCCCCGCAGGCAGCCACCACCTGAGCCTCTCACTTTACAGTAGCTCTCTGGCTATGTGGAGCAGAGATTCGACAGGCTGGAGCATCTGATTCAGACAGGGCAGGATAGGCAGGAGGAGGCCCTTAGGTACATTATGACCAGGCACAGCATGGGGATCCCAGACTTCTTTCAGCCGAGACAGCAGGGTGGCTCGGCTGGTACTGGACAGAGGTTTGACCCAGTTCCTCTGTTTCGTGTGTTTGGTGAAGGTAGTTCAGGTGCGGGTGGTCGAGAGAGCAGCGGCAAGGAGGAGGACTAGTGTGGGGATGAGATGAGGATGCAGCAGCTGACTATATCTTTTGCTTGATTTTTCTTTTATGCTGTTTTTAATCCTCATTTGTTGGTCTGTACTTATACTTATACACGTTAAACAGGTTGGATGGGCAGGTTGGGTTGGATTGTGTTGAAACTGATGATTTTTGATGATATATATTATGATATTTTGCTAGTGTGTTGATGTTGATTGATAGGTAGATTGTAGTAGCTGCTTTCGTTCGCGTGTCCGAGAATAGGAGTTGTTTGCTGAGCGCGTTTCGAATTGGAGGGCTTATGTGGAAACGACTGGCACTTTGACAGTCTCACATATTCAGCTATGTCATTTCCCTTGTATTCTTATATTCTTTTATTGCTTTATTTATTTAGTCCGTTCGTAGTTTAGGGGTAATTTAGGTGGTTTTGAGTCGTATTTCCTTTCTTGCATTAGGGACAATGCAAACTTTAAGTCTGGGGATGGGATACTTGTAAATAATCGAGTCATAAATATGGAAAAACACAAAAAAAAATTAAAAATTTAAAAAATCCAAAAAAAATGAAAAAAAAAAGTCTTTTGAATTAAAGAAGTTTGCAAATAAAACACGGAAAATGATAGAAAAGATGAATTTTTGCTCGGGTTCGAATAATAATAATAAGAGTTAAAATAAATCGATCTTGTGTCTAGTTAGAGATGTGTGAATATGCCCGGGTTTGGTTTTAGGTCCCTTTGAGTTAATATACCTTAAATTGTTGGTTTACTAGTGGGTTTTCATCTGGGAAATATGGGAAATCGAAACCGCCAATAAGAGTATAAGGAACACCGTTATAAGTTAAAATCGTTAGAATTTTTGATCGAAAAAAAATAGAGAAAAATGAGCTAGAAACTGAATGAAAGTAGCGTAGACCTATGTAATCCGAGTTGGGGATAGTGACTCTACAGCCGGACTGCCTCCAGGATGCGTGAAATCGAACTTGCAAATAATTTTTTTTTTTTGCCGAAGCCCAGCAATCTGGGTTGTGGATAGCGACTCTACAGCCGGACTGCCGCTGGGTTAGGTGAAGCGATGTCTAAGCTCATAGAAAAAAAATAGAAAAAAAAAGTGAAAAAAAATTGATTCTAAATTCTCTTGGTTTTGATATAAGATGGTTGGGAATTGGTCCAGTGATCGTTCCTTTAGTTCTATGAGCTTGAGGCGGGAGTAGGTGGACCGTAGATTCTAGCGTGAGACCCTAGGTAGATTGACCGCACTTAAATTAAATTCACATGATAAGGGCTTAAGACCGGATTTGGGTTTAACTGGACAAATATATTCGCAATCGCGGCTAACGCAAGCTTTGGTTCTAATAAAATATAAATATGCTTTGACCCGAGTGACTATTCATCTCTGATTCCGTTGCATAATTCTTTTTCGAGGACGAAAAAAGAGTAAGTGTAGGGATATTTGATGTATTGCAAAATACATCCTTTATTCGTGTACAGTTTGTATAGTTTTTCGTTATTTTATTTCTATTTTATTTAGAATTGCGTACTTTGATGAAATCTTGTGTTTCCAATTCATTTGTGCTGAAAATGTTGAAAAACCGAAGTTATAGATGCTAGGAAACAAGTTGGAAAAGAGTTAGAATTATTTTGGAGTTTTTGAGAGTTGAAGCTGGGCAAATTTCGTGTAAGTCTGTGAAATTTATGCTGTGGCGTCGCACCACGAAGAGTTCTCAAAGCTGTCGCGCTACGCCAGCATTAAACAAAGAATTTCTGGATTTTTATATGGTCGCGGCACGCGACCTCGAAGGCTCTCACCCGTCGCGCGACGTGACGGGGTTAGTGGACGACTTTAATTCGCTTCTAATTAGGGTTAACTATAAAAACTCAAGAAACTCACAATAAAACCCTAACTACGAATTGAGAGCATCTTAGGCGAATTTTGGATCATTCATTGAGCAAGAGCGGAGATTTTGAAGCTTGGGAATCATTGGTATGAGTTCGGGACGAGGAATCAAAGACTACACGGGTTTTCTAGTTCTTTGTTTTTGATTTTTCTTACGAAACTTGTTACAATGAATTCTTGTTTGATTATCTTTGATTTGTTTTCAATATTTGACATGCTTGGCTAAACATTTAAGCCACCTAGACTATGATGAATGGATTGATATGAAGTTTTTAACTTTTTCGTTATTTGCATGAATATTATGGATTGATTGTGTTTAGTAAAAGGTTTGGTCTATTGATTTGATGTACATGCATACTTTAATTTGGTTTATTATTTTCACTTGCTTCGTATGATTCTAGGTGACGGTCTTTATCACATAATAGAGTCATGCTAGGGTTTTAGATTTTGGTGAATGTCTATATCACGTAATAAATCTTAACTCTTTAGGGTGAAATTGCGCAAATAACCCTAGAAGTAATTGTTAGTGATTTGCTAGATTTTAGTGTTCTACTAGTTCCAATAGCTGGAAGGTGCGGAGCTATTGATAGGTCTTACCCGGCGAATTGCTTTAGACAGTCCCTGGAAAAGGTCGTGCCTTAGTTGCCCTGTCGGTTTATTAGTCTATCAAGTCAAGTCAAGAAGCTAAACTACCCTAGATCTATAATTGGAAAAGAGTAGGTCAACTTTAGGGTACTTACACAATAATTAGACAACTGGAAAGACGTCTAATAACCGGTAGGATTAACGGCCTAGGTAGCGCCACAAGTTTCACCTCGAGAAGGGTTGAGGGGCTTAGTTGGTTCTTAATAGGTTTAGTATCATAAGATCCCGGTTCCATAAATCATGCATTTAACTTAATCGGTAATTCTTAAAATCAATCCAGGATTCTAGTCTAGGTGGTCTCGTTCATCATATAAGAAAAGCCTTTGCCTTCTATCGTACGTAGTCTAGTTCTGGTTTAATATTTAGTTTTAATTTATTAGTTTGAATAGATTTCCTTAGATTTTCCGTAACCCCCCCCCCCCCAAACAATTAAACATTTTAAGTCGTGTCTGTCAGTGTCTGTTAAAGTCTAGTTTACGTGATAAATAGAGTCTCGTGGTTCGATATCCGGATTTTCTTAGGTTATACTACAGTGATCGGTACACTTGCCGATTGTGTGGTCTAGGTCGAGTCTAGATTTAAAGCTTTTTAGTGTCTAGCTTAGAGAGTCTAATTTAGTTAATTTTTATAGTCTGTTGAGCACACATCAAGGGGCCCGAATGTATTGCGGGCCATATGTTACTTGGTTAGCGGAGAGCCTCAGAGTATTTACTACTTACCCGGCAGAGAGGATGAGTGGGGGTCCAAATCCGGATTTGATGGGTTTGAAGAGTCTCCAATTTGAGGGTATCGTTACTTACAATCAGTCGCCTGCTTGGGCCGAGATGAGGCAGGGTCCTTAAGTGCAACCACCGATAGGTTCTGATGCAGCTGCCGCTATGCAGGCTGCAATACCTCATCGCCACCAGGTGCCTCTTACTAGATATGAGTTGCCAGGACGCCAGTATCCGCTCAGGGAGTCTCGCCCAGACCCGTTGACGTTGGAGTCGTTATATGATAGGGTGGAGAGTTTACACGGGTACGTGGACGAGCAGTTTGGTCACATGAGGCAGGGTCAGAGGAGATTGGAGGATGGCATGAGAGTTATCATGGAGGGTCTTCATTTGCAGCCACCGCCATCTTGGCAGCCAAAGCAGCAGGCTGGGCCTAGTGCTATGGAGGGGATTCAGCAGTCTAGTGAGCATGGATCCGACGAGGATTAGTGTGGGGATACCGAGGATGAAGCGGAGCTGATTGCTATATCTTTTGTTTTTATCTTTTATGTTGTTTTAATCCCCATATTTTGGTCTGTACTTATACTTTAAATACTTTTGAACAGGTTGGTTGGGTCGGGTTGTTTGGTTTGTTGAACTGATGCACGTTATTATGATATATATCCTGTTTTGGTATGTTCTGAGTGATTGATAGGTTCGATATTATGTTGTCGCTTCCGTTCGTGTGTCCGAGATTAGGAACAGTTTGTTGAGCGTGTTCGGAGTGGAGGGCATGCATGGAATAGACTGTCACATTGACAGTCTCACATATATTCAACTAAGTCATTCCACTTGTATATTTTGTATAGTTTTTTTTATTTTTCGTCGTTATTTTATTGGTATTTTAGGTATTTAGAGTCGTGTTTTCATCCTTGCATTAGGGACAATGCAAAATTTTAAGTATGGGGATGGGACACTTGGGTTATAGTCCTTAGTCTAGTCAGTTGAGTCATAAAAAGTTGAAAAATACAACAAAATTAAAAATTTTGAAAAAATCCAAAAAAAATGAAAAAAATTAGAAAATGTATTTTGAAATAAGAAGTTTGCAAACTAAAAAGCGAAAAATGATAGAAAAGTCGGGTTTTTGTTCGGGTTCAAATAATGATAATATGAGATAGTATAATTGAGCTTGTGTCTAGTTTGGGATATGCGGGTAGGCCCGATTCAGTTCTAGGTTCCTTTGATCTTAATACACCTTAAATTGTCGGTCTACTAGTGGGTTCTCATATAGGGAGAGTGGGGATATTGAAACCGCTAATAATAGTATAAGGGATGCCGTTGTAAACCAAAATTCTTAGAATTTTTTATCAAATAAAAAAATAAATTAATAAAAGAGCAAGACTGAAAAAAATAACAAGGCCTACGTAATCTCTCTTGGGGATGGTGACTCTGATTGAGAATGCCTCTGGGATTGTTGAATAAAATGCAAAATTACTGATGCCTATTGTAATCTTTCTAGGGAATGGTGACTCTGATTGGGAATGCCTCTGGGATAAGGTATGCATAGTCTAAAAGCTCAAAAGAAAAGAAAAAAAATGGAAAGTTTGATGCTAAATTCTCTAGATTTTGGTATAAAACGGTTAGGAATTGGGTCATTGATTCATTCTTTTGTCCTATAAGCTTGAGGGGGGATTAGGTGGATCTGAGATTCTTAGCGTGAGACCCTAGGTAGATTGACCGCACTTGAACCTAAATTGCATGAAAAGGGCTTGGAACCGGGTTTGGGTTTAAGAGGACACAAATACCTTCAATCGCGACTAACACAAGTTTCGATTTTAATAAGTAATTAAGCTTTTGTCCCGAATATTTACTCCGTCTATGATTCCGTTTTGCATAATTCTTTTTCGAGGACGAAAAAAGAGCAAGTGTGGGGATATTTGATGTATTGCAAAATACATATAATTATCGTGTAGAGTTTGTACAGTTTTCGTTAGTTTTAGTGTCGGTTTTTGTTAGAATGTGCATACTTTGATTCGATTCACGTTTCGCAGGTCTTGGTTGATAAAGAAGCAGGAAAGTGCAGAAAACGAGCTAAGATGTGAAGATACTAAGTGCCGGGACAAGGTTAAAAGGTTAAAGTTCGAAACTGAAGCAAAAATATGCATCTGGAGGTTGCTCGCGGGCAGCGAATGGTGAAGATGTCTCTCTCGCGGCCAACGAGAGAGTTTAAAAGAGTTGCTGGAACAAAGCGAGTTACCGGCCACGACCCAGGGCCTTATTACTCTCGCGGGGCGCGAGGGCGCTGATGTGCGTGAGTGTTATTAGTTTTTAATGTATATGTTAAGCCCTTTTTAACACTTTTTGGCCAAGTTTTAAATTTATAAAACATGATATTTACTTAACACTAAACACACATATGGGCAAGTGCACCCATCGTGAGCGTAGTATAGTGTTGGCAAGATACCGAGGTCGTCCAAGGACACAAGAGCTTTTAGTACCGGTTTATCCTCAACGTCTAATCAAATCAAAAGTTTAGAAAAAGGTTTTAAACTAGAAAAATAAAAACTAACTAAAATGCTGAATATAAAAATAAAAGAAAAACAGATAGACAAGATGAATCACTTGGCTCCGACTCGTGTATAGTGTAACCTTTGATTATTTCCGAACTTTTGCACTTTTTAAGAGATTATCTTAGTTATTGTAGTAGGCCCTTCTTTTGAAGGCGACGTTACCCTCAACCCAGTAGTTTGAGTAAGCAAGGATACAATCTGTAACACCCCGAAAATGGGTTTGGTGATCAAACCACATTAGCACTAAGAGACGGGTAAAATACCGTTAGTGGTAAAACTTACCCGGTAAATATTAGGATTTAAATAATTAATCCTAATATTAAATAAGAAGTGAATAAAAGCTTTTAAGGAGTAAGATGGATAAAAGGCCCGAGTTAACGGGACCTAAAATAAACTTAGTCATAAATATTCCCGAACCCGCTAAGTTAACTAGGAAAATTAAACCTAGTTAATAAGTGGGAATATTATTGAAAATAATTAGGTTGTGACCTAATTAATAACTAACCAAACACGAGGGACCAAAGCCGGGTAACTTGAAAAATGGAATTATAAACTTAAAAATAAAACATAACACACACACAAGGGTGTGTGCGTGCGTGAGATGGAGCAGGAGACAAGCTCCATGGGAGCTAACCCTAGAATCAACAAATTCACCAAATTGAAGCTCGAATCAAGATCCAAATCAATGCATGAACGTGTAGAAACGATCACCAAGTCAAGGGGATCGTGAGGTATGTTGAATTTCTAACATTCGTGAAGTTGTAAAAATTTGATAATCATCCTAATCATGAATTAGGCATGAATTAGAGAAGCTATGGCTAGATTAGTGATGAATACTTGCTTAGGAACGAAACCCTAAGTGAAAATCATACATATGATGCTATGACTTGAATGATTTGGTGATTACCTACATGTGTGTTAAATGGGTTTATTGTCAATATGAAGAACACTTGAATTAGAGTGTTAATTTGATGAATATTGATTGTTTTGAAATAGGTTCTTGATATAGTCCATGAACACTAGACATAGAGGTTTGATTTTGATGTAAATCTTGGTATAGATAACTAGTTATGAACTAGTTAGTAAATATGTAAAATCATGCACATTAGGTGTTTGTTAAAATGCCTAAATGAGAACTAACTGTTGATAATGTGCCTAATTGAGTCTTGTGAACTTGATAGTGCAATCATAAGTGTTAATTGGTGAATTGACTTTTAAATAGTCAAACCGACCATTAATAAGATCGAATGGTAATTGTGATAGAAAATATGTAAGATGGAATAGTCATAATTAATGATGACTAATATAACCGTCTTACGAATTATGATGATAGTTTGACGCTTGACAAGCTAGGTGGAGGCTTGGAAAGGAAGCGGGTCAAACGAAGCAAGAATGGTGGAAAAGCATAATTCGGATGCAAGGTAAGTATAGCTTACACTAGTCCTATATTTCAGAATATTCTCTTATCGTATTAGTATGAGTAAGATAAATACAAATCGAGGTATGATGTTCCGGCGTGTAGACGTACGGAACAAGATAGTCGAGCATAATTAGAAGCCATGTTGATGGTTTAAGAAGAAGTAAATTGATAATTCGGTCATATTATGTCGAAAGTAATAAACGGTTTATAAGTTAAAATGATCGTATGGTGTTAAACGGAAAGAGTCATGTAGAGGAGATGATAATAAATATCATCTCGCAAAGATAAATGACCATTTCGGCCAAACGGGTCAAAAGGTGTAGACATCACCTTTTGACTATATAGACTAATGATTCTTTTGTCGAGTTATATGCTTACAGGAATAGATATCCAATGGATGTTCGCATCGTTCTTAATTAGCGAATATAAAGCAAGGTATTAAAATCGGGTCTATTTGTTGATCCGAGCCAGGTACGCATGTTTATGATGTATGTAAAAGTGCTAATTTGGTCGAATAATTGATGATAGCCCTTCATTGTAAGAGAAGGACCAAAATCGACCAAAACGCCCTTGTAGGCTAAATTGAACAAACAACTCTTAGAGGTTGTTTGGAAAGGTGTCTTATGATTAAACAATAGTTTAGAACGAGTATGGGTAGTGAAAGATGTAATTCTTGGGCCAAAAGACTCCATACGAGTCTTTGCCGTAAAATGATATTTCAAGGGGTATAAATTCGGAGCACAAAGATATCTACTTTAAATCCAACACACATTTAGTTGTGATGAGAGAATACTAAATAAGAAATATAGGTTACAACGCTAGATTAGAATGAAAGCGAAATTTAGCTTAAAAGTGCTTAAAATATCCTTAATGGGTCAAAATAAGCATACTAGTGAAAATGGGTTTAATTGTGTAATAATCCTATGATTAAAACCTAATATGGTATAACACAATTATTTGATGAAGTGTATGAAATATAGGAATCAAATAAATACGTTTGTTTGATAAAATGCATAACCGGGTTAAAATTTAGAAAAAAGGGTAATAAGCAGAAGACTTAAAAGTCTTAAATTTTGTTAAGCCGAATGTCGGATTTTAACTCCAAATGATGGAGAATCAAATTACAAACATGTAGAAAGAAACGGTAGGTCAAACGGATAAGCGGTTTGAAAGATACGGAAGATTTCGTGTCAAATTACGACAAAATAGAGAATCTGGATGCAGAGCCCACCGTAATTTACGGTCCCACCGTAAATTACGGTGGAGTTGATTTTGTTACGGTGCTAAAGGTCTGATTTACGGCAAAAGAATTGAGACCCAGGGGCCACCGTAATTTACGGTCCCACCGTAAATTACGGTGGAGAAATTTTTTTATTATATTTTGTTTTTCATTTGAAAGTCTATTGTTTCCCGGACATCGTTCGGACGTGATTAAACCCGTATGACTAAAGCATTTCATGTTTATGAAATGTAGGTACACCTTGGATGCCGGAAGACGATCAAGCTCAGCGAAGAACCGAACACGATAAATATACACGCTTCCGCACTTTGCCACGTTGTAAATTTTAAACAATGAATTTCGATCACGTTTTGTAGAATAAATTGTAAAAGTTTTATGAAACCCGAATTTCCAATGCTTATGTAATCTCAATTACATGTTTATTTTCGTTAATTATACGAAAACCAGTAAAATAATAACTAGGGTGTTACAAGTTGGTATCAGAGCCTTGGTTTAAGAGATTCGAGTATGGTTGGGAGGAACCATGCTTGGACTTAAACCTTATGCTCTTGACAAAGAATAGTGTTCGGTTCGAAGCTTGATCGCAAATCCGGTAAGTACAAGTACGTTATTAGTTAGTATGCTTAAGTGTTGTAAACAACACATAGAGCTATCGTGTGGTATACGTTACCCCAATTTAAATGATTGTTAGGGTTGACGAAAATACGCGCGTTGACGTGTATAGTAGAAAATGCCTTGTATTATAATACGGGCGATTATTGAAGTTGACTTTACTAACTTTTGTGAATGTTTTAAATGAAGGACACTCGCGTTTGAAGACGACGAGAGTCAAACAAATTATGGACATGATGATGGAACGGTCCGGGGTACGACAGAAAGAGCATACTCATTAAGGACCAAAATCGCGTAACGGTCGCGAAAAAGACTAATGACAAGAGAAGCCCGTTAGGGCAAGCATCACCAGGTGCACACTTTTAAATTTACTCGCACGAGTCGTTATATGCAACAAACACGTAAGTAATAACGGTTGCATACACATATGACAGAACTTGGAAAACCTGATTTCCAAGAGAAATGTAATAGGAAATGTGTTATTCACAATGATGAATAACAAATGAATAACAAGACTTGTTTATATAGAAACTTGGACGAGAGTGATCATCCAAGCAAGTATTCTCAATACAAATCCTATTGAGAAAATTTATGATCACATCAATGAATGCGAATAAATGTTCATAAAAAGGGACATTGTACATGTTCAAGGATAAACGATTAAAACTAATAATTGTTAACTAACAATTAAATAGAGTTTTACCAAATGAAACCATAAACATGGAGACAATTTGAGGAGTTACTTACATGGGACGTAATGTGGTAATTATAATAAGGTCACGCGTACCACGTGTTGATCGCTTACTCTGGCCAAGTAAGTAGTGAACACATGATAGCATGAGCTTCTTATAATGAGCGCAGTTATGTCCGATGTGGTAATGGCGGGGTGAATGGGACTAATTAAAAAGTACCCAAATGAAGCAGATAAGCAAGATATTTGAAAATAATGTAAACGCACAACCGAGTGACGGGAGCGTGTTACATTAGGATAATGAGCCCGAGTGAAGGGACAAACAAGCATGTAAAATGATTTAGACAAGTATTGGGAGGGAGTGTACTTACACTCGAACCCATGAAACGCAAGCATGTAAAATGATTTAGACAAGTATTGGGAGGGAGTGTACTTACACTCGAACCCATGAAACGCAAGCATGTAAAATGATTTAGACAAGTATTGGGAGGGAGTGTACTTACACTCGAACCCATAAAACGCAAGCAAGTAAAACGATTTAGACAAGCCATGGGAGGGAGTGTGCTTACACTCGAACCCAGAAAACGCAAACATGGAAAATGGTTTAGACAAGCAATGGGAGGGAGTGTACTTACACTCGAACCCGTAAAATGCTAATATGTCTCTAAACGGGTCGTTTTTGTAAAACGTCAAACTTGAGGACAAAGTCGGAATATAAAAATAAAGCGAAGTCTTGATGCATACCGGGAGGGTTGCAATAATAACGACTTCGGTGAAACACCCGGTTGAAGGGTAAGAATTAAACACATGCGTAAACCAAGAGACGTGAACGCAGGTTGAAAAATCAAAGTAACTTGGATTATGAGTTAGGACTATAAAATCTCGTATATAGAAATTGTGAGTAAATATGTTCAACTATTCGAAGTCGAATGGGTTGAATAAAGAATAAAGTTGATTGTTCATTAAGTGATGGATTTCACATTAATAGGTCAAACATGTTGAATACAATATAACGCCATATGCGTGTATAAAAGTATACACATTTGAAAGAAAACTCGAATAAAAGATGATCTACGAGATCATCATACCTACGGGATATTAATTAGAGCAAAAAGGCCTACGGGGCCAAAATGACCCACGGGTCATGAATTGAAGCAAAAGAATCATAAGGGCCTCGCCTCAAAGAGGTGAAAGCCTAGGGAAATAGCCTACGAGGTTAAGTGAAGGGACCTACGGGTCAATAGTGTGAGGTAAGGGAACTTGTTACGACCCCTCATACAAAACTAAGATTTTAAAAGAATAAACTATAGACTGTCAATATCATGGTATGGATAATTGACAAGGTTAAAGAAAGGATCCTAAAAACTAAAACTTCGTTTTTAGTAAGAAACAACGTTATTACCAACATAAATTCTGATAGGAATTTAAATAGTAAGCATGAAAGATACAAGTCTTGACACTGATAGGCGCAAGACGGTATATTCAAAAAGTGATATTTCCGAAAATGAAATTTTGATATAAATTAAACATGATGCAACACAATCACGGTCAAGAAATGTAATGTGAAGTAGAATCACATTATAACCAAGCAAGCGGTAAAAAGTAACTGGACTAATAAGCCTAGTTAGCAAGACCGGTTAAGGTCATTTAAGTAATTTGGTTGCTTGTAAGCGGTAGATTCGGTATAACTGAACCGAATAAATGAATTTTGAAAACAGAAGAAATTGTCGCTAAAAGTGAAAGATTTCACTAAAGACCTTTAAACGGGTCAATGTAACGGATTCACCAAGAGTTCGATAATATATAAAAGCGATGGAAATCGCTAAGTTAACTAAACTAGTGAAAATAACGGAACTACGTTATCTCAAGTTACATTATGTCGTATGAGGTACGTAGAGGTTCTGTAACCAAAAAAAAAAAGAGAGACATTACCATAATTTTCTGGTAATACTAACACTTGGTTAAAGTATGAGTAATGCTTAAGAGATTACTCAAGTCAAACGCATTGAGTTTAGAACTCAATGAACTATGTAAGCAAGGTTTCGAGGACGAAACCTCTTTAAGGGGGGTAGACTTGTAACACCCCGAAAATGGGTTTGGTGATCAAACCACATTAGCACTAAGAGACGGGTAAAATACCGTTAGTGGTAAAACTTACCCGGTAAATATTAGGATTTAAATAATTAATCCTAATATTAAATAAGAAGTGAATAAAAGCTTTTAAGGAGTAAGATGGATAAAAGGCCCGAGTTAACGGGACCTAAAATAAACTTAGTCATAAATATTCCCGAACCCGCTAAGTTAACTAGGAAAATTAAACCTAGTTAATAAGTGGGAATATTATTGAAAATAATTAGGTTGTGACCTAATTAATAACTAACCAAACACGAGGGACCAAAGCCGGGTAACTTGAAAAATGGAATTATAAACTTAAAAATAAAACATAACACACACACAAGGGTGTGTGCGTGCGTGAGATGGAGCAGGAGACAAGCTCCATGGGAGCTAACCCTAGAATCAACAAATTCACCAAATTGAAGCTCGAATCAAGATCCAAATCAATGCATGAACGTGTAGAAACGATCACCAAGTCAAGGGGATCGTGAGGTATGTTGAATTTCTAACATTCGTGAAGTTGTAAAAATTTGATAATCATCCTAATCATGAATTAGGCATGAATTAGAGAAGCTATGGCTAGATTAGTGATGAATACTTGCTTAGGAACGAAACCCTAAGTGAAAATCATACATATGATGCTATGACTTGAATGATTTGGTGATTACCTACATGTGTGTTAAATGGGTTTATTGTCAATATGAAGAACACTTGAATTAGAGTGTTAATTTGATGAATATTGATTGTTTTGAAATAGGTTCTTGATATAGTCCATGAACACTAGACATAGAGGTTTGATTTTGATGTAAATCTTGGTATAGATAACTAGTTATGAACTAGTTAGTAAATATGTAAAATCATGCACATTAGGTGTTTGTTAAAATGCCTAAATGAAAACTAACTGTTGATAATGTGCCTAATTGAGTCTTGTGAACTTGATAGTGCAATCATAAGTGTTAATTGGTGAATTGACTTTTAAATAGTCAAACCGACCATTAATAAGATCGAATGGTAATTGTGATAGAAAATATGTAAGATGGAATAGTCATAATTAATGATGACTAATATAACCGTCTTACGAATTATGATGATAGTTTGACGCTTGACAAGCTAGGTGGAGGCTTGGAAAGGAAGCGGGTCAAACGAAGCAAGAATGGTGGAAAAGCATAATTCGGATGCAAGGTAAGTATAGCTTACACTAGTCCTATATTTCAGAATATTCTCTTATCGTATTAGTATGAGTAAGATAAATACAAATCGAGGTATGATGTTCCGGCGTGTAGACGTACGGAACAAGATAGTCGAGCATAATTAGAAGCCATGTTGATGGTTTAAGAAGAAGTAAATTGATAATTCGGTCATATTATGTCGAAAGTAATAAACGGTTTATAAGTTAAAATGATCGTATGGTGTTAAACGGAAAGAGTCATGTAGAGGAGATGATAATAAATATCATCTCGCAAAGATAAATGACCATTTCGGCCAAACGGGTCAAAAGGTGTAGACATCACCTTTTGACTATATAGACTAATGATTCTTTTGTCGAGTTATATGCTTACAGGAATAGATATCCAATGGATGTTCGCATCGTTCTTAATTAGCGAATATAAAGCAAGGTATTAAAATCGGGTCTATTTGTTGATCCGAGCCAGGTACGCATGTTTATGATGTATGTAAAAGTGCTAATTTGGTCGAATAATTGATGATAGCCCTTCATTGTAAGAGAAGGACCAAAATCGACCAAAACGCCCTTGTAGGCTAAATTGAACAAACAACTCTTAGAGGTTGTTTGGAAAGGTGTCTTATGATTAAACAATAGTTTAGAACGAGTATGGGTAGTGAAAGATGTAATTCTTGGGCCAAAAGACTCCATACGAGTCTTTGCCGTAAAATGATATTTCAAGGGGTATAAATTCGGAGCACAAAGATATCTACTTTAAATCCAACACACATTTAGTTGTGATGAGAGAATACTAAATAAGAAATATAGGTTACAACGCTAGATTAGAATGAAAGCGAAATTTAGCTTAAAAGTGCTTAAAATATCCTTAATGGGTCAAAATAAGCATACTAGTGAAAATGGGTTTAATTGTGTAATAATCCTATGATTAAAACCTAATATGGTATAACACAATTATTTGATGAAGTGTATGAAATATAGGAATCAAATAAATACGTTTGTTTGATAAAATGCATAACCGGGTTAAAATTTAGAAAAAAGGGTAATAAGCAGAAGACTTAAAAGTCTTAAATTTTGTTAAGCCGAATGTCGGATTTTAACTCCAAATGATGGAGAATCAAATTACAAACATGTAGAAAGAAACGGTAGGTCAAACGGATAAGCGGTTTGAAAGATACGGAAGATTTCGTGTCAAATTACGACAAAATAGAGAATCTGGATGCAGAGCCCACCGTAATTTACGGTCCCACCGTAAATTACGGTGGAGTTGATTTTGTTACGGTGCTAAAGGTCTGATTTACGGCAAAATAATTGAGACCCAGGGGCCACCGTAATTTACGGTCCCACCGTAAATTACGGTGGAGAAATTTTTTTATTATATTTTGTTTTTCATTTGAAAGTCTATTGTTTCCCGGACATCGTTCGGACGTGATTAAACCCGTATGACTAAAGCATTTCATGTTTATGAAATGTAGGTACACCTTGGATGCCGGAAGACGATCAAGCTCAGCGAAGAACCGAACACGATAAATATACACGCTTCCGCACTTTGCCACGTTGTAAATTTTAAACAATGAATTTCGATCACGTTTTGTAGAATAAATTGTAAAAGTTTTATGAAACCCGAATTTCCAATGCTTATGTAATCTCAATTACATGTTTATTTTCGTTAATTATACGAAAACCAGTAAAATAATAACTAGGGTGTTACACAATCCTAAAGGGTCGGATTATTGAAAGATAATTAATTAAGTTATTAATGCATATTATGGTAGGCCCCTCTTTTGAAGGTGACGTTACCCTCGGCTAAGTAGTCTGAGTCAGCAGAGATACAGTCCTAAGTAGTCGGGTTAAAGTATTAATAGTAGTTTAACTTATGAGGGGATCAAAGAGTTTGGACCCCCGCCATCCAATACCGTTAAGTATTGAAGGAGGTCCTACTAAATTTGACCCAGGTCCTTTGCAGGATCTATACACTGAACAATGGCAAGACTCTTACCAAACCGTTCCCTTAACCCCCGACCAGGTAGCCAACATACCTCCATATAGACCGTGGAGATATGAATGGTGAAAATCTTTTATTTTATATAGACAGTAAAATAATGCCAAGACACCACGGACAAACGATAAGGAAAATCACCTTCAACATAAGAAACTAGTTATTAAAGTCATTAATACATAACCAAGTAAAAAGTGCGAAAAGATTAAAAATAAAAAGTATTACACTAGACACTTTGTCTTCACCAAGTGATGTAAGAGACTTAGGCAAACATGGCCTTGATTGTCAAGAACTCTTACGATCAATCTTGGATCCCGAGACGACTCACACACTCTATGATGGACAATGGATGATGGTGGTGGATGATGGTGTTATGGTGGTGGTGGGTGGTGGGTAAAGTGTGAGAGAGGTGGTGTGCCAAGGGATGGTTTGAGCTTGAGCCAAGCACTCCTATTTATAGGCTGAACAGAAGCTCGGACACGGCCCCGTGTCCAGTGGGCACGGCCCCGTGTCCACATCCTTCTCTGTCTTCATTAATTGCTCTTGTCTGTATTAGTTGACCACGACCCCGTGTCCGCTGGGCACGACCCCGTGTGCAGAAGCATATCTGTACTATCAAGATTTGCCTGGATTCTGCGAATCTTATAGTTGACCACGGCCCCGTGTCCGCTGAGCACAACCCCGTGGTGGGCGATGGAAGCTTCTACAACTTTGTCTTTTATGCTGACACTTGGGCACGCCCCCGTGCTCATTAAGCACGGGGCGTGTTCAGCCTTCTGTTCTCTTGTTTTGCTTGGGAAGATACTGTCGTGGGGCCAGGCATGTCACGTTTGTTCCTTTTCTTGTATTTATATTAGATTTAGCTGCCTTTTTGCTTCTTTTGTTAATTTGAGCTCATTTAATCCTAAAAATACAAAAGGAAGACAAAAGCACACTTTTTCCAACATTAGTACTAAAAAGGGGTTAGTTTTATGCCACAATTGATATAATTTATATGTTGCATTTTGCACACATCAAATACCCCCACACTTGAATCTTTGCTTGTCCTCAAGCAAAACTCTTTATAATGTGGCTTTACACTCCCAAATGGAATGGGTAGAAGAGAAGGTTTTTGGGCTTGTCACAGAGTGTCGGGATTTCCAAGATTCTTTATTAAGTTTTATTTTTATTTATTTACAATCCTATTCGTCATGATTTATTTAAAACTTTTCATAAGATAAATTACTTATTAGGGCATAACATGCCTCTTTAAAATTCTACTTATATACAAGTTCACATACCTCACGGGGGATCACTCGGCCGAAGATGTATTTTAGTGAATCACTCGAGAGCGGCATGGAACTTACTCCTACCATAGGCTTGCCAAACAATCAATCCTCCTCCTTTTTAACTATATACCTTTGTAAATATCAAGAAGACTTTTGGGTGAAGGGTTAGGCTTGGGTTAAAGGTAGGTGGTTGGGTTAGTGGTTACTAGAAAAGGGCGAAAAACGTAAAAAGCATCGGTTTTCGTAAGACTTTTTATTTTTTTATTTTTTTTATTTTGATGAAGCCATAATTCAAACAAAGTTATTTTTGATGAACTTGCTTGTTTATTTCTTTTGCTTCATCATCAATATATATATATATATATATATATATATATATATTTAAGTCATACGAAAAACCGAGCTTGTCACTAAAATAAAGGGTTAAAAATAAAAAGGTTTTGGTGGGTGAAAGGGTGTTTGGTTTGGGTTAAGAAATTAAAAGGTTTAGGCTCAAAGGGGTTAACTAGGGGGATTTTGGGTATGTGGTAAAAAAAGAAAAATAATGGTGTAGAAATAAAAAAAGGTTAGTCCTAATGCCTCCATCATTTACTTACTCGGGTTTAAGTTGGTAAGGACCGGGAATGTATCGTCGTGGCAAGTTCTAGAGTTGTAAGAACCAAGCGGCTATTCACACAAGAAACGAAAATGAGCATTTAATTTAAAGATATGTATTTGTATGCTCAATAAAGGCTCAAAACTCACTTTTGTGGGAATGGGTTTTTATGTGATCAAGTATATATAATCAAATTTTAACTAAGCTTGTCAAGTCGTTTCATAATTTTCTTATGTTGGTTCTTTTTATCACGACGCTATCGGTTGTAAATTTGTAAAAATATAACCTTTTTAGAATTTTGAAATTCCAAAATTAAACCTAGACAAGTAAAAAAAATGAAATTAGCGGTTCCAATAGAGTTTTGTGTAAGACTTGTTATTAGGACTCGCAAGATTCAAGGTTTTAGCATCCCCCACACTTAAATTACACATTGTCCTCAATGTGTCCCAAAAATAAGTTTTTAGGTTGATTGAATGTGTAAAAAGGTGTGAAAAAGCAAAAATTTGTTTTACTGGGCTCTGGACACGGCCCCGTGTTGTCCGGGCACGACCCCGTGTTCAGGTGCCAGTAACAAAATTGAAAAAGAGAAACAGAAGCCTGGACATGGGGGCGTGTTGGGTGAACACGGCCCGTGTCCAGTGTGACAACTCGAGTTTCCAAGATTTCCTCTTTGCATTAATTGCACGCTAATTGATTATGTTGTTGTTTACACGACTTGGTTGTTTCACGAAGATACACGTTTTTAATATGCTACATCGTATTGTGATTAACATGATTTAGATTGGTGTGCATCATAGTGTGTTCTTATATATATGTGTGTTGATGTGTAAATAACATGCTTTGTATTGATGATCTGTGTTGCAATTAAGAACAATTTAGTCTTGTGCCATGATTTAAATCACTTTCTAGCCGAAAACACATCTCCACCCATAAAAACAACTATGTTGGCGAAAACACCTCATGTGTTTTCGTCCACCATGAGACCAACGAAAAACAAATGGGCCTTGGCCCAGTGAGGGAACTGTTTTAGTCTTGTTATAACCTTTACGTGAGACTTTTATTTGGAAAAACCCTAACTTCCTCCCAAAAAGTCGACGGCAGCAGGAAGCAGAGCCAGACCTAGCGTGATTTTATTGTCTGTGGTTCGCCTCGTTTGTTCGTAGGGTTAGTGTACTAACTTTTCTGTTTCATTCACATATTCGTATTAGAGATACTATGTGATGTGGTTGTGATCTGTGGTGCATCGAATACTTCTGTAAAAAGAATATATTCATATTTATATGCGTTGTGGATGAGAATAAATCATGGCCTGGGTAATTATGTGATGAAGTGAAAGAGTAGAATGATTAAGTTTTGTGCGTCTGAATGACCACTGTTTGTCCGAATGATATGTAGATGCATGATGATAATGGCTGTGCATATATTTTTATTATTAATGTTGATTGTTTAATTTCATGAATCATGTGGAATAGATCTAATGTTATGAAGGCAGTTGTGTAGGCCATAGTGCATGTTCAGTTAATGCGTGATGATCATATTTATTGGATGTTGAATGATTATATATTACTGTTTGGCATGTGTGGATGATTTGGTCATTGACTTTGGTTTCATGATGTTGATATTCATTCACACTAATCATGGCAGTAGCCATGTGAGTATACATAGGAATGAGTAAATCAGAATCAGTAGGTACTCAGGAATTAATAAATGCTCACATGATGGTGTCAAGTGATAGATTATTGTGATGATGATGTTATCCACGAAAACTCATAGGGATTTCGGCTCTTAGGTGTTTTCATTATTATGTGTTTTCGCCATGCATGTATATGAGTTCGTCTGTTGTGATGTTTATTTAGGATTGCGATACAGTAACCTTGTTATACTAAAATTATTAGTTCGTAACCCTGTTAGTATATTTATCCAGTAGATTTCCACTCTGGTAAAGTTTATTAATGCTTTAAAGCAGGCTGATTATATTAAATATATTAACTGGGTTATGATTAATTATGTTGATACATATATGTGGACGCGACTCGACTCGACGCGACTTGGTTCGGTTCGACCCGGTTAGGTTCGGCTCAAGCCCGACGTCACGACATTCCTCCGTCGTGCGTCCCAGAGTTCGACACGCGAAGCACGAAGCGCCGCGGACTTTCCCGTCGACACATCACCATGACATCATCTTGGTGATGTCATGATGATGTCACCAACTTTGACTAAACACAAGAACATGAAGAAATGCAAATTATGTACGTGCATGTGTTATGTATTTTGGTCCAATCAGATTCTTTGGGCCACCAACATTGGGCCGAACTCCCAGCCAATCGTACAAGTCAAGCCCCACCAATCGCACAAGCCCATATATATATAAACTGAAATCACTTGTGATTTCGGTAGAGCAGAGAGGGTGAACAAAAGAGAAGGGCATCGCACAAGAGAGAACCGAGAGATTTGTTTGAGAGTTTGCAAAGATTGATTTGTAAACATTGGTTTGTAATCGTTTTCAAGTATTAACACATTGGTGTTAATCGTTGAGTGTCGGTCTCCATCTCGTGTTCTTGTTCATCTCCTTCTCTCGATCTCGGTTTGCATCTCCGGTTGGATTCCGCACAACCGGGTGTGTTCGACAACAAGGATTAGGCGACTAGATCCTCCCCTAGCCGGACCTACAAGTGGTATCAGAGCCTTGGCTCTTCTCCTTGTTAAAACCGAGTGTGTTCGGGTTGTTTTTCGGGTTTCAAAAGTCTATATTTTTCTGAAAATTCTGTCTAAAACCTCGAATATTCTGGTATTTTGCTGAAAGTTCTTACAAAAACCATCTTATTTTTCATTTTCACATATTTAAAGTTGGTTTTTGGTGAAGTTACGGGCAAAAACGGGTTTCGGAAAGTTGTCGGTTTGCCGGAAAATTCATATTTTTCTGGGTTGTTCTTCCTATATTCATATCATATTCAAGTGTTATTCATAAAAATCCACTTTTAGATCCTTGAAAATCAGTTGTGAAAGTTGCGTGTATTTGAATTTATGGTTGGATTATAATATTGCATTGGAACTTGGTGTTTGATTAAGATATTACAACATCATCATGGTTGGTAAGTTTGGGAATTGGTGAGCAGAAAGTGGGTATTTTGTGTCAGGAGGTTAGACAGAATTGATGGTCACACAAGAATAGTCAGTCGTACAAGACAGTTGGATCGCACAACAATTGGATAATCGTACAAGAAAGTTGGAACGCACAAGATAGTGGACTCACACAAGAACTGGGCTTCACTTTTGGGCTTCTGATTACTTTAGATTTCTGTTTGGGCTTGGGCTGCAGTCTTGAGTCGCACAAGACTTCTTTCAGTCGCACAAGAAGGATCAGTTGGACAAGAGTTAATTGATCGCACAAGACATGATTATTCGTACAAGCAGTTGGGCCTAACTCATATTGATTTGGGCTTCACATATTGAACTGGGCTGATTTGTTTTGTTACACAATTTTGGGATCGCACAAGACTTGATTTGTCGCACAAGGAGTTGGGTCTTTCGATCAAGGATCCTTCGGCTGGTTGTTATCATTCGAGATATTAACATAGTTTGTGAAAATTAAATTTAAAAAAAAAGGGAAAACTTGTTTTTCAAATTTTAAATCTATTTTCACTTAATATATTAATTTTTATAAAATGGGAACAAACGGTCAGTGGGATCCAACCGCGTGGACTCTAACATCTTCACAATCATCAGCTACGCAATCATCAGCTACGCAATCATCAGCTACGCAATCTGCGTCAGATTTCAACAAAGCATGGATGCAGGCTATTGCCCCACCTCAAGCTGCAATGATAACTGCAAATCAATGGGCATTGGTCACAAATCAAAGCAGCAGTTCCACAACAAATCAGTTTGATCCTTCAGCATACACGATGATGTATTCAAGACCGGATTCTTCTTCTCTACAACAGAATGTGCAACCGACAGCTCAGCATGGAAACCAAAATCCTTTCAGAAATCAAGGCAACCAGCAGAACCAGAACAGGAACAATGTTCGTACGTTGATACCTGTCAACAACCAAAGCCAAGCAGGGCCATCAAATGCCAACCAGGCACTTGTGGTTCAAGTAGATGAAGGTTGTGATTGGTTGCTTCAGTTGGGAAATGATGCTCCAGATGGAACAGCATGTTTTGCTGAAGTCGTAAAGGATTTAAAGCACGCCAGTGGTGGAGAATCTTCCACCAATGGTGATGAATCTTCTGAAGATGAAGACAGTTCTGGTTATAGTGGAAGCTCAGATGAAGAATCCTCCACTTCAGGCAATGATCATGTGGATGAGACATCAAGTGCGTCAGTCGATGTAGATATTGATGAGCCTTTGGAAGAAGCTGCAGCAGGAACTGAAAGAAGATCTATTTTGGTGGATCAAGCTGCTTACTCTTCGTCTTCTCTCCATTCAGCCTTTATGGCTAATGTCGACAGTTCATCAAGACAGGTATGTGTCGATGAACCCATTGCTGTTAGTTGTGATAACTGTGATAGTTTGCATGGTAAAAATGCTGATTTAGAGGCAAACTTGTCTGAGTTGCAAGGCAAACATGATGCTTTACAAGCCAGTTTGTTTGACTTGCAAGACAAACATGTTTCAATGAATGATAAGTGTTGTGAATTGGGAAGCAAACACGAGGCTTTGCAAGAGAAATTTGAAATCACACACAAACACAATCAAGAATTGATTGTGGATCTTTCTAAAGCAACTGAAGCTAACTTGTTTTTAACCAGAAATGAAAAGGAATTTAAAGCAACAATTGCGTCATTAAGACATGATGTTTCAGAATTACAAAAAGCTGTTTTGCGAAAACAACATGCTAACAATAATCTTATTGACACAATTGAAAAGCAAATGGTAGAGTTGGCAACAGCTCGATGTGAATGTGAGACAATTAAGCAGAAACTGGAAAGCTATTCCAATTCCCGCTATGTATTGGATCACATCATTGACGTTCAAAAGAAAAAGGGGGATAAAATATGTATTGGATTCAAATCATGTCCTCCCCCAATGAATCACAATTACTCCAAATTGCCTGATGACGAGGATATGCCCCGTTTTGAACCTACTGTGCCACTCGGTCTAGATGACTTTGCAGCAGGCCTTGGATTCACAACTGGTACATCATCCTCGGGTCAATCTGAATCTGAGAATGAGACTGATTCATCGTGTGTTAAGGAACAGAGTCCTCCCATTGTTGAGGATGCTGATTCTTCGGATGATGAATCTGAAGAAATTGTGAAACAACAGTCTAACTCGGTTACAACAGATATTCCAATCGAGAATCACATCCTGTGTGATCCACCAGTGAAACCGAGTAAGACTGAAATGTCAAAAGCAATGGATGTATCTAGCCGTGAAGAGAATAACTTGTTGTACACGCTCAAAGGAGATAGCAAAATCTACTCTAACAAAGATTTTCCAATTAAAAATGTAAATCAAGATTTAATTGAGCAAATTTTTGAAGGATGCACTGATAAGTTTTTGGGAAACAAAAGTGGTGAAGTTACCGTCACTCAATGTGATCCAATTCCGTGGGAACAAATTAGAAAACAATACGGAAACCAAAAACCACCAGTTGAGCGAAAACAACAAGTCAACTCCGGAAAGGGTAAGGTACAGGGAAAGAAGGCTCAGAACAAGAATGTTCCAGCACCTAAGTTTCAGCAACAAAAGGTGCAAAACAAAAGAGCTCCTGTTAAGAAACGAGAACCGAAAATGAACTTTGTTGGATCCACGGGTTCAGACAAACTTGAAACATTTCAGGATAAATCTAACATTGATTTTATAAAACAAGTTAGAATTTTAAAACGAAATGATCAGAATAATTACACCCAACACACCAACGGATGTGATTTAGGTCCTAGCACGTCTAGATCACAAAGTTCATGGTCTGGTTCTCCGTCTGGTCATCAACGTGTTGCTCCGAAGTTTGTAGAGCGGAGAACATGTTTTGAATGTGGGACAGTTGGGCATATTGTAAGATATTGCCCACACGTGCAAAAGCTGAAGTCAAAAACGAGTGCTCCCCAAGAAATCGATTACCGAAAACGATCAGTTTCCCCGAAACAAGACCCACGTGTCTTGAAAGAAAGGGAAAAGAAGTTAAAGCAAAAGAATCAAAAGGTAATTGAAAAGGCCTTAAAATTAGAGGTAAAAGAAGAAAAACCTGTACAAGCAAAATCTGAAACTTTAAAACCAGTAAATGCTAAAACAATGAATTCAAATACTGGTAAAGGACAAACAGCTTGGAAGCAAAAGCAGGTAATTCAATCAGGGGGAGCACCACAGGTTCTTTTTCCTAATCATCAAGTGATTGAAATCACTTTCCTTGATGATCAAGGACGACCCAAGTCCACAAAGGCTTGGGTCCCCCTCTCCAACTAATCTCTGAGTGAGTGTGTAGGATATTCCAGGAGGAACTTTCGATAGTCGTAAGATTGTTGATAGTGGAGCGTCCTTGCACAAGATAGGCGACAGAAGAAATTATTGCCTTTGATGGAGAGAGGAGAAAAGAAGACAAAAATGTCTGATGATGGGATGTGGTTGAATGAAGTTGAAAATTTCGACATGAAGAGATATGTGCCAAGTTTGGTTCTTATGGTTTTTGATCTGGTCCTCAGGAAAGATTCAAATGAAAAGTACGCGATTGCAGCACGCCTGAAGTTCACAATCGACAAAATGAACGTGCAGTGTACATTTCTTTGCGGTGTGATTGAAGAGAATGTGTTTGTTGATCAAACCAACCAGGTGTGCGGATGCCTTGGCATGGATTGAACAACCGCACACTACTTCTCAAGAGAAAGATAAAAACCTTCGCTGGTGCAATGTGGAAAACCAGCCGGACCCAAAGGTTTATGATCTTGTTGCTGTCAACAAATTTCTCAGTAGCTACAAAAATCGTCTTTGAAATCCTCACCGGGTGGATATTCAGTTTGGGAGAGCACTCAGATTCCTTGCAATGCACGATGCAGTTGCAGGATACGGTTTTAAATTTCTAATCTCTTCTATACTTGTCGATATTTAAGCTGCTTTGTGAATTATTATCTCGTTCAACACTCTTTGGCCAGACAATGTTGTCATGGTCCGCACCGCTTACCGACATGCCAACTGATTTTTCCAAAATTCGATACATCATTTCTGATTAAAACTTAATTTTGGTAAACGGCATTGAGGTAAAACATGAGTTAACCAACATCGGGAAATCGTTTTTGTAAATACCTTTGTGTTTTTAAATTTTATCTTAGTTTGTTGATTTTAGGGGGAGTTAATCCAAAATTTGAAAATCCAAAAACATCGAAAAATTTCAAAAACTCAAAAACAATAGAAAAACAAAAATGAGTTTCCTGGCGAGCAAAAGAGAAAATGATAGTACATCAGTGGTCTGTCTAAACCTCTTTAAACCTTAAATGAAAAACGATAAGCAGCTCTATATAAGATGTATCGGTAGGCTCACAATCATTTTAAAGTGTGCAGGGTGATATAAACTTAAATCGACTGAAGACCAGGTGGGAACCACTCATTGGCATATGGTCTTGGTACCGAAATTTCGTTTGAGAGATTGCCGAGGTTCTGAGATATTCGGTCTTTATGCTGCTTATCATCTGGGTATCATGGTTGTATCTTTTACCGAAAAATAACGGGGACGCAAGTCTAGATCTTCCATGATACCATACATACGTGTACATATTGCATTCGACCTCAATAAGTGATCAACAATCACATGTCCAAACAAAATAAGTGATAAAATATCACATTTATCCAGGAGTCAAGTTCGTCTCTCTGCTGTACGAAAGTACTGACCTGTTCACGGACTTGCTCCTGTGCCCTCATGCATCTGAAAATCAAGTTCCTCATCAATAAGTGATTCTATCACATAGGGCTTGTTTTCAATCAAAATAAGTGAGAATCTCACATCATATACGGTCAAACAGATGATAATCGGTATACTCACCGGTAAGATGAACCCTCGTGCATACCTTGATACGGGAATGTGTCGTGATGTGGATGAACACCGGTCGGTAAGTATAAATTCTACCTTAACGTATCCCCTCGCCATGATTACATCTGATAAGTTGAGCTTATGTGGACAACAATACCGATAATTGTTATAGGATGCTTATCTTAATGTTAATTAACTGAACAACAAGAGCGTTTTGGCATGACCGTACACTGATATGATTCTCTTACCCTCGAAACTCGCAAAAAGAATGTCTGTAGATATTTATTTACTGCTTTTCGTTTCTGTATCTTTGTATATATTTATTTATTGCTTTCCGTCTTTACATTTGAAAAATGAAAAATTCCAAAAAGATTTTAGGTGTGTTTTAATATAAACTTTCTAAAAGCCAAAAAGATTTTGCTTCTAGTTTATTTTTGATTGACTGATGTTGGAACTCGAGTCTATCCTACCCAAAATCCTGATTGAAAACCGAATTGACTAAATCTTCATAAACGGTCGAAATTTGCAAGTTTTGAAAGTTAAAAACTAAAATTGACAAATTTGTTAAACTTTCAAACTGTCGGACGGTGTTTGATTGAGAAATGGTCATGTGTGTGTCATTTGTTTATGTTAATATATTCCAAGAAGTTGTTCTCATTACGCGTTTAGATTTCTTGCATGTGCAGATTCTAAAGGCAAGGAGAACATGGTCGATGACAAGCTTTGGAATGAAGACACGACGTGAAGGCACTCAAATGATGAAGATGATCGAGATGCCGCTGACCATCATCAACACCACAAGGATCTCAAGTACTGAAGATCAAATCGTTCACGGGCATAACTCAAGGGGGAGCTTATGTTAAGGGGGAGTTTGTCAACACACTTCCTACATGAAACGGGGAGTTTGTTGATACACTTTCTGCTTTGAAGACGTGAAGACTTTGAAGATCCTCCGACATGGAAGACATGGAAGATGAACCTCACGAGTAGCGTCCAAGGGGGAGTTTGTTGATACATATATGTGGACGCGACTCGACTCGACGCGACTTGGTTCGGTTCGACCCGGTTAGGTTCGGCTCAAGCCCGACGTCACGACATTCCTCCGTCGTGCGTCCCAGAGTTCGACACGCGAAGCACGAAGCGCCGCGGACTTTCCCGTCGACACATCACCATGACATCATCTTGGTGATGTCATGATGATGTCACCAACTTTGACTAAACACAAGAACATGAAGAAATGCAAATTATGTACGTGCATGTGTTATGTATTTTGGTCCAATCAGATTCTTTGGGCCACCAACATTGGGCCGAACTCCCAGCCAATCGTACAAGTCAAGCCCCACCAATCGCACAAGCCCATATATATATAAACTGAAATCACTTGTGATTTCGGTAGAGCAGAGAGGGTGAACAAAAGAGAAGGGCATCGCACAAGAGAGAACCGAGAGATTTGTTTGAGAGTTTGCAAAGATTGATTTGTAAACATTGGTTTGTAATCGTTTTCAAGTATTAATACATTGGTGTTAATCGTTGAGTGTCGGTCTCCATCTCGTGTTCTTGTTCATCTCCTTCTCTCGATCTCGGTTTGCATCTCCGGTTGGATTCCGCACAACCGGGTGTGTTCGACAACAAGGATTAGGCGACTAGATCCTCCCCTAGCCGGACCTACAAATTATGTTAACTCTGTTATGTTAACTGTGTTATGTGAGTTAACTGGGATATGTTTCCGATTAACTCTGTTATACATGTGATCTAAGCAAAGTGTATTGATCCAATTAAGTGTGGTAACCTCGTTAAACCCATTAACACTACTAGTCATGTTAGTAGATGATATGGTTAGATTAAACCGCGAAGGATACTTATGTGAAACATGAAGTGCATGAGATTGATTATTTCCCTACGTGATACATGATGTTAACTGCCACGCATTACGTGATGTTATTTGCATGCGAGTCATTACGAACTTGAACTGATTATATATATACGTGCGTACTATAGGTCGTGATTGATTATTTGTGAGCGTGCATACTTAGCATACCGAGCAAACCAAGGTGAGTTCATACAGCCAAGGCATGGGGTTCCCGGGTGGGAATGGGGTTTGATGAATTATTGTGTATACTCAGACGGTAGAACCTAACGATAAGATACGACTAGACTAGTAACACTTATTGAACTGATCTTCGCACACCTGCCAAGGGTTGGCCGCGATATTATGACTGACTTCGCACACCTGCCATAGGAAGGCCGCGAACTAAATTTACAAATCTTCGCACACCTGCCTGGGAGGCCGCGATACAAATAAACCTAGTCTAGAATACTTGGGAAAAACATCCCCTAATATCTTCGCATACCTGCCTGGGAGGCCGCGATGGAAACTAATACGATACATGACGTAACGAACGAACATACTACTACTCTCGCTATACTATTACTGAACTGTTATCTGTGAACTTGCTCAACTAGTTGTTGATCCTCTGTTACATGCCTTGCAGGTCGTTAGATATATGGAGCTTGCACAGGGAGGAGCTGGTCGTTGTGGGCTTGGATCGTGATTGTTTCGTTAAACACTTTATGGCATTTCATACTTTATTTTGTTGGGTTTATTCTTACGCTTCCGCTAAACAGTGATAACCTACGTCTATTTTGAACACCTTTCATATTGGTGGTTGAATGGCATTTACTTTTATATATTAATTACATGTTCAATATGATTGGTGGCTTGATCCTGGTCAGCCACGCCTCCAAGCGGCGATACTCCGCGTGTGGATTTTGGGGGTGTGACAGATTGGTATCAGAGCCATTGGTTATAGAGAACTCGGTTTTAATAAGGGGAAAATGATTTTGTTAAAACCAGACTATAACCAGAACAGTGCTCTCAACGATCCACAACGACGCTTCGCTCCACGTGCAAGGCTCAACATCATAGGTACTACTATTCATGTTACTTTTCCTACTTGCTAGAATTACATAGAACTTTGCTCGTGGTATGCTCAGATTACTGAACCTACTATATGTTATTGCTCGAGAATACTTGTGTGCTCACTCTCTTCGCACTATTCGCGAACCTCTCACCCACATGTTCTTCTTGATGTCAAGATCATGAGTGGACGCGTTAACTTAACTCAAGCCCAGTTGGCGGCTTCAATCACTGAACAAGTTACTGCAGCACTCGCAGCTGCCCAGGCAGGAGGTGTAACTTGCCATCACCACTTACTCTAGGATCTTTAGATCCTACTCTCGTAACTCAACACTTGTGCTTAATTTTGATTACTCTTACGCACACGACAAGTCAACACGCTCAGCCACCTGTGTGCACATACAAGACTTTTATGGACTGTCGTCCTACTACTTTCAGCGACACTGAAGGAGCTGTTGGACTCCTCCATTAGTTCGAGGAACTCGAATCGGTCTTCGAATGTGCGAATGACCTGAGGCTCGTAAGGTGAAATATGCCACTGATACTCTCGAAGGCACTGCGTTAACTTGGTGGAATGCGCAAGTTACGATGCTGGGGCTGGCGGCTGCTAATGCCACCCCATGGAATGATTTTAAGGAACTGATCAAACGTGAATACAGTAGTTATGATGCCATCCACAAGTTGGAAGTGGAGTCTTTTAACATGAAGATGACGGGGTCAGAGATAGAAGCGTACACGAAGCGATCCAACAAACTGGCAATTTTGTGTCCAACTATGGTGGATCCTCCCATCAAGAGCATTGAGCTGTACCTCAAGGGCTTAGTACCAGAAATTCAAAGCCATGTGATGACTGCTAATCTTGCTACTATTCAAGATGTTACTCATCTTGCTCATCGTCTCACAGACCAGGCAGTGGAACAGAACAAGCTGCCTAGACGTATTGGTACTACTACTACTACTTCTGCTATCCCTAGTGACAACAAATGAAAGTGGGATGGAACCTCTAGCAAGGGTTCGACTACGATTCCGTCCCAGGCACAGCAGCGAAAGATCGATGACAACCAAAGTCCTGGTCAGCAACCTTTTAGTGGTCAAGGGCAGGGTGGATACAGGGGAAACCACCCTAAGTGCAAACGATGTAACTTGCACCACAGCGGGCAGTGCAACCGAAATCATTGTCAATGATGCAACAAGCTTGGTCATGGAGCCAAAGATGGTAGAAACTCACGTCCTGCAAGCCAGAACCAACAACAACAGACACAAGATCTATAGAATCAGCAGCAACAGCAGGGTAACAAGGGATGTTATCAGTGTAGTGCTGAAGGTCACTTCAAGAGACACTGCCCACGGTTGAACCAGAACCAGAATCAGAACCACAACCAAGGAAACGAGAACTAGGGAAGACAACAACGGGGGTATTAACGACGGCAATGGTGCCAGGGGTCGAGTGTTCGTGATTGGTCAGAGTGATACTAGGAATGACCCAGCGTTGCGATAGTTTCGACATCGTCATTAGTATGGGCTGGTTATCCCAACAACAAGCAGAGATCCTATGCAAGGAGAAGACCATTCGTATTCCACGCTCTGGTGAAGAACCTCTCGAAGTTCAAGGCGACAAGAGTGGTGTCGTGAGTGGCATCATTTCTTTCTTGAAGGCTCAGAAGTGTTTACAAAAGGGCCACGCAGCTGTTTTAGCTCTCGTTACTGACCCCTCGAAGAAAGAGAAAAAGATAGAAGACTTTCAGATTGTACGCGACTATCCTAAGGTATTTCCTGAGGAACTACCTGGCCTCCCGCCTCATCGTCAGGTCGGGTTTCAAATCGAGTTAGCTCCTGGAGCAGAACCCATAGCTCGAGCACCTTATCGCTTAGCTTCAACTGAACTGGAAGAACTGTCTAAGCAACTGCAAGAACTCTTGGAAAAGGGTTTCATACGTCCTAGCTCTTCGCCTTGGGGAGCTCCAGTACTATTTGTAAAGAAGAAGGACGGTACCTTCCGCATGTGTATAGACTACCGCGAACTGAACAAGGTGACTGTGAAGAATCGCTATCCTCTTCCACGCATCGACGACCTATTCGACCAGTTGCAAGGGTCGAGCTATTACTCGAAGATTGACTTGAGGTCAGGGTATCACCAACTGAGAGTCCAGGAGGAGGACGTCTCCAAAACAGCATTCAGAACACGCTATGGCCATTACGAGTTTCTGGTTATGCCATTCGGGCTAACGAACGCGCCTGCGGTTTCCATGGATCTTATGAACAGGGTGTGCAAACCTTATCTTGACAAGTTCGTCATTGTTTTCATCGACGACATCCTGATCTATTCGAAGAGTCAGGAGGAACACGAGCAGCACTTACGACTTATTTTGGAACTCCTTCGAACGGAACAGCTGTACGCCAAGTTTTCAAAATGTGACTTCTGGCTTCGTGAAGTCCACTTTCTAGGCCATGTGGTAAACAAGGATGGGATTCATGTTGATCCATCCAAGGTAGATTTGATCAAGAACTGGCCTGCACCTCGTACACCAACAGAAATTCGCAAATTCTTGGGTTTGGCGGGATACTATAGAAGGTTCATCAAAGACTTTTCAAAGATTTCACAGTCGCTTACATTACTGACATAGAAAGGTGTTGTTTACCGTTGGGGTAATGCACAGGAAACAGCGTTTCAGCACTTAAAGGATAGACTTTGTAGCGCACCTATCCTCTCATTGCCTGAAGGCACGGATGATTTTGTAGTCTACTGCGACGCATCCATCCAAGGTCTTGGATGTGTGTTGATGCAACGGGATAAAGTTATTGCTTATGCCTCGCGTCAACTTAAGATTCACGAACGGAATTACACTACACACGATCTAGAGCTGGGAGTGGTTGTTTTTGCACTTAAGATATGGAGACACTACCTGTATGGTGCCAAATGTGCTATCTACACTGATCACAGAAGCCTCGAACATATTTTCAAACAGAAGGAACTGAATATGCGACAACGACGATGAATTGAACTGTTGAATGACTACGAATGCTCGATCAGGTACCACCCAGGCAAAGCCAATATTGTGGCTGACGCCCTCAGTCAAAAGGACACTACGCCTAAGCGCGTGCGAGCTTTAGAACTCACTATACAGTCTAGTCTTCCTTCCCAGATACGAGATGCTCAGGTAGAAGCATTGAAACCAGAAAACGTCAGGACTGAAGCCCTACGCGGCTCAAGGCAACGCTTAGAACAGAAGGAAGATGGTGCTTACTACGTCACAGGACGCATTTGGGTCCCACTTTATGGCAGCCTACGAGAGCTTGTGATGGATGAGGCACACAAGTCTCGCTACTCGGTACATCCTGGTTCGGATAAAATGTACCACGATATCAAAACTACATATTGGTGGCCTAGCATGAAAGCCCACATAGCTACTTACGTTAGCAAGTGTTTGACTTGTGCGAGAGTCAAAGCGGAATATCAGAAACCTTCAGGCCCACTCCAACAACCTGAGATACCACAATGGAAATGGGAACAAATTTCCATGGATTTTGTTACTGGCCTGCCTAGATCTCAGCGTGGGAATGATACTATTTGGGTGATCGTGGATCGACTCACTAAGTCTGCATACTTCCTGGCTATTAAGGAAACAGACAAGTTCTCTACACTAGCAGACATATATCTTAAGGAAGTTGTCTCGAGGCACGGAGTGCCCACCTCTATTATCTCGGATCGAGATGCACGTTTTACATCAGAACTGTGGCGAGCGATGCACAAATCTTTTGGCTCTCGTTTAGACATGAGCACAGCTTATCATCCTCAGACGGATGGACAGTCTGAGCGTACTATTCAAACTCTAGAAGACATGCTTCGTGCGTGTGTAATCGATTTCGGCAACAGCTGGGAAAAGCATCTGCCACTTGTGGAATTTTCGTACAATAACAGCTACCATACCAGCATTTAAGCTGCTCCATTTGAGGCATTGTACGGACGTAAATGCCGGTCACCTCTTTGTTGGGCAGAGGTGGGTGATAGTCAAATCACAGGTCCAGAACTCGTAGTTGATACAACAGAAAAGATCGCTCAGATACGACAACTCATGGCGGCAGCTCGGGACCGTCAGAAAGCATACGCTGATAAAGACAGGAAACCACTCGAGTTCTAGGTTGGGGATCGAGTGCTACTCAAAGTTTCACCCTGGAAGGGTGTGGTTCGTTTTGGCAAACGAGGCAAGCTCAATCCGCGATATGTCGGACCATTCAAAGTTATTGAAAAGATAGGCAGGGTGGCCTACAGACTGAACTTACCAGCTGAACTCAGTGCAGTTCACAACGTCTTTCACGTGTTGAATCTGAAGAAGTGTCTGTCAGATGAGACCCTCGTAGTTCCTTTGAAGGAGCTCACTATCGACAAGCAGTTGCGATTCGTCGAGGAACCTGTTGAAATCACGGACCGGGATGTTAAGGTCCTCAAGAACAACAGAATACCTCTTGTTCGAGTTCGTTGGAACTCCCGTCGTGGCCCAGAGTTCACCTGGGAGCGCGAAGATCAAATGAAACTCAAGTATCCCCAGTTATTCGGAAACAGTGCAACCACTACTGAGGCTGAAGCTACTACAGAATTTCGGGACGAAATTCCAAATCAACGGGGGGATGATGTGACACCCCAGGAAAACCAGTGAACGACACAACTCATCTAGCTTCCTCAGTAACCGCGTGCTAAATTTCGGGACGAAATTTCTTTCAAGTTGGGGATAATGTGACAACTCGAGTTTCCAAGATTTCCTCTTTGCATTAATTGCACGCTAATTGATTATGTTGTTGTTTACACGACTTGGTTGTTTCACGAAGATACACGTTTTTAATATGCTACATCGTATTGTGATTAACATGATTTAGATTGGTGTGCATCATAGTGTGTTCTTATATATATGTGTGTTGATGTGTAAATAACATGCTTTGTATTGATGATCTGTGTTGCAATTAAGAACAATTTAGTCTTGTGCCATGATTTAAATCACTTTCTAGCCGAAAACACATCTCCACCCATAAAAACAACTATGTTGGCGAAAACACCTCATGTGTTTTCGTCCACCATGAGACCAACGAAAAACAAATGGGCCTTGGCCCAGTGAGGGAACTGTTTTAGTCTTGTTATAACCTTTACGTGAGACTTTTATTTGGAAAAACCCTAACTTCCTCCCAAAAAGTCGACGGCAGCAGGAAGCAGAGCCAGACCTAGCGTGATTTTATTGTCTGTGGTTCGCCTCGTTTGTTCGTAGGGTTAGTGTACTAACTTTTCTGTTTCATTCACATATTCGTATTAGAGATACTATGTGATGTGGTTGTGATCTGTGGTGCATCGAATACTTCTGTAAAAAGAATATATTCATATTTATATGCGTTGTGGATGAGAATAAATCATGGCCTGGGTAATTATGTGATGAAGTGAAAGAGTAGAATGATTAAGTTTTGTGCGTCTGAATGACCACTGTTTGTCCGAATGATATGTAGATGCATGATGATAATGGCTGTGCATATATTTTTATTATTAATGTTGATTGTTTAATTTCATGAATCATGTGGAATAGATCTAATGTTATGAAGGCAGTTGTGTAGGCCATAGTGCATGTTCAGTTAATGCGTGATGATCATATTTATTGGATGTTGAATGATTATATATTACTGTTTGGCATGTGTGGATGATTTGGTCATTGACTTTGGTTTCATGATGTTGATATTCATTCACACTAATCATGGCAGTAGCCATGTGAGTATACATAGGAATGAGTAAATCAGAATCAGTAGGTACTCAGGAATTAATAAATGCTCACATGATGGTGTCAAGTGATAGATTATTGTGATGATGATGTTATCCACGAAAACTCATAGGGATTTCGGCTCTTAGGTGTTTTCATTATTATGTGTTTTCGCCATGCATGTATATGAGTTCGTCTGTTGTGATGTTTATTTAGGATTGCGATACAGTAACCTTGTTATACTAAAATTATTAGTTCGTAACCCTGTTAGTATATTTATCCAGTAGATTTCCACTCTGGTAAAGTTTATTAATGCTTTAAAGCAGGCTGATTATATTAAATATATTAACTGGGTTATGATTAATTATGTTAACTCTGTTATGTTAACTGTGTTATGTGAGTTAACTGGGATATGTTTCCGATTAACTCTGTTATACATGTGATCTAAGCAAAGTGTATTGATCCAATTAAGTGTGGTAACCTCGTTAAACCCATTAACACTACTAGTCATGTTAGTAGATGATATGGTTAGATTAAACCGCGAAGGATACTTATGTGAAACATGAAGTGCATGAGATTGATTATTTCCCTACGTGATACATGATGTTAACTGCCACGCATTACGTGATGTTATTTGCATGCGAGTCATTACGAACTTGAACTGATTATATATATACGTGCGTACTATAGGTCGTGATTGATTATTTGTGAGCGTGCATACTTAGCATACCGAGCAAACCAAGGTGAGTTCATACATCCAAGGCATGGGGTTCCCGGGTGGGAATGGGGTTTGATGAATTATTGTGTATACTCAGACGGTAGAACCTAACGATAAGATACGACTAGACTAGTAACACTTATTGAACTGATCTTCGCACACCTGCCAAGGGTTGGCCGCGATATTATGACTGACTTCGCACACCTGCCATAGGAAGGCCGCGAACTAAATTTACAAATCTTCGCACACCTGCCTGGGAGGCCGCGATACAAATAAACCTAGTCTAGAATACTTGGGAAAAACATCCCCTAATATCTTCGCATACCTGCCTGGGAGGCCGCGATGGAAACTAATACGATACATGACGTAACGAACGAACATACTACTACTCTCGCTATACTATTACTGAACTGTTATCTGTGAACTTGCTCAACTAGTTGTTGATCCTCTGTTACATGCCTTGCAGGTCGTTAGATATATGGAGCTTGCACAGGGAGGAGCTGGTCGTTGTGGGCTTGGATCGTGATTGTTTCGTTAAACACTTTATGGCATTTCATACTTTATTTTGTTGGGTTTATTCTTACGCTTCCGCTAAACAGTGATAACCTACGTCTATTTTGAACACCTTTCATATTGGTGGTTGAATGGCATTTACTTTTATATATTAATTACATGTTCAATATGATTGGTGGCTTGATCCTGGTCAGCCACGCCTCCAAGCGGCGATACTCCGCGTGTGGATTTTGGGGGTGTGACATCCAGTTTACCTGAACTGGGCATTTTCTGCAGACTGTGCAGCACGGGGCCGTGTTGGGCGGGCACGGCCCGTGCTGAACCTGCTGTAATGAAAGTTTTCGTCGGATGGCCCTGTTTTCCTGCATGGGGTGCTGGTTCAAGTTTCCCTTGTTTCCCTTGCTATCTCGAGTGTGTTTTAATCATTTCAACACCATCCAAACACCAAATTAACTAAAACCATCATTCATTAAGTCATAGAGAGAATTACATAATAGTCCTAAAAGTTAAATTTCTTGATAAGTAGGTCAAAGAAACACAAGAAATCCAAATCGAGAAGTTCTAGCCTAAACTTTATTTTACTAGCAAAATTTCCAAAAAGATAATTCTCTTGGTTAGATGCGGCATGAAAACTTCTTTTCTTTGGGCATGGGTCCCTCACACGTCGGCGAGCCACTCCTCTATCTCCCTTGGGAGAAGAAAGGCGGGCTCATTGGCATCGGTTTGAGGAGGTGCAACTTCCACCGGGACTTCTTGTAGATCTTCAAGAGGAGGTTCCGCTGGAAGTTCATCCCACCCAGTAGGATTGTGGATTCCAAGTGCTAGGTTCCAATCCTCTTGAGGGAGGATTGGTTCCATGGAAGGTGTTACAAGAATGTTTAACCTCTGGTGTAAGAGGTTAATTTCTTGAAAACTGTTTTCCAGCCCTACCGTAAGATAATTTATACGGTCTATTAGGAACTCCTCTACCGAAGTCATCTCGTCAATAGCTTCACGTAACGCCATTACGTATCGTACGAGAGTTACTTCAATTGATGATCTTCTTTCCCTTCGACTGTTTCTGGAGTGCACAGAAGAGGTTCCATTGTTTTGGCTAGACATTCTACGAAAACAAACCAAAAATAGTTCATTTTAATGAAACAGTACCACGGACACGGCCCCGTGCTCAATGAGCACGGCCCCGTGTTCACCTTTCTGCAGTTTTTTTTTAGAACAAGGAATCTTGGAGTTTCAAATTATTTTCCCAACTTATGAAGCATTTTTGAACAGAAATAACTTAAAAAATGTTGTGTAACTTATTTTTAACAAGATTCCTTGAACAAAAGTTTAACAAACATCACAATAAAGCTTGGAATCAAGCTTCAATGGAGGTGTTGTTGCAAGAAAGATGAAGAAGAAGGTAATGGATAAAAGAGGAAAGGACAAGATGTTTGTTAGAACCTTCTTTTAGAACATACCTAGGATGGTAGGTTAGAAAATCCTTTCAAATCTCTGTCCTTGGATGGTCCAAATATGCAGGATTCTTGGCTGCATTTATAGAAAACGACAGCATGCTGGACACGGCCCCGTGTCGGCTGGACACGTCCCCGTGTGCAGGCAAGATCCTGACACGTTTTGTCCGTATTCTGAAAAAAAGTCAGAAGGGGATCTTTTGGTGGACACGGGGGCGTGTTGACCTGGGCACGACCCCGTGTCGAAGGGCTGTTTATGAAGTTTGTCTATTTTTAAGGAACTTATTCGGATCGGGCGGTTCCTTACTGGATGGAACAACCCTAAAGTGCCTAAGATACCTTAATTGTTCTAGATTAAGACGAGAACGCAAGAGGTTGTCGGTGAGGGTGATTCCTATGCTACAAGTAGGTGGACAAGTCCAACCCTTTCCCGGGCTCTCGTTAAAGAAGGTGTATGCCGAATCGCTCAGGTCTATGTATGCATCGAACGAAGTCGATGGGGAGTCCTTCACGGCACAATCGACAAAGGGACGACTATCGCTCAAGTCCTTGCTAGATTTAGAGGTATCGTCGGGAACAACGAAGTTGTTTGAATGCGATCCCAACACTTCTTCTTGGTTATTGTCTTGAGATAAATTATTGAAATCTATCCTAAGTTCTTTTAGCCAATTAAGAATTACATCTTCTAATTGAAATAGTTCATCAATAAGCATTTCTCCTATAAAATCCGGTTGAGAGCATTCGAGGGAGAGATAGATATTATTTTTACTTTCACCCCTCTTAAGGATACAAGGAAACGATGGGTCTATATAGTGGGGTTTATAATTTAGAAAATAACATTCTAAGTCCTTATGGGAACCACCACATATTTGACACCACGTACCATAAGAGTGCCGAAAGTAAAAAATATCAGTATCACTCATGTTTGTGTCAGAAATTACCAACCGTCGGGATCTTAAGGTTTGTTTTAAGTAACTGAATCTTGGGCACGGGGCGTGTTGAGTGGGCACGTCCCCGTGTTCAGCTTACTGTCTGACTTAAAACAGGATTGCCAGTTCCAATGATTGGGCACGGGGCGTGTCCAGCGGGCACGACCCGTGCTAAGTTCTGCAGAAGCTGAAAAATAAAATAAAAAATCCTAAAAAACATAGAAAAATAAGAAAAACGATTAGGCCGTTGATTCCTAACTTTCTTAAAATCCTTGTGTCCCCGGCAACGGCGCCAAAAACTTGATGTGCGTGAGTGTTATTAGTTTTTAATGTATATGTTAAGCCCTTTTTAACACTTTTTAGCCAAGTTTTAAATTTATAAAACACAATATTTACTTAACACTAAACACACATATGGACAAGTGCACCCATCGTGAGCGTAGTATAGTGTTGGCAAGATACCGAGGTCGTCCAAGGACACAAGAGCTTTTAGTACCGGTTTATCTTCAACGTCTAATCAAATCAAAAGTTTAGAAAAAGGTTTTAAACTAGAAATAAAAACTAACTAAAATGCTGAAAATAAAAATAAAAGAAAACAGATAGACAAGATGAATCACTTGGCTCCGACTCGTGTATAGTGTAACCTTTGATTATTTCATCACTTTTGCACTTTTTAAGAGATTATCTTAGTTATTGTAGTAGGCCTCTCTTTTGAAGGCGACGCTACCCTTAACCCAGTAGTTTGAGTCAGCAAGGATACAATCCTAAATGGTCGGATTATTGAAAGATAATTAATTAAGTTATTAATGCATATTATGGTAGGCCCCTCTTTTGAAGGAGACGTTACCCTCAGCTAAGTAGTCTGAGTCAGCAGGGATACAGTCCTAAGTAGCCGGGTTAAAGTATTAATAGTAGTTTAACTTATGAGGGGATCAAAGAGTTTGGACCCCCGCCATCCAATACCGTTAAGTATTGAAGGAGGTCCTACTAAATTTGACCCAGGTCCTTTGTAGGATCTATACACTGAACAATGGCAAGACTCTTACCAAACCGTTCCCTTAACCCCCGACCAGGTAGCCAACATACCTCCATATAGACCGTGGAGATATGAATGGTGAAAATCTTTTATTTTATATAGACAGTAAGATAATGCCAAGACACCACGGACAAACGATAAGGAAAAATCACCTTCAACATAAGAAACTAGTTAATAAAGTCATTAATACATAACCAAGTAAAAAGTGCGAAAAGATTAAAAATAAAAAGTATTACACTAGACACTTTGTCTTCACCAAGTGATGTAAGAGACTTAGGCAAACATGGCCTTGATTGTCAAGAACTCTTACGATCAATCTTGGATCCCGAGACGACTCACACACTCTATGATGGACAATGGATGATGGTGGTGGATGATGGTGTTATGGTGGTGGTGGGTGGTGGGTGAAGTGTGAGAGAGGTGGTGTGCCAAGGGATGGTTTGAGCTTGAGCCAAGCACTCCTATTTATAGGCTGAACAGAAGCTCGGGCATGGCCCCGTGTCCAGTGGGCACGACCCTGTGTCCACATCCTTCTCTGTCTTCATTAATTGCTCTTGTCTGTATTAGTTGACCACGGCCCCGTGTCCGCTGGGCACGACCCCGTGTGCAGAAGCATATCTGTACTATCAAGATTTGCCTGGATTCTGCGAATCTTATAGTTGACCACGACCCCGTATCCGCTGAGCACGGCCCCGTGGTGGGCGATGGAAGCTTCTACAACTTTGTCTTTTATGCTGACACTTGGGCACGCCCCCGTGCTCATTGAGCACGGGGCGTGTTCAGCCTTCTGTTATCTTGTTTTGCTTGGGAAGATGCTGTCGTGGGGTCGGGCATGTCACGTTTGTTCCTTTTCTTGTATTTATGTTAGATTTAGCTGCCTTTTTGCTTCTTTTGTTAATTTGAGCTCATTTAATCCCGAAAATACAAAAGGAAGACAAAAGCACACTTTTTACAACATTAGTACTAAAAAAGGGTTAGTTTTATGCCACAATTGATGTAATTTATATGTTGCTTTTTGCACACATCAGCGCTAAAAAGTAGCACCGACTTCATAAACAGCAACGACTATAGGTTTGAAAAACCATATAATGATTCTAATCGTTCACAGCCGTCTCACCTATGAATTTTGGAGTTCTTTGGCGAATCTTAGAGGTGATTCGCAAGCTTTTGTAGTTCTTGAAGGCTAGGAATCATTCGGTAGGAGTTTGGGAGCATCGGAATTGAAGATTTCGGGTTTTATCTTCCCGTTCTTTCTCTCGTTTCTTTGTTTTTGATTCTTGCTTTATGAATTCAGTTTTGAACATGTTTTTCGTGACTTTATTCGTTATGATTTTTGGCTAAAAGCCTAAAACTACCTAGGTTTAAGATGAACTTGCGTTAAAGATTGAATTTTTATCGAATTTAATGTTGATTAGGATTGTTTTAAGAAAGTAAACGACTTTGGTTATTTAATTTGGTGTGTTTTAGTATCTATGCTTGATTCTTCATTGTTTATTCGTTTTACATAAGTTTTGGTGAATGTCTTTCATGTAATAAACTTGTGTTGACTATTCGGGTCTTAGCGGGTTTCGGGTAATCTTGTGGTGAATTGGCCAATAACCATAAAAACGGTATTCAAGAATTAATTAGGCATATTTATTCTACTAACTTAAAATCTGAGAAGTATTAGGTTATTAGTAGGTCGAGTTTGGTAAATTGCTAGGATTAGGTTTTGAGAAAAACTCGTTTTAGTTTCGTTGCCATAACTTGTCTATTAAACCAAGTTGAACCCAATAGGCGCCTTAGACTTTCCGCCGAGAGGTAGTTTGCCACTTTAGGGCACTTTCTTAGAACCTAGATAACTGAGAGGGAGTCTAGCAAACCGGTAGTCTTGACAACCTTGTAGAGGTCCATAGGTGTCTTTCTGAGAAGGGTCGGGGGTCCTGTTCGGTTTCTCTTAGGGTTTAGTATCTAAAGATCCCGATTCTAAATCATATTAATTACCAATAGAAAAACTTTCAATAACAAGAGGGATTCTAAACCTAGGTAGTCTTCATCACCACTGAGTTAAAACTGTCGTCCAAATTCGCGTCTAGTTAATCTAGTTAATTTAGTTTAATTTTAATTGCAATTTTAGGATTTTTAGTAACCCCCCCCCCCCCAATCAAATAAAAAATTAGTTAAGTTCGTGTCAGTATTAGTATAGATAGAGTCTTATCGTAATTTAATCGAGTATCGTGGGTTCGATATCCGGACTTACTTAGCTTTACTAGAGTCGATCGGTACACTTGCCGGTGAGTAGTTTAGTCGAGTCTTAGAGAGTCTAGAGTATTACTTTGAGTCTAGATTTAGGTTAATTTTAGTTATTTTAATTAAACTACTTTTAGCACATCAACCGTCACTCACTACACTATTACAAAACCAACACCATCACCAAAACAATCACCTCCACAAAACCACCATCAGCACCAGAGCACCACCATCTAACCATCACACCAAAGTGGCCAACAGCCACCACCACAACCTGAATATGGACACAAAAACCTTTGACACCATAGCCACCATCACCTCCCCCAATTTGTGATAAAACAAAAGCTAGATGCATTCACTCTTCCTTTCTCTACACATTTCTTTTAGCGGACACAACCACCGTCACAACACCACTTTTGCCACCACTCCACCTCCACCACAACACGCTTTCCGATCACCATTGCCACCGTACTATTGTCTTCAAACCGCCAACCTTACCCGATATCACCAGATCTGTCGTGTCGCCGATTTAAGTTGAAACCACCACCACTGTCGCCATCTCATCTTTAAACCACCATCGACCCCGGCATCTCTTCTTCAAACCACGATCACCACCATAGTCGGTTTAGGGTCTTCAATCGGCAAACACAGTACTCAAATAACAGCTCGCCGGTTAAGTAGCCGGAGCAGGGAGACTAAAGCATAAAAAACATGACATCGTAATTTCTGTTTTGAGGCTGCTGGGTGTAGCGGTTTGGGTTGGGGGCATTGCTCGACACGTACGATGGTGGGATCCACAAGCTAATACTAAAAAACTAGGGGTGTGGTGGGGCGTCGCTTAGCTGGGCGCGGCTAGCCATGGATTTTTTTGAACAACTACAAAGAAAATTAAAAAAAATCCTACATTGAACCAGCCAACCACAACCCGCCATGTCACCCCCTGCCCCACGCCAGGCAAAATCTTCACGCCAAACGAGCAACGCTGACCAAAACGCCAACCCGAGATGGAGCACCCGACGTTAAAGGGCTAAAATGCTCAAAGCCCACCTGGCGAAGGCAACTATGTAATTTGATAAGAAAGGGCAATTTGGGTAATTTAATTGGCACTGTAGATAAGGCTTACACAAAATTTAAATAGTAATGGGTATACCCGATACCCATAGGTATGTCCGATCCCCGATGGGTAATTACCCGACAAATACCCAATGGGTATTTGAAGAAACACTGGTTTAATTGACCGGAATCAACTGAACCAGGGGGTTTGAATCTGCATAAAAGGGGTAAATCTTCTCGTTCAATTCGGGGGTAAATGATCTTCTTCTTCTAGCAAGCTCTGCAAAACAAACAGTCGTTAGACTCGCCACGGGGAGAATGGAGGTTCTCTCCGTGACCACCCTCCGGCGTGAGAATAAGTACAGGTTTTGATGGATAAGAAGAAGTGAAAGTGAAGTGAGTGTAACTTGAGAATTATACCTGAATTATTCTTCTATTTATAGCCGAAGTTTGAGCGGGAAAATTTGTTGATGAAAAGTTCACGGAAAGTGCCTTTTTTCCGTGAGCGGTTATTTTTCCCTCCGTTAATCACTAACGAGTGTGTATGCACACGGATCGTGATCTTAATCAACGGTTAGGGTGTGCCATCATCGTGACCTTGAGGGGGCATGGGATGATGCCACGTGGCCATTCGGTTAAAACCGAATAGTGGTGCATGTTAGAGTCTTCTAGAAGAGTACAGCTGTAATCCTGTGCAACTCTTCCTCGTGATATCTTTGTGGTAACAAAGAAGTTATTTTTTATCCGAGTCTGGATATTTATGCGGAAGTGTTTGTTAGGATTTTTATCCTTCCTGTTATGGAGATCGGCGCAAGGATCTATTGGTTCCTTTTTTGGCGCGAAGATGTTGGACATATTTTTTCTTCTAAGTTCTCTTTGTAGGACCAGTGTGCATTCGCGCAAGGTCTAAAGAAGGCCTTTTGACGTGATTGTGGTATGGTTCCAAGTACTTGAAACAAGGTTTTTGGGACCTTACCCCTTCAGTATTGGGCCGGTTATGGGACGCGATTTTATAACCGGGTATGGGTATGTGATTACCAATATTCGGGCCGAACCCAGCCCATTGCCAAGAAACAAAGGTTCAGTAAAGACGAGATTGTTCAATAAATTTAATGAATCATTTGCAACTCGGTAGTTGTAACATATCTAATTTTGATCTAGTTATGCTTTGCAACAAGTTGGTGGATCAATTTGAGACAAAGGTTGAATGGCTCTGGGTTATCAAATCAAACATCACCCATGGTTTTTATTTATTTCTAACATTAGGCTGGCCTGTATCAATCACCGAAGACAAGGGGGAGTGGTCTTCACCGCACGGCCGCACGGGGAATGATTGCCAGTGGAACGGTGAGTGGGGAGGGGTGATTTCGGTGACTACTCACCGATGCAGGATGAGGAGGGAAGGATGAGAAAGGTTGAATGGCTCTGGGTTATCCAATCAAACATCACCCATGGTTTTTATTTATTTCTAACATTAGGTTGGACGGTATCAATCACCGAAGACAATCGGGGAGTGATCTTCACCGCACGGGGAATGATTGCCGGTGGATCGGTGAGTAGGGATCGGTGATTTCGGTGACTACTCACCGATGCGGGATGAGGAGGGAAGGAGGAGAGAGGGGGTTTAATGGCGGGTCCCAACCCCTTTCAACCAATCATAATTTTTTTAAATTCTTTACCACTCTCTATGTGTTTGAATCATTGCCAGTGATTGAGTGTAAAATGGGGACTTGACATGGCATGATATTATTGGCTAGAGAATAACTCAAACACCCTAAGTGATTGAATCAAACTCTCCACCCTTATGAACGGTGGTATAGATTCATGATGGTTGTGTAATGATGAACAAAGAATAAGATTATTATAATGATGAACAAAGAATAAGATTATTATTTTTGTTGTAAGAAAACCTAGATGCAAGGAAGTACACATAATATTGAGTGGTAAACTGGTAATTATTGGAAGTAGAGTGGAAGAATACATGCATGAGTGGCACTAGAAATTTTGAAAAAGAAAGTGTGTGTGCAAACGAGCTGAGCCCGGGCTCAATTAATTTATGAGAAGATAATGGCAATTACTGGAGGTGTATGGTTGTTGGGAAAAGCTTTAGGGGTAGGTATTTTTTTTAAAGGTAAACTTCATTAACAAGAAAGCCGACCCAAGCCGGGCCGACAACCAACAACAAACTACAAGATTACATATTTACAAAATTGCACCACTCCTTCCAATTTATCCCTTTATGCTTCGATCTAATGGAAAACCAAAGAAAACCCAAAGCCTTAATATCGCTAACAATACTTTCTACTCTAACCGGATTATTAGAAAATTTTTTGTTGTTCCTAGAACGCCATAGACTCCAGCACGCGATCATAATTATACCATGTATAGCATCCTTCTTCTTCTCCGAAATTCTGAGATCTTTGTGAAAGGAGAGAAGATCTTTTAGCGAAAAAGCAAATATGTTAGGAATTTTGCACCACGAGCTAATTCCGAACCAAACATTCGAAGCAACGTAACAGGCGATGAACAAGTGATCGGCTGTTTCCTCTTCAGAGTTACACAAAGGGCACAAGGAGTCTCCGATACCTACATTCCTTTTCTTTAAAGCGTCAGCCGTATGGGCTCTATCCATCTCCATCCTCCAAGCATGAATATTGACCTTAGCCGGGATCCATTTGCACCAATCTAAAACAAAACTATTATCTTGAACAAACTCCTCTTTCAACAGTTTCTTTACCGCCTTCACCGAGAATGATCCTGCCGAATCTGAGTTCCACTTCCAACTATCCGGAACAGCTGAGATCTGGACACTATTTAAAGAGGATAACAACATATCGAAACTGGATGACAAACCTGCGTCGGAGAGGTCCGATTTCCAACACCAGTTAAAGAACATGTCGCCGTCGAGCTTCTTGATCCTCTCAGCCACCGGACATTTTTTATCAACTTCCAATCTAAAAAGGTCCGGGTGCCGAACATTTTTTAGGGGTAGGTATTTGTTTTCCGATTTCTCTAAGAAGACAAAAAAGAAAAAAAAAACCGATGATCAGGGTTTTAAGTTTTTAATAATATTTTTAATATGTATCATTAAAAATGGCATTTTTTGTTAAGCTAATCATTGTAGTTTCTTCTTTTATATAAAAAAGCTAATCTTTCTATACTATATAAAAAATGAATGTTTTAAAATTAAAATTAAAAAAATATAGAGATGAATGTTTTAAAATTAAAAAAAATATATAGAGATATAAAAAAACTAGAGGCCAGTTAACGTACATTACAGCTTAACGTAGGACCAATATGAGACCAAATTACGCACGTTATTTTGAAAATCAGGCACGTTATAAACCTCAAAAAACCTAATTACGCATGTTGGAAACATAAATCACGCACATTAATCACGCATGCCCTAACTCCCAGTTAAAAAATCGCATCCTCTGTTCTACGATCCGAAACCACTGTTACTGCACTCTGACTCCAATCGAATCAAAGCTTGATCATGTTCCTGCATCCTCTGTTACAGTCTGAATCAAAGGTTGGTCGTGTCCCTTTATCCTCTGTTCTACTATTTGATTTCGAGGGTCAACATTTTGATGAAACTTTTCAAAATCAACGATAAATTTGAACTCAATTCGATGAAATTGGCTGAACAATGGCGAATTTGAAGTGAACCGAAAAGAAATTGAAACGAATTGGACGAAATTGATCAAACCCAGGCTAATTGAAAAATAACAATAATCACGCATGTTGTCGTACGTGATGTACGTTAAGCCGTAATGTATTTTACACTTTCTCTAAAAAAACTAATATGTCTATACTACATAAAAAATGAATGTTTTAAAACTAAAATTAAAAAATATATAGACATAATAGATTTAAACTCTTTTTATAAAATTTATTACTAAAATATTACTCCGGAGTAATTATTATAGAAAATGCTTAAATCAAAATTTGAGAAAAGAAAAAAAAAAGCGTTGCTGGTGATGTAACTGATTGCCGACTTTTCCGGATAAGATCGAGCTCCTTCACACTGTGGCATCAAACCCTCCTTATCCCAACAAACATGATTCCTTCAAAAAACCACACCTCCTACATCTTCACCTGCCCTTCTTTAATATAATAAATGGCGGTCTAGATCTAGTACCGCGAGTAGCATTTGTGGAAGAAGGTGTTCATACTGCACTAAACTTTATCATCAATACTCTCCTTGCTTTTGCAGAAATCTTGTCACAGGCCGATCTGGGTTGGTTCCAAACTCACCCTCACTCCGTCATGTTATCGGCTATACCAGTTTCTTGATGTACGGAACCCAACTTCTTGTTTCTGCTGCAGGTCTTGATCTCACTTATATTTACATCATTATTGTTAGATTGGGTTGATAGGTTTCTTTATTTGATAAAGTTTCTGTATTTTGTATAAAAAAGGTGTTTTCTTTTTTCCCACTTTGGGGTTTGGTGATTTTCTCATGAACCCGGAATTTGTGTCACTAGCTCAAAGATTGTGTGTTTAAAGGGAAACATATTTAGTAGTTGCATCACATATTATGTGGATCTACTTAGTCGAGTTAAAAGGGTCGTAATGTTATGACCCCTAGATTTATGGATCTAGTTTTTAGAAGACTTAGGTGGTGTTTGGCATTCCTTCTCAAAATGACTTATTAACTTATAAAAGTCACAAGTGAGAAGTCAGAAATCCTGACTTCTCAAAAATGACTTCTCACACTCACAAAATCCTCTAAAATAAGCTAACCCAAACACTTTAAAAACAACTTATTAACTTATATAAGTTAATAAGTCATAAGTTGCTCCAAAATAAGCTAACCCAAACACCCCCTTAGTTTTGCTATTCAAAAAGGGGTAGCGGCGCAGCTTGTTGCTCGTTTACCAACTATCTCGATGTAAATCCGTCTTATATATTAGTGAATATAAACTAAGGATATTACTTTACATAGACATATCTACCTTTGTAAAGCATCAAAGGTTAAATTTGAATATTTGATTTTGTGGATTGTTTTACGGGCCGACTCGTTGGTTAATTGGATGATGGTTATGCTTGTTGTAACAAGGAATTTGAGTGATGTGGTTGTGCATTTGAATTATGTGCCCAAATTTATATACAAGTGTTTTGTAGCATGCTAACAATGACTTCGATCCCGCCATTGATCGCTTCGTTTAGTTGCTTATTTGGATGTCAACCTGGGAAGTTATGTTATATGTTCACTTTGATGATGTGTCTATATGCTTTAGACATGTTCTACCGGATTCTCCAATTTGATGATCAGTTGCTATACTCTTTAATTCTTTATTTGTAGTCAAATAATACCTGTTTCATACTTCATTTTTCCAGTAAAACTTTTTTTTATAGGATTACTTGTCCAGATTCTGGTGATGCAGAGTTTAGTATGAATTGTGAGTTTTTAATTTTACAATACTGAATTTTAGATTGTCTGATGTCTCTTTACAACACGATTATGCATGTTATTATTTTACAGTTCTATCAAACTTATGTGTTCCTTATGCACTTATGTGTATATGCATTTTGCATTCTTCACAAAATTCTTAACATTCTACTGATGTTTGGTCCAAACAGCCTATTTCTGCCATCTTTGGTACTCTAGTAATGGTCTTGGTGTGCGTTTGGTATGGAAGATCAGGTTGCCACTTGGTTTTCGGGAAATCTAATTTTCTATTCCTAACAACACTAGACTGCAATCATTATTGTGCTTATGTATGCCTTAGCTTATGTAGTAGAATTACCATTTGTTCTGCAACTTCCAGGTCCAAATAATAGAGTTCTAATGCTCATATCAATATTTTTTGGTTCAGTTAACCTAGAAATCAAAGTGGTGGACATGTGGACAGAAATTGGGATCATGACATTTATTGCTTATGGTAGGAAGCGTGCATCAGAAGACAGGTTCGGTTGTGGAAGTCAGCGAAGCGATGCATCAAGAGATTGTCAACATAGAACATGATGGGCTGAGGGTGAGTTTGGAAGGGGACCCAGGTAGGCCCTGGCATATGATTTCTGCAAAAGCAAGGAGAGCATTGATGATAAAGTTAAGTGCAGAATGGGGCATGACAGCACCTTCTTCCCCAAATGCTACTTGCGGGTAATAGTGAGCCTTGAGGTGCAGTAGAGGTGCCTATAGACCATCACATATTGCTCTAGTTGCTGGAATAAGGATGTGGCCGAGAATCAAATGTGTGGCGGTAAGGAATGTGCGACATTTGGTTTTAGTGGGTAGGCAACCGGAATATCAAATTTGTGGATTTTAAATATCATCCCTGTAGAATTTGAATCCAAAAGGCTGGGATGTTAGAAGCTTTGTTTGTAGCTTTTTCTTTTAAAAAAAATAAAGATTGCTATTACAAGAAATGTCTGTACCTTTCTCATTCTTACCATCTTATTTTACCCTAAGTTTCGTTGGGTTTTAACTATATTGAATAGTGCCTCTTCTGCAATCATCGACTCAGAACCAGGTTCTTCGTTCTACGATTTGTACTTCTGGCATTAGGCCAAAGTTTTTGGTATCTTAGTCATTGCCCACTGGGTGTTCGATGTAACGCCAGTGTGAGATGCGGGTGAAAATTTTTAAACGGAAACTGCGGCGCATTGAAATGGAACTGTAGTGAGAACTTTTGAATTTAAACAGACACTTCACTTGAAAGTTGTAAAGCCATGAGGCGATGTGAAACTTCAGTAAAACTATGATAGGATTTACTTACATTTTCGAAAGATCAGTGATCAAGTCTATGCTTGAGATATTTACAGGTGCAAGCTTATATTTAGTTAAAGGGTATTTTTACACTCTCAAGACGGAGTTGAAATTGAAAAGTATCCCATGCAACCCCTTCTTTTTGTTTACACCAGCCATTTATATACTCTTAAAAGAGAATTTCGGTGTACATCACTCAACCGACTTTTCCTTACTTGAATACTAAAAGTGAAAATACTAAATTAATGCTTAAAGTGTCGTAGTGGTTTACGGTTTTGCCTGTTATATTGCTGAACCTTTCCACTCGAGTTCGATCAAAATATTCCCTTGTCTTAGTTTTTTTTTTTTTTCTCAATTTTACTCCTATGGGCTTGGCCCAATTTTATTACTTTATTTTTTGTTTCCATACAACTTTTATCAAATCTTATTTTTACCCCGTAGTTTTTTTTCTCAATTTTACTCCTATGGGCTTGGCCCAGTTTTGTTACTTTATTTTGTTTGCATACAACTTTTGTCAAATCTTAGTTTTACCCCTGTTATATTTCACCTCTTTAACTATCTATGAAGTTTATAAAATGTAACTTTAACCCCTTTGAAACTCGAGAGTATATATAATCTGATTTTTCTTAATAACTTGCGTTCTTCACTTAAAAAACTATTTTGTTCGTTAACTTAAAAAAACTATTTTTTTTGCGTGCTTATTTTTATATACGTATATGTATAATTAAAGTTGTTCCATATTTCGACGCAAATTTTGTTTAGAAACGAGTTGTTCTATCTTTCTACCCTTAAACATTGTGATACTGTCAAAACTAATCCCTCTAATTTTTTAAATCTCACTTTAACTCCTACAAGTTTCTCAAATTTCGAGTTTACCTTAAAACTAATTTCTTAATGTTTGTATTTTTACTTTTTTGTACGTGTCGATATAAATTCATAAATTCGAGTTGATCTACACTTTAACGTAATTTTTATTTGGAAACAAGTTTGTGTCAATTATATAATGTTTTGTTTTTATGTATGTTTGGAGTTGGAGTACGTTTCGACGTAAATTTTGTTTAGAAACAAATCGGGTGAAACATAATACGTTTTCATTCGACGATATAAATTTGAGCTGCTATACGTTTTGACGTAAATTTAGTTTGAAAACGAGTCGATTGTAGTCTATACTTTATCATGCCGCGTATGACGCCAACGTACGTCTTTATTTTATATACGTTTTGAGTTGGTCTACGTTTCGAGGTAAATTTTGTTTGAAAACAAGTCGGGTCAAATAAAATATATTTTCATTTAATGGTATGAATTCGGATTACTTTACGTTTCAACTAGGGCTGTAAACGAACCGAACGTTCAGCGAACACTTCGTGAACCGTTCGACGGGAAGTTCGTTTATGTTCGTTCGATAAGCTTAACGAACGAACAAGAACAAAAAATTTTGTTCGATAAGCTTAACGAACGAACACGGACAAATGTCTCGTTCGTTCGACTACGTTCGTGAACGTTCGGTAATATGTTCGTTTATGTTCGTTCGTGTTCGTTCGTTTATGTCCGTTCGTGTTCAGTTTTTATGTTTATTTCTCTAAAAGTTTTTAATGTTTTATTAGTTTTTTACTTTCCCCATATGTATTATGTCCCTCTCTCTGACCCTCTCCCTCTTTTGATATCACGCTCCTTCATTCAGCTTATCTCCAATCGATTGAACTCAATATTATCCATCCCTTTAATCTTTAAATGGTTATATTCAACTACTTTGATTAACGGTGCCTTTTTTAATTTTCAAAATTAAAGTTCATTTGTGTTCGTTTGTGTTTGTGGTTAGTGTTCACGAACTGTTCGCGAACAACCAAAATTCCTTAACGAACGAACACGAACACAAACTTTTGCTCGTTATGTGTTCGCGAACATCTAAATTTCCTTAACGAACGAACACGAACATAGCCTTGTTCGTGTTTGTTCGGTTCGTTTACAGCCCTAGTTTCAACCTAAATTTAGTTCAGAAACGAGGCAGGTTGATTGTAGTGTACAATTAATAAGCCCTGCAACGCGCAACGCAACTGGTAAAATAACTAGTTGACACGTGGTAAAATAACTAGTTAAAGATCCTAGAATGAAACTTCTAGGACAATTTATCACGCATCTAGGAAGTGAGCATAGTCTACAATTTATCACGCAGTGTTCATACGAATCCTACCCTAAATATTTAAAGATCTTAGAAGAAATCAACTTTAATCAAATGTTATTTTCTGTCTTCACCAATTCGCTCTAGAGTCAAGACTCTTTGTAGTTGGGGTTTTGGACAGTGATTTAGATATTGTTGTTGGTATCGAGTCTCTGAGTTGTTGGATTTTGAGAGCTGAAATGATGCCTGTGTTTTCGTTTAAGAATTTTTACAAAAACCAAATAACTCTCCCCAACACAAGAACAGGTCACTCCACCACAATCTTCACCAACGCCCATTTGTTTTTTATCAAATGGTTTACTCTAGCAGCAGCAGCAATACGTGACGGTGTAGTGTACCTCTGGGGCGAGTATAACCAGCGATTAGCATTTGTGGAGGAACGTGTAGTGATGCCGAAATCTGGGCTGAGCTTTATCATCACTGTTCTCCTTGCTTTTGCAGCTATGAAGTGTCAGTGCCAACCCGGCTTCCCTTACTTCACCCATCCTCACCAAGTCAGGTTCACCATCAACAGCGTCCTGATGTACGGCTTCTCTTGCGCAGCTGAACTTGTTGCTTCAGGTCTTGATCACATTCCCGTTTTTGCCCGCGTTGCTAAATTGGGAAAAATATGTTCATTGTGTGTTTTTGTGGCATCTCTTGTGTCTTTATTGTATTTCTGATATTAATAATGCTTGCAGTTAGTATGTTAGGCGCAAAGGTGTAATCATAGTTGTCAAAAGCGCAAAAGGTGTAATCATAGTTGTCAAAAGCGCAAAAGGCGCGCGCCTAGGCGCATTGAGGCGAGGCGAACCATGTCTTTAGGCGCAGTGATTTTTTTGTAAAAACGGTGCTCAGCACTAATGACCATTAAAAACGAACCCGAGTGCAAAAACTGCCTCGGATTCGTTATGTTAGGTTAGGTTTATGTATTAGTGTATATAAAGCCATAAAGGTGTATTAGTGTTTACTTATTATGTTGGGAGTATATGGCCATGGATAGATTTTGGATGTGAATCGTGAGCTCCATTTGCAGTTTGATTTTGTAGAGCCGCTTATTGCTTCACTTACTTACGGGTTATGTGGATGATGTTTTGTTTCTGTGACTAGGGTGTAATTACTTCTCTCCATTGTACCTTTTTAGGGCATTGAGGTTACATTAGATTTTGTTGTTGACTTATGGCTTGACTTGTTGGTTATGGCTTGTGTAACAAGGAAGGATGTGGAATTTGAGTGATGTGGTTGTGTATTTGAACTGTGTTCCCAGTCTATACAAGTCCTTGGTCGTGTGCTAACATATACTTCCAACCTTTTATTTACTATTTTTGGTGCTTATATGGATGCCAAGTTATGCTATATCTTCCCTTTGATGAATAATGATAATGATGATGTGTATATGCTTTCAACATGCTCTATTGTGTTCCCAGTTTGTGCTGTTTGGTGTTTGTTTGCATATTTACTTTATTGGGGGACATATAACAGTATATTGTTGTTTTATGAGGATCTTTTACTTCCCTCCATGGTACCTTTTTAGGGCATGTGAGGTTACATTAGATGTTGTTGATTGACTAGCTTATGGCTTGAATTGTTGGTTATGGCTTGTGTAACAAGGAAGCATGAGGAATCTGAGTGATGTGGTTGTGTATTTGATGAATGATGATAATGATGGTGTGTTTATGCTTTCGTCATGCTCTACTGTGTTCCCAGTTTGTGTTGTTTGGATTTTTACTTTATTGGGGACAAATAACCAAAGATGTTCTTTTGATGTTTTATGAAGATCTTTTATTTATAGTTATTAGATTTTCCTTTTAAGTGGTGGACTTTGTACTTTAGTTTGTGATTGTTATGGCCCCCTTGCAAGATCTTTCCACCATAGTTTTTGTTGTTTTGAGGTAATCGAAACAAGTATGCTATTTCATGCTTCGATGTTATACATTTTGTATATGAGATTACATGAGATTTTGTACATCGCATTGAGGGGTGACTTGGGCTATATATGATATCTGAGTTTCATATTGCTGTTTGGAAAATCCTCTCAAAGTATCAATTTGGAATTCAGAATTTTGCTAATGGCCTCACCTGATAACTAGTTTCCATGTATGCAAGTTGATGTCTGTTCTGTTTTTATTTATATGCTCTTCCGCCACTAAAGTGACTAAGCTCATTCGTTAGATTCTTTCGCTTTATTATTTATATGACTGTTCGTATTTATTCTATTGCAGTTCAGAAGCACAGGACGTTGAAAACTGACACCACAACCGGTCAACCACTATCAAGGTCATAACCACAGGCCACATGGTTGAGTCCATCCTTCTGCAGACTCTTCGCTTGATTAGTGGACGCCACTGCAGATGTTTAACCAGGTCCACATATGGTAGCTTTTGTTTGGAGGGTGTATACCTGAATGCTTATCTGTATCCGATTTATGTGCTGATGATGTGTTTGGTTAGAGAATTGCTAATTTGATCATCAAAGTAGTTGTGCTTGATTGGTGCAAATCACCCCAGTTGTTTCTTTATATGATTAGTTGCTATGCACTTTTTTTTTCTTTGTGAAATAAAACTAGTTTTATACAAAATAGTGTGCTTAGAACCCTTACTTCATTTCTTAGTTTTAAAAGCGAGAAGTGCACAAAAGCGACAAGGTCAAAAACCGAGGCGGGACGCGCCAAGCGCACCGCTTATCGTACCCGAGGCGCAAGGTGCTATTGATTATATAGTTGTTTTATATAATTCCTATATATTTATAGCATCATTTACCCAATATTTAGACGCAAATAAGCTTTACATATGTTGTAATATTGAAATTACGTGCATGTACAACCTGAAAAGCATGTTGTACAACAACCTGCTGCACAAAAATATGAATAATACATGAGGCGCACACCTCAGGTGCACTTCGTGTACAAGACACGTTTTGTGTAGCCTGAAGCATGGTTGCAAAAGTCGCTAGGCGCTCCATAGTCGGATTCGGGAGTACTCGGGAAGTACTCGGCCTAGGCGGAGATTACTCGGGGAGTAATTGGCCTAGACGAACAGTACTCGGGCCTCGACAGCCTACCTTGTAGCGAGTACTCGGGGAGTACTCAGAGCCTAGGCGGGACTTTTACAACCATGGCCTGAAGTGCTGAGGCTTGTATCCTATACCTCTTTTGAACCCTAAAGGTATTAAAATATATATATATATATATAGGGTGGGGTTCATGCGAGAACCACCTTTATTGCGAGAACCGCGAGAACCAATGTGAACGGATGACAATTTTGTAAATAATAAAAAATAAATCTAAAAACCCGCTCCCCGCTCAAATGATACGGACCTCAACAATTGATTTAATTAGGATCGATAATACAATCTCACGTCCGACAACTATCACAACCAACACACAACTCTCCCAATCAATCAATTTTCCCCAAAAATCTGATAGGGTTAAAACATTGGGGAAGAAGAAAACTAAGAGATAGAGAGATATTTGACTCAAATTATGCTTATCCTCATTCCATACGTAACATCCACATAAATAGATAAAAAAACTTACATAAGACACCCCCAAACTAAACCAAAATAACATCCTAATCCCTTGACTTAACAATAGTAATAAAACTAAAATAAATAAGATACGTAACAATACTCCCCCCTTAACCTACGTTTTGCCCTCAAAAAGTAAGCTCTTCAATTTAATCCTTAACCATTGTCGTCTTGTTCAGTTTCCTCATCACCTTCCACGTTAATCACAAAAAGTTGTTTCTTTTTGCACTTGTGTCCTGGAACAAACTTTTCAGTGCACCAAAAGCATTCTCCTTTTGACTTTTTTAACTCTAGTTCCTCACCTGACAAGCGCTTCGCGTTAATAGTTGCTGGTTTATAAGCTGGTGGCCCAGGGACTCCTGTTGGATCTGGAAGCAACGAAAGTTTTGAAGCGTTAACCGGAGGTGTTATTTTGACATCTTCGGGTTGCAGCCCATCCTCCACATCTTCTCCTGAAAACCGAGGAAACTCAACCTTCCCGACCCGCATAAGCCGAGTACCCGTCCGCGAATCATCGCTAAACAGACCCTTATCAGGGCCGCCTCCGCCGCCGCCTCCGCCGCCGCCTCCGCCGCTGAAGCCGCCTCCGCCGCCGCTAAAACTGCCAACGCTTGAATGCTCCTTGAGTGCTCGTAAGATCTCTTCTTGTTGTTTCATCGACTGTTCTTGTTTTTTCAACATGGTGGCTAGGGTTTCTTGGAGATTTGAGATTGCCTTGCCAAGTTCCTTGAGAGTGCTGTCAATTTCTTGATTGCGAGTGTTAGTCATGGTAATCGAAAGTAATTCCGACCGGAGATCGGAACGGCTCTGATACCCTTGATAGGGTTAAAACCTTGGGGAAGAAGAAAACTAAGAGATAGAGAGATATTTGACTCAAATTATGCTTATCCTCATTCCATACGTAACATCCACATAAATAGATAAAAAAAACTTACATAAGACACCCCCAAACTAAACCAAAATAACATCCTAATCCCTTGACTTAACAATAGTAATAAAACTAAAATAAATAAGATACGTAACAAAATCTCATACAAATCAGTCCGATAATCACCGACGCTCACAATTTCAGCCGTTCATCATCAATATTCACCCTATGATCATCATCAATATTAGTCGTCGGCTCGAAATTAGGGCAAAAACAGTCATACCGAATCGATTTTAGGGCAAAAAACGGTCATAATCGGTGAGGTTTATTGCACGAAGAGGGATATTACGAAGAACATAAGTCGTTGCATCGATTCACGAATTTGAAAGTTCATATAGCCAATGTAAGTTCATACTATGTAAGTTCATACAAAGTTCTTATGTGCTTGTTCATGAAGTTGTTCATGTATTTTACAGCCGATGTAGGTTAATACGATTATGTGTTTGAGTTTGATTTGGAATGCACATGTGCATAATATTGTTCATGTAGATTATAGCCGATGTAAGTAGCCGATGTAAATATATTACAGCCAGTAGATTACAGCGCCGATGTAGGTTAATACAATTATGTGTTTGTGTTTGATTTGGAATGCACATGTGCATAATATAGGTTAATGCGATTATGTGTTTGTGTTTGATTTGGAATGCACATGTGCATAATTTTGTTCATGTAGATTACAGCCGATGTAAGTAGATGTAAGTAGATTACAGCCGATGTAAGTTCATACGATCATGTGTTTGTGTTTGATTTGGAAATCACATGTACATAATGTGATAACTTATGATTTTGGTTCATATTTTTGTTTGATTGGTATGCATAATGTGCATAACATTATAAATTATGTTTATAATTTGTATCCGACTTTGTTTTTTTGGGTCACTTATGGGTATGCATATGTGCATAATGTGATAACATATGTTTATGTTGATAAATTATTTCATAGTTGTTTGTATGCATATGTGCATAGTTGAAGTTGCATAGTTATAGTTTTGCGCGTGTGTTGGTTCATATATATTGGTGATAAGATATGTCATAGTTGTATGTATGCACATGTGCATATATGAAGTTGCATGGTCATAGTTGTATAGATGCATATGCCCGATGTATAGCGGATTTTGGGAATGTATAATGGATTTTGTATATGTAGTTTAAACTAACATACTAACAAAGTAAAATAAATTAAAGTTGATATACATTCTCATTGAATACCGTAAAATGGAAAAAAAAAAACAAAGTTACGTTTATCCTAAAGCCGATAGATGAAGGGTTGAAAAGAATGCCAGATGCAACAGAAGACGATCATGCGACTGTTAAGCAAAAAGGTTAGTAAGTGTTGATAACTTACTGCTAATATTAGTATTGTTAATGATGCAATATTCGGTTATGCACATGTGCATTATCAGTTTTTTTTTCAAATGTTATAACTCGCTCAAACGCATTAATTTTATGAATTCAGTTAAACAATGGAAGATGATTATGCGACTTGCAATGGAAGATGATTACGCGACAGTTAAACAAAGAGGTAAAAATCGAATAAAGTAACTTTTGTTTTGTCTATTATTTTTTATCGAAGCAAACCTGTTGATAAGCTCAGTCATGTTAATGCACATGCATAGTTATGCACAAATGCATATTTTGCCAGATTATTTCAATTAGGTCAGTCATATAGATGAAAATGTGCAGTTAGGCACATGTGCATAATTTGCCAAATTATGTTAATAAGATCATTCATGTTGTTGTACATGTGCATAGTTATGCACATGTGCATAGTTTGCCATAATTTTGCCAGAATATGTTAACAATGTAATTTATGTTGATGCACATGTGCATAGTGTATATAGTAATGATAATGTTAAAGTTAATGCACATATTCATTGAGATTGTATGTTTGTAAATCATATGTTTTTTGTTTTGTTTATTATCGTAGATCGATAACGGAAAAAAAAATCAAAGAAGGTAACTTTCGTTTTGAAATCAAAGTCAAAAAAATGCCGGATGCAATGGAAGATGATTACGCAACGGTTAAACAAAAAGGTAAAAAAGGTTGACTAATATTCGATGATGTAGTTGGGAGTTTATGCACATGTGCATCCCTTTATTACTTTCATGTTAAATTATATCATTTATGTAAACACATTAAATATATCCCATGTAGGTGCACAAGAAGAAAAGAAGCATAAAGAGGAGGACAAGTGAGCGAAATCACTAAGAAAAAATTGAACAAGTAAACAAAATCCCTTTATTACTTCACAGATTGCGGGTTGTTCGCTATGCGACATATTGAGATGTATAAAGGGAGTGGTGAGAAGTTTGATTGCATATTCAACAAAGATAAAGAAATTCAAGACTTGCAACTTAAGAACGTGAGAGTGAAGATAGCAACAAAAAACTGTCGTTATCAAAGGCGAATGATCATGTTCGTGAATATATGATGTATTATATTGTTTGATAGAGGGAATGTTGGTACTACACATGTGCATAGTTTGAAATAACATACATATTGGTATTGTATAATGTATTACAGATGGTTATTTTTGTTAATTTAGGATGTAATGTGTTGTTTGGTATAGTACTAGTGGGGAACCCGCGCGTTGCTGGGGGAGCGACAATTTGCTTATTTTTCAGTTGAAATGATAGACAACATTCTCGGGCTTTTTTATAGGTGAGATAGACCCAGACCATGGCTCAAAACCACACCTTCCTTCCGGCTATACTTGAGGATCTTAGCATCTTCTCGTGAGATGTTGTACGAGTTCATCAACACTTCTTCTGGGCAGGGGCGAAGCTTAATGGGGGCGGGGGGGGGGGGGGGGGGGGACGTCCGCCCCCCGGGATTTTTCGCTCAGTAGTGTTATATATGTAGTTTTCGTATAGAAATTTGTGGGTATATATGTTTTCACCCCCCGGTTCTATAGAAATTTTTGGGTATATATGTTTTCACCCCCCCGGCCGAAAAATCCAAGCTTCGCCACTGCTTCTGGGAGCGCACAGATGTACGAGAAACGTCCGGCCAACTGCGTTATCATCGCTTTGTCGTTGGTCTTGAACGCCACCCATTCGCATCCTTCTTCCCCGGCGTTCTTGATCACTGCAAAGTCCTGTGGAACCACAATCAGCTGACCCTCTTGCACCCAGTCATCAAACACCTGTGACCCCTCGTTTCGCACAATCTGGAGACGGCTGCTACCGCTTGTGATGTACATTATGCTATGGGCGTTCAAGTTGTAGTGTGGTGCAAGCACAGCATTCTGCAAATATAAGTTTGGTTAGTTAATTAATATAGATATATGACATTGAAATTCATTTGAAACAAAGTGTTACCTTGTACATGACTCCTCTCTCAACGCTAAGTTGGAACGAATCAAGGACTGGGAGCTTGTGACTGTTGAGAGTGCTGATGCGGCCGCACGTGGGTTGTACACGTCAGTAATAGCTGGGCTGGCAATGTTGGCCCTCAACTGGGTGGAGCATATTATTTGCTCTATGCCGTTGCCACGTGGTGAGAAATATTGTTCTTGTTCTTCTGAGTGGTTATGATAGCATGTATCAAAACACAAATCACGAAAACGAAACCAATTACCAATTGGCCGGTCCATAACAGAGCAAGTACGACGGTCTCATTCAAATGGCGAAAGAAAGGGGGGAACAGATTTCAAAGCCATAACAAAGTTTTTTAAAAGCTGGTACAAAAACAACACTCTGTCATTTACTAACAATATATTAATAGATTTTACATATCAAAGGGTCACAATAACAGCCTAATATCCATATGAAGTTCTCTTCATCATCCTCATGAACTCATCTGCACTAACTTCTCCATCACCTAAACAATACAAATACATCAAACAAGATATAAATATGACATATCATTTGCATAAATAATATATTAAGACATATCTAAATATTTAAAAACCTCACATAAGATTATATATATATAAAAAACTACAAAAAAATCAAGAATAAACGAACTCACGATCACGGTCGGCTTCCTCCACCATTTCATTGATCTCTGCATCAGTAAAATGTTCACCTAATTCTTTAGCGATGTTTTTAATATCAGTGACTGATATCTTCCCCTTCATTCATCACAGACACATTAGTTTCTAATTTTATTTTATTTTAATAACGTTACAGGTTAATTAGATAAAAGGTTACATTTTTATCTTGGTCAATGATTTGGAATGCTTTTGTAAGCTCTTGTTTGTTGTCTCTTTCACCAATCTTTGCAGTCATCATGTACACAAATTCATCAAAATCAATTGCACCACTCCCATCTTTATCCACATCTGCTATCATTTGATTGATTTGCTGCAAAAGAATGAAACAGGAATAGTTATAAGCTACAAATGTCTGATAAATGACAACCCATTTACTTATGAAATGGTCGGTTTGGAGTACCTTTAATCACAAATGAGTCAAACGTGTATAAAAATGTTTAGCTAGAAACAGAAAAAAGTCAAACAGGTTGGAAGTTACCCAAAGTATGTTTAATGCCAACAACCTGGTAAAATAGTTCAAAGTGGAGTGACAATTTCAACTCATTAACTTATGAAAGGGTCTAATTGGGTTACCTTTAAGCATAAACGGGTCAAATGGGTGTAAAATAGTTTAGCTAGAAAGAGAACGGGCCAAACTAAATAAAAGGCGGAACGAAACTTGAGTCTGCAAATCTTTTAGTGTAAGGCTGATAAATTAAAAAAAAAAACTGTTAATCTTTACCTTTTTTTAAACTAAATAATATTTTTTTATACCTTTCTCTTATGTTTGTTAAGAAGTACTTTTAGAGCAACCCTATAGTTGTGGGTTCAAACACACTCAGATACAACCCAACCCGTTATTTCAAAAAATACCCAAAAACGGGCTGAAATATCACATGGTTGATCAGGAATCTAATAACATGATCTTTGTAATAATATCTAAAACACTGTAATTTACTCAATAAATTTGAACAGGAAGGTGTTTGAGGATCAAGTGATCAACAAAACCCATACCAAAAAATAACCCCATTTGGCATGTTGCCCAACCCGCCCATTTTGCAAACGAGCCGAGCCAAGCCCGACCAAGCTCGAGCTCGGCTCGTTTATTATCTACTAATTGACTCATATAAATAAAAATAATACAAATAATAGACTAATATTACCATAATTGTTTAAATAATCTCACGGCAGGTTCGTGGAAAGTAGACACTTGCCATTAACATGATTGCTTAAATAACTGAAAACAGAATAAAATTGAAAAGAAACATAAATTAATAAATAAAAATCATTTGACATTGGACATTACCAACTACAAAAGTACAAAGTTGCATGCATCACCATCATCTTAAAAATCATCTTTGGCAGCATGACGGTTGCTTCCAACTCTCAAACAACACCAGCCATCCATCACCCCAAACCAAGAAACTATATTGATTCTCAACCCCAGTTTTAGGCATTGGCGGTAAGAGGTTTTCCGTCTATCATGGCGGCAAAAAGAGACCAAAAACAGAGGATGGGGCACTAAAGCTCCAAGTCAAAGTCAGATACAATCTGCTTTCTCCATCTCAATGGATCTAAGTTCAAAAAACAACCAAAAGGTCTTGGCTCGAAAGGGTGGTTCATTCACAGATGGGTATTTAACAAAGCCGAGCATGGTAAAGGAATGTTAATAAAGAACCATTCTATGGAAAACCATCCACCAGAAAGGAAAACCCTCTATAAACAACAATCTGTATGACTGATTGTAATTGAATATTGCTAATCCAACAAACCCTAACCCCTAATTCTCCCTTTTTGAAACAGTAAAACACACAAGTTTTCAAATAAAAGAATGAAATTAAGAGAGATTCTATTTGGAAACTTCATAGTTTCTAACTGAAATCATGAAATTAGAAAATCAATTAACCCTGACCTCCAATTCTATCTTTCAACATGAAAATTCAAAAAGACACCAGCTCCGGCAAGTCAGAGAATCTGCAACAACAAAGAAGAAAATGAAAAAAATTGTATTTCAATCATTGACTACAAAATAAACATCAGAACTAAAAAAGGAAAAAAAATCTAAACCTGAGGAAGTGGATTCGAAGACAAAATCAAGCATCAACCGATATGAAGAAATCTAACAGGAAAATCGGTGGATGAGGAACCGATTCAAGGCTTGAGAGCTCAACCGATTTCGAATAAGTGATTTTTATTGCCCCTATCTCCCTTTATAATACTTTTGTTTGGGAATATAATGGGAGGATGAATGAAGAGTAGATAACGATCAGGTTTCATTCATCAAACCTAATTAATATCAATCATCTAACCTAATTGATTTCATTAATAATTGCATCCACCGTTTCATTCTCCTCTTCAATTGATCGGAGGTTTGATGTGTCTTGTAAATGTTGCTTCAAAACTTGTATTTCTGGTAAAATTACAATCTATAAGGGTAGAAAAGGAAGAAAAATATAAAAATATAGGAATTTGTTCTAACTTTTGGTATGCCATCTTAAAAATTGTAGGTGAAATTACAAATCTAGACATGGGAAATGCTTAATAAAGGTCTATAGATATGTTGGTGGTGCATATGTGCAATAATGATTGTTGAACGGATTATGTGATTCTAATGATGAGGGTGTTATATTTACTTGTTGTATTTGTGTTAATGTTGGTAATGCACATGTGCATTAATAAAAAACAATAAACATGTCGGTAATGCATGTGTATATTTTGAAATATTGTATTTTTGTTTATATCATATTACGTATGTGGTACCCTATTACGTATGGGGTATCACATTACATATGTTGATGTATATGTAAGGAAAACGGATTACATGTAATTAAAAAATATACATGTATGCACGTGTGCATTGTTCGAAACAATAACCGTGTGTAATGAAATGGTAAACATGTATGCACATGTGCATTGGTCAAAACAACAACGATGTGGAGTGAAACAGTAAACATGTATGCACATGTGCATTGTGCGAAACAGTAACCATGTCAATACAATGCAAACGATCGTTATCATTGTATATATAACACGAGCATTATCATTTTATATATAACGACATTGTTTTTGAACAGAACAAGATGCCATATATTCAAACCAGAACTTACAGGAACTAGAGAATTATCTTACAATGAACATATAAACTCCTAATTTTCCATTACATTTACACCACTACTAGAGAATTACGCTTACAATAAACATATAAACTCCTAATTTTCTATTACATTTACACCACTGGTGTACCACTCTTCAGTCACTAAATTCTCCATTTTTGGCTCTAATTCTCCATTTTGGCTATGACTTTCATCCACAACAGAGTACACTCCTTGACTTGTTCCATTCTTTTAGCATTTGAAATCTGCACGACTTTGAATACCTTCTCATTTCTGCTCGACCATATGATCCATAATGTAGCCATCACTGTGCAGTTGACTACCTTTTTCTTCTTATAGAAATCTCCAGCTTACAGGAAAATCTTTTACTCCCAACCATGCTCCGACCATCCACCATAGCGTTTTCGACATCTAACACGTAATGAGAATGTGTTCAACAGTTTCTTGCTCGTATTTGCAAACCGGGCACAATGTGTTGTTGGTCTGAATTACCCCTTTTTTCCAGCTCCGTCTTTGTCAGTAACCTGCCTTCGACGCCTTTCCATGCTAACATATTGGCTTTAGGTGTAGCCCAGCCGTTCCAGGTCATTACAAAGCCACTCGACAGGTCCCTGCTTATGACACACAAATCCTCTCTAACGGTTTTAACATTAAAAGTCGACTTATTTTCATAGTGGCAACCCCACCCATCTTGACCCATCTTCATTCTGGTGTCTCTCAGCAGTGCCAAAAGCTGCACAAACTCCACCCATGCCTCCCCGGTTCTCGGCTTGTTCTTCCATTGCCAATCCCACACAGTCACCTCCCCTATTCTTTTGTAGTTGTCCAGCACCCAAGACCATTTGTTTGATGCCATTCTGCACATAATTGGATAGTTCTCCATAAGGCACTTTTTCAGAATCCATAAATCAACGACATAGTCTAATTTTCAACATAATGCACATGTGCATATAATTTAATACAATATCATTTACAATCAACATAATGCACATGTGCATATAATTTAATACAACATCATTTACAGTAAGTATAATGCACATGTGCATATCATTTAATACAATATCATTTACAAAGTATATACATCATTTACAGTCAACATAATACCTTTAGTCACAAATCGAATGAATTGCAACTCTTGATGTTCTGTATTTGTAGGTGTATTGTGACAGTCAACTGTATTATCAGCAAATGGACCGACAATGTCAGCAACAATGTCCACATCAGATGTATGAGAAGGATTATCAGAGAATGAATGTATGAGGATGAACATCAGATGTAAATGGTGATGTAGAGGATGTCGTAAACAGAGGATTATCAGAGAATGTATGAGGAGGAACATCAGATGTAAATGGTGATGTAGAGGATACCGTAAACACTGTTTCCGGCTGCCGCCGCCGTGAAATCCGTCGTAAACATCGTGCCAACTGCAACCACTGTGAAATACATGAACACCGACTACCATATGCGATGAAGACCACCGTGCACGACTCTCGGCCACCGTGAAACCGCCGTGAATGCCTCTCAGCCGTGGAGACCATAAACTGGTGAAACTAATGAAACCCTAGAAAAGGAGACAACAGTGACATAAGGAAAAAGAAGGAACGCTGGAAAAAAAAAGGAACGCGTGATTTTTTATATAAACATAATATAATTACAAAAATGCCATGTGTTCATATTGGTTCTCGCGGTTCTCGCAATAAGAGGTGGTTCTCGCATGATCTTCTCCCTATATATATATATATAGAGTGCGGTTAACATACAAGACGCCTTATCGTACTTCACGTACGCGACAGCGTCAACCATCAGATCAGGGAAAAATAACGCATGGAACCCTAGTTTTTGTGATAATCACGCATGGAGGTACAAAATCACACATGGGAGCCTTATAATCACGCATGGTGTACAAATCACGCATGTTATAGTTGATAAAAAAAAATCACGCAAGTTATATATGTTGTCGCGTACGTTAATGTAGGATAAGCCTTTTTGTACATTATACTTTCTCTCTATATATATATATAGGATTACTTGTTTGGATTCTGGAGATGAAGAGTTAATATGAACCATTAAGCTTTATTCTGAATTTTGGATTGTCCCGTATCTCTTTACCACAGGGATAATTCAGCCCACCACAAACATTCATACCAAGCTTTTTTACTTTGTTCATCCGTGACAATTTTATTTTGATAGAATGTTTTACTGTAGCAGCAACAGCAATATGTGATGGTGAAGTGTACCTCTGGGGTCAGTATAACCAGCGATTAGCATTTACTTTTTTTGGTGCTTACATGGATGTCAAGTAATGCTATATCTTCCCTTTGACAAATGATGATGTGTATATACTTTCAACATGATGCTCTTCTGTGTTTCCAGTTTGTACAGTTTGGTGTTTGTTTGCAGTTTTACTTATTGGGGACAAATAACAAAGAATGTTGTTCTTTTGGTGTTTTATGAGGATCTTTTATTTCATAGTTATTACCAAGCATTCTGGTGTGTTCCCTTATATATTACATCATCAAGATTTAAACCATGCCCCCTTGTAAGATCTTGGTACTGAATCTTCGGTTACTTCCCATAATATGTAGTTTTATTTGATCTGGGCTCTGTATTGAAGTATATTGTTTTACCTGATAACTGTTTTCTTTGTATGCAAGTTGACATTTGTTCTCTTTTTTTCTACATGCTCATCCGCCACTAAAGTGTATAAGCTCATTCATTACATACTTTCCTTTTATCATTTATATTGTTTTTTCTCAATATGACTGTTCTTATTTATTCTACTGTAGTGTAGAAGTACAGGGCGTTGGAAATCGACACCACAACTACTACCAAGGCCATAACCACAGCCCACATGGTTGAATCCTTCCTTCTGCAGAATCTTTGGTTGATAAATGAGCGCCTTTGCAGATGTTAACCAGGTACACCTATTAAAATGGTTGCAGTTGTTAGGGTGTATACCTGAATGCTTATTTGTATCCGGTTTGTGTGCTGATGATGTGTATGGGTAGATAATTACTAAGTTGAACTGCAGAGTTAATAGTCAAGTTGTGCTTAACTGGTACAGATCATCCAGTTTGTCTCTTTAAATGAGGAGCTGTTATACTCTTGTTTCAAGTCAAATGACACTTGATAGATGGATATACTACTGTAACAATCTTTCTTTTAAAATAAAAGACCTTTTAAACCAACCCGTTCGACCTGTACCCGTTTCAACCCGGACTAAAACAACCTTTTTTTATTCGACCCGTTTTGACCCGAACCCATTTACCCAACCCACCCGTTTTGCCAGGTGTACCTGAACCCTAAAGGTAGTAAAATATATTCATAGGTTTGCTTGTTCGGATTCTAGAGATACAAAGTTAAATATGAAGTTATGAACCGTTAACCTTTATGCTGAATTCTGAGTTGTCCCGTATCTCTATACCATATGATTAGGCTTGTTATTCTACAGTTTCATAGTTCTTATGCTTAATTCTGAGTTGTCCCGTATCTCTGTCATTTATGCATGATTGGTTGCTAGGGAAAGGTGGATTTCAGGTGTATCTTAGTTGTATATATGACAACTATGCTCTATTCATATGTTATATTCATATCTTCGGTTACTTTCCACCATAGTTTTTGTTGTTTTGAGGTTATATATAGATGAGTACGCTATTTCATGCTTTGATGTTACACATTTAGCATATGAGGTGACATGAGATTTTGTACATTGCCTTGAGGCTTGACTTGGGCTATATATGATATCTGACTTCTATATTGCTGCTTGGAATATCCTCTCAGTATCTCAATTTGGAATTCAGGATTTTGCTTGCTCATGGCCTCACCTGATAACTCGTTTCCATGTATGCAAGTGTAGTTGATATATGTTCCCTCTTTTTCTATATGCTCTTCCACCACTAAAGGGACTAAGCTCGTTTATTACGTTCTTTCCTTTTATTATTTATATTAGTTTCACAATTGGCCAAGTGGATCAGAAGAGGCGGATATTGTCAAGGCCGCCCTAAAAGAGTACACAAAAACCTACAGCAAGAAATCTTTCCCCCACTTGCCGGCATGGGAGATTGTGAGACCACATTCCAAATGGGTTCCTATTCCGTTGATGGATCTTGAAGGCTCAATGGGTAGTCGAGCTCGTTCCCAAAAAATGAACAAAACACTCGAGTCGGGAAATTACACAATGTCAGCGGATTGGTTATCAAGCAACATACCCGAAATCAATTTAAATGATGACCCCACCGACGACACAACACTGACAAGGCCGCAACGGAGGAAAACTGTCGAGTCGTCATCAAGCAAAGGTAAAGGTTTGGTGGATGTCGTCTCCGAATACAAGATGGGAAAAAAATGACGGAAATAGCGGACAATCGAGAACAACAAAAGGTTGGCGGAATCGAAATTAAAAAGAGACGAGTCGTACATGAAACACTTGGAGGAAAAAGCGAAAAACCAGGATTTGAAAGTTGTGATGTAGCTACATGAAAATATCGCAGAACCATACAAGTCGATTCTATTAGATCGCAAATGGGTGAGTTGTGCGAAGTGGGGTTGGGACCCTGACTTTTAGGTTGTTTTTTTTTTTTATTTTTTAGGTCGACTTTTTTTTTAATGCACTTTTTATTTTGAATGAAAATGCGTTTCAAATTTATTTGATTATTTAAAAAAAAATCTAGTGTATTTTAAAAACGTTGGTTTTTACTTTATTTTGTATTTTATTAAAAAAAATCTACTGATGTTGTATTTTATTTACTGATGGAATTAGAGAGAATGAGAAGACATCTTGTGATCGTGTTCGGATGGTTGTTTAGTGATGAAGTGATGGGTATCCCTAATTCCGTCCTTACAAAATGGTTTTAATTATTATAATAATACTTAAAATTGGTTTTAAAATCTAATATATTAACCAAAAAAAAAAAAACAAAAACAAAAAAAATCAAGCCCAATAACAATAAAGATAAACATGACAACCCATAGAAAAAAATGAAATAATATCTATAAAACATTTCTAGTTCGAGTCCAACATGTAGACACTTGAACTGAAAAAACACATATTCAAGTATATATACGCGACACAATACTTCTTAGAGGTTGACGCTATTAAATAACAAAACACTTATAACAGAGAATTCATACCATTATAGATCGGTGGTCCAAAACATACAAGCAATACAAAGTTTAGAAGAACTCGAAAAAAGGACTTGACAATATCTATGAGAACGATACAACCTACATGGTTCAAAATTCAAATTATTCTAAATGATCATTCAGAATAATTTGTAACTTATTCTGAATCATCATTTAGAATAACAAGGTCTCCAAGGCTGAGTACTCTTCGAGTAATCGCTCCAAGGTAGGCTGCCGATACGACTTTCTTCAACTTCGCATAATTACTCGAAATCGATCAAATGCGATCAATCTCGGCCAAAATCAAAGCTAGGAGGTCAACTCGGGCCAAGTTTGACTTTAAAAAAAGTAAAGCATAATTTCTATGCCGGTTATATCAAAGAAGAGTGAATTTCAAGGATTGTCCTTTATCTTTATACCAATTTTTAGGCGTTGTCCTTTATGTTCAAAATTGACGAGTTTTGTACTTTATTTTTTCAAATCGTACACGTTTTGTCCTTTAGGCCTAACTTAGTTAGTTTTTTCAGTTAAATTTGGTCATGTGCTTTGCACATGAGGGCATTTTTGTCAATTCACCCTTTCAGGGACTACTTATGTAGATTACTAAAGATCTAACCATTTTATATTAAAATTAAGAGTTAACTGTCATTTTCGTTCCTGTGGTTTGTTAACTTTTGCCATTTTAGGCCAATTTTAAAAAATGCACCAGTTTCCTCCCTGACATACTGAAAATGTGCCACTTCAGTCCAAACATTAAAATCCGGTTAAGTCAGACAAGTTAAATGAAGGGTATTATTGTCAATTCATATATCTTTTATTTTCACCTTATTTTATGAATGAGTAAATTTCACTTTTTGTCCTATATGTACTATCTGAATTTTGAAACGTGCCCTATAAAAGTTTTAATTTCATTTTATGTCCAAAAAACACATGTTTTATATCACTTTAAGTCCTTTACACCAAGCTGAGTTAAGTGTCCTCCACCGACCAACATAAAAAAGGTAAATCATATGTGTTAGAGTAAATCAAGTGGTACCTTCTTTAAACCCGATACTTCATAACAGAATCCTACATTATACCGCCCCACACCGCTCACTCTAATGGCAATTATTGTGTATGGTTGTTGGAAAAAGCTTTAGGGGTAGGTATTTGCTGTCCGATTTCTCAAAGAAGACAAAAAAGAAAAAAAAAAGCTGATGATCAGGATTTTAAGTTTTTAATAATATCTTAATATGTATCATAAAAAATGGCATTTTTATGTTAAGCTAATCATTATAGTTTCTTCTTTTTTATAAAAATAAACTAATATGTCTATACTATATAAATAAATGAATGTTTTAAAATTAAAAGATATATAGAATCTAGGGTAAATTACTTTTTGAGTCCCTGTGTTTTATTGGTTTTAACTAGTTGAGTCCAAAAGCAAAAAGTTTAACGACCTGAGTCCCTATAAGCACTTTTCTTAACCATTTGAGTCCAATTTTCTAACTCCATCCACCAAGTTGGTTAACTACAAGGGTAATTTGGTCATTTACACACAAAGTACAAGTCTTATATGCATAAAAGTATAAAGAACAAGTCATTAATGCATAAATCTTTTAATCTTATATATAAAATAAATTTTATATATATTGTTACCTGCACACAAAAACGTTTCACACACTCACCTGTCCATCCCTTCTCTCTCTCTCATCTACACCCCTACCACCACCATTAACAGTACCGCACCACCACTGCACCACCACCATCTCCACCGCACCTCCACTGCTAACACCACCTTCCTTTGACCATCAACCAACAGCAAACGAATGAACCAATCGAAATGACGAAACAAACAACGGTTCCGGTGATTCGATTCCGTAATCATCTGTTCCCCCGGTGGATACACAAATTCCACATCGGTTCCGGTTCCTACACAGTCGATTTCGGATGATTCTGGTGGAGAATTGGTGTCTGATTTGGAAACCCTAGGTGAGTGATGCTGGGTTTTGTTGAGGAGATGATGCGGGAGGTGAGTTGGAAACTTGACTGTGATAGTAGTTGTTTAGGGAAGTGATGGTGACGGTGACGGAGGTAGGTGGCGCGTGTGAAAGGGAGGTAAGAGGAAACGGCGGAGGGAGAGGTAGTGGTGGGGATGGTGGTGCGGTGGTGAGGATGATGGTGGTGTGGTGGTGGTGGTGGTGCGGTGGGGATTGTGGTACGGTGGTGAGGATGATGATAGTGCAGTGGTGGGGATGGTGGTGGTGCGGTGGTGGGGCTGGTGGTGGAGGGTGGTATACTTGTAAAGCTAAGTTTAAGAAAGGGGAATTGAGAGGTCAAGATGTTGCAGTCAAAGTTATTCCAAAGTCAAAGGTTTGTTCATTTGAATTTGTTTTAGTTGGTCTGGTGATTGGTAATCGTTGTGGGGTTGAGTGTGATTTGATCTTTGTGTTGGTGTGATCAGATCTGAAGGTGGTTTGATTGGTTAATTGGATTGGATGAATGTTAATTTTTGATTTCGAAGTTCAATTGTTTGACTTTGACTTTATTTGAACTAATAATCTGAAAGTGTTTTCATTGTGGTTAATTGTGATTGTATAGATGACAACAGCCATAGCTATTGAGGATGTTAGAAGGGAGGTTAAGATATTGCGCGCGTTGACCGGACATAACAACTTAGTGAAGTTCCATGATGCATATGAAGATCATGAGAAAGTCTATGTTGTGATGGAGTAAGTGCTGCGGTTTTCGCTTTTGTTTTGTTCTGTGTTTCTTGCCAACTGTCGGGGAACTTATATTGATCGCATGGTTTTAGGTTATGCGAAGGAGGGGAGCTCTTAGATAGAATACTTGCAAGGTACTATTTTTATTGCTTTTGATTGAATATAGATCAATTAGTCAATACCGGTTTAATGAAATGAATTCGGTTTGAAATTTGGTTTGCAGAGGCGGGAAATACTCAGAAGATGATGCTAGAGCCGTATTGATACAAATCTTGAATGTTGTCGCGTTTTGTCATCTTCAAGGTGTGGTTCACCGCGACTTGAAACCAGAGGTTTGATCCATTTGGTGATATTTGGCAGCGAGGGGATGGTGTGGTGTTCGGAGGTGGCAGCAGTGGGATGGTGGTGATGGGGTTTTAATGTTGGTGGTGTTTTCAGCAGTGGAATGGTGGCGGCGGATCTGATGGTGACGACGGAGGCGGGGCCAGAGGCGGTGTATGGTGGTGGATTATTGTGGTGATGGTGGTGTATGGTTGTTGGTGGTGTTTATAGAGAGAGAGAGAGAGAGAGTGTAAAGATGAAGTTGCAGATCTCAGAGAGAGAGATAATGAAGAAAAAGGAAGAGATAATATAATACAGGGGCCTTTTAGTCTTTTAACAGAAAACTAACAGAAAATATGGATGGAGTTAGAAAATTGGACTCAAATGGTTAAGAAAAGTGCTTATAGGGACTCAGGTCGTTAAACTTTTTGCTTTTGGACTCAACTAGTTAAAACCAATAAAACACAGGGACTCAAAAAGTAATTTACCCTAGAATCTATTATAGATAATAGATTTAAACTTTTTTTTATAAAATTTATATAATATTAAAGACAAATATGTATCTCACAAAAGAAGAAAGTACTTGAACGAAATTAACAAGAGGCGTGTACGATCTATTGGGTGACCTATTCCTACATTCTCCGATCAAATCCCCCGCCGGAAAACAGTCAATTCCGGTAATCATCTCACTAAATGAACAACTGAACGAACGATTGATCGATCGTGTACGTATGGCGGATAAGAAGAAGATCAAGAGCGAAGCTAGCAGCAGCACCAGTACAATCGAAAATGTCAAAAGCGAAAGCGTCGTGGTTGACGTTGGTCGCCGGAGAAGCTCCTGCGGTTATTGCAAATCCGGTTCCAACACTAGCATCACTCACGGTTACTTTCAGATTTCACGCACTAATTAGGTTTACTGTGGCTGTTTAATTTGTTGATTTCACTAATCTGATTAGACATATATTATGTTACAAAAGATAATATGTGAATTGTGATCCTTTTGATGAATAGAAAGTGAACAAGTTTGTACTTTTTAGGGCTAAATTGTGAAAATTTGGGAACTGTTTGGGGCCAGGGTAAAAGTAAACAGATTTCTTAGGTCAAATTGTATCTTATATGAATATTTTAGCATGTTTGAATAAGGTGGAGAAAAATGTTATGATACATGTATAACTTGATTAACAGTATATCTGTTACTATGCAGTTAACTCGGTGATATATCCGTTATCACCGATATATCGGTTATCGGTCCCCATGTAAAATATCGTTCAGAATATCGGTACCAATATTATCCGATAATTGATCGATATTTGACTATATCACCGATTTTCCCGATATCAGTACCTTTCTTCTTAGTTCTATCATTCGTATTTCTTCTTATTGCTGCTATTAGTGTTATAAGTCTTAATTGGTTAATTGTTAGTGTTTAATGTTTGTGTTTTAAGTCTTAATCAGTTCCTACTTGCTACAATTGTTAGCGTTTTGCAAGTTGTAAAAGGTTAATTTGTTAATGGTAGGAGAGTATACTAAATTGTTAGTGTTAAATTGCTATATATGTGTAAGTTCTACATGATATTAAATTACCGATATCCCACCGTGATAACCTCTATCTCAAATGTTGGTCCTTGACTGATATCCAGTTTTTTACCGCATTAACTGCTTAGTGTGTAGCAGTCTCAAATCAATTTGTTTGAGATTTAGCTATATAATCATCAAAAGTAAGGTGAAAGTGATCTGATACTAGGCTGAAAACATATAGGTTGGAAAAACCATCACTTGAATATTTACTTTCTTAGCATTGGACGCGTGGAAATATTCATAATAAAAGTTTAGGTAATTGCTAATACTTTTTCAAATCTTCTTTGATTTTGTCATGTATTGATTGTTTTATTAGACATGTGTTTTAGATATTCAAATCGTTTTTTAGAGATAGTTAGTAATTGATCCGTTGAGTACTCTATACTTCTACGCTTAATTTGGCATACACAAAAGTGAGATGATTTAGGTAATTCTTCGACAAGTTTGAACTTGGCGAGTAGATTTAACAATTTCGATCTTTTACTATTAAAGAGAAAGGTCGGTGAAGACCTTTCTCTTTAGTGTATACTTAAATTTGCAACAATCTAAATAGTAATATGTCTTATCAATATGGTGGAACATGTGCTCATCTTTGTCTTTTTTATTTGTAACTTTTCATTAAATTCATTTATGCTATAAATCCATTATTTCTCTTTTAACCCTCAAGTTTTTGACTTTTTCATTTCTTTTCTTCAAAGTTTTGAACCAACAAAAAATGCTCTTACACTTTCAAGTTTTTCCACTTTACACCCTTAATTTTTTGACATGAAACACTATTAACCCTTATATTTAAGTAAGTTGCACATTCACATCTAACTTTTCGGTAATTGACAACTTTGACCGTCTTAACCTTTTCTACTTAATAACTTGACATCTCCTTTGGTTTAAATGACTTTTACGACTTTACACGGTAACGTGGACAAATTATTATACTTTTTTTTAGAGTTAATTGCCAAAATCGTCCCTGAGGTTTGGGCAGGTTTGTCATTTTCGTCCAAAATGCCACTTTTATACCAAATTGCCCCCAACGTTTGTAACTTTTTGTCATTTTCATCCAAACCACTAACTTAGTTTATTTTTTCTGTTAAGCTGAGGATATTTGGATGAAACTGGCAAATATAAAACCACAGGGACGATTTTGGCAATTTACTCAAACTCTTTTAAATTTATTTTATTTAATTAATTTTGTTACATATATAATAAAAAAAAATATACATGCAATTTTTATATGAAAAAAATAATAGTTTTGTCACATAATTTTTATAAATTTTCATCCAACCACTAAGTTAATTTTTCTATTAATGTGAAAGATGTTTATAAACTAAGACATAAATTAATTTCTAATTTTTATATAGATCAGTTTTATAAAAATAAAATCTACTTAAACCTCTAAATTTTATAAAACTAAAATGCTGATGACCTTATTGAAAAATGTCAAATAAAATAATCTTATCATATGTACCAAGTTTGTAATTCATCTTCTACTCTTTTAAATTCGCTCATAAGGAAAAACAGAAACGAGTGCCCCCCCCCCCTCTATCAAACAACGTATCGTAACCAAACCTTAAAATTGCCCACCAAATTGTAATTATAATGCTATGAACCAAAAGTTTATTTACTCAAGCCACTCAGAATAAGTATTAGTTAGTTACCCTCATAGTCTTAATTAAATAAATATTTTATTTCTACCAACATATTTCCTAGAGTGGCTTGAGTAAATATTTATTCTGAGGGTAACTAACTAACTAATACTTATTCTGAGTGGCTTGAGTAAATAAACTTTTGGTTCATAGCATTATAATTACAATTTGGTGGGCAATTTTAAGGTTTGGTTATGATACGTTGTTTGATAGAGAGGGGGGGGGGGGGGGGGGCACTCGTTTCTGTTTTTCCTTAGGAGCGAATTTAAAAGAGTAGAAGATGAACTACAAACTTGGTACATATGATAAGATTTTTTTATTTGACATTTTTCAATAAGGTCACCAGCATTTTAGTTTTATAAAATTTAGAGGTTTAAGTAGATTTTATTTTTATAAAACTGATCTATATAAAAATTAGAAATTAATTTATGTCTTAGTTTATAAACATCCTTCACATTAATAGAAAAATTAACTTAGTGGTTGGATGAAAATTTATAAAAATTATGTGACAAAGCTATTATTTTTTTCATATAAAAATTGTATGTATATTCTTTTTTATTATATATGTAACAAAATTAATTAAATAAAATAAATTTAAAAGAGTTTGAGTAAATTGCCAAAATCGTCCCTGTGGTTTTATATTTGTCAGTTTCATCCAAATATCCTCAACTTAACAGGAAAAATAAACTAAGTTAGTGGTTTGGATGAAAATGGCAAAAAGTTACAAACGTTGGGGGCAATTTGGTACAAAAGTGGTATTTTGGACGAAAATGGCAAACCTGCCCAAAACTCAGGGACGATTTTGGCAATTAACTCTTTTTTTTATCTATGTTTTACTTATTTTGTGCATGTTCGTAAACTGTATTTGAAAGCAAGTCGGGTCAAATATGCTACGTTTTCATTTGATGGCGATGTAATTTTTTTAAGTAAAAAAGTCGGGTCAAATATACAGTATAAATACGAGTTACTTTAACTTTCGACGCCGCCGCAACGCGCGGCGGGTCAAAATACTAGTTTATTACTTAAATATTAATTATTATAGAAAATGCTTAAATCAAAATTTGAGAAAAGAAAAAACAAAAGCGGTGCTGGTGACGTAACTGATTGCCGACTTTTCCGGATAAGATCGAGTTCCTTCACATCAAACCCTCCTTATCCCAACAAACATGATTCCTTCAAAAACCACACCTCCTCCTACATCTTCACCTGCCCTTCTTTGGTTTAATCTTGTTCCGATGCATCGCCCATATCTTCTAGAATAATATAAATAAGTGGCGGTCTAGATCTAGTACTCGCGAGTAGCATTTGTGGAAGAAGCTGTTCATACTACTAAACTTTATCATCAATACTCTCCTTGCTTTTGCAGAAATCTTGTCACAGGGCCGATCTGGGTTGGTTCCAAACTCACCCTCACTCCATCATGTTATCGGCTATACCAGTTTCTTGATGTACGGAACCCAACTTCTTGTTTCTGCTGCAGGTCTTGATCTCACTTATGTTTACATCATTATTGTTAGATTGAGTTGATAGCACCATTGATTGCTTCGTTTAGTTGCTTATTTGGATGTCAACCTGGGAAGTTATGTTATATGTTCACTTTGATGATGTGTGTATATGCTTTAGACGTGTTCTATCTGATTCTCCAATTTGTTGTTGCTTGTTTTTTAACATTTTTGGGGACAAGTAATTGAAGAATGTTGTTCTCGGGGTTTTCTGAGGAGCTTTTATTTCTTTTATAACCTTTTTTTTCTTCATTCTATTGTAGTTCACTAGCATAGGGTGTTAAGAATTTGAAAACTAACATTACAACCACTACCAAGGCCATAACCACTGTTGATGCTTAACAAGGTGCGTATATGATATTTTTCTATCGGGATGGGCCACTTCTTAGAGGGCGTATACCTGAATGCTTATTTTACAGTTCTATCAATATTATGTGTTCCTTATGCACTTATGTGTATATGCATTTTGCATTCTTCACAAAATTCTTAACATTCTACTGATGTTTGGGCCAAACAGCCTATTTCTGCCATCTTTGGTACTCTAGTAATGGTCTTGGTGTGCGTTTGGTATGGAAGATCAGGTTGCCACTTGGTTTTCGAGAAATCTTATTTTCTATTCCTAACATACACTACAATGCCATCATCATTGTGCTTATGTATGCCTTAGCTTATGTAGTAGAACTACCATTTGTTCTGAAACTTCCAGGTCAAATAAGTAGAGTTCTAACGCTCATATCAACATTTTTTGGTTCAGTTAATCTAGAAATCAAAGTGGTGGACATGTGGACAAAAATTGGGATCATGACATTTATTGCTTATGGTAGGAAGTGTGCAGCAGAAGACAGGTTCGGTTGTGGAAGTAAGCGAAGCGATACATGAAGAGATTGGCAACATAGAACATGATGGGCTGCGGGTGAGTTTGGAAGGGGACCCAGGTAGGCCCTGCCACTTGATTTCTGCAAAAGCAAGGAGAGCATTGATGATAAAGCTTAGTGCAGAATGGGGCATGACAGCACCTTCTTCCCCAAATGCGACTCGCGGGTAATAGTGAGCCTTGAGGTGCAGTAGAGGCGCCTATAGACCATCACATATTGCTCTAGTTGTTAGAATAAGGACGTGGCCGACAATCAAATGTGTGGCGGTGGGGAATGTGCGACCTTTGGTTTTAGTGGGTAGGCAACCGGAATATCAAATTTGTGGATTTTAAATATCATCCCTGTAGAATTTGAATCCAAAAGGCTGGGATGTTATTACAAGAAATGTTTGTACCCTTTTCATTCTTACCATCTTATTTTATCCCAAGTTTCGTTGGGTTTTAACTATATTATGTATAAAATACCGTTCTATAGATTATCGTTCACAGATTAGTGCCTCTTCTGCAATCATCGACTCAGAACCAGGTTCTTCGTTCTAACGATTTGTACTTCTGGCATTAGGCCAAAGTTTTTGGTATCTTAGTCATTGCCCACTGGGTGTTCGATGTAACGCCAGTGTAAGATGCGGGTGCTCAGAGGCATCATCAAATACTATGTAGACCATGAAAATTTTTAAGCGGAAACTGCAGCGCATTGAAATGGAACTGTAGTGAAAACTTTTGAATTTAAACAGACACTTCATTTGAAAGTTGTAAAGCCATGAGGCGATGTGAAACTTCAGTAAAACTATGATAGGATTTACTTACATTTTCGAAAGATCAGTGATCAAGTCTATGCTTGAGATACTTACAGGTGCAAGCTTATTTAGTTAAAGGGTATTTTTACACTCTCAAGACGGAGTTGAAAAGTATCCCATGCAACCCCTACTTTTTGTTTACCCCAGCCATTTATATACTCTTAAAAGAGAATTTCGGTGTACATCACTCCACCGACTTTTCCTTACTTGAATACTAAAAGTGAAAATACTAAATTAATTCTTAAAGTGTCGTAGTGGTTTATGGTTTTGCCTGTTATATTGCTGAACCTTTCCCCTCGAGTTCGATCAAAATATTCCCTTGTCTTAGTTTTTTTTTTTCTCAATTTTACTCCTATGGGCTTGGCCCAATTTTATTACTTTATTTTTTGTTTCCATACAACTTTTATCAAATCTTATTTTTACCCCTTAGTTTTTTTTTCTCAATTTTACTCCTATGGGCTTGGCCCAGTTTTGTTACTTTATTTTGTTTGCATACAACTTTTGTCAAATCTTAGTTTTACCCCTGTTATATTTCACCTCTTTAACTATCTATGAAGTTTATAAAATGTAACTTTAACCCCTTTGAAACTCGAGAGTATATATAATCTGGTTTTTCTTAATAACTTGCGTTCTTCACTTAAAAAACTAATTTGTTCGTTAACTTAAAAAAAACTATGTTTTTGGGTGCTTATTTTTATATACGTATATGTATAATTAAAGTTGTTCCATATTTCGACGCAAATTTTGTTTAGAAACGGGTTGTTCTATCTTTCTACCCTTAAACATTGTGATACTGTCAAAACTAATCCCTCTAATTTTTTAAATGTCACTTTAACTCCTACAAGTTTCTCAAATTTCGAGTTTACCTTAAAACTAATTTCTTAATGTTTGTATTTTTATTTTTTTTTGTACGTGTCGATATAAATTCATAAATTCGAGTTCATCTACACTTTAACTTAATTTTTATTTGGAAACAAGTTGGGTCAATTATATAATGTTTTGTTTTTATGTATGTTTGGAGTTGGAGTACGTTTCGACGTAAATTTTGTTTAGAAACAAATCGGGTGAAACATAATACGTTTTCATTCGACGATATAAATTTGAGCTGCTATACGTTTTGACGTAAATTTAGTTTGAAAACGAGTCGATTGTAGTCTATACTTTATCATGCCGCGTATGACGCCAACGTACGTCCTTATTTTATATACGTTTTGAGTTGGTCTACGTTTCGAGGTAAATTTTGTTTGAAAACAAGTCGGGTCAAATAAAATATATTTTCATTTAATGGTATGAATTCGGATTACTTTACGTTTCAACGTAAATTTAGTTCAGAAACGAGGCAGGTTGATTGTAGTCTACAATTAATCAAGCCCTGCAACACGCAACGCAACTGGTAAAATAACTAGTTGACACGTGGTAAAATAACTAGTTAAAGATCCTAGAATGAAACTTCTAGGACATTTTATCACGCATCTAGGAAGTGAGCATAGTCTACAATTTATCACGCAGTGTTCATACGAATCCTACCCTAAATATTTAAAGATCTTAGAAGAAATCAACTTTAATCAAATGTTATTTTCTGTCTTCACCAATTCGCTCTAGTGTTGATGCATTTATTGTCTATCGCCTTCGTCAATCCGAGTCGTAGTGAAAAGCCGGAAGAAATCAAGTGCATAATGTTATATTTAGTTAGAAATGGCAAGGTGGCAAACTTGTAATTAATGAGAACTTTCATTAAGTTGCCTTGACCATATAAATAGGAGGTTATGTCATGATTTTAGGAGAACTTTAGAGATTTAGGAGCTTTTGGAGAAGACTTGTTAAGTGTGTTTTTCTAGAGAGAGAAACTAGAGAGAGAAAGTTCTCTCTAAGTGATTTCTTGTACCGTACACGTTTATCTTTCTAGTAAATCACGTTTCTAGTACGTTATTGTGTGTTCGGTCACGCACGTTCACGGATTCCGCACGTCGAACGTTCGTTACGCAATCGAACGGTCTCAAAACCGATCCTACAATTGGTATCAGAGCTAGGAGCTCGACTGCTTGATCAAACACATTGATTCGTACCAGAATTCAGCGAATTCAGATCCGAATTTCACCGATTTCTTCAAATTTTTCAAGTTTATCACGTTTTTCACGGTTTTTCGTCAAATTGAACGGGTTTTAATAATCCGTTTCGTCTGATTTTTGGATATGTTGTGCGCATAGACCTGATCTATAACCCTACCAAGTTTCAGATCCAAATTCGTAACCGTTTAGGAGAAATCTAAGTTTTTCTGTTCGATTTCGCTGTCATAATTGCAGGTTCGCTTTTACGAACAAGTCTGGTCCGCTCGAACGAACAAGTCTGGTCCGCTCGAACGAACAAGTCTGGTCCGCTCGAACGATCATTCTCTGGTCCGCTCATACTGACAATATCTGGTCCGCTTATCCGGACATTGACCTGGTCCGCTTATCTGGACATTTATCAGGTTCGCTCATTGAGACAAAAGTTGAGGTCCGCTCTTATGGTCATTTCACAGGTTCACTTATGTGGTAGAGTTGGTTCGCTCATATGGTTCATTAATAGTGGGTTCGCTTTTGTGTCATCATCTTCACGTGGTGGTTCAGATCGTTTATAAGTTGTCGGATAGTTAATTGGTTGGCTTTGAATGCACCGACCCACTAACACAAAAGGCCAATCACCAAATCATACTCTAAAAGTTGTCGGTTAAGTGAGGTGATACAAGGTTTGATACAAGGTTTGGATAAAAGTTGAATTAATTGGGCGGTCAATGTCAAATGAAATTTGATTTCATTTAATTTTTGACAGCATTTAATTCATATCGAGTTAGTGGATTTGTTGGTCCAATCAACAGTTAAAACAAAACGTGAAGTGTTAACCCAATACAAAATCACGGCCCAATCACTATTTTTTAAATAAAAGTCAAATGAATTGTTTTGAAAAAAGAGTGTTGAATATTGATTCAATAATCTGTGTTGATTAGTTGTCGGATATTACAACCTGTAGGCCCATGTGCTCAAGATATTGATAAATTGTTTGTGTGAAATAAAGGTCCAATGAGAAGTATGTAATTGACAGTTCATATGATCACCGATTTTGTAGTCCATTTTTAAAATTGTTGGTAATAAAAATTTGTCATGTAGTGTGATTCAATTGAAAAACCAACTTACACGGTTTGTTTTGCAAGGTGATTTACAAGATTTGTCAAGCATTGAATACATACACAAAAGAATCAACTGTTGTTGTGTATTTCTCATCACCAAGAAAAAATGAGTTCCGAGATTTATACCGTACTGAAAAATTTTGATAATTTTGCAGGTGTCAAAGGAGAATCAACAGAGGAGTTGATTGAAAGATATGTCAAGTTAGTTTTGGAGATGGGGAGGCTAAAGATAACAAAAACAAATGAAGAGTGGAATAATAAATTGGCAGACGCATTGCCACAAGATGAGTGGAGTACATACTTGATGAAGTTAAAGGATCGTACAAGTTTTGAGTATATGAACCTTAGTGACTTAATCGAGAAGATTCAGGTTCAAGAATTTGAAGTTCAAAAAATGAGAAAACTGAAAACTAAGGAGAATGATCAAGTGTTAGAGAAGCTTGTTGATGAAATTTCAGCTTTGAAGGAGGAGAAGAAAGCTGATGGTGAACAGATTCTGGAGTTGCACTTAAACTGTGAAAATCTGAAATTTGAAAATGACAAACTCTTGAGGGATTTAGAGAGTTTGTCATTAGAAAACGAAAACCTTAAAAAATCAGAAAATGTTTTAAAAAATCAAAAAGAAAATTTAGAAAATGAAAAAGTAAAAATGAATAAAGATTTTCAAAATCAAATAAAAATTCTTGAAGATGGGAGAGATGTGTTTAGCAAAAACAACATCGAAAAGCAAAAAATGATAAATTCTCATCTTCAGAAAATCATTGAACTTGAAAATGAAAGAGAGCAAGCTCGAAAGAAAATAAATGAGCTTGAAAATAAATTGAAAGGTTTTGTGATTTCTGCACAATATGTGTGTCCAGAACCGATCAATTCAATACCAATAAGTGACAATGTCACAAACTTTGACAAAGTCAAAGTTGAAGATTGTGATGAGAAAACTGATGATGAAATTGAGAAAAGAAAAATATTTTTGAAATTAAAAGAAAAATTTAAAGAAACCGTTTTACATTCGACTGAAATAGGTGAATGCTCAAAGCAAAAACCTATTAAGAAGAATGTAGAACAAAAACAAAATGTTAAAAATTTGAAAAATTTTCAAAACAACAATAAAAGCTCATCAGTTAGATCATCCAATCGCAATGAAAAATTACAAAAATTTGAAAATCAAAACTCACAAAAAGTTGGTAATAAGTGGTGCAGGTTTGACCACAGTGCTCAAGCGTCAAATCAAGCTTATAGGAGAAGTGATGATTACCACAAAGCCAGACAATGCTATGATCTGAGCGTTTGGTGTGAAGGTGGTACATGGTATGATAACAGGGTGTGTTACAACTGTGGTTTTCAAGGACACATTGCTGTTAACTGCCAGAGACAGAGATTTGAGATGAGAAGATGCTATGAATGCCAAATCAAAGGTCACATTGCCAGAGATTGCCCAATGAGATCAATGGGAAGATCGAGGGCTGAATCTCAGAAAAAGGTGACAAAATCAGTAAAAGTCAATGAAAAGCCCAGAACACAGAAAAAACAAGAAGTGAAAGAACCAAAAGTGAAACTCTCACAAGGGCAGAAAGATCGATTGAGAAAGAAAAGGAAGAAAGCACGAGAGTATTTTGAAAGGATTTTGTCCTCGGGTACAACAAATAAGAGTGCTGATGAATCGCTTCACTCGACAACAAAGTCAAGTAAACCGAATTCGTCAGATGCAAATCTGAGGACAAAAGAGGAGATAAAGAAGGTTGAAGTGGTTAGCGATGAATTTGTTTCTTCGGAAACAAAGGAGCTACGTGTTGGCGATGATCCTGACTCGTCAAAGTCAGAAGAGCCATCTGTTGATCAAAAAGGAGAAAATTCAGTTCCGCCAATGGATGATATCAACTTTCCACCATTGCGAGCTGAAAATTATAAACAAAAAGTTGACGAAGTTGAAATTTCAAATCAATCTTTTTCTGAAAAGAAAGAATTTGATGTTGAAAAGGCTTTTAATATCAAAGTAAAAAATATTTTTGGAAAAATGGTTGAGGGTAAGGTAAAAGGAGTTAAAGAATTTTATGAATCAAAAAGGTATGTTCAAAACACTCAAGGACCGTCAGGCTTGGGTGAATCTCTTTAACTGAAAAACCTGACTTGCCGGAGTTCCCAGGTTGGTAAGCGTGGAACATGAATCGGCACATTTCTTGAGAAATTTCACTCTGATGATTTTTCGTCTTACAAGTGGTAAATCAGGGACATTAAGTTGTACTTGATTTTCTACATGTGATTGTGTTGTTTAAATCGGAAATGTTAAATCTTTACAAGTGGTTGAAAGGAACAAGATGATGTAATGACCCCGAATCTACAAATGATTAGTAAACAAACTAATTTTTCCGGAAAAACCATTTTGATTAAAACAAACTTAAGTGTTTTGAAATCATAATGGGAAAATAGTTTGTTGTGAGGGGGAGTTCTAATTGTTTATGCCAAGTGGATGGCGATTTGAAGTGATTCGATATCAGTTTGTCACGTTTCTTGTATAGTTTGATTTCAAATTTTCTCAGAAAATCAAAATTGAAACATATTTTGATTTTAGGGGGAGAAAAATTTTAAAAAAATTAGAAAATTTGAAAATGTCAAAAACATTGAAAAATTCAAAATGAGTTTTGCTGAGAAAAAGAGGAAATGATAGTACATCAGTGGACTGTCACAACATGCTAAAGAAATGGAATGTCAAAATGTGATAAACGGTCTCACTGATGATGTGTCAGTAGGTTTTTACACATTTAGTAAATTGTGACGAGATATAAACCTAAATTTCTAACTTACTTATATCGTGGGGAAACATCTCTCGGATATATGGGTAACCCCCGAAATCTCGTTTGAAAGATTTCATAATCTGATATACTAGGTCTTTATACTCAATGATGTCTGGGGTATTATTCCGGGACTTCTGCTGAACGGTGGTTCTGACCTAGTCCTTGAATAATACTTTCCGCAAATGCTTGAAACATAGCATAAACCCTCAGCATGCAGATGAAACAATAAAATTGATAGTCGCTGCTGTTGTAGCTAAAAGATCCTCTAAAGGGGACATACCGAAAAGTCGAAGCTGATATCTCTCTGCGTATACGGAAGTATCGACCTGAGATCCCTCGGCCCTCGCATTACCTAATTTATGTACAGATATCATTGGTGTCATAATTACCTGTAAGACTGATTATTGAGATCTGGATACGGGAGTATATTCTGAGGTGGGACACGCGTTTGAGTTTAAGTGCTTAAAACATTAACTATGTATCTCGAAGCAATTGAACTTTGTGTGAGAATTTAAGTGGACCAGTATACTGACAATCTAAGTGAATTGTTTAGAACTTAAAATGAAATCAAGCTTAACGGTGTTGGTGATTTGTCTCATAAACTGATATGATCCTCTTGCATGAAGCTCACAAAAATATGTTTGTATATATTTCATTTTTGCATTTAATTTCTGTTATTGCATTTATGTTTCATATTTTGAAAAATTCAAAAAGATTTTAGTGTGTTTTAGCATAAATTTTGAAAAATCTAAAAAGATTTTCGACAACTGATGTTGGAGAGCTGATTTTCAAAATTCCGAGTGCTGAACATGATGAACAATTGGTTTGGTTAAGATGATGAGAAGTTGGAAGATAATCCTCAAATGTTTAGATGATTCATTAATTTGAATCATATTATCGTGTGTTATATGTTTGAGAATTTTGAGTGAACTCTTTTAGAGTCAAAATTATTTTGTCTTACGAGAGGTTGAGATGTGTAGGTTTCTGATTCTGTTGCTACAAAAAGCAAGGCGTCGATCCCAAAAGCACGGAAGCTTGACGAAAGGGGGAGCCTGAAGATTCTGAAGAAAAAGAGCAACGGAAGCTGAAGACAGATCCACCGGGATTCTGTTCGAGCAAGAGTATTTGAAGACTCTCACTAAAGATTCCGTCAACATCCAACGGGAGTTTGTTAGTGCAGTTGTCTGTCGACTACATCTTTGTTCGAGTTTTAGAGAGAGAGAAAGACAAGCCGCTATGAGTTTCACTACGAGATTGACTACGGCAATATCCAAGGGGGAGATTGTTGATGCATTTATTGTCTATCGCCTTCGTCAATCCGAGTCGTAGTGAAAAGCCGGAAGAAATCAAGTGCATAATGTTATATTTAGTTAGAAATGGCAAGGTGGCAAACTTGTAATTAATGAGAACTTTCATTAAGTTGCCTTGACCATATAAATAGGAGGTTATGTCATGATTTTAGGAGAACTTTAGAGATTTAGGAGCTTTTGGAGAAGACTTGTTAAGTGTGTGTTTCTAGAGAGAGAAACTAGAGAGAGAAAGTTCTCTCTAAGTGATTTCTTGTACCGTACACGTTTATCTTTCTAGTAAATCACGTTTCTAGTACGTTATTGTGTGTTCGGTCACGCACGTTCACGGATTCCGCACGTCGAACGTTCGTTACGCAATCGAACGGTCTCAAAACCGATCCTACATCTAGAGTCAAGACTCTTTGTAGTTGGGGTTTTGGACAGTGATTTAGATATTGTTGTTGGTATCGAGTCTCTGAGTTGTTGGATTTTGAGAGTTGAAATGATGCCTGTGTTTTCGTTTAAGAATTTTTACAAAAACCAAATAACTCTCCCCAACACAAGAACATGTCACTCCACCACAATCTTCACCAACGCCCATTTGTTTTTTATCAAATGGTTTACTCTAGCAGCAGCAGCAATACGTGACGGTGTAGTGTACCTCTGGGGCGAGTATAACGATCGATTAGCATTTGTGGAGGAACGTGTAGTGATGCCGAAATCTGGGCTGAGCTTTATCATCACTGTTCTCCTTGCTTTTGCAGCTATGAAGTGTCAGTGCCAACCCGGCTTCCCTTATTTCACCCATCCTCACCAACTCAGGTTCACCATCAACAGCGTCCTGATGTACGGCTTCTCTTGCGCAGCTGAACTTGTTGCTTCAGGTCTTGATCACATTCCCGTTTTTGCCCGCGTTGCTAAATTGGGAAAAATATGTTCATTGTGTGTTTTTGTGCCATCTCTGGTGTCTTTATTGTATTTCTGATATTAATAATGCTTGCAGTTAGTATGTTAGGCGCAAAGGTGTAATCATAGTTGTCAAAAGCGCAAAAGGCGCGCGCCTAGGCGCATTGAGGCGAGGCAAACCATATCTTTAGGCGCAGTGATTTTTTTTGTAAAAACGGTGCTCAGCACTAATGACCATTAAAAACGAACCCGAGTGCAAAAACTGCCCCGGATTCGTTATGTTAGGTTTATGTATTAGTGTATATAAAGCCATAAAGGTGTATTAGTATTTACTTATTATGTTGGGAGTATATGGCCATGATGATGTCTCAGAGTTTATGTGTTGCTTCATATCATATATAGATTTTGGATGTGAATCATGAGCTCCATTTGAAGTTTGATTTTGTAGAGCCGCTTATTGCTTCACTTATGGGTTATGTGGATGATGTTTTGTTTCTGTGACTAGGGTGTAATTACTTCTCTCCATTGTACCTTTTTAGGGCATTGAGGTTACATTAGATGTTGTTGATTGACTTATGGCTTGACTTGTGTAACAAGGAAGGATGTGGAATTTGAGTGATGTGGTTGTGTATTTGAACTGTGTTCCCAGTCTATACAAGTCCTTGGTCGTGTACTTCCAACCATATTTATTTACAATTTTTGGTGCTTATATGGATGCCAAGTTATGCTATATCTTCCTTTTGATGATGTCAAAAGCGCAAAAAGCGCATTCGTGTCCGCAGGTGCGGGCACTCATGAGTTCAACCAAATTCCAGCTCAAAAACTCATTTTTGCAACCCCCCCTGCTCACGGGTAGGACTTGTAGTAAAACATGTCATAAAGCTACAATAGAGTAGTAAAGACTTTACCTTATAAACAACCACTCACTTTGTTCCCACACCAATGTGGGACAAAGTATTTATCATCTTTTGAGACTTTTATTCACACACCCAAAACTTACAACATATAAGTCCTAAATTTTTGCTACTAAGTATTAGCTCCATGATCTTAAATGACATATATAATAGTTTTTTTAATTTTATATGTGGAATCTTATTTATTTTCAAAGCATACCATATTTTTTATATTTTTTTCTCTATGTGCGCTTTTCTTAAAAAAGCCCACGCTTTTTTTGCGCCTAGGCTCCGGGCGAGGCTGATGCGCCTCGCCTGCGCCTTGCGTCTTTGACAACATAGATATATCAGTATATGCTTTCAACATGCTCTACTGTGTTCCCAGTTTGTGCTGTTTGGTGTTTGTTTGCATATTTACTTTATTCGGGACATATAACGGTATATTGTTGTTCTCTTGGTGTTTTATGAGGATCTTTTATTTCATAGTTATTGGCAAGCATTGTCGTGTTCCCTTGAATATTACATCATCAAGATTTTAGGGGCGCTATATATGAGGCTATAAACTCTTCCATTTCGTTTCTGTATTTATAAACTCAACCTTTATGTATCAGCCTCCATTAAACATTTAAACATTCTTCCCAAATTAGACCTCGTTTGAAAATGAGTTATTTTTAAAACTAATGATGAGTAAGAAGTGTATAGTTATTAAATTCTCTTTTTATGTGGTGGGCTTTGTAATTTGGTTTGTGATTGTAAACTATGCACCCCTTGTAAGATCTTGGTACCGAGTCTTCGATTATTTCCCATCATATGTAGTTTTAGTTGTTTTGAGGTTATTTTGACGAGTATACAATATCATGCTTCGATGTTCTGCATCTAGAATATGCAGTTACATGAGAGTTTATACATTGCCTTAAGGGTTGATTTGGTATATATATATATATGATATCTGAGCTCTATATTGCAGTACATTGCCTTACCTGATAACTGTTTTCCTAGTATGGAAGTTGGTATTTGTTCTCTTTTTTTTTCTACATCTTCTTCCACCACTAAAGTGTATAGGCTCGTTCATTGCATACTTTCCTTTTATGATTTATATTCTTTTTTCGTTATATAACTGTTCTTATTTATTCTACTGTTGTTCAGAAGCACAGGGCGTTGAAAATTGACACCATGACCACTACCAAGGCCATAACCACAGCCCACGTGGTTGAGTCATTCCTTCTGCAGAATCTTTGATTGATAAATGATCGCCTTTGCAGATGTTAACCAGGTACACCTATTAAATTGGTTTCAGTTATTAGGGTGTATACCTGAATGCTTATTTGTATCCAGTTTGTGTGCTGCTGACGTATGGGTAGAGAATTGCTAAGTTGAAATGCAGAGTTAATAGTCAACAGAGCAGTTGTGCTTAACTAGTACAAATCATCCAGATTGTCTCTTTGTTTCAAGTCAAATGACACTTGTTTTCATACAAAGTATTGTGGTTAGGAAGCTTTCTTCATTTCTCCATAATGACCCGGTCCACATCTGAACCCGAATTAGCTGGTTCGTATCAGTATGCTTTAGACATGATCTACTGTGTTCCAGTTTGGGCTATTTGGTGCAGTGGCGGACCCATAAATTTTTTCTTGGGGGTGCAGAATACTTTCAAAGATTTTAGGCCCCTAGCTGTATAAAAAATATCGGTTCATAGCGGGTCGGGTCGGATCATGTAAGACAAAAGAACATCAAACTAAAATTTATAAATCATCAAAAACACGTCAAACGTCATTACAAATTACAAACGTATTTAATTATAAAAATATCGGTTCATAGCGGGTCGGGTCGGAATCGGATCATGTTCAACCATAGCCCATAACTTTCAATTATATTTTTAAACATTCAAGCCCTAATATTAAATATTGATTACTTGTAACTAATCATTTAAACAAAAAAAGTTATAAATAAAACAACAAAATCATTTAACTACAAGTCTAGAACAACAAAAAAATCAAAAAAAAAAAAAGATTAAACCCTTACACATTAAAAAGATTAAACCCTTACACATCTATATTTTCTCCTAATCATCACATAAAACAAAATAATAAATAAATAAATAAACCATACTAGTTCTATATTGGAATTCTGACGTAATATGGGTCGGTCCAACCAGAATTTTGGTTTTCCGGTAAAAAAGCCACCAGGTCGTGAGCAGTGGCGTCAAGTCGCTGGGAGTTTTTTTGGGGGCGGGATTTGGAAATTGAATGGGTGGATGGATTTGGGTTATTTTATTTAGTTCAAATTTCTTTAGGTTGGGTTTGGGCTTGTGTTAATAAAAATTGATTGCAGATTGGGCTTTGATTGGATTAAATAATTAAGTGAATAAGTGGTTAATAATTATCTTTTTTCTAAGTAGGGCGGTTGAAAATTTTCAAGTGGTGCGGATGAAAAATTCCAAGGGGTGCGATCGGGATTTCCGGCGAAAAATAACACTAAAAAATATTTTTTCATGGGGTTGCGCCCGCCCACCCTTGGTTTAGGGTGGATACGCCCCTTATTTGGTGTCATGTTTGCATTTTTACTTTCTTGGGGAAATAACCAAAGAATGTTGTTCTCTTGTTCTTTTGGTGTTTTCTAAGGATCTTTTATTTCATAGCAATTACATTTTCCTTTTTAAGTTGTGGACTTTGTACTTTGGTTTGTGATTGTAAACTATGGACCCCTTGTAAGATCTTTTTAATGAATTTTCGATTACTTCCCTCTCACCATAGGTTTTGTTGTGTTGAGGTAATTTAGATGCGTATACTATTTCATGCTTCGATGTCACGCTCTTAGTATATGAGGTTAAATGAGTTTTTGTACATTGCCTTGAGGGTTGACTTGGGCTGTATATGATATCTGAGTTCTATATTGCCCTTTAAAAATTCCTCTCAATATCAATTTGGTTTCCATGTATGCAAGTTGACATTTGTTCTGTGTTTTTCCTACATGCTCTTGCGCCACTTAAAGGTCTAAGCTGGTTCATTACAATCTTTCCTTTTATTATTCACACTGTTTGTTTCTTATGTAACTGTTCTTTATTCTATCGCAGTTTAGAAGCATAGGGCGTTGAAAGCTGACACCACAACCGCTACCAAGGCCATAACCACATCCCACATGGTTGAGTCCATCCTTCTGCACAATCTTTGATTGATCACTAGACGCCACTGCAGACGTCTAACCAGGTGCACTTATGGTGTTTGTCTATTGAGATAGTAACATTTGTTTGGAGGGTGTATACCTGAATGCTTATCTGTATCCGGTTTATGTGTTGTTGTGTATGGGTAGAAAATTGCTATCTGTATCGGATTCTGGAGATGCAGAATTATACATGAACAATTAATCTTTTTAGCTGAATTTGGATCGTTTCGTATCTCTTTACTTTTGGAATATAGTATATTTACCACATGAATATGCTTGTTATAATACAGTTCTGTCATTCATATGCGTTCCTTTGTGACTATATCCTTGAATTATATCAGCTATATTGATTGGTACATCTCAATTAGAACATATGCATATTAGTTACTGTTTTTGTTGTTTATGGATTTGGTCATATTACACTGTGTATCAATAGCATGAGTTTTTATGATAGGTTAAATGAAAATCGGTTGATGATTAGTTAACACGTACTTTCTCTTCAACTTAAACCTAAAGTCCTAACCCTAAAAATTCGGCTTTTCAGTTCTTTTTATGGTTAAAGCCATTTGATTAACCATCTATTTTTTAGTTGGTATACGTTTCGACGTAAATTTAGTTTGAAAACAAGTCGATTGTAGTCTATACTTTATCACGCCGCGTATGACGCCAACGAACTGTTGTTTGGTATAGAGAGTAATCTTTGAATTGGGTTTGAATTGTATTGATAAATTGTATTGTAATGAAGTTGTTCAAGAAATTAGGGTTACAAGAATGGTGTTTATATAGGACACCACTTTACACACTAGCCCCTACACTATCTATTATTCTCATTTCCGACACTCCCCCTCAAGTTGAGTAGTGGGGTCACCAATACTCAACTTGCTCAAACAGCTACTAAACGCGTTTCCGTTGACTGCCTTTGTGAGTATATCTGCGAGTTGATCTTTTGACGAAACATGAGGGAGTTCTATGATTCTTGCTTCCAACTTTTCTTTGATGAAATGTCGATCTACCTCCACGTGTTTTGTTCGATCATGTTGAACTGGGTTTTCTGAGATTTATATTGCAGCTATATTGTCACACATGACTTTACTAGGAGCCTTTTGGGAAAAACCAATGTCTTCTAGCAGCTTCCTGATCCACAGAACTTCGCTTAACCCTCGAGCTATACCTCTAAATTCCGCTTCTGCGCTCGATAGAGCGACTACTTTCTGTTTCTTACTCCTCCAGGTAACGAGGTTCCCACCAACCAAGGAAAAATATCCTGATGTTGATCTTCGGTTTCCCTTATCCCCTGCCCAGTCTGCGTCAGTGTAGAGTTCAACATTTAAATGTCCATTTGTTTTGAACAACACTCCATGGCCTGCCGTTCCCTTGAGATATCTTAAAATTCTCTGAGCAGCTTCCATGTGGGCAACTTGAGGTTGATGCATGAACTGACTCACCACGCCAACAGCATAAGCTATATCAGGGCGAGTGTGAGAGAGATAAATTAACTTGCCCACAAGCCGTTGATACCTTTCTTTGTCTGCAAGTTCTCCATTGAGTTCCATGTGAAGATTGTGATTCACCACCATTGGAGTATCTGCTGGTTTACAATCAATCAACCCAGTTTCTGCTAGGAGATCAAGGACATACTTCTTTTGGCAGATGAAAATCCCCTGCTTAGACCTGAGAACTTCTATCCCGAGGAAATACTTAAGATTCCCAAGGTCTTTCATTTCAAACTTTGAAAACAGATTCCTTTTCAGCTGTGCTATTTCTTCTGTATCATCTCCGGTAATAATCATGTCGTCTACATATATGATCAAGCAAGTTACAAGGCCGTTTCTTCTCTTGAGGAACAGAGTATGATCAGCGTTACTTTGGTGATACCCATACTCTTTCATGGCCAAAGTGAACTTCCCAAACCATGCCCGATGAGACTGCTTTAGCCCATAAAGGGATTTTTTCAACCGACAAACTTCCCCTTCCTTAAAACCCCCTGAAAAACCTGGAGGTGCTTCCATGTAGACTTCTTCTGTTAGGTCTCCATGGAGAAAGGCATTTGTAACATCAAACTGGTGGAGAGGCCACTCCTTATTGGCTGCTACGGAGAAGAGAACTCTAATGGTATCCATTTTTGCAACCGGAGAAAAAGTCTCAGAGTAATCGATCCCATACGTCTGAGTGTAACCCTTGGCTACAAGCCGAGCTTTGTATCGCCCAATGGAACCATCTGGTTTATATTTAATCGAATACACCCACCTGCATCCAACTGTTTTCTTTCCTTTAGGAAGAACGCACTTCTCCCACGTGTTGTTTTTCATGAGAGCACGCATCTCCACTTCCATTGCTTCTTCCCAGTTCTTCTTACCTTGAGCTTCCTTTACGGAATTAGGTATTTGTTCAGTGTATAGAGAAGTAACAAACACTTTCGCACTGTTAGATAAGTTCCCGTTGACCATATTAGCTACAGGATGTCTTGAATTTCTAGTCTCCCTCTCTGGGGAATACCGTTTTGGAGGAACCCCTCTATTGGCTCTAGGAGGAAGAGAGTATCTTCCGGTTGTCTCTGCTGCACCTGGTGGTTCAACATGTTCAACCACTACTGGCTCATTTTCAACCTGATTTTCAACATGTTCAACATTTGGATCAACATGTTCTGTATTTGTCGGTTCTATGTTTTCCCCTGTTGTCTCATAGTTGTAAGACGTAGAACATTCAGGGTTCTCAGTATTTCTTACCTCAGGCATCACGTCGGATGGACTTTCTTCAGTGGTACTGTGCTCCGCGGATTGTGTGTCTGTGTTTGAAGGACTCGCAGTACTGTGATAGTTTTCTGTTGTGACTTCTTTAGATGAGGGAATTTGGGTTAACCAGCTCAGAGTGTCTATACTGTTATTCTCCCCCTGACCACTGAGTTGGGTGTTATAAAAGTATTTTGTTTCAAGAAAGTCAACATTCATTGTGGTGAACATTTGACGAGTTGTTGGATTATAACACCGGTAACCTATTTGATCGATCCCATAGCCGACAAATACACATTTTTCAGCACATGGGCCAAGCTTGTTTCGATTGGTTTTGGGTATATGAACAAATGCGGTACACCCGAAGATTCGGGGTTCAAGGGTAAGAGGATGAGGAATATTGGCAGACTTAGACAAACAATCTAAGGGAGTCTTAAATTTAAGAGCTTTTGTGGGAAGCCGATTCAGCAGATACACAGAGGTTGCAACTGCCTCCGGCCAGAAGGATTTAGGGACCTGAGATTCGATCAAAAGGGCTCGAGTCATTTCAAGAATAATACGGTTTTTTCGTTCGGAAACACCGTTTTGTTCGGGGGTATGGGCACAAGAGGTTTGATGAATTAATCCTTTGGTTTTAAAGAATTGTTTCATAGATGTATTGACAAATTCCCCCCCATTGTCGGATCGAAGGATTTGGATTTGAGTTTGAAATTGGGTTTGAATCATAGCATAAAATGTGACAAATTTTTCGTAAACTTCGGCTTTGGTTTTTAAAAAATATACCCATGTCATGCGAGTGCAATCATCCACGAATAGTATAAAGTACCGAAGACCCTGCCCCCCCATTACGCGTTTAGATTTCTTGCATGTGCAGATTCTAAAGGCAAGGAGAACATGGTCGATGACAAGCTTCGGAATGAAGACACGACGTGAAGGCACTCAAGTGATGAAGATGATCGAGTTGCCGCTGACCATCATCAACACCACAAGGATCTCAATTCATAAAGATCAAGATATTCACGAGCATAACTCAAGGGGGAGCTTATGTTAAGGGGGAGTTTGTCAACACACTTCCTACATGAAACGGGGAGTTTGTTGATACACTTTCTGCTTTCAAGACGTGAAGACTTTAAAGATCCTCCGACATTGAAGACTTGAAAGGACGTCAAAGACTTGAAGTCACAAAGATCGAGACAAAGCTACAGCCAGACAAAGCTACAGCCAAGGGGGAGTTTGTTGGTGCACTTGTGTCTGTACTTTGTCTGTATTTCGTCTTGATTCAAAACGATGTCTTTGTTAGTACTGTAAGTTTGACCAAGTCAACCATCCTCCTGGTTTGACTTGGCCAAACAGTTCGAACAATGGTTGTAATATGGCTGTGTCGAAGGATGTGTCATCGAAGGATTGTTTAGATCCTTCGATGAGCTCGAAAGATAAGCCTTCGATGGATGGACCTCGAAAGATCTCATCCTTCGAGGTACATGTTGATCCTTCGATGAGTTTCTAGTCGATAGATGATCCTTCGATCAGTCTATCTATCCTTCGATCAGACCTGCTGTGTTCGGGTATAAATACCCATGCTAGTGTTCATTTCAGACAGAGCTTCATTTTCAGACACATAGAGAGCATTCTGTTCAGAACACACACACACACGAAAGTTAGAGAGAGTTTATAGAATACATCTGTAAACATTGTGCTTGTAACCGAACCTTTCATACGTATTAATACAAGTGGTGTTAATCGGTGAAATCTTGTGTGTTGTGTTTATGCTTGTTCTTTCTCGGTTTGCATGCTAGCCTGGATTCCGCACTCGCTAGTGTGTTAGATATAACAAGGAATAGGTTAAACCTCAACCTCCGAGGGACCTACAAGTGGTATCAGAGCCGTGGCTCTTTTCCTTGTTAAAAACCGAGTTTTTACAAGACTTTGGAGTGTTTTGGACAAAACTGACTTGGTTTTTGCAGCCGTTTTTACTGTTTTTCTCGCCTATCTTTACGTTAAAACGTGTTCTAAACTAACCGGGTGTGTTGCCTGACGGGTTGGGTAACTTAAAAACTTGTTTTTGAGGTGTTTGGCAATTTCCGGCCAAACTTCCGGCTTCTCCGGTGACCGGTTTCTGGATAAAGTTTGTCATTTTTGGGTTATATTTTATTTGTTCAAATCTGTTTTTGCAGAAAATGATGGTCTGAACCATACTTTCTGCCGAAAGATTTACCAACCCATCACCTTTTTCACCAACCTGTCACTCTTTGTCAACTGTGTCAGAGCAGTTCGAAAGATATCCTTCGAAGTCGAAAGATCATCTTTCGATCAGTGGAGGTTCGACAGATAATCATCCTTCGAACCAAGGAATCATTTCGAAGCATACATCTTTCGGTCTACAGTTCTCTTTCGAAAGATAAGGATCCTTCGTTTGGAGAATCTTTCGAAATCATTGCTCGAAACTCAACAGTGATCTTTCGAACACTGTTGATCCTTCGAACAAGTGTTGATCTTTCGATCCCAGTTTGTTTAAGTTTAACAAGTTTGTGTTTCTTGTCTTTCGATCTCAGATCCTTCGGCTGGTGTAACAATTTTTCTTGATCAAAAATGAATTCGATGTGGGGTGTTCCGATAAATACAGAAATGTATTTTGGTACTCCGGCTCCGGTTCCGGATTCAGGTTCGCAAGCTAATGCTACATCTACCGGTCAATGGGCATTCGTATCAAATCAAGCTCCAAGTATTCAAAGCATTTTGCTAAGCGAAAGTGAAACGGGAAGTTTGAATAGGCCTCCAAAGTTGATGCACTTAAGTGAATATCCGGGATGGTTTGATAGATTTCATACATACGTCCTTGGTCAAAATACAGAATTGTGGTTGCGTTTCATCACAGATTTTGATCAAACAATAGAGGTTGCCGCTTCATCTGCTGCTACGTTTGCCGATCTTACGGAAGATCAGAAGAAGGTTTATGACTTAGAGAAGAAAGCGTATGCCATTCTTACTCAGGCGTTAAGCAAAGATATTTATCATCAATTTGTCAGTTTCAAGACAACGAAGAAGTTGTGGGACACATTGAAGATAAGGGGCGTAGGAAATGAAGCAACACGTCAATTGAGAAAAGATCTGCTAAAGAAAGAGTTTGATGGTTTTTCTTGTATGCAGAATGAATCTTTAGGAGATTTGACAAGTCGATTTACTCATTTGCTGACTGAATTGGCAAATATTGGGGTTGTAACAACTTCAGCAGAGATAGTGAAGAAGTTTGCAGATGCACTGCCACCTCAATGGAATAATTTCTTAGAAATCATGAAGTACAATGGTACTTTGGATACAACAAACTTCAGTGACTTTGCTCAACTCCTGGAAAACAAGAATCAGGAAGAAACTCTCAAGGCAAAAAGAGTTCCAGTGCCACAAAATCCTGAAATGTATTATGGAACTTCTAGAACTTCTACAAAACCTTCTTCACACGCTCCAATTCAAACAACATTTGTGTCTAGCACTAGCTTGTATGGCACTCCTCCTCCAACAATGGACATATATGGAAATCTGCTTCAACCAGTTCCTCAATCAGTGCCACAACAGCAAAGCCAACTTCCTCCTCAACAGCAAGCGTGTTATGGAAGCACATCATCTGCTGGTCAGCAATCAACGCCAAATACAGTACGGCTCGACACCTCAAGCTTTTCTAAAGTCAGTGTGGAAGTAGCAAAGGAACACATGGAGCTGCTAAACACTTTGGTGAGCGCATACTGTGGATTAGTGGAAGGTCAGATTGGTAACATTAATCTGACACAAGAAGACTATCAGCAGATCGATAAAGAGGAGATGGAGATGATGGAGATCAAGTGGGCCTTTGCCAGTGCTGTTAGGCGAGCAAAGGATTTCATGGAAAGAACAGGCAGAACCAGCTTGGAGAGCAAGAAAGACACCAAGTATGGGTTTGATAAGCAGGCTGTCAAGTGTTTCAATTGTGGTGAACGTGGTCATTTCAAACGTGAATGTACGAGGCCATCTCAACATGGAAACCAGAATCCTTTCAGAGGTCAAGGCAACCAGCAGAACCAGAACAGGAACAATGTTCGTACGTTGGTACCTGTCAACAACCAAAGCCAAGCAGGACCATCAAATGCCAACCAGGCACTTGTGGTTCAAGTAGATGAAGGCTGTGATTGGTCAATCCAGTTGGGAAATGATGCTCCAGATGGAACAGCTTGTTTTGCTGAAGTTGTCAAGGATCTTAAACACGCCAGTGGTGGAGAATCTTCCACCAATGGTAGTGAATCTTCTGAAGATGAAGACAGCTCCGGTTACAGTGGAAGTTCAGATGAAGAGTCCTCGAGTTCAGGGAATGATCAGGAAGATGACACATCAACTGCGTCAGTTAATGCATATATTGATGAACTATTGGAAGAAGCTACAGCAGGAATTCAAAGAAGATCTATTTTGGTGGATCAAGCTGCCTATTCTTCGTCTTCTCTCCATTCAGCCTTTATGGCTAATGTCGACAGTTCATCAAGTCAGGTATGTGTCGATGAACCCACTGCTGATATCTGTGATAATTGTGATAGATTGCATGTTAAATGTGCTGATTTGGATGCAAACATGTCTGAGTTGCAAGGCAAACATGATGCTTTACAAGCTAGTTTGTTTGACTTGCAAGACAAACATGTTTCTTTGAATGATAAGTGGTGTGAATTGCAAAGCAAACACGAGGCTTTGCAAGAGAAATATGATGTGACATTCATTCACAACCAGAAATTGACTGTTGATCTTTCCAAGTGCACAGAAGCCAACATGTTTTATGAAAACCATGAAAAGGAATTTAAATCAATGATTGAAACGTTAAAGAAAGATAAAACAGAGCTGACAAAAATGGTTTCCAGAAAACAAACTGACATAAATTTGTATATAACTCGTCTTGAGGTAATGCAAAAGGAAATGGCCTGTGTTAAAACAGAAAGTGAGGCGATCCGACTCAAGTTAGACAGTTATTTGAGCTCTAGCTATGTGTTGGATCACATCATTGATGTTCAGAAAGAGAAACGGGATGTCACATGCATAGGTTACAAGAAATGTCCACCACCCGTGAGAAACAATTTTGATGCCATGCCTGATGAGGAGTATAGAACTCATTTTGAACCATCTGTTCCTTTGGACGTTGAGGAATTTGCAACAGGGCTTGGATACAAGAAAGAAGTATCATCAGATTCGGATGTGTCAGCATATACTTTTGTAACTGCTGAACAGAATCAGGATCCTCCAGTTGTGATTGAGGATGCTGATTCTTCTGATGATGAATCCGATGATACTGATTCAGCAAAGTCTGATGCGGTGATAAACGAAGAGGACATGCCTCTTGAGAATCATATTCTGTGTGATCCTCCTGCAAAACCCGCTAAGACTGTTGCAATCGAGTCCTCGTCTGAAAAAGAGTCGGAGAGTGTGGATTTGCTGTACACTCTTGTTGGTGATAATAAAATTTATTCAGACAAAGATTTTCCTATTAAGAATGTTAATCAATCATTAATCAGTAAAGTCTTTGAAAATTCAACAAGTAAGTTTTTGGGAAAGACAGGATCACGTGTTACAGTAACACAGTGCCCTCCTATCCCAAAGGCCGAAGTTCGAAAACAATATGGCAATCAGAAATTACCAACTGTGCAAAAACAGCAAAATCATGCCAAACCAAAAGGTAAAACACCGACTCAAAGTCAAAGGAAGCCGAATCAGAAGAAGAAAAGGAATGTGAACTTTGTGAAATCTAAGGGAACGGACAAAATTGCAACGTTTGAAAATCAATCTAACTTAGATTTTGTCAAGAAAGCAACAGTGATGAAAAGGAATGAACCTAATAGTTCAAAACCTAGTACCTCGGGATCACAAAGTTCATCATCGGCAAGACGACCACATGATACTTCGGGGTTTGTTGAACGAAGATCATGTTTTGAATGTGGTACAATTGGGCATATAGTTCGAAATTGCCCGTATCTTCATAAGTTGAAAGGAAAAGATGATGATCCCCGTGAACGCAATCACCAAAAATGATCTGTTTCTGTAAAACAAGATCCCCGACTTGTAAAAGAAAGGGAAAAGAAACAGAAACGCCAACAAGTCAAGGTGATTGAAAAGGCACTTAAAACTGATGTGGTTCAAAAACAATCTGTTTCAGTTAAACCAGAAAGTTCAAAGTTTTCAAAAACTTCAAACAATCAAACGGGTATAACACAACAGACCTGGAGACCAAAAACTGTTATTGAATCAGGGGGACCATCACAATTTTCAAATCATCAAAGAATAGAAGTTATTGTTGTTGATGAAAATGGAAGACCCAAGACCACAATGGCTTGGGTCCCCATCTCCAACTAATTATGTGAGTTTATGTGCAGGGTGTTCCAGGAGGAACTATCAGTAGTCATTGGATTGTTGATAGTGGGGCATCCAGGCACATGACAGGCGACATGAAGCTTCTCTACGACGTCAAATCTATTAGAGGAGGTTATGTTGCTTTTGCTGGAGATAAAGGCGGATATATTACGGGTGAAGGAATGATTTCCAACGGGGTTGTTAGCTTTGATAAGATCAACTTTGTACAACAACTTGATCACAATCTTCTTAGTGTTTCTCAAATTTGTGATAAGCAGTTCTCAGTACACTTTGATGCAAATGGATGTTATGTGCTGAAACCCGGCTTCAAAATTCCAAAAGAATGGATTCTCTTGTCGGCTCCAAGGATAAATGATCTGTATGTCCTTGATATGAGCCAAGCTATCACAACGTCTGCACAAGCAACTTGTTTCGTTTCCAAAGCCACAGAAAAAGACACAATCTCTTGGCACAGGCGAATGGGTCACATTCACTTACGCAAAATGAATCATTTGGTGTCAAATGAATTGGTGAATGGTGTTCCTCTTAAAAACTTCCATCTTCAAGACGTCTGTGTCTCGTGCCAGAAAGGTAAACAAACGAAGAAGCGACACCCTATAAAGAAAATCAACACGGTGGCTGTTCCTCTTGAACGTTTGCACATGGATTTGTTCGGTCCTGTCAAGCACAAAAGTATTAGGAATGATCAATATTGCCTCGTGATAACTGATGATTATTCAAGATTTTCTTGGGTGACGTTCATGGCACACAAGAGCGAAACCTTCGGTATTATCAAAAACTTGATCATTCAGATTGAGAATCTATATAATTTGAAGGTTAGGCGGATACGTAGCGACAATGGTACTGAATTCAAAAATCATGCCATGGCGGAGTTTTGCACTTCAAAAGGTATTCTTCACGAATTTAGTGCAGCTTACACTCCTCAACAGAATGGCGTCGCTGAACGTAAGAACCGCACATTGATCGTGACTGCTAGGACAATGTTAGTAGAGTCACAATTGCCGATTCCATTCTGGACTGAAGCTGTGGCATCTGCATGTTATACGTTGAACCGAGTCCTTACAGTCAAAAGGCACAACAAGACCTGCTTTGAGCTTATTAACAAACGGAAACCCGATTTGTCATATCTTGAACCGTTTGGAGCTCCATGCACAATAATCGATCCTAATGGAAAGTTTGGGGCAAGAGCCATTGATGGATACTTTCTTGGGTATTCCACCCCGAACTTAAGAGTCTGGAATCTAGAGACTAAAAGGGTCGAGGAATGGTCTGAAGTCAGAGTACAAAGGCACACTTTACCAGTCAAATGCCCTGGTCAGCCTTGGATGTTTGAGTACGATGACTTTTTCAATTCGATCAATGTTGAAGCAGTTGAAGAAAATGCTGCGGCAAGGATGTTTTTCGAGAGTGACAATGCAACAGATTCAACGTTGGTTCGTCCAATTATTGTTAATCAAGAACCATCTTCAGTGAACAATAATGCTCTCGACAATGAGGATTTTCACGATGCTACCGAATTGAACGAATCTTCAGAGGATGATGAATTTCTAGATGCAGATCAAGAGGCTCCAACAACAGCAGTACATGGTACTTCAGAGGGTACACCTCCAGTGGATGTCCCTAGAACAGCTGAAGCTACTGCATCATCCTCTTCGTCAATTCCGGGCCTTGAATTGATTGTTGATCTCAATCTCAACAATCTGGGTACAAACATTCCAGTTCAAGATAATCCAGAAACAAGGATTCATAATACCCATCCTCAACAGAACATCATCGGAAATATACAAAGTGGCGTTCAAACAAGAAACATGTTGCGGAACAACAACAATGCAGGCTTGTATGCAGATATCCGAGAATCTGGTCAACAAAATGATTGGTCTTTCGCGTGTTATGTCTCACAGGAAGAGCCAAGAACTTGGAAAGATGCTTTGAAAGATAGCTCTTGGGTTGAAGCAATGCAGGAAGAACTGCAACAATTCCAGAAGCTTGGTGTCTGGAAACTCGTAGAGAAACCTGCTGGTTACAAGAAGATTGGTACCCGTTGGGTGTTTAAATGCAAAAAGGATGACCGTGGAGTCGTTATTCGAAATAAAGCAAGGCTAGTCGTTCAAGGTTTTCGTCAGATTGAAGGGATCGACTACAACGAAGTGTATGCACCTGTTGCACGTCTAGAAGCAATTCGGATTTTTCTGGCTTATGCCTCATTCAAAGGCTTCAAGGTATACCAGATGGACGTGAAAAGTGCATTCTTACATGGTGTGGTGGAAGAAGAGGTGTACGTCGAACAGCCTCCAGGTTTTGAAGATCCTATCCATCCCGATCGGGTTTGGTTGCTCAACAAAGCTCTATATGGTCTACATCAAGCACCGCGAGCTTGGTACGCAACCTTATCTAATTATCTGCTGGAAAATGGATTTCGCAGAGGTCTTATCGATTGTACTCTTTTCATCAAAGAACAAGATGGAGATCTTCTACTGGTACAGGTATACGTTGATGATATTATTTTTGGTTCTACTAATGATATTTTGTGTAGGGATTTCGAGCGTGTAATGCAGGATAAATTCGAGATGAGTGCTATGGGGGAAATGACTTTCTTTTTGGGCCTACAAGTACAACAAACCGAGTCTGGAATATTCATCCATCAGACTAAATATGTTGGTGACATCTTGAGCCGGTTCCAGATGTCTGATGCAACGCCCATCGGTACCCCATTGCCACAAAATCACGGAATTACTCCAGACTTGAAGGGTGAAGCTGTTAGCCCCTCATACTACCGCGCGATGATCGGATCTCTTATGTACCTCACAGCATCAAGACCAGATATAATGTACCCAACGTGCCTGCTTGCCAGATATCAAGTCAACCCGAAGGCCTCACATCTTGCAGCTGTAAAAAGGATTTTTCGTTATTTGAAGGGTTGCCCTGACACCGGTCTATGGTACCCTAGGGATAATAACTTTGACTTGATCGCATTCAGTGATTCTGATTTTGGCGGATGCAAAATCGACGGCAAATCCACAACGGCTGGATGTCAGTTTTTGGGAAATCGCCTAGTCACATGGCAGTGCAAGAAGCAGACGTGCGTCGCTACATCAACATGCGAAGCTGAATACATTGCTGCCTCAAGTTGTTGCTCCCAAGTCCTATGGATCCAACAACAAATGCGCGACTACGGTTTTGAATTCCTAACTATTCCTATTTACGTTGATAATTCTGCTGCATTACAGATCACTAAAAATCCTGTGCAGCATTCAAAGACTAAGCACATCGAAATTAAGTATCACTTCATACGTGATTGCTTTGAGAAAAGGCTAATCGATGTTGCTTATGTCCACACCGATGACCAACGTGCCGACCTTTTTACCAAAGCATTTGACAAATCAAGATTTGACTATTTATTACTGGTAAACGGCATTAAGGTCAAGCAAGAGTAAAACCAACATTGGAAAATCATTTTTGTAAATACCTTTGTGTTTTAACTTTGTCTTAGTTTATTGATTTTAGGGGGAGTATATCCAAATTTGAAAAATCCAAAAACATCGAAAAATTTCAAAAACACAAAAACAATAGAAAAACAAAAATGAGTTTCCTGGCGAGCAAAAGAGAAAATGATAGTACATCAGTGGTCTGTCTAAACCTCTTTAAACCTTAAATGAAAAATGATAAGCAGCTCTATATAAGATGTATCGGTAGGCTCACAATCATTTTAAAGTGTGCAGGGTGATATAAACTTAAATCGACTGAAGACCAGGTGGGAACCATTCATTGGCATATGGTCTTAGTACCGAAATTTCGTTTGAGAGATTGCCGAGGTTCAGAGATATTCGGTCTTTATGCTGCTTATCATCTGGGTATCATGGTTGTATCTTTTACCGAAAAATAACGGGGACGCAAGTCTAGATCTTCCATGATACAATACATACGTGTACATACTGCATTCGACCTCAATAAGTGATCAACAATCACATGTCCCACAAAATAAGTGATAATATATCACATTTATCCGGGAGTCAAGTTCGTCTCTCTGCTGTACGAAAGTACTGACCTGTTCACGGACTTGCTCCTGTGCCCTCATGCATCGAAAATCAAGTTCCTCATCAATAAGTGATTCTATCACATAGGGCTTGTTTTCAAATCAAAATAAGTGAGAATCTCACATCTTATACGGTCAAACACATGATAATCGGTATACTCACCGGTAAGATGAACCCTCGTGCATACCTTGATACGGGAATGTGTCGTGATGTGGATGAACACCGGTCGGTAAGTATAAATCATACCTTAACGTATCCCCTCGCCATGATTACATCTGATAAGTTGAGCTTAAGTGGACAACAATACCGATAATTGTTATAGGATGCTTATCTTAATGTTAATTAACTGAACAACAAGAGCGTTTTGGCATGACCGTACACTGATTTGATTCTCTTACCCTCGAAACTCACAAAAAGAATGTCTGTAAATATTTATTTAATGCTTTCATTTTTCGCATCTTTGTATATATTTATTTACTGCTTTCAGTCTTTGCATTTGAAATATTCAAAAATACCAAAAAGATTTTAGGTGTGTTTTAATATAAACTTTATAAAAGCCAAAAAGATTTTATTTCTATCTTATTTTCGATCGTACGATGTTGGAGCTCAAGTCTTCGTTACCTGAAACCTGAACGAAAACCAAAACGACTATATCTTCATAAACGGTCGAAATTTGCAAGTTTTGAAAGTTAAAAATCTAAAATTGATAAATGTGTTAAACTTTCAAACTGTCGGACGGTAGTTGATTGAAAAATGGTCACATGTGTGTCGTTTACTTATGATATCCCAAGCAGTTGTTCTCATTACGCGTTTAGATTTCTTGCATGTGCAGATTCTAAAGGCAAGGAGAACATGGTCGATGACAAGCTTCGGAATGAAGACACGACGTGAAGGCACTCAAGTGATGAAGATGATCGAGTTGCCGCTGACCATCATCAACACCACAAGGATCTCAATTCATAAAGATCAAGATATTCACGAGCATAACTCAAGGGGGAGCTTATGTTAAGGGGGAGTTTGTCAACACACTTCCTACATGAAACGGGGAGTTTGTTGATACACTTTCTGCTTTCAAGACGTGAAGACTTTAAAGATCCTCCGACATTGAAGACTTGAAAGGACGTCAAAGACTTGAAGTCACAAAGATCGAGACAAAGCTACAGCCAGACAAAGCTACAGCCAAGGGGGAGTTTGTTGGTGCACTTGTGTCTGTACTTTGTCTGTATTTCGTCTTGATTCAAAACGATGTCTTTGTTAGTACTGTAAGTTTGACCAAGTCAACCATCCTCCTGGTTTGACTTGGCCAAACAGTTCGAACAATGGTTGTAATATGGCTGTGTCGAAGGATGTGTCATCGAAGGATTGTTTAGATCCTTCGATGAGCTCGAAAGATAAGCCTTCGATGGATGGACCTCGAAAGATCTCATCCTTCGAGGTACATGTTGATCCTTCGATGAGTTTCTAGTCGATAGATGATCCTTCGATCAGTCTATCTATCCTTCGATCAGACCTGCTGTGTTCGGGTATAAATACCCATGCTAGTGTTCATTTCAGACAGAGCTTCATTTTCAGACACATAGAGAGCATTCTGTTCAGAACACACACACACACGAAAGTTAGAGAGAGTTTATAGAATACATCTGTAAACATTGTGCTTGTAACCGAACCTTTCATACGTATTAATACAAGTGGTGTTAATCGGTGAAATCTTGTGTGTTGTGTTTATGCTTGTTCTTTCTCGGTTTGCATGCTAGCCTGGATTCCGCACTCGCTAGTGTGTTAGATATAACAAGGAATAGGTTAAACCTCAACCTCCGAGGGACCTACAAGTGGTATCAGAGCCGTGGCTCTTTTCCTTGTTAAAAACCGAGTTTTTACAAGACTTTGGAGTGTTTTGGACAAAACTGACTTGGTTTTTGCAGCCGTTTTTACTGTTTTTCTCGCCTATCTTTACGTTAAAACGTGTTCTAAACTAACCGGGTGTGTTGCCTGACGGGTTGGGTAACTTAAAAACTTGTTTTTGAGGTGTTTGGCAATTTCCGGCCAAACTTCCGGCTTCTCCGGTGACCGGTTTCTGGATAAAGTTTGTCATTTTTGGGTTATATTTTATTTGTTCAAATCTGTTTTTGCAGAAAATGATGGTCTGAACCATACTTTCTGCCGAAAGATTTACCAACCCATCACCTTTTTCACCAACCTGTCACTCTTTGTCAACTGTGTCAGAGCAGTTCGAAAGATATCCTTCGAAGTCGAAAGATCATCTTTCGATCAGTGGAGGTTCGACAGATAATCATCCTTCGAACCAAGGAATCATTTCGAAGCATACATCTTTCGGTCTACAGTTCTCTTTCGAAAGATAAGGATCCTTCGTTTGGAGAATCTTTCGAAATCATTGCTCGAAACTCAACAGTGATCTTTCGAACACTGTTGATCCTTCGAACAAGTGTTGATCTTTCGATCCCAGTTTGTTTAAGTTTAACAAGTTTGTGTTTCTTGTCTTTCGATCTCAGATCCTTCGGCTGGTGTAACAATTTTTCTTGATCAAAAATGAATTCGATGTGGGGTGTTCCGATAAATACAGAAATGTATTTTGGTACTCCGGCTCCGGTTCCGGATTCAGGTTCGCAAGCTAATGCTACATCTACCGGTCAATGGGCATTCGTATCAAATCAAGCTCCAAGTATTCAAAGCATTTTGCTAAGCGAAAGTGAAACGGGAAGTTTGAATAGGCCTCCAAAGTTGATGCACTTAAGTGAATATCCGGGATGGTTTGATAGATTTCATACATACGTCCTTGGTCAAAATACAGAATTGTGGTTGCGTTTCATCACAGATTTTGATCAAACAATAGAGGTTGCCGCTTCATCTGCTGCTACGTTTGCCGATCTTACGGAAGATCAGAAGAAGGTTTATGACTTAGAGAAGAAAGCGTATGCCATTCTTACTCAGGCGTTAAGCAAAGATATTTATCATCAATTTGTCAGTTTCAAGACAACGAAGAAGTTGTGGGACACATTGAAGATAAGGGGCGTAGGAAATGAAGCAACACGTCAATTGAGAAAAGATCTGCTAAAGAAAGAGTTTGATGGTTTTTCTTGTATGCAGAATGAATCTTTAGGAGATTTGACAAGTCGATTTACTCATTTGCTGACTGAATTGGCAAATATTGGGGTTGTAACAACTTCAGCAGAGATAGTGAAGAAGTTTGCAGATGCACTGCCACCTCAATGGAATAATTTCTTAGAAATCATGAAGTACAATGGTACTTTGGATACAACAAACTTCAGTGACTTTGCTCAACTCCTGGAAAACAAGAATCAGGAAGAAACTCTCAAGGCAAAAAGAGTTCCAGTGCCACAAAATCCTGAAATGTATTATGGAACTTCTAGAACTTCTACAAAACCTTCTTCACACGCTCCAATTCAAACAACATTTGTGTCTAGCACTAGCTTGTATGGCACTCCTCCTCCAACAATGGACATATATGGAAATCTGCTTCAACCAGTTCCTCAATCAGTGCCACAACAGCAAAGCCAACTTCCTCCTCAACAGCAAGCGTGTTATGGAAGCACATCATCTGCTGGTCAGCAATCAACGCCAAATACAGTACGGCTCGACACCTCAAGCTTTTCTAAAGTCAGTGTGGAAGTAGCAAAGGAACACATGGAGCTGCTAAACACTTTGGTGAGCGCATACTGTGGATTAGTGGAAGGTCAGATTGGTAACATTAATCTGACACAAGAAGACTATCAGCAGATCGATAAAGAGGAGATGGAGATGATGGAGATCAAGTGGGCCTTTGCCAGTGCTGTTAGGCGAGCAAAGGATTTCATGGAAAGAACAGGCAGAACCAGCTTGGAGAGCAAGAAAGACACCAAGTATGGGTTTGATAAGCAGGCTGTCAAGTGTTTCAATTGTGGTGAACGTGGTCATTTCAAACGTGAATGTACGAGGCCATCTCAACATGGAAACCAGAATCCTTTCAGAGGTCAAGGCAACCAGCAGAACCAGAACAGGAACAATGTTCGTACGTTGGTACCTGTCAACAACCAAAGCCAAGCAGGACCATCAAATGCCAACCAGGCACTTGTGGTTCAAGTAGATGAAGGCTGTGATTGGTCAATCCAGTTGGGAAATGATGCTCCAGATGGAACAGCTTGTTTTGCTGAAGTTGTCAAGGATCTTAAACACGCCAGTGGTGGAGAATCTTCCACCAATGGTAGTGAATCTTCTGAAGATGAAGACAGCTCCGATTACAGTGGAAGTTCAGATGAAGAGTCCTCGAGTTCAGGGAATGATCAGGAAGATGACACATCAACTGCGTCAGTTAATGCATATATTGATGAACTATTGGAAGAAGCTACAGCAGGAATTCAAAGAAGATCTATTTTGGTGGATCAAGCTGCCTATTCTTCGTCTTCTCTCCATTCAGCCTTTATGGCTAATGTCGACAGTTCATCAAGTCAGGTATGTGTCGATGAACCCACTGCTGATATCTGTGATAATTGTGATAGATTGCATGTTAAATGTGCTGATTTGGATGCAAACATGTCTGAGTTGCAAGGCAAACATGATGCTTTACAAGCTAGTTTGTTTGACTTGCAAGACAAACATGTTTCTTTGAATGATAAGTGGTGTGAATTGCAAAGCAAACACGAGGCTTTGCAAGAGAAATATGATGTGACATTCATTCACAACCAGAAATTGACTGTTGATCTTTCCAAGTGCACAGAAGCCAACATGTTTTATGAAAACCATGAAAAGGAATTTAAATCAATGATTGAAACGTTAAAGAAAGATAAAACAGAGCTGACAAAAATGGTTTCCAGAAAACAAACTGACATAAATTTGTATATAACTCGTCTTGAGGTAATGCAAAAGGAAATGGCCTGTGTTAAAACAGAAAGTGAGGCGATCCGACTCAAGTTAGACAGTTATTTGAGCTCTAGCTATGTGTTGGATCACATCATTGATGTTCAGAAAGAGAAACGGGATGTCACATGCATAGGTTACAAGAAATGTCCACCACCCGTGAGAAACAATTTTGATGCCATGCCTGATGAGGAGTATAGAACTCATTTTGAACCATCTGTTCCTTTGGACGTTGAGGAATTTGCAACAGGGCTTGGATACAAGAAAGAAGTATCATCAGATTCGGATGTGTCAGCAGATACTTTTGTAACTGCTGAACAGAATCAGGATCCTCCAGTTGTGATTGAGGATGCTGATTCTTCTGATGATGAATCCGATGATACTGATTCAGCAAAGTCTGATGCGGTGATAAACGAAGAGGACATACCTCTTGAGAATCATATTCTGTGTGATCCTCCTGCAAAACCCGCTAAGACTGTTGCAATCGAGTCCTCGTCTGAAAAAGAGTCGGAGAGTGTGGATTTGCTGTACACTCTTGTTGGTGATAATAAAATTTATTCAGACAAAGATTTTCCTATTAAGAATGTTAATCAATCATTAATCAGTAAAGTCTTTGAAAATTCAACAAGTAAGTTTTTGGGAAAGACAGGATCACGTGTTACAGTAACACAGTGCCCTCCTATCCCAAAGGCCGAAGTTCGAAAACAATATGGCAATCAGAAATTACCAACTGTGCAAAAACAGCAAAATCATGCCAAACCAAAAGGTAAAACACCGACTCAAAGTCAAAGGAAGCCGAATCAGAAGAAGAAAAGGAATGTGAACTTTGTGAAATCTAAGGGAACGGACAAAATTGCAACGTTTGAAAATCAATCTAACTTAGATTTTGTCAAGAAAGCAACAGTGATGAAAAGGAATGAACCTAATAGTTCAAAACCTAGTACCTCGGGATCACAAAGTTCATCATCGGCAAGACGACCACATGATACTTCGGGGTTTGTTGAACGAAGATCATGTTTTGAATGTGGTACAATTGGGCATATAGTTCGAAATTGCCCGTATCTTCATAAGTTGAAAGGAAAAGATGATGATCCCCGTGAACGCAATCACCAAAAATGATCTGTTTCTGTAAAACAAGATCCCCGACTTGTAAAAGAAAGGGAAAAGAAACAGAAACGCCAACAAGTCAAGGTGATTGAAAAGGCACTTAAAACTGATGTGGTTCAAAAACAATCTGTTTCAGTTAAACCAGAAAGTTCAAAGTTTTCAAAAACTTCAAACAATCAAACGGGTATAACACAACAGACCTGGAGACCAAAAACTGTTATTGAATCAGGGGGACCATCACAATTTTCAAATCATCAAAGAATAGAAGTTATTGTTGTTGATGAAAATGGAAGACCCAAGACCACAATGGCTTGGGTCCCCATCTCCAACTAATTATGTGAGTTTATGTGCAGGGTGTTCCAGGAGGAACTATCAGTAGTCATTGGATTGTTGATAGTGGGGCATCCAGGCACATGACAGGCGACATGAAGCTTCTCTACGACGTCAAATCTATTAGAGGAGGTTATGTTGCTTTTGCTGGAGATAAAGGCGGATATATTACGGGTGAAGGAATGATTTCCAACGGGGTTGTTAGCTTTGATAAGATCAACTTTGTACAACAACTTGATCACAATCTTCTTAGTGTTTCTCAAATTTGTGATAAGCAGTTCTCAGTACACTTTGATGCAAATGGATGTTATGTGCTGAAACCCGGCTTCAAAATTCCAAAAGAATGGATTCTCTTGTCGGCTCCAAGGATAAATGATCTGTATGTCCTTGATATGAGCCAAGCTATCACAACGTCTGCACAAGCAACTTGTTTCGTTTCCAAAGCCACAGAAAAAGACACAATCTCTTGGCACAGGCGAATGGGTCACATTCACTTACGCAAAATGAATCATTTGGTGTCAAATGAATTGGTGAATGGTGTTCCTCTTAAAAACTTCCATCTTCAAGACGTCTGTGTCTCGTGCCAGAAAGGTAAACAAACGAAGAAGCGACACCCTATAAAGAAAATCAACACGGTGGCTGTTCCTCTTGAACGTTTGCACATGGATTTGTTCGGTCCTGTCAAGCACAAAAGTATTAGGAATGATCAATATTGCCTCGTGATAACTGATGATTATTCAAGATTTTCTTGGGTGACGTTCATGGCACACAAGAGCGAAACCTTCGGTATTATCAAAAACTTGATCATTCAGATTGAGAATCTATATAATTTGAAGGTTAGGCGGATACGTAGCGACAATGGTACTGAATTCAAAAATCATGCCATGGCGGAGTTTTGCACTTCAAAAGGTATTCTTCACGAATTTAGTGCAGCTTACACTCCTCAACAGAATGGCGTCGCTGAACGTAAGAACCGCACATTGATCGTGACTGCTAGGACAATGTTAGTAGAGTCACAATTGCCGATTCCATTCTGGACTGAAGCTGTGGCATCTGCATGTTATACGTTGAACCGAGTCCTTACAGTCAAAAGGCACAACAAGACCTGCTTTGAGCTTATTAACAAACGGAAACCCGATTTGTCATATCTTGAACCGTTTGGAGCTCCATGCACAATAATCGATCCTAATGGAAAGTTTGGGGCAAGAGCCATTGATGGATACTTTCTTGGGTATTCCACCCCGAACTTAAGAGTCTGGAATCTAGAGACTAAAAGGGTCGAGGAATGGTCTGAAGTCAGAGTACAAAGGCACACTTTACCAGTCAAATGCCCTGGTCAGCCTTGGATGTTTGAGTACGATGACTTTTTCAATTCGATCAATGTTGAAGCAGTTGAAGAAAATGCTGCGGCAAGGATGTTTTTCGAGAGTGACAATGCAACAGATTCAACGTTGGTTCGTCCAATTATTGTTAATCAAGAACCATCTTCAGTGAACAATAATGCTCTCGACAATGAGGATTTTCACGATGCTACCGAATTGAACGAATCTTCAGAGGATGATGAATTTCTAGATGCAGATCAAGAGGCTCCAACAACAGCAGTACATGGTACTTCAGAGGGTACACCTCCAGTGGATGTCCCTAGAACAGCTGAAGCTACTGCATCATCCTCTTCGTCAATTCCGGGCCTTGAATTGATTGTTGATCTCAATCTCAACAATCTGGGTACAAACATTCCAGTTCAAGATAATCCAGAAACAAGGATTCATAATACCCATCCTCAACAGAACATCATCGGAAATATACAAAGTGGCGTTCAAACAAGAAACATGTTGCGGAACAACAACAATGCAGGCTTGTATGCAGATATCCGAGAATCTGGTCAACAAAATGATTGGTCTTTCGCGTGTTATGTCTCACAGGAAGAGCCAAGAACTTGGAAAGATGCTTTGAAAGATAGCTCTTGGGTTGAAGCAATGCAGGAAGAACTGCAACAATTCCAGAAGCTTGGTGTCTGGAAACTCGTAGAGAAACCTGCTGGTTACAAGAAGATTGGTACCCGTTGGGTGTTTAAATGCAAAAAGGATGACCGTGGAGTCGTTATTCGAAATAAAGCAAGGCTAGTCGTTCAAGGTTTTCGTCAGATTGAAGGGATCGACTACAACGAAGTGTATAGAATACATCTGTAAACATTGTGCTTGTAACCGAACCTTTCATACGTATTAATACAAGTGGTGTTAATCGGTGAAATCTTGTGTGTTGTGTTTATGCTTGTTCTTTCTCGGTTTGCATGCTAGCCTGGATTCCGCACTCGCTAGTGTGTTAGATATAACAAGGAATAGGTTAAACCTCAACCTCCGAGGGACCTACACTTCTCGGTTTTCTGTTCCATGTGCCAACATCACAGTACCCTGTTGAGCCACTTCATCCACATAGTACAATCCGTGGCGCTCAGTACCACGTCCGATAATCACACCCGTCCTGATATCCTGTAGGAGGCAGAAAGTAGGGTGCATCAGTACTGTGCAATTTAATTCTTTGGTAATATGACTGATTGATAGCAATTTGTGTGATAATGACGGAACATATAGGCAATTTGATAATTTCATAGTTGGTGAAATTTCAATTACTCCTCCTCCTTTCACTTGCATCGTTCCGTTGTTTGCTGTATGGATTTGAGTTTTTTGAGGTTGACTCACTGAACGTATGTCCAACGGTTCAAACGTCATCGTGTCAGTAGCACCAGAATCAAATATCCAAGCACTATTTTTTCCATGATTGATTTCCATTTTTCCAATTTTTTTTTAACTTCGCTGGAAGCCCTTTGAACTCGCGTTCAAGACTAATCAAATTCGCCGGTAACCAAACAGAGCGACTTAAATCCGCCAACAAAACGACGCCAAAAAATGACGTTCGCTTACCGGCGTATTTATTAAATATGCCGGGCGACTTGAACTCGCGTTCAAGATTTGAGATGAAGCGGAATTGTTGCAGCGAATTTAGGTAAATAAGCACCAGAATTGTGAAAAAGCAGCGGAATTTAGGTAACCAAACAGAGCGACTTAATTGTTGTAGAGAATTTAGGTAAATAAGCAGCGGAATTGTGAAAAAAACCAGATCTGTGCAGCGGTGTTAGCAGCGAATTTAGGTAAATAAGCAGCAGAGTTGTTGAAAATTAGGGTTTGGCTTTTTTTGTGTGGCGGCTGAACAGATCTGATCGATTGAATCTGGCACGAGTTTTATTGGATCTGGTCTTCAAAAAAAAAAACGTTTGCTGATCAGAATGATTGAGGAAAAACCGAAGCAGTCAGAAACGGACTGAATCTGGAACGAGTTTCCTGTCGTTTTTCGTCGGAGCGATAGAACTAGGGTTTCTGGCCAAGAATGAGTGCGCAGCAGCGAATTCTGAAGATGACGACTTTCTGTTACGGTGGCCGGAGGTAAGTGGCGACGGTAGTGAATGCAACAGCAGATTGCAGGTTCGATTTTCAGTGGTTTGATTTTGGTTTTGATTGTTGGGTTTTCGATTTGAGGTTGGATTGGCTTGAAAAAATTGTAGATGATAAGCAATAGTGTTCAAGAATCAGAAACACTGCTCTGATACCATGTTGTTTGGTATAGAGAGTAATCTCTGAATTGGGTTTGAATTGTATTGATAAATTGTATTGTAATGAAGTTGTTCAAGAAATTAGGGTTACAAGAATGGTGTTTATATAGGACACCACTTTACACACTAGCCCCTACACTATCTATTATTCTCATTTCCGACACGTACGTCTTTATTGTATATACGTTTTGAGTTGGTCTACGTTTCGAGATAAATTTTGTTTGAAAACAAGTCGTGTCAAATAAAATACATTTTCATTGAATGGTATAAATTCGGATTACTTTACGTTTCAACGTAAATTTAGTTCAGAAACTAGGCAGGTTGATTGCAGTCTACAATTTATCACGCCCTGCAACGTGCAGCGGGTAAAACAACTAGTTGATACGTATCGCACCCTAAATATTTAAAGATCCTAGAATGAAACTTCTAGGAAGTGACCATATACAATTTATCACGCAGTGTATACGAGTCCTACCCTAAATATTTAAAGATCTTAGAAGAAATCAACTTTAATCAAATGTTATTTTCTATCTTCACCAATTCGCTCAAGAGTCAAGACTCTTTGTAGTTGGAGGCTTACGTTAATTAATTCGGTGCTGGAGAGCCTGCCCATTTATTATTTTTCTTTATATAAGGCCCCGGCTGGGGTTTTGAAGTCCCTCCAAGCCAAGATGAGAAAATTCTTATGGGCCGGCAATGGTAACAATTCAAAAATGAACTGGGTGTCGTGGGATTGAGTTACTTGTCCGAAAACAAAAGATGGGTTGGGTATTAGTAGGCTTAAAGAGGTCAATGAAGCCCTCCTAGTTAAATGGGGATGGAGATATAGGGCTGAAAACCATAATCTTTGGTGTAAATTGGTGGAAGCGTGTCATAGTAAGTATAATCAAAGGAGCTTCCTTCCGTTTAACGTTAATATTTCGGGTTGTTGGAAACATTGTGAAATTGATATCCAAAATAAAAATAAATGGGAAGGGTTTAAATCATCTTATCAGGGGAAAAGTGAGGAATGGGGTTGATACTCGATTTTGGTTAGACATGTGGGTTGGCGACCTTCCCTTCTTGGAAAGGTGGCCCCATTTATTTGGTTTGGAGGTGTTTAAATCGTGCAGGGTCGCAGAGAGAATGGAAACAGGAAGTGGAAATGGTACTTTCAATTGGCATTGGTCTAGTCAGCCGGAGACAGAAGAGGAACTTAAGGAATGGAAGAAATGTTGCGAGGTGCTCAGTAGTGTGAGTCTTTCCAACGGTAAGGATGCTTGGTTTTGGAATGGCGATAATCAGAACGGTTTCTCGGTGAAGGAGGTTAAATCGGCCATGATCACGGATAGAGGTAATTGTCACCCTCCAAATTTTGTTTGGTGCAAGTGGGTGCCCGTTAAATGCAATATCATAGGAGAGCTAAAATCAAGAGGTTACGTGTGGGTCAAAAATAGATCTTCATGTGGTCGGAATGGTGTAAATATCCCTTGTACATCTTGTAATTTCTTTGCCCTTTTTCCGTTTGGGTCGGGGGTGTTGTTTTCTTTTGCCCGTTTGGGTCGGAGGTTGTTTTAATGAAGTTTAATTAAAAAAAATAGATTTAAACTCTTTTTATAAAATTTATTACTAAAATATTAATTACCATAGAAAATGCTTAAATCAAAATTTGGGAAAAGAAAAAACAAAGCGGTGCTGGTGACGTAACTGATTGCCGACTTTGCCGGATAAGATCGAGTTCCTTCACACTGTGGCATCAAGCCCTTATCCCAACAAACATGATTTCTCCGCCACAAAAACATTGATATTCCTATCGCCTTCAAAAACCACACCTCCTCCTACATCTTCACCTGCCCTTCTTTAGTTTAATGTTGTTCCGATGCATCGCCCATATCTTCTAGAATAATATAAATAAGTGGCGGTCTAGATCTAGTACCCGCGAGTAGCATTTGTGGAAGAAGGTGTTCATACTACTAAACCTTATCATCAATACTCTCCTTGCTTTTGCAGTAATCTTGTTACAGGGCCGATCTGGGTTGGTTCCAAACTCACCCTCACTCCATCATGTTATCGGCTATACCAGTTTCTTGATGTACGGATCCCAACTTGTTGTTTCTGCTGCAGGTCTTGATCTCACTTATGCTTACATCATTATTGTTAGATTGGGATAATTGGTTTCTTGTGCAATTTGGTGGCATTTTTGGCATGTTTTATCTTTATTTGATAAAGTTTCTGTATTTTATATAAAAAGTGTTTTCTTTTTCCTACTTTGGGGTTTAGTGATTTTCTTATGAACCCGGAATATGTGTTACTAGCTCAAAGATTGTGTGTTTAAAGGGAAACATGTTTAGAAGTTGCATCACATATTATATGAACTTTGGATGGTGTTTTTGTATTTGTCACTAAGGATATTACTTTACATAGACATATGACATATCTACCTTTGTAAAGCATCAAAGGTTAAATTTGAATATTTGATTTTGTGGATTGTTTTACTGGCCGGCTTGTTGGCTAATTGGATGATGGTTATGCATTTTGCATTCTTCACAAAATTCTTAACATTCTACTGATGTTTGGGCCAAACAGCCTATTTCTGCCATCTTTGCTACTCTAGTAATGGTCTTGGTGTGCGTTTGGTATGGAAGATCAGGTTGCCACTTGGTTTTCGAGAAATCTAATTTTCTATTCTAAACATAACACTATACTGCCATCATCATTGTGCTTATGTATTCCTTAGCTTATGTATTAGAACTACCATTTGTTCTGCAACTTCCAGTCTAAATAGTAGAGTTCTAACGCTCATATCAATATTTTTTGGTTCAGTTAATCTAGAAATCAAAGTGGTGGACATGTGGACAGAAATTGGGATCATGCCATTCATTGCTTATGGTAGGAAGCGTGCAGCAGAAGACAGGTTCGGTTGTGGAAGTCAGCGAAGCGATGCATCAAGAGAATGGCAACATAGAACATGATGGGCTGAGGGTGAGTTTGGAAGGGGACCCAGGTAGGCCCTGGCATATGATTTCTGCAAAAGCAAGGAGAGCATTGATGATAAAGTTAAGTGCAGAATGGGGCATGACAGCACCTTCTTCCCCAAATGCTACTTGCGGGTAATAGTGAGCCTTGAGGTGCAGTAGAGGTGCCTATAGACCATCACATATTGCTCTAGTTGCTGGAATAAGGATGTGGCCGAGAATCAAATGTGTGGCGGTAAGGAATGTGCGACGTTTGGTTTTAGTGGGTAGGTAACCGGAATATCAAATTTGTGGATTTTAAATATCATCCCTGTAGAATTTGAATCCAAAAGGCTGGGATGTTAGAAGCTTTGTTAGTACCATTTTCTTTTAAGAAAAATAAAGATTGCTATTACAAGAAATGTCTGTACCTTTCTCATTCTTACCATCTTATTTTACCTTAAGTATCGTTGGGTTTTAACTATATTATGTATAAAATATCGTTGTATAGATTATCGTTCACAGATTAGTGCCTCTTCTGCAATCATCGACTCAGAACCAGGTTCGTCATTCTAACGATTTGTACTTCTGGCATTAGGCCAAAGTTTTTGGTATCTTAGTCATTGCCCACTGGGTGTTCGATGTAACGCCAGTGTAAGATGCGGGTGCTCAGAGGCATCATCAAATACTATGTAGACCATGAAAATTTTTAAGCGGAAACTGCGGCACATTGAAATGGAACTGTAGTGAAAACTTTTGAATTTAAACACACTTCATTTGAAAGTTGTAAAGCCATGAGGCGATGTGAAACTTCAGTAAAACTATGATAGGATTTACTTACATTTTCGAAAGATCAGTGATCAAGTCTATGCTTGAGATACTTACAGGTGCAAGCTTATTTAGTTAAAGGGTATTTTTACACTCTCAGACGGAGTTGAAAAGTATCCCATGCAACCCCTACTTTTTGTTTACCCCAGCCATTTATATACTCTTAAAAAGAATTTCGGTGTACATCACTCCACCGACTTTTCCTTACTTGAATACTAAAAGTGAAAATACTAAATTAATTCTTAAAGTGTCGTAGTGGTTTATGGTTTTGCCTGTTATATTGCTGAACCTTTCCACTCGAGTTCGATCAAAATATTCTCTTGTCTTAGTTTTTTTTTTCTCAATTTTACTCCTATGGGCTTGGCCCAATTTTATTACTTTATTTTTTGTTTCCATACAACTTTTATCAAATCTTATTTTTACCCCTTAGTTTTTTTTTCTCAATTTTACTCCTATGGGCTTGGCCCAGTTTTGTTACTTTATTTTGTTTGCATACAACTTTTGTCAAATCTTAGTTTTACCCCTGTTATATTTCACCTCTTTAACTATCTATGAAGTTTATAAAATGTAACTTTAACCCCTTTGAAACTCGAGAGTATATATATAATCTGATTTTTCTTAATAACTTGCGTTCTTCACTTAAAAAACTAATTTGTTCGTTAACTTAAAAAAAACTATTTTGTTGCGTGCTTATTTTTATATACGTATATGTATAATTAAAGTTGTTCCACATTTCAACGTAAATTTTGTTTGGAAACGAGTTGTTCTATCTTTCTACCCATAAACATTGTGATACTATCAAAACTAATCCCTCTAATTTTTTAAATGTCACTTTAACTCCTACAAGTTTCTCAAATTTCGAGTTTACCTTAAAACTAATTTCTTAATGTTTGTATTTTTACTTTTTTGTACGTGTCGATATAAATTCATAAATTCGAGTTCATCTACACTTTAACGTTATTTTTATTTGGAAACAAGTTGGGTCAATTATATAATGTTTTGTTTTTATGTATGTTTGGAGTTGGAGTACGTTTCCACGTAAATTTTGTTTAGAAACAAATCGGGTGAAACATAATACGTTTTCATTCGACGATATAAATTTGAGCTGCTATACGTTTTGACGTAAATTTAGTTTGAAAACGAGTCGATTGTAGTCTATACTTTATCATGCCGCGTATGACGCCAACGTACGTCTTTATTTTATATATGTTTTGAGTTGGTCTACGTTTCGAGGTAAAGTTTGTTTGAAAACAAGTCGGGTCAAATAAAATATATTTTCATTTAATGGTATGAATTCGGATTACTTTACGTTTCAACGTAAATTTAGTTCAGAAACGAGGCAGGTTGATTGTAGTCTACAATTAATCAAGCCCTGCAACACGCAACGCAACTGGTAAAATAACTAGTTGACACGTGGTAAAATAACTAGTTAAAGATCCTAGAATGAAACTTCTAGGACAATTTATCACGCATCTATGAAGTGAGCATAGTGTCACGGGGTTACTTTTCGACCCCCGTGTGGCGTCCCCAAGCCCCCGGGGACAAGCCAATCCATCCCGCTTCTTTGTGTCGGTCACTGGTTTCGTCCTGCCTTGGACTCATCAGGAGAGCGGCGCCAGCTCTCGACCAGTGGTGCGTTGGTCGTTTGCACGACTAGGCACGTACACCTCTTCATTGACACTGACTCCGTCCCCTGATAAAGTCTAGGACTAGCCAGTAACCCAAGCATTCAAGCGCAGCCCGTAGCATCGCGATCTTCAAACATTTGGCCCGTGACACTCTCCCACCACCATTTCATGCACGTCCTCGTGCATGCTCGCCGTCCCATACCAGCTCGCATACTTGACAATGCATGATCCCCCTTATGTTGAGCATGATTCACTTTGGGAGGGCAGGACACCCGAAAGCACAACAACAATGATCTTCTGTCGTGCATGTTCAATATAGTACGTCAGTCTTGGTTTAAGTGGCGCTGACGTCCGCCGCATCGGATTAGGTGCCGATGTTCACCTTGTTTCAGGAATACGGGGACCTGAATATTTGTAGCAGCTTTCACAAAATTTCCTTGTTACGGCGCTGCTTGGACCGTATATATTTGAACATAACACGGAGGGCTTCACTGCGACTATACTTGAGCGGCTCTCACGATCCCATACTCGCGGAGTACAAAGACCTTTGCCGAAGCAAACCCATATTTGGTCTTAGTCACCGTGCGGCACTTAGAATATTCCTAAGTTAAGCCTTGTGGTTGGGTTTGTTTATCTTTCGCAGCGGAAGTCTTTGTTCGTGTGAACACAAGTATGGTTTTGTAGTGCAATACTACAAGAAAGTTAGAGTTTTGATTACTTGAACAAGGTTACAAGTGAGAGTGATTACAACAAGTTGGGTTATGAATAAGTTATGAGGGTTTATGTGGGGGTAGTTACAAATGATGCCTCTCATCCCTATTTATACTACTACAAGATCCTCTAGATTATTCTAAAGCCCCCGGGGACAAGCCAATCCATCCCGCTTCTTTGTGTGGGTCACTGGTTTCGTCCTGCCTTGGACTCATCAGGAGAGCGGCGCCAGCTCTCGACCAGTGGTGCGTTCGTCGTTTGCACGACTAGGCACGTACACCTCTTCATTGACACTGACTCCGTCCCCTGATAAAGTCTAGGACTAGCCAGTAACCCAAGCATTCAAGCGCAGCCTGTAGCATCGCGATCTTCAAACATTTGGCCCGTGACAATAGTCTACAATTTATCACGCAGTGTTCATACGAATCCTACCCTAAATATTTAAAGATCTTAGAAGAAATCAACTTTAATCAAATGTTATTTTCTGTCTTCACCAATTCGCTCTAGAGTCAAGACTCTTTGTAGTTGGGGTTTTGGACAGTTATTTAGATATTGTTGTTGGTATCGAGTCTCTGAGTTGTTGGATTTTGAGAGTTGAAATGATGCCTGTGTTTTCGTTTAAGAATTTTTACAAAAACCAAATAACTCTCCCCAACACAAGAACAGGTCACTCCACCACAATCTTCACCAACGCCCATTTGTTTTTTATCAAATGGTTTACTCTAGCAGCAGCAGCAATACGTGACAGTGTAGTGTACCTCTGGGGCGAGTATAACGAGCGATTAGCATTTGTGGAGGAACGCGTAGTGATGCCGAAATCTGGGCTGAGCTTTATCATCACTGTTCTCCTTGCTTTTGCAGCTATGAAGTGTCAGTGCCAACCCGGCTTCCCTTATTTCACCCATCCTCACCAAGTCAGGTTCACCATCAACAGCGTCCTGATGTACGGCTTCTCTTGCGCAGCTGAACTTGTTGCTTCAGATCTTGATCACATTCCCGTTTTTGCCCGCGTTGCTAAATTGGGAAAAATATGTTCATTGTGTGTTTTTGTGGCATCTCTGGTGTCTTTATTGTATTTCTGATACTACTAATAATGCTTGCAGTTAGTATGTTAGGCGCAAAGGTGTAATCATAGTTGTCAAAAGCGCAAAAGGCACGCGCCTAGGCGCATTGAGGCGAGGCGAACCATGTCTTTAGGGGCAGGGATTTTTTTGTAAAAACGGTGCTCAGCACTAATGACCATTAAAAACGAACCCGAGTGCAAAAACTGCCTCGGATTCGTTATGTTAGGTTTATGTATTAGTGTATATAAAGCCATAAAGGTGTATTAGTATTTACTTATTATGTTGGAGTATATGGCCATGATGATGTCTCAGAGTTTATGTGTTGCTTCATATCATATATAGATTTTGGATGTCAATCGTGAGCTCCATTTGCAGTTTGATTTTGTAGAGCCGCTTATTGCTTCACTTACTTATGGGTTATGTGGATGATGTTTTGTTTCTGTGACTAGGGGGTAATTACTGTTGATACATATATGTGGACGCGACTCGACTCGACGCGACTCGGTTCGGTTCGACCCGGTTAGGTTCGGCTCAAGCCCGACGTCACGACATTCCTCCGTCGTGCGTCCCAGAGTTCGTCACGCGAAGCACGGAGTGCCGCGAGCCGTTTCCCGCTTGATGATGTCATGATGATGTCATAGCTTTGACTAAACTTGGAAAATATGAATTTGATATTTCTGTTCGTGCATGCATGAGCTTAGGCCAATCATCTTCATGTTGGGCTATTATTCACTTTGGGCTTTCTTCTCACTTGGGCCGAACCCCAATCTTAACAACATATATATATACCGAAATCACTTTTGATTTCGGTAGACAGAAGGCAACGAACAAGACAAGGCAGCGCACAAGTGTGTGAACCGGAGAGAACCGAGAGAGAAGTTTCAGTGTGTTTGTGTTTAACCGGATCTTGTATCATCTTGTACTCGTACTCTTATCATAAATATACAAGTGTGTTAAACTTTGAATCTTCGGGTCTTGTATCTCGTGTTCTTGTCGTGTTCTATCTCGGTTTGCTTTCCCGGTTGGATTCCGCACAACCGGGTTGGTTTGTACACAAGGAGTAGGCGACTAGATCCTCCCCTAGCCGGACCTACAAGTGGTATCAGAGCCTTGGCTCTTCTCCTTGTTAAAACCGAGTAGTTTTCGGGTTTGTTTCAGATTTTTGAAGTTCTTATTTTTCAGAAAAATCAGTTCAAAACTTCGAAATTTCTGGTATTTTGTTGTTAGTTCTTATAAAAACCTTGTTGTTCATCATTTTCACATATTTAAAGTTGGTTTTTAGTGAAGTTTCGACCAAATTCGTGTTCGAAAATCTTCAGTTCACCAGAAAACTTATATTTCTGGGTTTGTTCTTCATATCTTCAAACCATATTCAAAATGTTCTTGACAAGTTTCTGTTTGATCTGATTTGGGTTTGAAATTTTGTTGTTAATTATTATTATTATACTAAGGTTGAAAGGTGGCAGACATTGCATGATGATGATGTTTAATTGAGAAGTGTGTTTTGGTTATAATAGTACAAATCATATCATGGTTGGTAACTTGGGGCTTGTGTAGCCGAAAGTTTGAGTTGAAAAGGAGAGTTGTCTGATTGTGTCAGGAGGTTAGACATATTGTGATAGAAAGTCAACAGGTTTCAATCGCAAAAGGTTTGTATCAGTTGCAAAATATCTTCGGTCGCACAAGACTCATTGGGCTTCAAGAATTGGGCTTTATATTGAGACCTGATATTTCAGTAACCACAAGCATAACTCAGCGAAGTTGGGACCTGATTTCAGCGAATTTGATTTCAGTAACCAGCGAATTTGATTTCAGTAACCAGCGAAATTGTCTGACCCGGCGAACTCAAATCCAAAGGCGACTTTGGTAACCGTGTAATCGTCCTCAGCGAGATTATTACGGTTTTTCGGCGATTTTACTGATCGTCGTAATAGCGAGAATAGGCAGCGAAATTCAGCAGCATAACCAGCGAACATAATATATGACCAGCGAAATTAAAAAAAAAAACAGCAAATTTAACTAATAGAAAAGCCAGCGAATTAACAGGATCGAACAAGCTGATTTCAGTCGCACAACAATTTGGATCGTAGCTGGGCTTCTATTTGGGCTTTTGATTCCTTCAGACCATCTTTTAAATTATATTTGGGCTTTTGATATCCAGTCACACAAGATACTGGTCGCACATTAGTTGTTGACTCGCACAAGACCGTGTTCGTCGCTTATCTTTCAAGAAGTGTGCTTCATCGTATTATATCACAAGACCTGTTTCGTCGGATCTTTGTTTCGTGGGACTTTGTTTTGTCAAGATATTAAAAAAAAAAAAAAAAAAAAAAAAAACAGAAAGTTTGCAAAAGTATTTTTAACTGTTTGTTTGAGGTGTGATTTTCAGGTATTTATTTTTCTTGATCAAAAATGAATCCAAGATGGGGTACTCCGGTAAATACAGATATGTATTTTGGTGCTCCGTCTCCCGCACCGGTATCTTCTCAAGCTAATGCAATTTCTACCGGTCAATGGGCATTCGTATCAAATCAAACTCCAAGTGTTCAAAGCATTCTCTTAAGCGAGAGCGAAACCGGAAGTTTGAATCGGCCTCCAAAGTTGATGCACTTATATGAATATCCAGGATGGATTGACAGATTTCATACATACGTCCTTGGCCAAAATACAGAATTGTGGTTGCGGTTCATCACAGATTTCGATCAAACAATAGAGGTTGCCGCATCATCTGCTGCTACGTTTGCAGATCTTACGGAAGATCAGAAGAAGGTCTATGATTTGGAAAAGAAGGCATATGCCATTCTTACTCAGGCGTTAAGTAAAGATATTTATCATCAATTTGTCAGTTACAAGACAACGAAGAGGTTGTGGGACGCATTGAAGACAAGGGGCGTAGGAAATGAAGCGACACGTCAATTGAGAAAAGACTTGCTAAAGAAAGAGTTTGATGGTTTTACTTGTATGGAGAATGAATCTTTAGGAGATTTGACAAGTCGATTTAATCATTTGCTGACTGAATTGGCAAATTTTGAGGTTGTCACAACTCCAGCAGAGATTGTGAAAAGGTTTGCAGATGCGTTGCCACCTCAATGGAATACTTTCTTGGAAATCATGAAGTACAATGGCACGTTAGCTACAACAACCTTCAATGACTTTGTTCAACTCCTGGAAAACAAGAATCAGGAAGAAACTCTCAAGGCGAAAAGAGTTCCAGTGCCACAAAATCCTGATATGTATTATGGAACTTCTAGCACTTCTACAAAACCTTCTTCACACCCTCCAATTCAAACAGCGTTTGTGTCTAGCACTGACATGTATGGCAATACTATCCAAGTTCCAGTCAAGCCTCCTCGAACAGACATGTATGGAAATCCGCTTGAACCAGTTCCTCAACCAGTACCACAACAGCAAAGCCAACGACCTATCAGAGCAACTGATATGTTCGGAAATCCACTTCCGCCTCGATCTTCCGGACCAACAGACATGTATGGGAATCCACTTCCTCCTCAATCTACCGGACCAACAGACATGTATGGGAATCCACTTCCTCCTCAACAGCAAGCGTGTTATGGAAGCACATCATCTGCTGGTCAACAATCAAAGCCAAATACAGTACGGCTCGACACCTCAAGCTTTTCTAAAGTCAGTGTGGAAGTAGCAAAGGAACACATGGAGCTGCTAAACACTTTGGTGAGCGCATACTGTGGATTAGTGGAAGGTCAGATTGGTAACATTAATCTGACACAAGAAGACTATCAGCAGATCGATAAAGAGGAGATGGAGATGATGGACATCAAGTGGGCCTTTGCCAGTGCTGTTAGGCGAGCAAAGGATTTCATGGAAAGAACTGGCAGAACCAGCTTGGAAAGCAAGAAAGACACCAAGTATGGGTTTGATAAGCAGGCTGTCAAGTGTTTCAATTGTGGTGAACGTGGTCATTTCAAACGTGAATGTACGAGGCCATCTCAACATGGAAACCAAAATCCTTTCAGAGGTCAAGGCAACAGGGCAAATCAGAACCAAGTAAGGAACAATGAGCGCACATTGGTGCCTGTCAACAACCAGAGTCAAGCAGGACCATCTAATGCCAACCAGGCACTTGTGGTTCAAGTAGATGAAGGTTGTGATTGGTCAATCCAGTTGGGAAATGATGCTCCAGATGGAACAGCTTGTTTTGCTGAAGTGGTTAAGGATTTAAATCACGCCAGTGGTGGAGAATCTTCCGCCAATGGAGGTGAATCTTCTGAGGATGAAGACTCTTCTGGTTACAGTGGAAGTTCAGATGAAGAGTCCTTGAGTTCAGGGAATGATCAGGAAGATGACACATCTAGTGCATCAGTTAATGCAGATATTGATGAGCTATTGGAAGAAGCTGCAGCAGGAATTCAAAGAAGATCTATTTTGGTGGATCAAGCTGCTTATTCTTCGTCTTCTCTCCATTCAGCCTTTATGGCTAATGTCGATAGTTCATCAAGTCAGGTATGTGTCGATGAACCCACTTCTGTTAGTTGTGATAACTGTGATAGTTTGCGTGTTAAATGTGCTGATTTAGAGGAAAACATGTCTGAGTTGCAAGGCAAACATGATGCTTTACAAGCTAGTTTGTTTGACTTGCAAGACAAACATGTTTCTTTGAATGATAAGTGGTGTGAATTGCAAAGCAAACACGAGGCTTTGCAAGAGAAATATGATGTGACATTCATTCACAATCAGAAATTGACCGTTGATCTTTCGAAGTGCACTGAAGCCAACATGTTTTATGAGAACCATGAAAAGGAGTTTAAGTCGGTAATTGAAAAGTTAAAGAAAGACAAAACCGAGTTAACTAAAATGGTTTCCAGAAAACAAACTGACATTAATTTGTATATAACTCGTCTGGAAGTAATGCAAAAGGAAATGGCTTGTGTCAAAACTGAAAGTGAGGCGATCCAACTTAAGCTAGACAGTTATTTGAGCTCTAGCTATGTGTTGGATCACATCATAGATGTTCAGAAAGAGAAACGGGATGTCACATGCATAGGTTACAAGAAATGTCCACCACCTGTGAGACATAATTATGATGCCATGCCGGATGAGGAAGATAGAGTTTTCTTTGAACCATCTGTTCCTTTAGATGTTGAGGAATTTGCAACAGGACTCGGATACAAGAAGGAAGTATCATCAGATTCAGATGCGTCAGCAGATACATTTGTAACTGCTGAACAAAATCAGGATCCTCCGGTTGTGATTGAGGATGCTGATTCTTCTGATGATGAATCTGATGATACTAATTCAGCAAAGTCTGATGCGGTAATCAAAGAAGAGGACATACCTCTTGAGAATCATATTCTATGTGATCCTCCCGCAAAGCCCGCTAAGACTGCTGCAACCGAGTCCACGTCTGCAAAAGAGTCGGAGAGTGTGGATTTGCTGTACACTCTTGTTGGTGATAATAAAATTTATTCAGACAAAGATTTTCCTATTAAGAATGTTAATCAATCATTAATCAGTAAAGTCTTTGAAAATTCAACAAGTAAATTTCTGGGAAAGAAAGGATCACACGTTGTGGTAACACAGTGCCCTCCTATCCCAAAAGCTGAAGTTAGAAAACAATTTGGCAACCAGAAATTACCAACAGTACAAAAACAGCAAAATCATACC